>LR990668.1:9492500-10697529 GCA_905147715.2 Xestia xanthographa | reverse complement strand
ATTTTATTCAAGTAATCACTATCATATCAACCGAATTCAAAAAGCGAAGCCAATTAAAATCACGCGCGAAAGCCTTCAACAAAAGATAAAATACCTACGTATAAAAAACCTGCAATTGACCGTAAATCACGGAAATGTCATTGAATTCGGAATACCTGTGAATGTCGGCGCGGGAAACTGCAGCGAATGCAGCTATGGTAAACACAAACGACATTGATTACAACGTTCACGCTGCCATGGGACTGTTTTATGTGAGATGTGGGCAAGAATAAAAATAATATAGTTCTACTTCTCTCGCTTTTTCTTCGCTTTTTCTTCTTCATAAAGTTGCTAAATATTAACAGCCGTACACGTCAATCTGAAAAGGTGAAGCAGTATTTGCCAAGGTTGGCCCGTGGATGCGTGACAGAGTGACCATCATTACATAATAAGTTCTCTCTGTGCCTTGGAAAGCACGTTAAGCTGTTGATTGATTCAAGTAATTGAATACATTTTAATGAATTCAAAACATACGCAGACAAAGTGGCGGGCAACAGCTAGTTACATCAGTGGCCCAACAAACGGCAGACCCTTTAAGCAAGCCGGCTGTTCAGAAACCCTAACACCATGAAGAGTAGTAAAGTAATAAAAGCTAGCCAAGCTTGTCAACGTGTATGAAAATACAGCCAATAAGTTACATCTATAGCTGAGCGGAGCCCAACCTATCCATCATACCCATTTCTTTGAAACTACTAAGAAGCTGTTTAAAGGAATACACTCGAATACAAGCGGAGAAATGGTGAACCTCGGCACCAGGATGTAGGCAATCCAAGGAAGCTATGCCATCCCTGGACACAAAGCTGACCAGGTGCCTTCTGCGCCTGGACAGAGACAGCTTACGACTGGTGGCGGGGACCATCACTGGACACTGTTCACTGAATAAACACTTCCACACCCTAGGAATCACTGACAGTCCCCTGTGCAGAGCATGCATGGAGGCGGAGGAAACGGTGGCGCCTGTGCTCCCTGAGTGCACTGGCGTTACCAAGATTCGCGAGCAGACCCTGGGAACACCAAGATCCCTTGTGGATGCCCTGAGAAGACCGGGAAGTTTCTGGAGGGCTGCTTCTGGAGGAAGGTGGGCTGGTTGGACTAAACGGCCACCATAGCTCACGCACAATGGTCCACTTTAAGGAAGAAGGTTCGGAAACCCCATGATAGATAGATGTGTGATAGTGGTTACTGTACGAGCTACGCTGTACATTCCACTAACTTGTCCTACTTTTAGTGATACGTTGCAGTTTATTTAATCCAACATGAATTGTACATTCTTACTTTATAACATGTTATTTTTAGTAGCAATTAAACCTTTATACCAATCGGTTGTCTACTCAATCAACATAACATTCCTATACAACATAACATAACATTTTCACTGTTGGGAGTTACGCCCCAACATTTGGTCCTTCGAGCAATTAATTTGGTGTTGTGTGATTTATATCTTTTACGGTCGCGAATCGGTTGGACTGGTTTCTCACAAGCGAGTCGCCCCAGTAACCAATTGAGAAGGCGCATATCGTAGAAGAGAAAGGTTGCACAATACTAAGAACCAGGAGTGTGGAGCAACAGTCGACACTCGGAACAGAAGAACATCTTGAAACAACAAGAAAAACAACATAAACAACATGTCGTCAGCAGATTTATACCAGAATCAGAACGAACTCTACGAGAACATAAAGAAGATCGGAATAAATATCAAGAAAGATGGTTGGGACAGAAAAAACCCCGACTATTTCAAACGCCGTATGGTAATGTTGGAAAACTTGTGGTCAGATTATCAATTCAATCATGACCGCCTGTCTACGGAACAAAGTGTAAGTCATCCCTACTTTACAAATGACTCCTATAATCAAACGCTGCAGTGCTACAATGAAGTAAAGGAGCTGATTCTTCAACAACACCAACAACTCACGACCCTCGCTCGTTCTCCAAGGGAGCAGTCGGTCCAAACAAAAACATTTGGAGGTACCAACCAACAAACAGGGGAAGGTACCTCAGATCAGGCAAGACAGGAACAAGAAGCCATCAAGAATGAGGTGGCAGAACAAGCCAGGAATGCCAATCAAGATAACAAAAACCGAGAACCATCACCACCTCCTACTCGGCAAGAACAACAAAAACCTGCGAAAAGGGATACGGGATCCAATAGCAAGCTGGACGACATGATGCGCAAACAGACAGCAAACTTCAAAGCCTTCATGAGAGCAGTCGCGAACATACACGTGGAGTTTCTATCTGAAAGATGGGAATTTCAAGACGCTCTACAAACACTCCAAACGCGCTGGTCAGCAATTGACAACCTTCACTGGGAGATAGAGTGCGAAACAGACGGAGAGAAGATAATAGTGTACGAAGATCGCTACACCAGGTATGAAAACCAGTTCCATGAACTAAAAAAGGCTTTGAATACGAAAATGTGGTCCGGCGCTCATCGTGAAAAAACAACACCGAAGTTGGAGATACCAGTCTTCAACGGTAACTACAACCAGTGGATGCCGTTTAAAGACCTTTTCACAGAAGCAATACACAACAACAATTCCCTTTCATCGGCTCAGAAGATGCAGTTTCTGAAGAGTAAGGTGCAAGGAGAAGCAGAACGCTTGATTCAACACCTACAGATAAGTTCTGACAACTACCTCGTGTGTTGGGATATCCTCAATCACCGATATAATAATGAAAAACTTATCTTCACATCGCACATCAACATGCTTTTTAATCTGCCAAACATGCAACAACAGTCAGTGGCACAAATAAAGAAAATCCATGACGTCACCATAGAATGCTTACATGCGATAAAGAATTTAGGAGTGAATGTCGACACTTGGGATCCGTTTCTTGTACATATATTATCGCAGAAATTAGACGCAGACACACATTCGGAGTACAATGACTCGCTGAAGAATTGCCGAAAGCTGCCAATACTGAAAGATCTGTTAGATTTCCTAAAAGCGAAGTTTACATCGTTGGAAGCATCGCGCCGTAAACAAGAAAACTATCAAAAACCAAATACGTCATCGAGTCAACATCAAAATTCGTCGTACTCCAGAAAACAATACAGCAGTAATCAAGCCACTAGCAACAAGAAAATTACGAAATCGTTCCATGCGTCAACATTTAGATGCCCTCTTTGCGATGAAGAACATGGAATGTACAATTGTGCAAAGTTTTTAGAAATGCCGAATCACTTAAAACTTAGCACGGTAAATAAAATGAACATTTGCGTAAATTGCCTGTTCAGCCATAACGGAAAAACATGTACGTCAACTTACCGATGTCGCAAGTGCGCGGAACAACATAACACATTGATGCACGATGCATGTACTAAGAACAAAACGGAAAAACAAACAAATTCATCTCATGTATCAAAGGATGATGATACTTCGGAGATACTACTAGCAACCGCTGTAGTAAACATAGAAACAGCTGATGGGACCCAAATCAAGTTGCGAGCCCTCATCGATCAAGGGTCTCAGATATCTTTGATCACCGAACATGCCGCTCAACTTCTCGGTGTCAAGCGCGAGAGATGTAAAGGAGTCATCTTTGGGGTTGGACAAAAAGAAAACCACTGCAAAGGAATGACAACAATTAGTTGCAGTTCTGTCTACAACGACTTCAAATTCCAAACGTCTGTCTTCATTATGAACAACTTGATTAAGAACCTGCCAAATAAGACCTTTGCAAAACCATCTTGGTCCCACATACAGAACATCCATTTAGCAGATCCAGACTTCCATAACAGCCGTCAGGTGGATTTACTATTTGGAGCAGACATTTATTCGCAAATCATGCTAGGAGGAATAATAAAAGGCGATGACGTCACGCAACCTATCGCACAACAAACCTACCTAGGTTGGCTTTTATGCGGCAATGTCAAAACATTTCAATGCAATGTGGTAATCAACAATCTGGAAGATATCAAACAGTTCTGGGAAACCGAAGACATCACGGATCAATCCAACCTTTCGGTAGAAAATGAAACATGCATCGAATACTACACCAACACTACGCAACGATTGGAGAGCGGGAAATATGAAGTCAGACTGCCGATGAAGAAGGAACTAGAGAGCAGACTGGGGTCGTCCAAGCCAATGGCTATCGCCCAATTCAGAACGTTAGAAAGAAAGTTGGAAAAACAAACACATTTGGCAAAGGCCTACAAAGACTTCATGGCTGAATATATTGATCTAGGTCATATGAAGCAATCAACAGTCAGTAACAAAACATTCGAGTGTTATTTACCTCACCACGGCGTACAACGCGCTGAATCAACAACAACAAAGTACAGAGTGGTGTTCAATGCGTCAGCAAAAACATCTACAGGATGCAGTTTGAACGACCTCATGTACAAAGGCCCCAATCTTCAACAGGACCTACAAACATTACTGATAAAATGGAGGCAATACAAATATGCGTTTACAGCGGACATTGAAAAGATGTTTCGTGCTATTTGGGTAGCCCCTGCAGACCAACAACTGCAACAAATTGTATGGCGGGAATCACTGGAACAACCTATCCGCTCATATCAACTAACAACCGTAACATACGGTACCAAGGCAGCGCCGTTCCTTGCCATGATGACACTCAAGAGATTGGCGACAGATGAACGTGAACAGTTCCCAGAGGCATCAAAAGTGCTGGAAGAATCATTCTACATGGATGACCTCGTTCATGGGACACATACAATAGAAAACGGAAAGAAATTGATCGCTGATCTGAATGAATTATTAAAAAATGGAGGGTTTAACCTTCGAAAATGGTCCGCAAACAATCAAGAACTTTTGGAAGACATCTCCGAACAACACAACAACGACAAGGTCGTCTTCAACTTCAGAACGGAAAATACACAAAAAACGTTAGGCTTGTGCTGGAACTCAAGAGAGGATAAATTCACCTTTCAATGCACAATTTCGAACGTAAACAAGAAACAGACCAAACGCAGCCTACTAGCCGAAATATCTAAACTATTTCACCCACTCGGCTGGCTGGCTCCCGTGTCAACAAAATTGAAATTATTATTTCAAAAACTGTGGGATGGAAACTTACAATGGGACGACGAAGTGTCCGACAACATACATGCGGAATGGTGCAAGATACAAGCGGACGTAAGGGCAATCAACTCTTGCGAAATACCTAGATGGCTTCAGTGTGGCGAAAAGCAGACAATGGAGCTACATGGGTTCAGCGACGCCTCCTTGGATGCTTATGCCTGTGTCATCTACGCACGGGTCCACTCATCAACAATACTTGTAGCCGCGAAGTCAAAGATTGTACCACACCGAAAAACAACAACATTGCCTAGACTGGAATTGAATGGAGCGCACCTGCTATCACAACTAATGCGCAAGGTCAAACAGTCATTGAATCAATATGAAGTACACGTCTACGGCTGGACTGATTCCATGGTGGTTCTGGGTTGGTTACAAGGAGACCCATCCCGCTGGAAAGCATTCGTGGAAAACAGAGTACGAAGTATTACTGACGTCATACCACGATCGTCGTGGAACTACGTCAAAACAAAGGAAAATCCCGCTGACGCCGCAAGCAGAGGCCAATACGCTAGTCAGCTGAAAGAAAATCAACTGTGGTGGCAAGGGCCTACATGGCTACCATCGCTGAAAACAAAGAACATAGAAAAACACAATTATAACACAGACCAAGAAGAAAAAACAGTCCGGAAAAAGGTCAATGTAACCCAACACAACATAGAAAATCCGAGCATTGTGGAAAAATTATTGGAAAATCACAGCTCTATCGAACATATTATTCGCATTGTCGCATGGATACTTAGAACATTGAACCCGAAACGGCGACAGCTGCCAAGATATCTGACGTTGCACGAATTGAATAACGCAACGAAGGTGCTCGTAAAACAAACACAACAAAAATCATTTGACACAGATATTTGTTATTTACAAAAACATAACACGGTGCAGTCAAACAGTAAAATAAAAGCGCTCACTCCGTTCATTGACCATCAAGACATCCTACGAGTTGGAGGAAGATTAAAAAACGCCTTACTAACCGAAAACATGAAACATCCGATGATCATTCCACACGACAGTCGATTAACACATCTTCTCATCGACCAAGCTCATCGAATGACGTTTCACGGCGGCCCGAGACTGACCCTATCACACTTACGTGAGAAATATTGGATCGTCGGCGGAAACCGAACAACGAAGTTGCAAATCAGAAAATGTGTGACGTGCCGCAAAAACAACCCAAAAGCAGAACACCAGCTGATGGGCAATCTACCGAGCGCAAGAGCAAATCAAGCGCCGCCCTTTTACCATACAGGGGTGGATTACACCGGATTTGTGGACGTTAAAATGAACAAAGGCAGAGGAGCGAAAACAACGAAGGGCTACATAGCAGTCTTCATATGCATGGTGACCAAAGCTGTGCATATTGAGCTGGTATCAGATCTCACCAGTTCAGCATTTTTGGCAGCCCTAAACAGGATGGCAGCAAGAAGAGGCACCCCTCGTCACTTATACAGTGACAATGGAACAAACTTTGTCGGCGCAAACCGCCAACTCGTAGAGCAATACGAGGAAATTGAACAAACATACAAAAGCGACCAACTACAACGCGAAATCGCGGAGATGAGGATTGAGTGGCATTTTAATGCCCCCGCTTGGCCACCAGCGGGAGGATTGTGGGAGAGAGCAGTCAGAAGCCTAAAACACCACTTGAAAAGAGTAGTGGGAGAACAAAAATTAACATTTGAGGAGTATAGCACAATCCTAACAAAACTGGAGGCATGTTTGAATTCCAGACCTCTGTGTCCACTAAGTGAAAACATCGACGATCTAGACTGTCTGACGCCAGCACACTTTTTATCGGGTAGGCCGGGCCTAACAGTCATCGAAACAAGGGAAGATGCAAGAACAAGATGGGAACTAACAAGAAAGATCTTCGTAGAAATCTGGAAGAGATGGAGAAACGAATACCTGTGCCAGCTATTAGCTAGATCAAAGTGGCAGGAACCACAGAAAAATCTGAAGATAGGCGATCTGGTGGTTATTCATGATGACCATATACCAGCCGGAAAATGGCTCATGGGGAGAATAACAGAGCTTCACCCTGGGAACGATGGATATGTCCGGGTCGTTAGCCTAAAAACAAAAAATGGGCATATGAAAAGACCTGTTACAAAACTATCCGTCTTACCTATCAACGGTGACGAAACTACTTCAAAAACAAACGAAAATGAGTCATACCTACAGACGAACAGCGAGTCGCAAAATTCACGACGAGGCAAAACAACAAACAGAAAAATAAACTTCATTGGACTGGTCATGGCACTGCTGTATTTGCTAAATCCTGTCGCGGCCACAAACACAACAAACATTGCACATTGCGACGAAATAGGACACTATAACCATATGTTGCTGAATCCGCAAGGCCGAGTGAATACAAGAAGCAAACGCGGGTTTATCAACGGTGTCGGTTTCATCGCACGCTCCCTGTTCGGAGTATTAAATGACGAATTCGCAAAACAATATCAAGCAGACATTGACCTGGTCAAGGCCAACGAGAAACATCTGGCACTGTTGCTAAGGAATCAGACATCCGTGATCGAAGCAGAATATAATCTACTGAAGAGGTCGAAAGATGCAGTTGAAAAACAGTACAAACTATTTAACCAACATCTGCTAATCCTGCCTGCAGAACTTCCTTCAATCAACAACATCATAAACATACCGGTACCGATTTTAAAACATCTTCACGATAATGAGATGACAACAGAGCAGAGAGCATCAAGAGCTTGGCAAACAAGTAGAGCAACTGAAAACCGCAACATCAGAAGACATCCTGTCAGATCATGCAACATACCACGATGTCCACCAATACGTCGTCATCTACCTATTAGCAGCCGCAGCAACACTCGTGGGCGTAATATACGCTTACAACCACCTACGCAAGCATTGGGCAAGTCGACGGAAGCCAGAAGCTCCATCTGTTCCTAACCCGATGCCCCGAAGAAGGTCAACAGCGAGCATCGTGGACAACTCCATAATTGACGACACAGAAGACAGCGCAGCGCACTTATCGAGTGCACGCGCACTCAATAAAGCAACGTCGCCTATTGCGCGTTGTGAATAAAATTATCATAGTAACATAACATTTTTTTTATTTAACTTTTACGTTTGAACTTTACATTTACATTTTACTTTTACATTTTCGATGTTAACATTACAGCTTACATTTAAGTTATCTTTGTGAGTGGGCAATATGTACGAGCTACGCTGTACATTCCACTAACTTGTCCTACTTTTAGTGATACGTTGCAGTTTATTTAATCCAACATGAATTGTACATTCTTACTTTATAACATGTTATTTTTAGTAGCAATTAAACCTTTATAACAATCGGTTGTCTACTCAATCAACATAACATTCCTATACAACATAACATAACATTTTCACTGTTGGGAGTTACGCCCCAACAGTTACATCTATAACTAACTCATTCTCTCATAACACCGTCCACCTCTACACAAACAGGAGGCATCGTCCTACAAATATTAATTGTATTTAAACCAAACGCAAATATTCGGAACGGAAAGCATTATTTGGTGTTCCGATCGATTCTGGTGGAAATGAATTTAACTATACAGAGTGGAAGGGACTCCTTGAATATAAAGTTTAGTTCTGGTTTTGAGGTGTTTGGCGGTCTGTGGGTCTAGTTTTTGGGCTATAGACAAATCGCGGTGACAATTTGTGAGTTGTCGAGTTAAACAAGATGCAAGCGTATCGTAATTAAAGCGGAAAATAGCACGAAGCTATTTTTCCGATACGCTTTATAGCACTTTTTTTTGGATTCATGATTCAGCGGATTCATACCTAACTTTAATTTTCATTCATTTGCAAATGAATTATTGAATGGGGGAAATGCAGTGGTTTTTGTGGTTGCTTCAGTCAAAAACCATTTTTTCCAGTCACTCTAACCAAGACTGAAAAAATACAATTGTCTGAATTTTTAAAGTGGATTTCCCAATAAACAAAAATGAAATATTATATTATTACCACCTTTTAATTTTCTATAATAATAAAAAGTAAACTGCTCAAAATTCACATACACGACACAAACAAATAAAACAAATGTAAAAAATAAAACACCTAAAGCGATGAACTCGAACAAAATTATATAAAACAGACATTAAAACGGCCCAATTTAACCTCCCGGTCCAATTTACACTGTGGTTCAATTAAGACCTGCCAAACGCGCAAAAATAACTGAACTTTTCAAATATGATCCGTGGAAATACCTTGAAGGTTGTTATATACGTGGACGTGGGGTATCCCAGTTCTATCTGTTGGCCATTTTGTCCCACCTGATCGTAAAAAATAATTGAATGGCACAGAAAACGGTCCGTAATGCCTGTTACCTTCGTGAAGGTTATAGTTAGGTCCCGGAATTGGGTCTACTGTTTCAATTAGATTCAGTGGCAACTGATTCAGTTTTGAGATAGGATAAGCAGGCGTGTTTGGGTAAGTATGGCGTTTTAGGTGGGCCAAGGATATTTGAAAGGGGTTTGGAAGATAATCTTGGAGATGTTTTGGTAAATTGCAAAATTTTGCAATAATTTGATAAGTACCTACTCTTTGTGTTATCGAAGCTCTCATCACATAGACACAAAAACTTAAGTCAAGGTTTTTTTGTTTATCAAACATAGATGTAAAAGGCATGACCGATCTCTAGTCACACCAAATTGCCCCACCAGTATGACTAACGTCAATTTTATTTATCCGTAGTCACACTGGTTTGACTATGGATAATTTAACCTGATCCGGTTGTCACACCATCATACCATTGACCCAATTTGTGTCTTTTATTTGGGTTGCTTTTTTTTCCCAACCGATCCATAGTCACACCAAATTGCTATAGTAGTGAGACTATGGTTAATTTTATTTCAAAATCTCGACACACTCTTGACGATCAAAAATAAAAACCGATCAAAATGGCTACCTATGTTATTTAAATAGATAAATAGTTCGCTATGTTTTGACGTCAACGGCGTAAAAATATAAAGTATACAACTAAATAAACTCTTCTTTTGACAAATGTATCTTCGATTCGACAAGTAGGAGGAGTAACAATTACTGAAGATTTTTTAACACGATACATACGTGCATATGTTTTCATGAAGTAGTATAATAGTAGGCTGAAAGAACAGAATAGCACTCCAAACAAAACATCATTTGCTTTCAAAATTCAAGAATGAAACAATCACAAAGAAATCTCATTAACAGCAGTAGCAAAAAAAATCTACAGACTTTTCAAACTAACACGAATCACAGATTTGTAAGAATAAGAACGTCAAATGGTAGAACGAACTAAAAAGTACTAAAAAGAACTAAGATTCCACAAGTTGGTAAGTTCCTGATAATAACAGTGGTATTAAGTTTTTATCGTTGAACTCGAAGTTCAGACGGTATTTAAAGACGAACTTACAGGCTTGGTATTATATTATTGGGTGAGGAATAAGTCATACAAGGTAGCGGTAAATATAGATATTTCAAAAGGAGATCTTGAAGACTGACCAAATGCACTTAAGGAAAAACAAGTTTAGTCTTTGAACTCTTCGAATGCCGATTGTTCTAGACTCTAGAACAATCGAATCGAAAGCTTTAGCTAAAAAGAAAAAAAAAAAGAAAAAAAAAAAAAGCTAAAGCTGAAAAGTTTTATTGTGTGGTTGAACGCGCTAGTCTCAAAAATTACTGGTTCGAATTGAAAACTACTGTTAGTGTTAGAAAGCCCGTTTATCGTGAAAAGCTATAAGGCATCATATTACGCTACAACCAAATAGGAGCTGAGCAAAAAGAAAACAAGTCAGAAGCGGCGGGTGAAACTGCGGTTAGAAATTAAAAGATGAATAACAAAATCGAAAAAAAAAAAATGGAAAAAGCATGATCTAAGAGCTGTAACAAACTTCGCTAGATTTGTCAGAAGGTGATGATTTTGTAATGTAGAAGTCAACAACTCCTTTAATCAATGACTGTATAGACATGAAGGCAGTTTTTTGGAAGTATTTATAACCTGTAACCGCTTAGCCGCACGTGCTAAACGGTCAACTTCTATACTTCATACAATTCGATTCTACATACATACAAATACCTCGAAAGAGTCGGTTCTTTGTACTTAATGTATTTGTAGAACCGGGTGCATACCCTAGACACGCTACAGAACACACGTATGAAGGAAACGCAAGTCACATCTCATGAGGGCATGAACATGGCGTAACAGCAGACGATGACCTTAATAACAAACACATGAATGCTACTGCTACTGCATCTTCGAAAGAGATCGATCCAAATTCCATTTGAGATGCAGAAAAGACGAGCATTTATACACCACCTTGCTTAACACCAAAAATCTTACACCTCAGTCCGCACCCAAGTAATATAGTAGGCGCAAAACACGCAATAGTCCCCGTCAGCCCACAATTACCTCAGCTTACAAGGAAAGTCACTCCGCCAAATTTCCTCTAGCCGGCATTCCCCTCAATTAGCCCGTTTTAATGGCAAATTATGGGTATACATGGACCCGGCTCCTGTCTTGTTTAGTTGACACATTTTTATGCGAGAATTAGGACGGGGGGATTGTCGGTCACTCCCTGTGTAGTCCTTTGCTCTGACTTTGCATAGTAGTTGTTTAGTTGGGTGCTGTTAATCTTTAAAGGGTAAGATTCGGGGCAGGAGATGACTCATTTAAACCCAAGATGCGTCACTTAGATTAGACAATGCGAGTTATTTTTCAGGTATTCACGTCAATCGTGAATACCGGAAAAATAACTCGCATTAAGTTAATACACGGTTAGTTTTCAATAACCAGCCATATTTTTAATTAAACCAAAAGTGCATTTTAAATATTTTTATCAAAATAAATAAAATAATAGCATTCATTTGAAAATGTCCTAGAAATTTCCTAAATCATAAACCTAATGGGAATCAATGCACTTGTGTGCGTGCATGCACCGCAAAATATTGATGTGTGTGCTAACTGCTACCTATCTAGGTTGTTGAACTGAATTGTGCTGTTGCAATATCCACACGTTCGCTTTTTAGAGGGGGCCAGGAATGAAATCTATTTTTTTTTAATATATCGAAACTATTATCGATTCTAAACCATCTCTGAAAATTTAGCCGGTTGTTGAAAACTAACCCTGTATAGTGATTATGTCGATATTATGATCATATGCGCCATTCATGGTCTAGCTAGTGCCCGTTCTATAAATAACTAACCGTTAGTATCAAGCGCTTACACTGATCCAACCTTAACCTTGCTGTCCTCCCCCAGCGGCGGCGCCCTAAGCCAAGACTGGTGTCACTTAAAAAAAAAAAAAAAAAATCAGCCCTAATAGCTGTTTTACAATAATTACAATAACATTTGTTACTGACGATCGGTTTTCAAACAATCTTATCCTTCGACAAAGGCCTCCTCCAAAGACTTCCACTTAACTCTGTCTCTTGCAATTCTTATTTATTCTGGACCGGCGACTCTTTTGAGATTATCTTCCCAGCATTTCATTTGTCTACCTTTACTTCTTTTACCATCCCTGGGGTACCATTCTGATATTAGTCTAGTCCATTTCTCATTCCTCTCTCTCAGCATATTATGTCCTGCCCATTTCTGTTTAACTGTTTTGCATACTTTAATCACATCTCTAAAGGAGACAATTTTTTTTGTTTGGAGAACAGGCCACCCACAGAAATTGTAGCAGATATTAATGAAACGTATATAGGTTTCTTCCTTGTAATCTCTAGATTACAGTGGTAATATTAGCTAAGCCATGTATAACCGGAATGATGAGAAATTCGAAAATGAAAACGTGAATCCAAAGAGATTTAAAAAGACTATACATAGAGCGGACATTGGGACTAATGTCATACAATAATATTGATGTCGTACGTCAGTAGCG
Source organism: Xestia xanthographa (assembly GCA_905147715.2). Lineage (NCBI taxonomy): Eukaryota > Metazoa > Arthropoda > Insecta > Lepidoptera > Noctuidae > Xestia > Xestia xanthographa. The sequence goes on along the minus strand of LR990668.1, from coordinate 10,684,559 downwards.
CTATCTAGCTATGAATAGAAAAAAACACAAATATTTATATAATTCAGCTATTACACGGTAGATCCCACTAGTACCCACCTATGATAGGGGTGCTACAGTTTAGGATTGCATCAAATTATCGATAAATCTTATCGATAAGGCTTGGTAAGATTAATTAAATATTTGTATTATATTGCGTCGTTGGTCCAGTGGCCGCAAACGCGACTGTTGAGCATGATGGGTTCGATTTCCAGGTCGGGTAAAGTGTTATTGGGTTTTTCGATCAGTAATAACTCAATATTAGCCGCGGAGTCTGGATTTGTACCCGGTTGATGGCAATAGGCTCGCCCACTATTACATGTGACATTAGGCAGATGTCCCACCGCCAACGATGAGCGAGAAGCGAGTAGAGCTGGAAACTAGAAACGCGTTGGCGAGCAGCGAGAAGCGAGTATGTAGTTCCGATAGTTTTGTAGTTGGACTATAAACGAGTGTGCGAGTGCGCACCACTGCACGTGCTACGCAATTGTTTCCTTCCCGACAACAATGATACCGGTGAGCATGTATCGCGGAGCGAGTATATCTTTGATAGCTTTTTTAAGTAATTTTAAAGACATATACGCGAGCTAATAACATTTATTCCCATATTGACACTTGAACGACATAACATGATTACCAGAACAATAAAATTACGTTTTTGATACTTATTATTTACGACTTAACGTGAAAAAATATCGATAGGGAAAATCGACAAACAAACAACTCTCAGTAGAGGAGTAGTACAGCTACTGAGCAACAGAGGACGCTTATTGCTATTTATGTAATTGTATTCGCACATTGCGTTGAAATCTTACTGCACAATTGACACAACGTCGCCCAGCAGTGAAAACCTCGGATGTCCCATTTCCTCAAAAAAAAAAAAAATTCTTTGGATTTATAAACTCGGTAAGCACAGATTACTCTAGGAAACTTTCGAATCAGCTACTCCTAGCTAAAAAAATCTAAAAAAAAAAAAAAGGTAATATCTTCCCCACTCATACATTTTTTTTCAGTAGACGGTTTTTTCTTCCTCCTGTAAAATTTTGTTATAAACACTTACGTGGTTTTCACTGCTGGGCGACGACAACGACCAGCAGATACCATTTTCATAAAATAGTTTTTATTAAATGCGAGAAAATCGCAGAAACAGTTTCACGAAAATCGAAATAAACAGAAAGAGTAAATGTCAAATGAAGTTCTCTGTCAAGTGTCAACCACCAAAAAGACGGATTTACAACGTTCCGTGCTATGATGATTTTCTATACCATCTAAAAGATTTTAGCGGAAACCTTTAAAAATAGCATTATAAAGCTCACAGTTTAATATTATTACTTTTTATATTATATTCTATTTCTATTATAATTATAGCAGATACCGATAGACCAATGGATACCGTACTTTTTTTTTGTAAACGGAAAAAACGCCCCTATATACGTAAGTATTTTCTGTCAAATGACATTGACCACAACAGGAATGATTTGACTCGCAAAAACTATCATAATATAACTTATTAATTATGATTTTAAGATCCCGGTTTCGTTTTAATGTAATCTTTCGTTTATTACAATAATAAAATGGTTACTTTTTTTGGTGTAATATGAATAATATTTGTGCAACATTGAAGAGGGCCTAAAAAAAACTGTCTCCTTTAGTTACATTTTTAATTTTGGTTAATCTTATTTTATCTCTACTTTTTACTCCGATTACACTTCTCTCTATTCCATTTTACTATTATTTTGTTGTTTTTTTTTGCCATGTTAACATATGGTTGTCAAACATGGTTATTAAGCCGAGACTGGTATCCCATAGGGGTTGCCTTTAGCGTGTAGTAGCTTATGTTTTAAGTTTCTGTGCAGGGGCAGCCAGGGGACAGGACGACTTATACTCAAGGCACTCACAGGATAGTCTGGTTAAGCAAATGACAATCTCCTAGGTTGATAAGCAAGATGCCAATTACAAAATAAATGAGCGTTTGCGCAAATATGTATGCACCATATCTCTTACGTTGATAGTTTAGTCTCCCCTGAGGTTAGCCAAGAACTGTCAGAAAGGATGAATACCAGCTCAAAGGATGGCAAATGTATTTAAGATTTCAGGCAAAGACTTCAAATCTATTTTAAACAATAACTTTACAAGTATATTAGAAAATACTGAACCCAAAACTAAATTTAAAAAAACTGGAAATAAAACTAACACCATAATGCCTAGTACACTATCAGGTCTGATATTCAATAATATAGTAATAAATATACAAATAGAGTATCAATTACTTAACTCTGCTTTTCCAGTTAAGTGGCATATGCTCAATTGTGTCATTCGGCAAACTGATTGCTACAACCGAATTCAATGCGATCTAGATCCGTTTTGGGACAACACAGCATTATATGTATAGTACCAACCCTAATCTAAATGGAATTAATTTACTAACTGCCTTCAAATTGGTTTATTTCAAAACATTTGTTCGGTGGAATCAAATGGATTGAATAGAAATCACTTTAATTGATTCGAACGATTGAAACAAAATCCTATCGTGAATTTGGTAGCTTTTCAACTTTGAAACCTTTTTAAATTATTTGAAGAATTATTAAATTTATTATTTGATTTTTTACATACACAACTTGTAGTTAGTTAGTTGTGCGATAGTGAAATAAACAACGCTGAGTAAAAGAACCTAAGTGCTACGTAACGTTTATGGATTTCAGTCTGAATTTGAGCTGAAAAATGCGTTTTGTAGAACCCCACTGAGAGAAAAAACAGTTTAAAATGCACTATTGACATGCGCTGATGTTGAACTAATGTTGAAGCCAAAGAAACAATGGATGGATTACCCCACTTTACAAACCATGACTTTTAATAGATACAGCTTAAAATTAAGGTACAAAAGTTTAAGAGACAGTCTCTCATAAGCTTTTGTGTGTCCGCCCTAGGTATACCTGTATAGCAGATTACCAGGTGGTGGGGACCACACGGTATAATTAAGTTTTCCACTCCGATCAACCGAACTAATCAACTAGTTGATCAAAGTGGAAGTCGATTCAGGCAGATCGTCCTATCGAATCAACTAGTTGATGCGATACATTTTTTACAAAAGTTTCTTTCCTTTTTGTTCCTATCGAATCAATTTTTATTAGCATGACAGTTGACAGGAGAGAACGGAAAACCCTTTGCTTATCTTTCATAACATACAACAAAAGCAAGATGATGAGATAACGAAAATAAGTTACGGAGATACACGCATGCTTCAGAAGGAAGCACAAAACGTAGGTTAGCACACAACTGTGGACCTACCTTTACCAATAGAATTAAATAAAAACTTCGTGCAGCTACGTTTTATGGAAGCAACAACTTTAGATCTTAGATAAAGGTCCGTAATGTCTCTTTTAGGACGTTTTTCTTTTTTTTTCAGTGAGTGTCTAGAATTCTTTCCAATTTATTTGAAAGTGGGAAATGTTCGGTGCAATCTTGATTCCGCCAGCGAGCGTTTCATTTAGAGATATTAAGAGACACTTAACTGATTTTATCGTTGAACATTGTGGCGCAGTTTTGAAGTGGCGTATCTTTGTTTCGACTGTCTCGTTGGTCTAATGGTCGCATGAGGATTCTGAGTTTGATTCCCAGGTCAGTAAAGTGATATTGGGTTTTTCCGTCAGGAAATTTCTCAGTAGCAACCACGGAGTCTGGATTTGCGCCCGGTTGATGGCAATAGGCTCGCCCCCTATTACATGGGACTTAAACATAACTGGCGAAATGTGGGTGTAGGTACTATTAGGTACTACTACTACTACTACAACAGCCCATAACGTCCACTGCTGGACATAAGCCTCTCCCATGATGGGAGGAATCTCCACGCTTGGCAGGCGGATTGGAGATCGCGGTGATGAAAGACTAACAGAAAACGCTGCTGCCTATTCTCTGGTCTACGGAGGCGCAAGGTGTTCTGCCTCAGACATTAGTCGCCTTATACGACACCCGTGAGTTTAATGGGTTGGTTCTATTCTACTCTGCCGGATACCACACGGCTATTAGGTACACCTCTACCTAATCCTTTGGAGATTACAAGCGTGACGTTATGTTATGTTATGTTATGTATCTTAGTTTCATAGAGAAGAGATGGATTGATCAGTCAATGTACTCTCAGCAACAACGATATTAGAAAAATCAAAACTACGATTGTCACAGACTACTACTATTAGATTGACACAGGCTACTGAAAAGATTATGTCAATTCTGTTCTAACTTAGAAATATGAAATACTTTAAAATACGCTCTAATTGATTAGGTTCTCTGTTCTTTAACATCTGCCTAGCTTTTCCTTTACTATGTTGGGGTCGGCGTCTAGTCTAACCAGATGCAGATAAACCAATATTTTACTACAACCCAGTCGGTACTGGGTATTACGATACCCCTTGATAAGGCTGGTTGATAGACTTTCGGGCCACTGACTACTTGCAACGGTTGTCTTAGATCTACATAATTATGACTGCCGGGACCAAATAGATAAAAGTGCTTTTCGATGCAAGGAGAATCTCGATATGTAATGGTCGATCAATATTGGCCTATCAATCACTTTGAAAATCAATCAGTACGGCTGCAATTTTTAGCCAAGTGCCAAGAATAACTAGGAACTAAGAGATTAAATAACCCTAGTCAACAACTGCAAGAATATAGCAGTGATAGCCTAGTGTTGTGACCTTCGAACTGCCATGTTGTAGGTCTCAAGTTCGAACCCAAGACACACACCTCAGATTTTTCGGAGTCTTGTGCGTATTGTATAATTATCTGCACTAGCCGTGTGGTATCTGGCAGAGTAGAATAGAACCAACCCATTACAGTCACGGGTGTCGTATAAGCCGACTAATGTCTGAGGCAGAACACCTTGCACCTGAGAATGGGCAGCAGCGTTTTCTGTTAGTCTTTCATCACTGCGATCTCCAATCCACCTGCCAAGCGTGGAGATTACGGCAAATTCCTCCCATCATGGGAGAGCCTTATGTCCAGCAGTGGATGTTATGGGCTGTTGTTGTTGTTGTATAATTATCACTTGATTCGGTGAAGGGAAAACATCGTGAGGACACCAGCATGCCTGAGAGAAATGTCTTGCCGGCCAAGTTTGAAGTTTGAAGCCAAGTCAGAGCCCCATGGATGGCATAAAATGGCCCCTTGGTGTCAGTATAAACTCTGACACCAGGTTAGGCAGTAAGTAACTACACGATAAAGGAGAATGCAAGAATAACTAAAGCTTTTCAACAACAACAAATCACATCTCCAATTCATTTTTAATACGTGACTACGTCCGGGGAAATGTAAAGTAAACTTACTGTTGGCGAGTTCTTTTATTTCTTACTGAACCGACTTCGCCACAGTGCTTAACGTTTCCTCAAGAAAATTAATATTTGTTTTATGAAATTAAAATTGTAGTGCGCGTACGTAGGTAAATGCTTAGGGTCGCGCCACATCTGCGGAACGTACGGCGCCTACACTTCAGCGACTGAATTATCGGTCGTAGTATTCGGTTGGCATGACACACCAAATGCGCCGAACAGTCGGAAACGCGACGACGGCGGCGGTGGCGATTAGTTCAGCGCTTTACGCGACGGAAAATTACGTTGTCAGTCGGTGTCTTTGTGTTGTGCGGATGGCAAAATGGTTTTATTACAATATTGGCTATTATGGAGGACTTAGAAGAAGAAAAACGCAAAAGGCACTTACAGGTGCGTTGTCGCTCTTGGCGCGGCAACCCGAACCGCCGAACTTTCAACTACCGACGCCGAACTTTCGCTTGCTATGCAAAATAATATATTGAATGCGTTTTTGCTGAAATAGTCGCTCGAAGGAAGGTTCGGCTACGCCAAACGCGATGTATTTTCGGCTGATGTGTCTTATGAAACTTGAAAAACACTGCGAGCGTATTCAACCAAACGTTCGGCACCGTACATTCTGCATATGTGTCGCGACACTTAGTAGCCAGAATAACTTGGTACAGTTAGGAACTGTTTAAAATGTAAGGTTTAAGATTAACAGTCGACTGAGGGAGACTTGTGGTATTCCAAAATAACTGATTAATTCCGCGTTTCTAACCAATGCGAACACAAACAAAGCAATGCGATCATCACGATGATAATTAGGTGATCAGGTCTCTGACAAGCAATACATCTGTGACCTGTCTGGTATTCGAGATGTCAAATAACTAAGATTTGTCTCGAGGTAATATAATTATGTGAAAGTTGTTTTTTGTTTACCTTCGTTATTGTGTAGTTTACCTTTACTGCCTAATTCTATAAATCCTTAAGTAACTCTATCTGTTAGTAATAATTTGTTCTCTTTACGACTCCCTTTACAAAACATATCAGTATAATTCTGTTTTTATTTTAAATGTTTTAGTAAGTATTTATGGTTCATGGTTATATAATAACATCTGCGCGGATCAATCTTCAAGTTTGTATGTCGTGAGTTCGAATTCAGGTAGGTGCAGTACCTACTTTATGTAATTACTAGCGGACGTCCCGTGGTTTCACCCGCGTAGTTCCCGTTCCCATGGGAGTACGAGGATAAAATATATCCTATGTTACTCAGGGTGAATGTAGCTTTCTAATGGTGAAAGAATTTTTGACCATTATATATTATTATATTTATTTAGATTACCCCCTGGTAATCTCCAGAAGTAATGAACCGATTTCAAAAATTCTTGTATGTCCCTACATACAAACTTACAAACATACAAACTTGACAAACTTACAAATTAATGTTACCTCTTTATAATATTAGTATAGACTAGTATAGACTAGCAGACGTCCCGCGGTTTCACCCGCGTAGTTCCCGTTCCCGTGGGAGTACGGAGATAAAATATAGCTTATGTTACTCAAGGTGAATGTAGCTTTCTAATGGTGAAAGATTTTTTGAAATAGGCGCAGTACTTTTTGAGTTTATTCATTACAAACATACATACAAAAATGAAAATCTTTCCTCTTTATAATATTAGTGTAGGTTTAATCACAGTTGCTCGCTAGGAAACCTGCTTGTTCTAGAACTAAAAGTTCGAAGACGTAGCCTGATATCAACCAACCCGCACTGGACCCGCGTGGTGGATACCAGCCCATTCCCTCTCTTATAGAGGAGGTTTTATTATTGTGCTGAGACCATGACCTGACTTTTTATCCGGGTTGTGCATTCCCGTGAAATAATTTCCCACTTTCACACAGGCAGAGTCACGGTATAAAGCTAGTGGATATTATATATCTTTCAAATCTTTGCCAATAATGTGCTAAGATGGAGTGTTCTTAGAAATATGCTCGTTATTATCTGAAAATTACTTTGCTATCTCAATTTATTATCGTATCAGAAATTGGGACCCAAGATCAAACTGAAATGATTGTGTGTCTTCATTTCGTATGTTGAGAGAAAAATATATATTTATTTGCGTGGAGATAAATAGCAATATTTGTGTGTATTTATTTGCCAATGAAACGAATTTTATACTTTTATTTTTATATTTGGTTTTGGATTATAATTATCTTTTTTTTTATACGCAAGGGGACTTTATTTTTGCAAGAATCATTGCTTAGTAACTATATATAAAGAAAGAAAAACATGTTATTTGTTTTCAATACACTTCCTCGAAAACTGGTCCATAACGCACTATGATTAGGTACAACATGCAATGTATTTCACACGCGTGCGTTTTTTTCCATTTTCCCGCACGTGTGCGGGAATGAAAATTGCCACAGATAACTATAGCCATACTTAGTCCAAATTGGTTCAATGCCTATAGTCTAAGTAAAGATGAAAGTTTTTTTTTTAATTTCGGCAAAGCATTACGCGTTTGTACGACATAAATATTTTTTGAATATTAAAATTGTGTATATAAATAGAATATCATAGATAAGCATGATTATTAAAAACGAATAGTTATTTTTATACACAAATTAACATTTATTTGTGTTCTGAAATAAAAAAAAAAAACTAAAGGGATAAATAGTATCCTACATGTTAATCCAGGTTATAACTAACATATGGTTATGTTAACTCGTATCTATGTTACTTGTTAATTATTATCTAAGTGCCAAAAGGTTTTTTTTTTCAAATATATAGAAATAAGAGAGATATACATAAGCAGGAGAAGATAATAAGTAGGATTAAAAATTATACAGACTTATGACCTATTTTTGAAAAAAAAAAAAGAGATGAAAAAATGCCCAAATCTAATTTATTGAGCCTCCATCCAAAGTTTAACATCGAAAAGGCTTTAGAAATGAAACAAACGAAGTTTTCTTTTTAAAAGGAACGGCGGATCAGAATGTTTGAGTTTATTATTACATGTGCTTTTTATAAAATTTCTGTTATGAGATGTGAAATGTAATTAATTTGACATTTAAATATTTGCTTTTTTTTTTCGAGATGTTATAAAAGCTTGCTTTACTTGATGTCTTCTCTATCTATACGAGTAATGCTGCTGTAATGTAATTCCTATGCATCTTGAACAATTATACGGCCTGCCATCTTGCTTACTGGCAAATATCATAATCATTGTTATTTTTCTCAAACATGCTTGGAAATTTGAGCATTATTTTGACAACCTTCTTCGAGATAAATCAAAATTGCTGTACTGGCCAGATACATGTGACCAGCGCGGCAGATACATGCGACCAGCGGCCGGCAAAAGTTGTATGAAAATCCATGTCTGTCGTGTTTAGCGGCCAAATAAATTGTAGTAAACTCCTTTGATTATACAGGGTGTTAAAGTAGTCACGTGCCATAGCTTAGGGGTGAGTTCAGTATCGATAAAGAAACCCGTAAAAATAAAAATAAAATAACTTTCAATTTTTTTATAAACCTAAAATTAGGGTGTTAGTGTGAACACCGTTAACAGTGTTTTGATTTCCTTAGTAGAACCTAAAACCATTGAAAAAGCAACCTTTTTTTTTGAAGAAAATCCATTATTTTCCCTCAAGATCATTTCACTCTAATGAGCTCGGAAACAGCTGACCGCGGAACGGGCACTCGGGGTCATTGACCGCGCCGCAGTCAGCTGTTGCTAGAGCGAGCGCGCGTCGGAGCGCGTGCCGTGCGCCGAGCCGTTTTTTTCTCGTGCGTAAATTGAGTCAGAGCGGGTGATAACCTACAAGACGTTCGATAGTAGATAATAACTAAAGCATTTAAACTAATAAAACAATTTTAATTCTAAACGATTGCTATTTTATCTTAGTAGACCGTACTAAATTTACATTTTTTTTTTTTTTTGGATTTTGTTTTTATTTTTCCTGGGTTCCTTTAACGATACTGAACCTACCCCTAATCTATGGCACGCGACTACTTTAACACCCTGTATAATGTCTAGATGGAGCGTTGCCCTACAATCAAAACAAAAAAAAAATGGGCCAAAAATTTCAAGCCTGTGTGCGTGCAGGCGGTGTTTTACACTGTCCTTCTATGTCTCTGTGTGCGTGAATAATGATACCAGCTACTACAATTCTCCCATAAGTCACATATTTAAAAAATGCGATCTATCCATCGATTCCTGATAATAGGATTATTGGGTATTCTAAAAAATAAGATGTTACGTTGATCACCATATTTTACTCATTCAATAAAATAATTATGTTTGATAAGGGCTGATTATTCATTAGTCAGATAACTTTTATCCAAGGAATAAAAATGGAGGTTAAATCACCGATTTAATACTATTAATCAGTGCCAGTTATTAATAATTACTAAAATGTGAACATGAAGTCGGTATCAAGTAAATTATTTACGTAGCTAATATAATAACAATTTTTAATTGGCATCGACTTCAAAATCATATAAAGAAAGACTTAATATGAATTGATAAACTCCACCTTTTTTAAATCGATAAATAAAGTAGACCAACTAAATAATATAAACGTAACCATTAATTAAATAATATCCCCACAAAAAATGACGTTAAGTTGGGAATATAAAAAAAGAAACTGGCAACACTGATAAAATATGGCGTAATTTTATGTTCATAATAACAATAAATAAATATATAATTTTTGGTTACTTACCGATGATAGGTGAAATGCTTGGTATTTTTTACCCTTCCTGTATAATTCCGGCACAGTTTAATAGCAGATACCGTCATGATTGTTATAGCTGTTTTTTGTTTATTACTTAGCGCGCGTAATACGTTGTGACGCCAAAATGGCACGATCGGCACTAATCGGCGGGTAAGAACTTATAAGCCAACTGTTGGCTGATATTTTTTGACACGTTTGCGCGCATTTGACGCTCCATCTAGACATTATATAATCAAATAGTAAACTCATATCTGTCGTGTTATTTAAAAATCGAACGATCTTTTACTCTGACTCTAACCAAGGAGGTAATATAACACAGGTTTTATTGACGTTTAGAATTGGCTTGCAAATGGAAAGCGGTTAATTGAAAAAAAAAAAAAAAGAACTCTTCGACGCAAGAGTTTTAGTTTCCTGGCATTATTTGAGAAAAGTACTATACAAGCCTTGGCCACAACTAGGCATTGATGGACTTACGTATGTGTACCCCGGCATCGCCTCGGCCCACTTTACATGTTTATTTACACATTTACACGTTCGTCTCTCAATGCCTCTGTTGCTAGCCGCTGCAGTTATGTATGTTAGCGTGTGCTCACATAGGTAGTTGGATTAAACTAACATAACAATACTACAACTAAATAGTCATCTGCCTAGTCTTTTACCCAAAAGTTGTTGCCGGCTTCCAGTCTTACCGGATGCCACTGAATACCAGTATTTCATGAAGCGACTGCCTATCTGACCTCCACAAACCACTTATAATTGGGAACTGATATTTGGGAAGAGTGAACAACAGAAATTAACAACAAAACCAAAAAAACATCTTTCTCTTGTCCTTCTATCCAAATTAATTTGGATTCGCATGACTTGTTCTTCCATACTTCTCGTATCTTGTCATCTGATCAGACAAGTCCTTTCTTGCCATATCATCCTTGTTAGCCCTGAATTCCTGTCACGCTGACGGTCGGTCGCGTACGTCAGCGAAAAAAACAATAGCAAATACGTGCCGCTGACGTCACCGTCACAGTATCTACACTAATATTATAAAGAGAAAAGATGTATATTTTTATGTGTGTATGTTTGTAATGAATAAACTCAAAAACTACTGCGCCGATTTGAAAAATTCTTTCACCTGTAGAAAGCTACATTCACCTTTAGTAACTTATGCTATATTTTATCCCCGTACTCCCACGGAAACGGGAACTACGCGGGTAAAACCACGTGACGTCCACTAGCGGTGCCGTATTTACACAATGTATATTCGTACGCGCGACCGACGCACGCGACCGACGCGGCGACGTCCGCGCGACATGAATTCAAGCCTAAAGATTACACAGTCTATCTAACGTTTCTTTGCTCTTCTGGTGACAGAAAAAAAGAGTAGATTCTTTTTTCTGTCACCGGCGCCACTTTCAAACTTCCTCTTACGTACTCATTTCTATTTTTATAACAAAACCTAAAAATATAATACGAATATAATTACAATAACCCATTGATAGCAAAGAGCGAACACCAATTAGGCTCCCCAAAGAATACAGCATTCAATACGGTTTATCCGTTTGTACCGATAAGGCAATTATCATAACGATTTATAATACGGACGCCATTAAAAACGGTTCTGTTGCCTCGAAAATTTGTTTTTCAGCCATTTATCTTTGAGTAATGGTGGAAAACGAAATTATTTTGAAGTAGAAGGAGGATAACGTGAGGATGAAAGGTAACAGGGCTGATTGGGAGTTTGATATTTAAATTAAATGTGCTTACTCATTTGTACCTGTATTATTTTATGAAAATTTACCTTTTCTTAGACATAATAGTCGCCTTCACGAAGCCGCCAACCAAGCATTCTGTACATAAAACTTAGTAACTTTTTGCCAAAAAACTATTGCTGAGAAATGTCTTTTTTTATGAAAAAATCACGGTTTCCCGTAGGACTCAATGGAACGCACTCAAAACATTGTGCTAAGACTTTTTGAGCCACTGACTACCCGTAACAACTGTCAAAGATCTACAAATGACAGCCGGGATCAACGGCTTAACGAGCTATCCGAGGCACAGAGGAAACTCTGTATAAAATGGGTTGGTCACCCATCCATGGACCATCTTAGACAAGCACGGTTTAACCTAAGTATCGACCCGAACGGCTGTTATTATTTAGCCGCGAGCTCCTCAAACTAGATTCCTGGAATAAACTCAATTCAAACTCCGTAATTACTCTGATTTAGCATTCTAGGTATTACACTAACTAAACCTAACACTAGTTTAGTGCCCTCGTTCATAACAATACGTTCTGACAGGAATATGATTATGCTCATTAATATTTAACAATAGTGCATAATTCATGAGGTTCCTATGAATTTGTGCGATAAAATTTATTGACCAAATACATTACGACGGTAATGTTAAATTATGTGTAATAATAATTGTGGAACGGCATAGTTTCGTTGGGTAAAAGTTTTTTACTTATGCTAAATTATACGTATATTAAAAACTAGCTGACCCACGCAACTTCGTCTGCGTCACATAAAAGAGAAACAGCTCACAAAAGGAATACATTTTTCCCCGTTTTTGCAATATTTTTCATTTATGCTCCGCTCCTTTTGGTCGCAGCGTGATGTTATATAGCTTATAGCCTTTCTCGATAAACGGACTACCCAACACTGAAAGAATCATTCAAATCGGACCAGTAGTTCCAGAGATTAGCGCGTTCAAACAAACAAACAAACAAACAAACAAACAAACTCTTCAGCTTTATAATATTAGTATTAAAAATAAATGTCCATGTGTTTAATAATGGCATCATTTTGCACCTTTAAGAAGCAGAGATGGGTCGTTGTTTGTTTATAATTTGTTCCTTAATTAGAAACGCAAAATCAGAATCCCACATTGAAAGAAAAAATCACACAGCTCAATAAAATGGAAGCCAAATAAGAACAACGAATAAGAACATTAGCCTAATATAATATACCTACCAATCAAAACGCCCAAAATCGAAGCAGATAATCGCCACTGATCAATTTACCCCCCAAACCATTCTTATATAAAACAATCTACCATTGACAAAGACGAAAAAACACTCCATTTATCGTTTTACTCTCAATTTACATAATCTTACCTTAAACTCAAGGGGGAGGGGGGACTAAATTGATAAATTCCCTTCCTTAATAAGACGAAAAATTGTTTGTTGATCGGCACTCCCTTACACCACAAAGAATATAGAAACAGAAGGCTGGCTCCATGCATCGAGTAGAAACGCTCGCACACATAGACACGGTTCACGCTCAGCGAGTGCAAGCGCCCTCGCGACTGTCATTTGTATGAGATCGCCACGCACACCTAGACACGCCTCACGTACAGCGAGTGCAAGCGCCCTCGGGACTGTCATTTGTTTGAGATCGCCACGCACACATAGACACGCCTCACGTACAGCGAGTGCAAGCGCCCTCGGGACTGTCATTTGTTTGAGATCTCCACGCACACCGAGACACGGTTCACGATCAGCGAGTGCAAGCGCCCTCGCGACTGTCATTTGTTTGAGATCTCCAAGCACACATAGACACGCTTCACGTACAGCGAGTGCAAGCGCCCTCGCGACTGTCATTTGTTTGAGATCTCCACGCACTCGTTGACCGGATCTTTATGGATCTGTACGGTCAGGGTATACTTTGTTAGTACTTGTATGGTGTTATGCTTGTTAATTTATCCGTAGTACCATAAGAGATCTGTTTAAGGTGAATGCTCCAACCAGTGCGCGAAATTCAAATTTTCTTACGTTTTTTGCAATTTTCAGGCCAGTGCTAAGTTGTATGTTGACTAAAATATTGTTCGCGGTTGTAAGACGTATGTAGTTACAGAATTATAATCATCAAAATCATCAAAACAACCCTCTAAGTTCATATAAGTCGAGGAACGATTTTTTCAAGGTCAAAGTCATTGCTAGACCTTTATGAACTTGAAGGGTTGTATTGATGATTTTGATGATTATAATTCTGTAACTACATACGTCTTACAATCGCCAACAATATTTTAATCAACATACAACCTAGCACTGGTCGGCAAATTGCAAAAAACGTAAGAAAATTTGAATTTCGCGGGCTACCCTGACGCTTTCACCTTAAGATTATTTATTTACTAGATGTTGCGCGCGGCTTCTCTCGCGTTAATTTAGAATTTGACAATCAATTCGCGTTGTAATAATATAATGCAATCATGATTCGAAAGACACGTGGTGCTATCTATTATCATAAGAACGTTATTTTTATTTTTCTCAGGAACAGTATTAATATTTTTGATGAAAGGTACCGTACTATGTCCTTTTTTTTACACCTGACAACGTCTATGCAAAATTTCAGGATGATCGGTTTAGTGGTTCAGGCGTGAAAAGATAATAAACAAACTTACTTTCGCATGTTAGTTAGGTTAGGATTTAACACTTCAAGCACAAATTACACAAATTACAGACTTAGTGCCATGGGCATTTTCTACCAGTAAACATTTGATATCGTACCTACGTACGTGTTGTGGAGGAGCTCGTGGCTAAATAATAACAGCCGCTCGGGTCGATCGTTAGGTTAAGCCGTGCTCAGACCAACCTATGCAGGTTGGTCTGTGGATGGGTGACCGCCCATTACATACCGAGTTTCCTCCGTGCCTCGGAAAGCACGTTAAGCCGATGGTCCCGGCTGTCATTTGTAGATCTTTGACAGTCATTAGGTAGTCAGAGTCCCAAAAAGTCTGACAACCAGTTTTACCAAGGGGTATCGTATTACCCGGTACTAACTGGGTTGTGGACGTCAGATCAGTCAGTCAGTCAGCAGCAGTCGCAATCAGTCAGCTGCATCCGGTAAAACTAGAAGCCAACCCCAACAAAGTTAGGAAAAGGCTAGGCAGCTGATGACCAACTTACGTGTTGTATTTATAAAACCTTCTGTACTTCTCTATTTTGTGCTTGCATAGTCCGACTGAAATATGGGAACGTAGAGCATTGTTGAAAATTCAAAAGAGTGGAGGTATGATTTTTTTTCTCTTTTTGTAATTTCTGTTTTGAATTCAAGTGGGGTGCAATGGAAAAGGTTGATTTATTTTGTTTGAAATTCGATATTACATTTTGGAACTCGTGAAAGTTGGTTTTGGAAATTTAATTAAGGAGTCACGTAATTTGTTGGAATGACACAAAAATCGGAGCTGTAGATATGTATAAAGTTGTATAACTCGTATTAGTTACAAATAAAATTCATTCAAATCTTTGTTTCCAATTAATTGGTGGGTGTTATTTCAACTTAAGTGAATGTCAAATTGCTAGTTTACATAAAGTTGAAGCGCAAACTGAACCTTAGGCTTGTCTTGTTAAAGTTGTTTATCTTAAACGCTTTGCTTGCATGAAAGGGAACTAAATTACAAACGCATTATGAGTAACTAGTGACCTATTAGCGAGTGTTGCTCTAATAATGCACTTTCATAAAGGTCGCGATACACTTTACCTTTATTAGCATTGCACCAAAGGTCACTGTTACATGAAACTGCCGTTTAACCTTTAGTTAAAAATGATAATTTTTTTGGTAGGTTGCAGATGTTGGAGAAAAAACAGCCAGACGTTTCAAACATCCCACTTCAGTGGGATGTTTGAAACTTGATAAAAATGACGCCTTTGCCCACCTGTGGGACTCTTGACAGGTAAAAAAATAAATAAATAGGTATTTATTATTGTATTTATTATTGTTGGCGACAGATTTGGCAACCCGCCGCTTGAGGCTTGTTGTGGCTGGTTGGCTAGCGACGGTCGGCAAAAAAGAAAATAATGTTTAAATAACTTTATTTTCTTTTTTCCTAATATTGTAACGTGATCCAATTACATATTATACATAATTGCACCTTTTAATCTTTACTGTCTTTGATTTGGTGCCTAACAATCATGAATATTTAAAATGTTTATTAAATTAATCCTAAATGTTCATGTCAATTGACTCCATCGAAAAAAGAATGCCTCCAAAATTGAAGAATGAAGAAAAAAAATCCATTCTCTATTACGTACTCACCTTCATACAACGATAATCAAAAGGCTGAAGCACACTTGTTACACCATCTCCTTACTCCCCTAAAAGCCGAGGTATCACATGCTCAAAAAATATAAGGTCTGGTACACTCCTTGTTCGGGTCGGCATTCATTCTGTACGGTACAGATGGGTGGTAAAATTTAATATACAGGGTGTAAAAGACCTCATCACGAAGCCGTCAACCAAGCATTCTGTACATCAAATTATGGTAGGGTAGGGTAAGGTAGTAGTAAGTTAAAAAATATTACATTAAAAACTTGTATTAAAAAAAAAAAACTTGTTAAAAAGTTGGAACTTTGATCCCCTAGTAGCTAGAAAGTTCCGAGGTATGATATAGAACAAAAAAAATATCGCAATGAAGAGGAGCTACCTTAACCCTTGTAAGTAGCTACATGAAAATAGTTTTATGAGACTATTCATAATTTTTCCCAACTATTTTGGGGTCGGCTTCCAGTCTAACCGGATGCAGCTGAGTACCAGTATTTTACATGCAGCGACTGCATATCTGACCTCCACAACCCAGTTCATACTGGGTAATACGATACCACTTTGGTAAGACTGGTTGTCAGACTTTTTGGGGCACTGACTACCTGTAACGATTGTCAAAGATCTACAACTGACAGCCGTGACCAACAGCTTAACGTATTTTCCGAGGCACGGAGGAAACTCGGTATGTAAGGGTGGTCACCCATCCACAGACCAACCTAGGCAAGCACGGCTTAACCTAAAGATTGACCCGAGCGGCTGTTATTATTTAACCACGAGCTTTTCTCGTTGCTCCCCCCATACACAGATTAAAAAAAAAATACAGTTTGCATGAAAATGGCCATTTTAAACATTTATTTTTATTTTTGCCTGTCGATATTGTTTCCAGTAATGATAAAAAACTTCTATTGAACCAACCATCGTTGGAGTACTAAAAAAGTCAGAAATCACAAAAACCGGTCTCATACGTTTTGTATGAAAATTACGGTCTACCTTACAGAGCGGGTGGTAAATATCGACGGCAACGTGACAGTAGATGTCAAACGTAGTTTGCCGATCGGCACAATCCGTACAAAAACCGAATGTCGAAACATTCGGATTTTGGGTTTCGGTTTTCAACTACGAATAGTTAAAAAATACTTCCAGATCAAATACACCGACCCGAACAAGTTTAGTATGAAGCACACCTAAAAAATGGTGTCCCTTGGCTAACAGATTTTTCTTAGTAGGTAGGGAAGGGGTCCCCTTCCCCTATTTCAAGGGTCCTTAAGCGTTGTAGAGTGGTCATTGTTCTATGGTATAATACGAGACCATTTTCTGTAGTCACTAACGTTAGCAATTTTTGCTCAGTAAGCTTCGCACGGGCGTTTTTTGGATTTTCAACTCTAAGTATAGAGCCGAGCATTGAAAATTCAATAGTCCGCATCCCAGCTAGTAGAAAAAGCGCACTGTTGGATTATCAACTCTCAGCGGTAAGCATTGGTTTGAAAATTCATTGCAGGATAAAAAAATCCCGTGTAAACGAGGTCTAATACTGTTTTTATGGCTAGTTCCCTCATATTAACATTATGCTCATGAATGATGTATGCTTTTATGGTGCTGCTCTGATTTTATGGCTTTGTTCGGCGTGAGAAGGCAGTTTGGTGTTTAGTTTTTATTGTGTCTTGAATATTTTTGGAGGAAATGTTTGGTATAGTGCCTGTGAATGTTGAAAAGGCTATTGCTGTCGCTAAAAACTGTAATAGGGTCTGAGTTCCCTAAATCTAACTTTTTTCTTACTATTATTACTACTGGTTCTACTCTTAATTAACAAAAAAATGATTTAACGGCCATGAAGATTTTATTTTATTT
Source organism: Xestia xanthographa (assembly GCA_905147715.2). Classification (NCBI taxonomy): domain Eukaryota; kingdom Metazoa; phylum Arthropoda; class Insecta; order Lepidoptera; family Noctuidae; genus Xestia; species Xestia xanthographa. Next base: position 10,666,624 of record LR990668.1, on the reverse strand, counting down.
TTTTGTCTTGTTTTTCTCCCATACACTACAACAGCCCATAACGTCCACTGCTGGACACAAGCCTCTCCCATGATGGGAGGAATTTGCCGTAATCTCCATGCTTGGCAGGCGGATTGGAGATCGCAGTGATGAAAGACTAACAGAAAACGCTGCTGCCCATTCTCTGGTCTACGGAGGCGCAAGGTGTTCTGCCTCAGACATTAGTCGCCTTATACGACACCCGTGAGTGTAAAGGGTTGGTTTTATTCTACTCTGCCGGATACCACACGGCTATTTTCACCCATAATTATATGTAATATAGCGTTTAAGAAAAATACCATTCATTACAAATCAAACAATTTAACCGCGGTTGTATCCAAACATGGAAAACTGTAAATCAACATTTCGATTCCAGTCCCAGACTGCAATCAAAATGTTAAATGGTCCATATTATCCGGGATCATGCAAAGATTTGAACTGTACCTACAAATAAATCGAAATCGCTTTAAGTGTTCAGAAGTTAAGGTGGAATAAAGGACCTCGCAAACATACATACACATATCAAAAAAAGTTTGTGGTCACTACATAAGCTGATATAATTTTTAAAACTGAGCTTTGTCAATAAAAAATATTTGTTGTGTGTTTTTTTTACTGTTTTATTGTTTAATATTCTAAATCTATATTTTAAAATAAAGAATCTAAAAAGAAGAAAACATCATAATATATCTATCGTAACCAAAAAGATTTCGATTTATCAAAGTGATCGCAAACTTTTTTTCATGTGTGTACCCTACACACAAATGATGGATTTACGACACTACACAAAAACGTCAAAACAGGTGCTAGAACCTCAGGGTGTAAATCTAACATAACATCAACACAAAAATCCTACATTTAAACAAACTTTTTTCGTGTCCACCATCTCTTTTTATGCACATAGGACACAATCAACTTTGCCGCGATATTTCACGTATCGCTTCTATAGTAGGCACCTTACTACGACACGTTATACTGTGATTTATAACAGTTCCTGTGTCACCGTGACCTGTTATATTGTACCTGATCTTTTTGCTTTTGTATGCAACTTCACTTTTTACTGACAATTATTTTTGAATCTGTTTTTTTTGGTGCTGTCACCGGCGAGGTCAATTCAGACGGTATACCTACACGTAATTAACTACAATAAAGAGGATGTGGATATTGTACCTACTCAGTTAATTAACTAAAATCACGTACTGCGTATTTCATTAGAAGTTTAGCATAGACATGGCTCCCTTAAACCATAAATTCTAAAAATTCGACGAAGTTTTCGTTGAATTTCGCTCAATCGTTAGACATCAGACAAAATACAAATCAAGTCAAGTGCTATCAAGTACCAACATACAAAGAGAAGATCCACCCTAATTTTCCCTAACGTCATCCAATCCCTACGAGTGAAGCCTATTACGAAGCTTCCGCACCATTATTTTTAACTCATACAATCCATATGACATCATCAGCCGACACTTCGCCCAAAAAGTGCCTTATTACGAAAGAATCTACGATTCTTCTAGAACCAGGGTAATTCCGGTTCGGAATTTTTCCGATGCCAGGGTAATTCCGATTGGGAATTTTTCCGACACCCTCACGAACGGAATTGATACCATAATTGTATTACGCCATTACTTAAATTGTTATTTTCTGAGATGTTATGTAACGGTGTCGATTTTTATGGACGTATAAAATTCCACTCCACAATATTATTGACGCAAAATTTAGTTTTCTTTGGTGACAAGAAACAAGTAATTGGTAATTTGGCTCCCAGTTTTAGTGTTAATTTCGGAGTGACGTAAAATATCAATGTCTTTTGCTTGTTTCTTGGTTTTTCGATTCAGTTTTTTTATACTTTCATTATTTGCGCTATCATCATAATTCTCAATTCATCATCATTTTCAATTTTGAGGTCGGCGCAGCAAGTTTATTATGCGTCATCTCATCAAACACATCTTTTCTTATAATCAATCTTTTCTCCATTAATATAATCCGTCACACAGTCCATTTACCGTTTCTTTGGTCTTCCTCTACTCTTCTCTCCTTTAAACTAATTATAAATTAACGTCATTAAAAATATTGTTTTTGCTAATTCATCACTCAGTTTAATAAATGTGTTCCAAAATATCGTTTTGGAAAACTTACAACACACGATGCTACCTTATTATTTATTTATATTAATTTGTTATTTATGACATGACCTTTCCATGACAAAAAGATTCTTCTACGAAATATACCTACGTAATTTATTTATTAAAGTAAGCTTGTCTTTTAATACTCAAAAGAGGTACCTACTAACTCTGGAAACATGAGCTTTTCGTAGAACTTTCCTGCGTAAAATCATATTTTAATTCAAGGTTACTTGGATATTCTTTTATATAAGGAGACAATAGGACACTGTAATTGGTGATATGAATGATGTCATTAGTGTTAAGATAAAAGCTTGATTTAAAAGGGTATTTATGGAGTTTATCCCCATTATTTCTTCACAGTAACGCTCGTTTTGAAAACGAATTTAGGCGTTCAGCACACAGAGATGGGGTTAGGTCATAATTTCCTTTTGGGGTTCCGTACCCCAAAAGGTTAAAAAAGGAACCCTTTTAAGATCATTTTCTTGTCCGTCTGTCCGTCTGTCACCACCGATTTTCTCAGGAATGGATGGACCTAGCAAGTTGAAATTTATACCAGACTCTGAAGTCTATAGTCCCTATTAGGTGTATAAAAATCAAGGTCCTAAATCAACACGATAAAAAGATGTGGGCAAATTTAGATATTCGCGAAAACTTGTAACTACCAAAATGTACCTTAATTTTCCACTTTTTTTATTTTTCGGAATTTTCTCTTTACTTGTGCTGTAAGATCTTGCTTTTAACCAAAATTGTCAATTTTAGGTCAACCGGAAGGACCCTACAGGTTTTGGGTCGAAAACCTATATATATGGTAGTTCCCGTTGACCTAGAATCACGAAATTTGGCAAAAAGCAAGGGCTTATAGCATATGTAAAGGGTAAAATCTGAAAACCGTAAATATGTAGTTTAATAGTACAAAAAAAAGCGATTTTACTATTACAAACTTATTATTTGCGCTTGATGCAATAGCCGTTTATATGGGTCGAATAGCAAAGTTAAGTTTTTCCTTTTAAAAGTTTGTACAGAACCCTCGGTGCGCGAGTCCGACTCGCTCTTGGCCGGATTTTCTATTTGGAATACGTTTCTGTAGGAAAATCTATGAACAATATTATATGCGGCTGAAACCGCGTGAAAAATATGGTGCTACAGTATTCCTTAGTAAATTTGTATGATACCCGTCACCTGAATAGCCTTTAATCAACTAAGTTGGGATCGGCTTCCAGTCTAACCAGCACCCCTAGCCAAGTTGACAGCTAGTAGAAAACTATTCAAATGAATGGGAATGACATCATCTCAACGTTAAATCACGTGATCAACACAAACGAATAGAAAATTCGTAGACAAGTTTACATCGTTCAAAATGATAGAATATAATGTTATCATTTCTACAATGTTGATCGCTAAACTCTTTGGTAGGAACGCTCACCATACACTAAAGTGTAGGTTTTTTCTACAGACATTATAGAACGAGCGATCGACTCAGTAGTGTCGACTTGGCTACCAATTTAGCGCTTTCTACAATCACTTACGCTAAGGCGTTTACGATTGTAGAAAGAGAATCGATACGAAACGTTTGTAACTTGGCAAGGGGTGCAGATGCAGCTGAATATCGGTATTACATTGATCGACTGTCTATTTGAAAACCAAGTTAGTATTGGGTACTACGATTGTACTACGTTGTCAGAATTTCAGGCCACTGACTACCTGCAAAGACTGTCAAATATCTACAATTAATGACAGCCAGTAACGACTGTCAAAAATCTGCAAATGACAGCTGGGGCCAACAGCTTAACGAGCATTTCGAGGCACAGAGGAAACTCGTTAGGTACACCCATCCACAGACCAACCTATGCAAACTCGGCTTAACCTAACGATCGACCCCAAGCGGCTGTTACTATTTACCCACAAGCGTCTCATCCTCTATTTATCTGGTGTTCACGACACAAGTCTCGTTGCTTTATGTGGTATGAGATGGCGGTGTGTGTAATGACCAAAGATAAAAAAACGGCCAAGTGCGAGTCGGACTCGCGCACGAAGGGTTCCGTACCATTATCTATACATTAGACAAAACGGCAAAAAAATCACGTTTGTTGTATGGGAGCCCCCCTTTTTTCTTTTTTTTTTTTCCGATGGGAAATCATCAAATAACTCCTCCCGCTCTGGGCGGAGCAAGAAGGAGTATCAGACTTTTACTGACTAAAACCCAACCATGTTCCTTCATCGCCCTTTGTGTTCCGGGGCCACGGTATCTCTTTCGAACAGTCCTACAACCCCGGATGGGAGCCCCCCTTAAATATTAATTTTATTCTGTTTTTAGTATTTGTTGTTATAGCGGCAACAGAAATACATCATCTGTGAAAATTTCAACTCTCTAGCTGTCACGGTTCATGAGATACAGCCTGGTGACAGACAGACGGACAGACATCGAAGTCTTAGTAATAGGGTTCCGTTTTTACCCTTTGGGTACGGAACCCTAAAAAATACAAAGAAAATATTATTGCCATAAATACCATAATGCATTGATTCAAATCAAATAGACCGAATGCCTTACCCCATCAGGCAACCATGAAAGATGAATTCCCCTCCTGACAGTCACTTGGAACGTGATTCGCAGTTATTTAATAACGTTTTCCTGTTCGAAGTGAGTTTTTTCGTTATGTAGTGTAGGGAAAAGTTAATATAGTTCGTATTATTCGTTCGCTATACGATCTGTCTAAGAAACATAGATTTATGATGAAGGCTGCCGTACAATGAATTATGTCGTCTTTCTGTATATTATTTTTTGTATAATAAGCGAAAGTTATTAAGCTCGTGTTTAAATAATAAAAGACACTCGGGTAAATCTTACACGTTTACCAGCGATTGAATGGGTTGGTCTGTGGATGGGCAACCATCTGTTACATAGAGTTTCCTCCGTGCAAAGAATGTTAAGCCGTTGATCTCAGCTGTCCTTTGTAGATGGTTGACAGTCGTTCAAGGTAGTCAGTGGGCCAAAAGCCATATATTATTATTAGTTATTTACATGAAAACTGAGTTTAGTTTTAAAAAGCGTAGCGCGTCCGGATGTCGTAGCGCGTAGCAAGTGCGTAGCGTAGCTCATGCGTATAGCCTCGTAGGCTTACATTGCTACGAAGTGCTACGAACAAAATTAAATTTTGTGTTTCTGTTTTAAGACGATTGAGAATACATTATATCTTGCATGGGAAGCATATTTAGAGAAAGAAGAATTTAATGATCAAACGTAAACTCACGCTAATGCACTGGGTCAATAACTGCAGAACGGTAACTGCAGGCTACGAGCCATACACAATGCTTTTGCATCGTCCACGTTGACACATCTGGTCATACACATTGCGAGTACTATAAGCTCTTTACTTTCATAATAATTTTGCAAAAAAGTTAAATAAATAATAATAATAAATAAATATTGCTGGACATTACATACAGCGCCACCTAGTGCCACGCTAAGCAACGAGGCTTGTGTCGTGGTCACCAGATAGTTGATATACTACATAGATACTTTTTGTTTGTAAATACATACTTATTATACATATAAACATCCATGACTCGGAAACAAATGGCCATGCTCATCACACAAACATTTGCTCCGACCAGGATTCGAACCCGGGACCCTAAGAACGTAAGGCAGCCTCACTACTGCTGCGCCATTCGGGTCGTCAATTAATTCAAGTTAGTTGACTACTGAGCATGCAGAAGGTCTAGGTTAGATTCCCAGGTCGAGCTAAGTCATCATCTGCCGAGCCTTTTCCCAACTATTTTGGGATTGGCTTCCAGTCTAACCGGATGCAGCCGAATACCAGTATTTACATGGAGCGACTGCCTATCTGACCTCTATAACCCAGGTCATCATCATCATCATCATCATTTCAGCCGAAAGACGTCCACTGCTGGACATAGGCCTCCCACAAGTGTCGCCACATTGACTGGTCCCGTTAACCGTTAACAACCTAGTTAATACTGGGTAATACGATACCCCTTGGTAGACTGGTTGTCAGACTTTTTTGGGTCACTGACTACCTGTAACGACTGTCAAAGATCTGCAAATGATAGCCGGGACCAACAACTTAACGTGCTTTCCGAGGCACGGAGGAAACCCGGTATGTAATGGGTGGTCACCCATCCACAGACCACCGTAGGCAAGCTAGGTTGGGCTAAGTGTTATTAGGTTTTTCTATCAGGAATTTCTCTGTAGCAGCTATGGAGTCTGGATTTGTGTACCGCAGTAAGCCGGCCCCCTTTTACATGGTACTTAAACCTTAAAAATAACTGGCGAAATGTGAGTGTAGAATTAGATCCTGCCTATCCCTTCGGTTATTACAGGCATGATGTCGTGTTTAAAAATAAATATCTCGAAAAAATCTAGCAAAATGAAACATCACTTGTTCTTTTCAGACTCTCCCAAAGTTGCGAAGCGTAAATGAATGACAAAAAGTACCATCAAACCTTTTTAACATCCATTATGCGAGTTAACCCTGCCGACGCGAGACATCTGTCCTTGGACATGCGCGACCACTCCCCCCAAGTGGCGGCGGAAGGGTTAAGTTCGCGTCGCGGGAATCGTTATACTTCTCACTTTTATAAAGTTAGCTTTTTGTCAAAGAAATTGTACTTTTTGGGAATTTTAATGAGTTACGTTGATGAAGATAGGGATAATGGTTTAGGTATATCTTGGTGTTGCAGAGAGAGAGGAGCCCATGGCTAAATAATAACAGCCGCTCGGGTCGATCGTTAGGTTAAGCCGTCCTTGCCTAGGTTGGTCTGTGGATGGGTGACAACCCATTACATACCGGGTTTCCTCCGTGCCTCGGAAAGCACGTTAAGCCATTGGTCCCGGCTGTCATTTGTAGATCTTTGACAGTCGTTATAGGTAGTCAGTGGCCCAAAGAGTCTGACAACCAGTCTTATAAAGAGGTATTGTATTACCCAGTACTAACTGGTCTGTGGAAGTCAGATAGGCAGTTCCATGTAAAATACTGGTATTCAGCTGCATCCAGTTAGACTGGAAGCCGACCCCAACAAGTAGATGATGTTGGTGTTGCAGAAAGAGAGTTTCAGACAGGGGAAGGGTCCTTTACGACAGGCATACTTTTAGAATGTAACATGTCTTCACGCGTGTAATCCCCAAGGAGGTAGGCAGTGGTGTACCTAATATTACACCCATTTTTTTCCAGTTTTGTTTAAGTCCTATGCAATAGTCTCGCCCCCTAGGTGAGCCTATTACCATCAACTGGGCACAAATCCAGTGTCCGTGGCTGCTTCTGAGAAATAGCTAACGGAAAATCCTAAAAAAAATTTTGCTCAACCCACGAATTGATCGCAGGACCTCATGCTCAGCAGTCGCGATTGCCACCACTAGACCAACGCCCAACCCACAAACTACACCACCACCAGTACCACCACTCACCTACCTTCCTACTAAAGGGTGTAAAAAGGATTCATGACGAAGCCGAAAGGCACTTATTTTCAGCGTCTTTGCGATATTTTTTTTGTTCTACATCATACCTGGGAACCTTCTACTTACGGAGATATTAGGGGTTAAAGTTCCAACCTTTCCAAAAGTTTTTTTTTCAAATACAGGTATTAATGTAAGATTTTTACTTTAAACACCTCTATGACCCCGTACTATTCTATCCATCCACCAGCACAATGTTTTGAGTGCGGTACATTAAGTTTTACCGTAAAACGTGATTTTTCACCTAAAAAAGAAAGGTATTTCCCAGCAATAACTATTGCGTAAAGTTACATAAGGTCCTTCTAACCCTAAAATTAGCAACTCTATTTGTGGTGGTTCAAACTTCGTTTGATATACTGTTACAATAAAGTTCTAATCAGCTTGCACTACAAAGCGGTTGCTACGTCAGTCACTGCGGCCGAATAGTGCGAAATGAGTGGTTTTTTGCGATTTACAAAAAATCAATTGATTGGGCTAAAAAAATAAAACACACAAGACCTGCTTTATAGTTAGTTCAGTTAGTATGCAAAGTTTCATGATCTAATTTGAAGCACTTTTTGAATACCAGCGGTTTATTGTTCGATTTGGAGGTAACTTTGGATTTTTTTTCTATCAAGAAAAAATTATGTAATCGTGTTTTTGTTGAACATAATATTATCATTAATCCTCAACTTTACCATATGTTTATTTCAAAATTAATGCTGCAGTATTTTAGGCATAACGGAAGATTATGCTAAGCCATTTGAGGCATATATGGCCCTTAAAATTATGTACAAAATGCTTGGTCGACGGCTTCGTGATGAGTTTTTTTACACCCTGCATATTTAAGTTTACCTCAGCTTACACCTGTTCCGTTATGTTGTTTATGTAACTGAAATGGACGTGCAAAAGATATTTAGGTACTCTACCATGTCTTAATTATTTTCCAGTAAGAAAGATACAGCCATACAGTTTATCCTGTTTTAAACTTTCACGGTTCAAAACGTCATCCCGCGATCATCTTGCGACAGCGTCGAAATATCAGGAGCTCAAAATAATAAATAATCACGGCAGATATTCCGTAAGTAACGGTATAAGTTGTATTAAAAACAAACTAACTTCTATTTCTTTTGAAAAGTGCAACTCTAACAGAACAGCATAAGACTTTTCGATCATCTTTTATGTATTCTAGCAAACGCCATCTGTTCCGAGGGCTCACTGCTAGCGATACAGAATGTTTCACACGTGAGTTTCTTCCTAATATCCTTTTAAACAAGCTCCAGTTTCTGTTCGAGAGGTTAAATGGCTAACGGACGAAAGAAAAACTCGGATAGAATATCTTTTTTTCTCTTTTTAACTTACTTTTTGTTATAAACGACATAGGGAGTACCCAAATTCACACTGTGTTGTGTTTTTATGGACACAAATTGGTTATAAGTTTTTAGTTTATTGATTCGTTTATTTATTTTTTAGCTCCTTGTTTTTTCTTTCTTATTAACTCCCTGGGAGTAGAAGATATTGTCTACGTTGTAGAGATACTGTATTTTTAACCATCTTCACCTACCTACTTATCCACCTGTAGCAACGACAAATAATGATTGTAATATTATATTCTATTCTAAACTTATTACAAGCAACGTTTTCCAATTTCCAAATAGTTGAACAGTTACTAGACTCCCCAAAATTAACAATTAAAATAAATGTATATTCGACGAATAAAAAGCTGCCCTTTTTGATGAAATACTTAAAACCTTGAAACTCATCATTTCTCTGCCTTATCCCAGTAACAACAAATGATAATGCCGATTCTAAACCATAACATAGGGTCTGAATCCAACGAAGCGGTGATGAGACAAGAGGTGTTTAAACAAATCTCCACCCTCGTCCCACCACCAATAGAATTTCGTTATTTACTTTTCTTGTCTCCGCTTAGCTTGAGTGGAAACGGTTCAGTAGAGAGAAGAGGAGATGTCTCATAATTGTTTAAGCTGGTCTCCTGCACTCGGTGCAAAGTAGAGACGAAAGGAGACGTGAGCGGCGCGCTGCGAACGGTGTGCTGTGAGCGACGTGCGGTGAGCGGTATAACATTATGTCTCCTCTCCATTTTGCACATCTCCGCACAGCTTTCGTGGATACACCCTACATCTTACGTTTCTCTTCTTTTTTTATTCTTTTTTGGATAGGAAATTATCAAATGACCACTTCTTCTCTGGGCGGAGCGGATGGGAGTGTCAGACTTTTACTGACTAAAACCCATCCATGTTCCTTCATTGCCTCTTGTGTTTCAGGGCTGCGGCATCACTTTCGAACAGTCCCGCAGGCAGCAGGCATCGGCCCTTGCGGACCCCTTCCTTTTGCTGACATCTCTTTGAGATGCGCGTTGTAATGTGTATGTCTTTTACATGTTTTTTACTTACATTTTTGGATATTATTAACCTGAAAATTTAAGCATTCGTCCTCCCTAGGTAGCTTCATGGTCATTTCTTGGAGGCTTAGCAACGGCTTTGGCCTTTTTACCTTGTAATTTATGTTATTTAAGTTTTTATCTTTATTAAATCTTTGTTTACTTTTGTGATGTCAGTTAGTGGCAACCCTAGTTTTATTTTTAATTTATTGCTGGAGCTATTTGTAGGTTGTATAGGTAAATCACATCGACCTCATTCGATTTTCTTTTTAATAATTTTCTAATTTTAAAATGTAAATTATGTGGAGTTGACAGGAGCCTGGTGGTGGAATGGGCAGTCTACGTTCAGAGCTGAGAGCAGTAACACCTCTGAGAAGCTCCATATAAAAGTATTTGTAAAAGGGCAGTTACCCTTATTCTTCGGTTTTAAGTCGGCCTCTCTCCGTGCCGCACCCTCACGAAGAACACCTGGAAACCTTGATCCTTGAGCTACACAAGCCTGATGAAGATTTGATGCTCCTCGGCCCTCCTCCTACGGCCTGAGGATTGACGGTCCTCGGCCGTCCACCACCGTCTGAAGACGGATGCCCTCGGCCCTCCTCCTACGGCCTGAGGATTGACGGTCCTCGGCCGTCCACCACCGTCTGAAGACAGATGCCCTCGGCCCTTCTCTACGGCCTGAGAGTTGATGGTTCCTCGGTCCTCCTCCACAGTCTGAAGACGGACGTTCTTCAGTTATTTATTTCATTCTGCATTTCATCTTCAGTACTTTCCGCCAGCTTCACTGGCATTAGTAATTAAGTAGCTCCAGCCTTTAGATCATCTTTGTTAATAAATTCTTATAACTCGTCCCCTTTATTTCTTTTAATAGTGCTCCCCTCCAGACTGAAAGTTAGGTAGGTGAGTGCTCAGTGACCTTACAGTTTTGTGGATCCTATCCAGGAAAATGTAACGTTACAGACTGGCGCCCAAATATTTACTAACCCACCCCTCTTTAATTATTTCTAGGCATTCTGCACTTCTCAAAATTCGAAAATAACACTTCCCCAAGTGAGTATATTTGGTAAGCATTTTATTATTTTCATCTTTTCACTCATCTCAACTCTTACTCAACTCTTTTACAACTAAACATCATCTAGGTATTCCTCACCTCACACACATTCCATTATCGAAAGATAATTGGCACCCTTTCGGCCTCTTGGTTGTGTTAACCCACTTGTGGGCATTGCCAAGGTTGGAGATTGGTTACTCTACGACGGTTATTGGACAATATCCCGTAATCGTTCATCTCATATTATATGTACTTACTCTCTACCAAAACATCGCTATACTGCATCCCACAGACTTGCACACCACTACGTTTACCCTCTGGTATTCGTACCCAATGGTCGCTTGATGTGTTAATCCATTCGTGGACACTCCCAAGTGGGTCGTTGGGACACTTCACGACAGAAACAGGAGAATATCCTGTGGATGTTTATACAACCCTAAAATACTACGTTACACCCACTACAAATACTTTACTAATATATTCTGAACTATTAACACTTTAAAGATTACTTCATTTTATTTTGATCTGATAACACGGCTAGTGCAATGTATACATTTTTACACTGAAAAATTACTTGTTCCTAGACTATAAATCTATCATACGCGAATCTGGCGTAAAATTGAATCTTTGGTCTATAATAAAATAACTAAATCTAGATTTTTCTAAGAAATTCTAACGAATTAAATCTAGACTGAGCTATGATAATTTTGGGTGATATTCTTATTCAATAACACCAAAATCTTATAAACATACTCGTTAAAAAATCCCTCATTTTTCGATAAAAAACGTACTTACATACATACAGATAATATACATAACCTCCTTTTTGAGTTTCACCCTAGTCGGGTAAAATTGCATAAAATTATTTTGGGTTGACTTGTTATTTGTCACGCGTTGCTAGGTAACAGGCCCATAGAGATCTAGTTCTTTTGCAGCAGCAAAAAGTTTTTAATCAAACTTTGCGGTGGCCAAAATAGGTACTAAAGTTTAGCAAACTTTTTATGCATTAGTTCCAAATTTTACCACCATACAGTTTTTATTGGTTTACGATATTTTTAATCAAACCTCTTTGCACCCTCTGTGTCATACTCTTAATATTATTTTTTAATCGAACCTCTTTGGACCCTCTAGAGTCTTATAAATTTTTAAACATTCTTGGGCTCAAGTACTCAGACCCTCTTAATGTTTTATTCAGAGCTTACCCGACTACTGTATTACGGGAGCTGCCCTGACGTTTACTGAATACGGTGTTACGGTCCTGACCTGATCCCTCTTTCCCTTCTTCTCCTCTTAAACACGAGTCCACACTCTTAAGGGCTAGTCCACACTCTTAAGGGCTAGTCCACACTCTTAAGGGCTAGTCCACACTCTTAAGGGCTAGTCCACACTCTTAAGGGCTAGTCCTCACTCTTAAGGGCTAGTCCTCACTCTTAAGGGCTAGTCCTCACTCTCAAGTGCGGGTCCTAAGCACAGGTCCACACTCTTAAGGGCGAGTCCTAAACACTCTTAATCTTGAGTGCTCTCTTAGACTTGAGTGCCCTCTCAAACGCTTTCGTGGACTTGAGTGCCCTCTCAAACGCTTTCGTGGACTTGAGTTCCCTCTCAAACGCTCTCTTGGATTTGAGTTCCCTCTCAAACACTCTCGGCCTCCGTAGATTTTTTTTAAATTTCTTTTATCACTTTCATAATATTTTATTTATTTATATTTTTTTTCGATACCTTTTACTTTTGAATTTGCTATCACCTTATTTTCTGTCTGGAGTTTCTTTATGGTTTTTATTATTCTATAACTTCAATGCCTAGCCTCTTTAACTGATTTCTTGTAAAACCATTTAGATTTTAAGTTATGTAAATACTCCACAAGGTCTACCTTCCCTAAAACTTTTGGCTTATTTAGATCCCTCTTTTTATTTTGTAGAGCGGTGCACAACTCTTTAAATAAGCCATTGTGTTGAGCGGTGCACAACTCATTAAATAAGCCGTTGTGTCGAGCGGTCGCATTAACTCGTTAAATAAGCCTTAGTGTACTTTTTTAAACTTAGTTAATAATTTTTTATCCTTGACCCTCCTTGACCCTTGACTTAAAGCTTAAAGGCTTCTCTTAAGCGCTTTATGCTCTTAAACCTTGGCTGCTTTTCTAAAGCAGAAAAACTTTGTAAATATATTCTTTTAATTTTAACGGGTTTTAGAACAGGTGCGGATTACGACACCTAAATTAAATAAATAAGCCTTCGTAAACTTTAAAAATAATTCCTTGTGGAGTATGCGTCATTGAATGTGAACCATATCCCCTAAGTATGCTGGTGATGTATGATTGAGGAAGTGTGTAGGGTAGGTTGATGAAAGGTGTATGAAAGATCAAGGTCTTATTTACAACCTCGAAATTTTTTCTAGTTAGTAATTTTCTGGGGTTATGGGGAATCTTAGTTTTAATTGTTTTTAAACTTACTTTATCACTGTATATACTCATTTAGCTTAATTTTTTGTTGATTAACGCTCTCTTAATGCTAAATAAGAAATTTTTTTCATTGTATTCAAAAATTTTCCGGGGTTTTCGGGGTAATGTAATGTGTGTCTTTTACATGTTTTTTACTTACATTTTTAGATATTATCCACTTCCGCGCTATCTGTCACACATTGTATATCGCTGTCCTATACATAAACGCTATCTGTCACGATATTACTACGCGCACCCGCCTCCCAAAAAACTGCATTAAAAACCGTCTAAAACTGTCTCCTCTAGAGCTTATACCTCTGTGTTCAATTCGTTACTAAATTCCTCAATAATAAAATCGAACATCGCAACACTACTCCATAGACAATTTGCCGAAAAAAAAAAAAACTTTCATTTGACAGACGGTGAACACTCGAATTTCCCTTCGCAGCAAATGTCGTTGATAACTCTGGTATTTTTAATGGTAGCTGATACTATTATATATCAAAATTATCCTTGAGAACCGTGCTTCATTATTTTGTCAACGTAAATTCGTTTTGGAATCTCGAAGTTGCAATATTTCGCCCGTGAAAAAGTAGTTATTATATGTACCTATAGTGATTGTGTTGTGTGAAGAAATACGTGATTTAGTGACTAAAACGTGTGTGAAATGGGAAAAGCAGTGCTTAATTAGTGAGGTGATTAGATTGTTCAACTATCTACACCAAAAAACATGTGGGTTTGTGTGTTTTTTCATCCAACACCGGCTGCCAAAAATTAGTTCCCAGATGTAAACAAACAGTGAGTATCTAGTTTCATAAGTATATTTAGATATGATGCTATTGAGCTATAAATGAGATTGTGGTCTTGTTGGAAAGGAAATATAGTCTAGTTTATTTCTTTAATGTTAAAATGGATAAAAAACTAAGAGAAAACTGATATTTCTAGCGAAATATCAGTTTTTGTAACTATTTTTTGCTATACATTATGACTTGGAGTATATAATTAAAGTATTTCATTTTGATTTCTAGATAAGTAGATTCCTTATCTAATCAGCTTGACAACAGTATTTTTGTAATTGCTCTAGGACTTGTAGTTTTTGAGCTACAGGTGTTTTTATCGGAACGGGCAGAAAATGTTTTGAAAACTTGCAAAAATTTTTGCATGTCAGCGGTTACGGTATTTGCAAATCCGCGCGCTTGGCGTCGGAGAGGTTATTAACCTGAAAATTTAAGCATTTGTCCTCCCTAGGTAGCTTCATGGTCATTTCTTGGAGGCTTAGCAACGGCTTTGGCCTTTTTACCTTGTAATTCATGTTATTTAAGTTTTTATCTTTATTAAATCTTTGTTTACTTTTGTGATGTCAGTTAGTGGCAACCCTAGTTTTATTTTTAATTTATTGCTGGAGCTATTTGTAGGTTGTATAGGTAAATCACATCGACCTCATTCGATTTTCTTTTTAATAATTTTCTAATTTTAAAATGTAAATTATGTGGAGTTGACAGGAGCCTGGTGGTGGAATGGCGGTCTACGTTCAGAGCTGAGAGCAGTAACACCTCTGAGAAGCTCCATAAAATTATATTTAAAAAAGGGCAGTTTCCCTTATTCTTCGGTTTTAAGTCGGCCTCTCTCCGTGCCGCACCCTCACCAAGAACACCTGGAAACCTTGATCCTTGAGCTACACAAGCCTGATGAAGATTTGATGCTCCTCGGCCCTCCTCCTACGGCCTGAGGATTGACGGTCCTCGGCCGTCCACCACCGTCTGAAGACGGATGCCCTCGGCCCTCCTCCTACGGCCTGAGGATTGACGGTCCTCGGCCGTCCACCACCGTCTGAAGACGGATGCCCTCGGCCCTTCTCTACGGCCTGAGAGTTGATGGTTCCTCGGTCCTCCTCCACAGTCTGAAGACGGACGTTCTTCAGTTATCTATTCCATTCTGCATTTCATCTTCAGTACTTTCCGCCAGCTTCACTGGCATTAGTAATTAAGTAGCTCCAGCCTTTAGATTATCTTTGTTAATAAATTCTTATAACTCGTCCCCTTTATTTCTTTTAATAGTGCTCCCCTCCAGACTGAAAGTTAGGTAGGTGAGTGCTCAGTGACCTTACAGTTTTGTGGATCCTATCCAGGAAAATGTAACGTTACAGACTAAATAATGTAATGTGTATGTCTTTTACATATTTTTTTACTTACATTTTTGGATATTATTAACCTGAAAATTTAAGCATTCGTCCTCCCTAGGCTAGCTTCATGGTCATTTCTTGGAGGCTTAGCAACGGCTTTGGCCTTTTTACCTTGTAATTCAAGTTATTTAAGTTTTTATCTTTATTAAATCTTTGTTTACTTTTGTGATGTCAGTTAGTGGCAACCCTAGTTTTATTTTTAATTTATTGCTGGAGCTATTTGTAGGTTGTATAGGTAAATCACATCGACCTCATTCGATTTTCTTTTTAATAATTTTCTAATTTTAAAATGTAAATTATGTGGAGTTGACAGGAGCCTGGTGGTGGAATGGGCAGTCTACGTTAAGAGCTGAGAGCAGTAACACCTCTGAGAAGCTCCATAAAATTTTATTTAAAAGGGCAGTTTCCCTTATTCTTCGGTTTTAAGTCGGCCTCTCTCCGTGCCGCACCCTCACCAAGAACACCTGGAAACCTTGATCCTTGAGCTACACAAGCCTGATGAAGATTTGATGCTCCTCGGCCCTCCTCCTACGGCCTGAGGATTGACGGTCCTCGGCCGTCCACCACCGTCTGAAGACGGATGCCCTCAGCCCTCCTCCTACGGCCTAAGGATTGACGGTCCTCGGCCGTCCACCACCGTCTGAAGACGGATGCCCTCGGCCCTTCTCTACGGCCTGAGAGTTGATGGTTCCTCGGTCCTCCTCCACAGTCTGAAGACGGACGTTCTTCAGTTATTTATTCCATTTTGCGTTTCATCTTCAGTACTTTCCGCCAGCTTCACTGGCATTAATAATTAAGTAGCTCCAGCCTTTAGATTATCTTTGTTAATAAAATCTTATAACTCGTCCCCTTTATTTCTTTTAATAGTGCTCCCCTCCAGACTGAAAGTTAGGTAGGTGAGTGCTCAGAGTGACCTTACAGTTTTGTGGATCCTATCCAGGAAAATGTAACGTTACAGACTGGCGCCCAAATTTTTACTAACCCACCCCTCTTAAATTATTTCTAGGCATTCTGCACTTCTCAAAATTCGAAAATAACACTTCCCCAAGTGAGTATATTTGGTAAGCATTTTATTATTTTCATCTTTTCACTCATCTCAACTCATACTGAACTCTTCTACAACTAAACATCATCTAGGTATTCCTCACCTCACACACATTCCATTATCGAAAGATAATTGGCACCCTTTCGGCCTCTTGGTTGTGTTAACCCACTTGTGGGCATTGCCAAGGTTGGAGATTGGTTACTCTACGACGGTTATTGGACAATATCCCGTAATCGTTTTTATCTCATATTATACTTACTCTCTACCAAAACATCGCTATACTGCATCCCACAGACTTGCACACCACTACGTTTACCCTCTGGTATTCGTACCCAATGGTCGCTTGATGTGTTAATCCATTCGTGGACACTCCCAAGTGGGTCGTTGGGACACTTCACGACTGAAACAGGAGAATATCCTGTGGATGTTTATACAACCCTAAAATACTACGTTACACCCACTACAAATACTTTACTAATATATTCTGAACTATTACTTCTATTATTATTATTTATCACTTCTATTATTATTATTTTTATTCATTTAGTTTTGATCTGAAAACACGGCTAGTGCAGTCTATACATTTTTACACTAAAAAATACATGATCCTAAACAATAAATTTGCCATACGCGAATTTTGCGTAAAATTGAATCCTTGGGCTATAATAAAATAACTAAATCTAGATTTTTCTAAGGAATTCTAACGAATTAAATCTAGACTGAGTTATGATAATTTTGGGTGATATTCTTATTCAATAACACCAAAATCTTATAAACATACTCGTTAAAAAATCCCTCATTTTTCGATAAAAAACTTACTTACAAACATACAGATAGTATACATAACCTTCTTTTTGAGTTTCGCCCTAGTCGGGTAAAATTGCATAAAATTATTTTGGGTTGACTTGTTATTTGTCACGCGTTGCTAGTTGCTAGGTAACAGGCCCATAGAGATCTAATCCTTTTGCAGTAGCAAAAAGTTTTTATCAAATTTTGCGGTGGCCAAAATAGGTACTAAAAATAATACCAAACTTTTTATGCATTAGTTCCAAATTTTACCACCATACAGTTTTTATTGGTTTACGATATTTTTTAATCAAACCTCTTTGCACCCCGAGTCGTACTCTTAATATTATTTTTTAATCGAACCTCTTTGGACCCTCTGTGTCTTATAAATTTTTAAACATTCTTATGCCCTCTCAAGTACTCAGACCCTCTTAATGTTTTATTCGGAGCTTACCCGACTACTGTATTACGGGAGCTGCCCTGACGTTTACTCAGTTTACTGAATACGGTGTTACGGTCCTGACCTGATCCCTCTTTCCCTTCTCCTCTTAAACACGAGTCCACACTCTTAAGGGCTAGTCCACACTCTTAAGGGCTAGTCCTCACTCTTAAGGGCTAGTTCTCACTCTCAAGTGCGGGTCCTAAGCACGGGTCCACACTCTTAAGGGCGAGTCCTAAACACTCTTAATCTTGAGTGCTCTCTTAGACTTGAGTGCCCTCTCAAACGCTTTCGTGGACTTGAGTGCCCTCTCAAACGCTTTCGTGGACTTGAGTGCCCTCTCAAACGCTCTTGGACTTGAGTTCCCTCTCAAACGCTCTTGGACTTGAGTTCCCTCTCAAACGCTCTTGGACTTGAGTTCCCTCTCAAACGCTCTTGGACTTGAGTTCCCTCTCAAACGCTCTCTTGGACTTGAGTTCCCTCTCAAACGCTCTCTTGGACTTGAGTTCCCTCTCAAACGCTCTCTTGGACTTGAGTTTCCTCTCAAATGCTCTCTTAGACTTGAGTCCCTCTCAAACGCTCTCTTGGACTCTCTTAAAATAAATACTTAAACTTCTTAAACTAAATTAATAATCTCGGTATTATCTTTTGAAACTAATCATGGATAAACCAATAAGATTCTCGTACTTAAACAAACTTGAACTGGAATATGAGGTGACTATTAGAGCTGAAAAACCAGCGGATAATTTAACGAACCTAAGGGATCAAATGACAAAACTTAGACATGTCTTATCGGAGGACATAAAATCCTCCCCTATACCTCTTCATCTTGATCTATCTCAGGCGGAGAACACTATCAACTATATCGACGGTAAAATCTCACATATTGAATCATCAGGGGATCGTAGTAGTGTAAAAAAGATTGAGTCGTTTATGAATCATCTTTATTATCGTTTAGAACGTATTATTGCTGTTCCACCGTTAATTGAGTTATGCTCGAGCGTAAGATCTCGGTTTTTCTTACTTCAAAAACGTTTCGAAGCTTTAGGTTTAGATCATATTCAAACTGAGGAGGATATGTTGGTAGAAATACATAATCCTCCTACTCAGAACCAATCCGACCCTCCTGCTCAGAATCAAGCTGATACCTTCTTCAGCCCAGGAATTTCTGAACCCTCTGAGGTTCTTATTACGTCTCAACCGGTTCCATATCCCGCTACAGCTTGGGGTATGCAGCAGTCTTCCTCGATGGGTCAGAATTGTTATTTGCCATGCAATTTCGTGAAAGATTTTAAAAGGTTTTCTTATGACGGTAAAACTTGTCCTAGGTCTTTTTTGCAGAAGTTAGAGGAATTTCAGATCTCTAGGAATATCTCAGAAGTAACTTTGGTTAAACATGCTTTTGAGATTTTTGTCGGAGATGCGCTACATTGGTTTAGGTTTCAGCATAGTCGAAATCCTTCGTTGACTTGGGGTCAGATTCATATTATGCTTATTAAGGATTTCGGAATACAGGATTATGACTACAAATTATTAGAGGCTATTAGGAATCGGACTCAAGGGGCGACGGAGACTATCATTGTCTATGTGTCTATTATGTTCGGCATGTTCAATCGTCTTACTAAAAAACTAACAGAAAGTGACCAATTAGAAATTTTACTACACAATATAAAACCATGTTATTCAGTTTTCGTTGCGCTAAAGGATATTAAATCAATTGATTCTTTAATCTCAACTTGTCAGAGCTACGAAAAGATTTCGGAAAGAGATCAGAACTTTCATGAACCCAGATTTTCAGATACCCCCTCTTGCGCTGCGGAGTTCGCTTACCGTCCGGATACTTTTAAAAAAAGTTCTAATTTAGGTCATTCTAACACGATACAAAATAAACAATCTCTTTCTTCTCCAAAAATTTTTTCCTCTCAAACCCGGGATAAGCCCAAAGTAGATTATTGTTGGCGTTGCCGAGTTACGGGTCATACTTTAAAAACATGTACTCAACCTAAATACTTGATCTGTTTCAAGTGTGGTCTAAAAGGCGTGAAAATCCCAAATTGTCCTAAATGTACTCCGGTTTCTGAATCAAAAAACTAAATAGCGACTTGAATAGTTTTAAAACTGAAAAATTTAATCTTAGCGATTGGAATCAGTGGTTAAACACTGTCCGAAATTTTATGTTTTGTTACAAAACAATTTCTGCCATCTATGACAAAGAAAGGGACTGTAATAGACCGTTTATTAATGTATCTATTAATAATGTCAGTTTTTCGGGTCTCTTGGATAGTGGAAGCTGTTTTACTATTTTAGGAAATAACTCTCATAAAGATATTCAAAAACTAGGGTTTAAACTATTCAAGTCATCAGCTCAAGTTATGGTTGCTAATAAACAAAAATCATCATCTTCTGGTTATTTCAATTTACCGTTGAGATATAATAATCGGACTCGTGTTATTAAAGCTTATGTTTTTCCAGAGATATATCCGTCTTTGATTCTTGGCTGGGACTTCTGGAAAGAATTTGAGTTGTGTCCTAAGATATTTTCGCTTGAACTTAATCTTAATAGTAGAGATTTTACGAACTGTGCTATTGAGAATAGAATCATGTCATTCGATCACCTTTCCCATAATCAAATAAATATTGCTAAGGATATGATCGAACGTTTTAAAGACATTTCTTTTGAAAAGAAAGGTAAATTAGGTCTTACTAATCTAATTTGTCATCGGATTAATACCGGTAATGCTTTGCCTATTAAGCAACGTTGTTATCGCCTCTCTCCTGAAAAACAAAAGATTCTAATTAACGAAGTCGATAAAATGCTTGAATTAAAAGTCATTGAAAAATGTGAAAGTCCTTGGCTATCTCCGGTTCTTATTACGCCTAAGTCGAATGGTGAATGGCGTTTCTGTGTTGATAGTAGGAAATTAAATTCAATTACTCGTAAGGACGCTTATAGCCTTCCTTTTATTTCTGAAATACTTGATAACCTTAAAGGCTGTAAGTATTTGTCTAGCATAGATATTGCCAAAGCTTTTTGGGAAATTCCCTTACATCCTGAAGATAGGGATAAAACCGGATTCTATGTGCCTGGCAGGGGTTCATTTAGATTTTCGGTAATGCCCTTCGGCTTAACTAACAGTCCAGCGACTCAACAAAGACTCATGGATCACTTATTTACTCCTGAATTTGATAATAAAGTATTCTGTTACTTAGATGATATTATAATCATTAGTTCTACATTTGAGGAACATATCTCTCTGTTACTTAAAGTTCATCAAAAGCTTTCTTATGCTGGTCTTACTATTAACTTTGAGAAAAGTAGGTTTTTTCGTAAAGAACTCAAATACCTTGGTTATGTAGTTGACGAGCAAGGACTAAGAGCTGATCCTAGTAAAATAGAAGCTATTTTAGCTTATCCTATTCCTACGTCTAAAAAAGAAGTTAGGCAATTCCTGGGTACGTGTAGTTGGTTTCGCCGTTTTATTCCCAATTTTAGTTCTATTGCTTCCCCTCTTTGCAAATTAACCGCTGCTGGTAAGAATTCTCCAAAAAAATTTGTTTGGAATCAGGACGCAGATTTCAGTTTTGCCAAACTAAAAGAATGTTTGACTTCGACCCCGATTTTAGCTTGTCCGGATTTTGACCTTCCGTACTCTGTTCATTGCGATGCTTCTAATTACGGTATAGGAGCTATGCTGACTCAAAATCAAAACAATGTTGAAGTGGTCATTGCTTATATGAGCAAAACTCTAAGTAAACATGAGCAAAATTATTCTACTACTGAACGCGAAACATTGGCGGTTATCGCTGCACTTGAACATTGGCGTTGTTATCTTGATAATGGTAAACCATTTACAGTTTACACAGATCATGCTGCTCTGAAATGGTTCTTGAATTTGACTAATCCTTCTGGGAGATTAGCTCGTTGGTCTCTTCGACTATCATGTTTTGATTTTGTTCTGAAACATAAGAAAGGAAGGGATAATGTAGTTCCAGATTTACTTTCTCGTCCTAGGGGTTCTGATACGGTAATTTTTGACAGTGTTGCACCTGTGTCTAGGGACGATGCGTCTCATTTAGAAAATTTTAATAAACTTTTTACTAAATGTCGTGATAATCCTGATGATTATCCTAACTACAAAATCCGCGATAATAGGTTATATCGTTATTCTAACTCAAACGATGATCTTAATGAAGATTTTTCATGGAAGGAAATTCCTCCTCCCTCTGAGAGGCTGGACCTGATAAAATCTTGCCATGGTTTGGTAAATAATAATCCCCATATTGGCATCTTTAAAACTTACAAGAAACTTTCCTTAAGATACTATTGGTCTGGTATGTTTAGAGAAGTGGCAAAAGTGTGTTCTACTTGCGAAACATGTCTTGCCTATAAACATTCGAATCATTCTCCATATGGTCTTATGGGTAATCCAAAAATTTGCTCGAGGCCTTTCCAAAATATATCATTAGACCTTATGGGTCCTTTGCCTATGACGAGACAGCGTAATCAATATATTCTCGTGATTACGTGTTCATTTTCAAAATACTGTCTTATTTTTCCTATTAAACGTGCTACAGCTACTAATATTATACAATATCTTGAAAAATTTGTATTTTTAGTTCATGGAGTACCGCAAACCATTATTATGGATAATGGCTCACAATTTCAATCTAATGAATTTCAAAATTTTTTAAATAAGTATAAAATTCCCTTTATATTTTATTCGCCTAAATATTGCCCTCAAGTAAATCCAACAGAACGTTATAATAGAACAATTATCACGGCGTTATCACAGTTAGTCGGTGATGATCACCGTTCATGGGACATTCCGTTACAAAAAATTCAATTAGCGTTAAATAGCTCAGTAAATACTGCGACAGGGTTCTCCCCATCTTTTCTGGTCTTTGGCCGGGAAATCATAACATGTGGTTCACTTTATTCTAGTTGCCCGAACCTGGACGAAATAATCTTCCTTCCTCGGGATATTTATGCCGCTAATATAGGGTTATTATCTGTCATCTTCGATAAAGTACAGATTGCACTATACATGGCTCATAAAAAAAACGCCTCTCATTATAACACAAGGCACAGTTTTAAGGAATTTAATATCGGTGATACCGTCTGGCGTAAAAATTACGTTCTAAGTAATGCTGGAAACTATTTTAGTGCCAAGTTAGCTCCCAAATATATTAAGAGCACAGTTGTGGAAAAACTGTCACCACTTGTTTTCATTTTGGAGGATCAGAGCGGTGTTAGAGGAAAATGGCACGTCAAGGATTTTAAAGTGTAGATTTCTGAAAGTATTTAACCTTTTATTCCTTGTAAAAACATTAGATTTTAAGTTTTGTAAATACTCCACAAGGTTTACCTTCCCTTAAAACTTTTGGCTTTTGTTAGATCCTTTTATTTAATTTCGTAGAGCGGTGCACCACTCTTTAAATAAGCCATTGTGTTGAGCGGTGCACAACTCATTAAATAAGCCGTTGTGTCGAGCGGTCTCACAACTCGTAAAATAAGCCTTAGTGTACTTTTTTAACTTAGATAATAATTTTTTATCCTTGACCCTCCTTGACCCTTGACTTAAAGCTTAAAGGCTTCTCTTAAGCGCTTTATGCTCTTAAACCTTGGCTGCTTTTCTAAAGCAGAAAAACTTTGTAAATATATTCTTTTAATTTTAACGGGTTTTAGAACAGGTGCGGATTACGACACCTAAATTAAATAAATAAGCCTTCGTAAACCTTGTAACGTTACATTTTCCTGGATAGGATCCACAAAACTGTAAGGTCACTCTGAGCACTCACCTACCTAACTTTCAGTCTGGAGGGGAGCACTATTAAAAGAAATAAAGGGGACG
The DNA here is from genome assembly GCA_905147715.2 of Xestia xanthographa. Taxonomy (NCBI): domain Eukaryota; kingdom Metazoa; phylum Arthropoda; class Insecta; order Lepidoptera; family Noctuidae; genus Xestia; species Xestia xanthographa. The sequence goes on along the minus strand of LR990668.1, from coordinate 10,642,838 downwards.
AGTTATAAGATTTTATTAACAAAGATAATCTAAAGGCTGGAGCTACTTAATTATTAATGCCAGTGAAGCTGGCGGAAAGTACTGAAGATGAAACGCAAAATGGAATAAATAACTGAAGAACGTCCGTCTTCAGACTGTGGAGGAGGACCGAGGAACCATCAACTCTCAGGCCGTAGAGAAGGGCCGAGGGCATCCGTCTTCAGACGGTGGTGGACGGCCGAGGACCGTCAATCCTTAGGCCGTAGGAGGAGGGCTGAGGGCATCCGTCTTCAGACGGTGGTGGACGGCCGAGGACCGTCAATCCTCAGGCCGTAGGAGGAGGGCCGAGGAGCATCAAATCTTCATCAGGCTTGTGTAGCTCAAGGATCAAGGTTTCCAGGTGTTCTTGGTGAGGGTGCGGCACGGAGAGAGGCCGACTTAAAACCGAAGAATAAGGGAAACTGCCCTTTTAAATAAAATTTTATGGAGCTTCTCAGAGGTGTTACTGCTCTCAGCTCTTAACGTAGACTGCCCATTCCACCACCAGGCTCCTGTCAACTCCACATAATTTACATTTTAAAATTAGAAAATTATTAAAAAGAAAATCGAATGAGGTCGATGTGATTTACCTATACAACCTACAAATAGCTCCAGCAATAAATTAAAAATAAAACTAGGGTTGCCACTAACTGACATCACAAAAGTAAACAAAGATTTAATAAAGATAAAAACTTAAATAACTTGAATTACAAGGTAAAAAGGCCAAAGCCGTTGCTAAGCCTCCAAGAAATGACCATGAAGCTAGCCTAGGGAGGACGAATGCTTAAATTTTCAGGTTAATAATATCCAAAAATGTAAGTAAAAAAATATGTAAAAGACATACACATTACATTACCCCGAAAACCCCGGAAAATTTTTGAATACAATGAAAAAATTTTCTTATTTAGCATTAAGAGAGCGTTAATCAACAAAAAATTAAGCTAAATGAGTATATACAGTGATAATGTAAGTTTAAAAACAATTAAAACTAAGATTCCCCATAACCCCAGAAAATTACTAACTAGAAAAAATTTCGAGGTTGTAAATAAGACCTTGCACTTTCATACACCTTTCATCAACCTACCCTACACACTTCCTCAATCATACATCACCAGCATACTTAGGGGATATGGTTCACATTCAATGACGCATACTCCACAAGGAATTATTTTTAAGGTTGTAACGTTACGTTTTCCTGGATAGGATCCACAAAACTGTAAGGTCACTCTGAGCACTCACCTACCTAACTTTCAGTCTGGAGGGGAGCACTATTAAAAGAAATAAAAGGGACGAGTTATAAGAATGTATTAACAAAGATAATCTAAAGGCTGGAGCTACTTAATTACTAATGCCAGTGAAGCTGGCGGAAAGTACTGAAGATGAAACGCAGAATGAAATAAATAACTGAAGAACGTCCGTCTTCAGACTGTGGAGGAGGACCGAGGAACCATCAACTCTCAGGCCGTAGAGAAGGGCCGAGGGCATCTGTCTTCAGACGGTGGTGGACGGCCGAGGACCGTCAATCCTCAGGCCGTAGGAGGAGGGCCGAGGTCATCCGTCTTCAGACGGTGGTGGACGGCCGAGGACCGTCAATCCTCAGGCCGTAGGAGGAGGCCGAGGAGCATCAAATCTTCATCAGGCTTGTGTAGCTCAAGCATCAAGGTTTCCAGGTGTTCTTGGTGAGGGTGCGGCACGGAGAGAGGCCGACTTAAAACCAAAGAATAAGGGGAACTGCCCTTTTAAATACTTTTATGGAGCTTCTCAGAGGTGTTACTGCTCTCAGCTCTGAACGTAGACTGCCCATTCCACCACCAGGCTCCTGTCAACTCCAGATATTTACATTTTAAAATTAGAAAATTATTAAAAAGAAAATCGAATGAGGTCGATGTGATTTACCTATACAACCTACAACTAGCTCCAGCAATAAATTAAAAATAAAACTAGGGTTGCCACTAACTGACATCACAAAAGTAAACAAAGATTTAATAAAGATAAAAACTTAAATAACATGAATTACAAGGTAAAAAGGCCAAAGCCGTTGCTAAGCCTCCAAGAAATGACCATGAAGCTACCTAGGGAGGACGAATGCTTAAATTTTCAGGTTAATAATATCCAAAAATGTAAGTAAAAAAATATGTAAAAGACATACACATTACATTACCCCGAAAACCCCGGAAAATTTTTGAATACAATGAAAAAATTTTCTTATTTAGCATTAAGAGAGCGTTAATCAACAAAAAAAATTAAGCTAAATGAGTATATACAGTGATAAAGTAAGTTTAAAAACAATTAAAACTAAGATTCCCCATAACCCCAGAAAATTACTAACTAGAAAAATTTCGAGGTTGTAAATAAGACCTTGCTCTTTCATACACCTTTCATCAACCTACCCTACACACTTCCTCAATCATACATCACCAGCATACTTAGGGGATATGGTTCACATTCAATGACGCATACTCCACAAGGAATTATTTTTAAGGTTTACGAAGGCTTATTTATTTAATTTAGGTGTCGTAATCCGCACCTGTTCTAAAACCCGTTAAAATTAAAAGAATATATTTACAAAGTTTTTCTGCTTTAGAAAAGCAGCCAAGGTTTAAGAGCATAAAGCGCTTAAGAGAAGCCTTTAAATAAAAAACGTTACATTTTCCTGGATAGGATCCACAAAACTGTAAGGTCACTGAGCACTCACCTACCTAACTTTCAGTCTGGAGGGGAGCACTGTTAAAAGAAATAAAGGGGACGAGTTATAAGAATTTATTAACAAAGATAATCTAAAGGCTGGAGCTACTTAATTACTAATGCCAGAGAAGCTGGCGGAAAGTACTGAAGATGAAACGCAGAATGGAATAAATAACTGAAGAACGTCCGTCTTCAGACTGTGGAGGAGGACCGAGGAACCATCAACTCTCAGGCCGTAGAGAAGGGCCGAGGGCATCTGTCTTCAGACGGTGGTGGACGGCCGAGGACCGTCAATCCTCAGGCCGTAGAAGGAGGGCCGAGGGCATCCGTCTTCAGACGGTGGTGGACGGCCGAGGACCGTCAATCCTCAGGCCATAGGAGGAGGGCCGAGGAGCATCAAATCTTCATCAGGCTTGTGTAGCTCAAGGATCAAGGTTTCCAGGTGTTCTTCGTGAGGGTGCGGCACGGAGAGAGGCCGACTTAAAACCGAAGAATAAGGGTAACTGCCCTTTTACAAATACTTTTATATGGAGCTTCTCAGAGGTGTTACTGCTCTCAGCTCTGAACGTAGACTGCCTATTCCACCACCAGGCTCCTGTCAACTCCACATAATTTACATTTTAAAATTAGAAAATTATTAAAAAGAAAATCGAATGAGGTCGATGTGATTTACCTATACAACCTACAAATAGCTCCAGCAATAAATTAAAAATAAAACTAGGGTTGCCACTAACTGACATCACAAAAGTAAACAAAGATTTAATAAAGATAAAAACTTAAATAACATAAATTACAAGGTAAAAAGGCCAAAACCGTTACTAAGCCTCCAAGAAATGACCATGAAGCTACCTAGGGAGGACGAATGCTTAAATTTTCAGGTTAATAATATCCAAAAATGTAAGTAAAAAACATGGTAAAAGACATACACATTACATTACCCCGAAAACCCCGGAAAATTTTTGAATACAATGAAAAAATTTTCTTATTTAGCATTAAGAGAGCGTTAATCAACAAAAAATTAAGCTAAATGAGTATATACAGTGATAAAGTAAGTTTAAAAACAATTAAAACTATGATTCCCCATAACCCCAGAAAATTACTAACTAGAAAAAATTTCGAGGTTGTAAATAAGACCTTGATCTTTCATACACCTTTCATCAACCTACCCTACACACTTCCTCAATCATACATCACCAGCATACTTAGGGGATATGGTTCACATTCAATGACGCATACTCCACAAGGAATTATTTTTAAGGTTTACGAAGGCTTATTTATTTAATTTAGGTGTCGTAATCCGCACCTGTTCTAAAACCCGTTAAAATTAAAAGAATATATTTACAAAGTTTTTCTGCTTTAGAAAAGCAGCCAAGGTTTAAGAGCATAAAGCGCTTAAGAGAAGCCTTTAAGCTTTAAGTCAAGGGTCAAGGAGGGTCAAGGATAAAAAATTATTATCTAAGTTTAAAAAAGTACACTAAGGCTTATTTTACGAGTTAATGCGACCGCTCGACACAACGGCTTAATGAGTTGTGCACCGCTCAACACAATGGCTTATTTAAAGAGTTGTGCACCGCTCTACAAAATAAAAAGAGGGATCTAAATAAGCCAAAAGTTTTAGGGAAGGTAGACCTTGTGGAGTATTTACATAACTTAAAATCTAAATGGTTTTTACAAGAAATCAGTTAAAGAGGCTAGGCATTGAAGTTATAGAATAATAAAAACTGTAAAGAAACTCCAGACAGAAAATAAGGCGATAGCAAATTCAAAAGTAAAAGGTATCGAAAAAAAATATAAATAAATAAAATATTATGAAAGTGATATAAAAGAAATTTAAAAAAATCTACGGAGGCCGAGAGTGTTTGAGTTGGACTCAAGTCCAAGGGAGCGTTTGAGAGGAAACTCAAGTCCAAGAGAGCGTTTGAGAGGGAACTCAAGTCCACGAGAACGTTTGAGATGGAACTCAAGTCCAAGAGAACGTTTGAGATGGAACTCAAGTCTAAGAGAACGTTTAAGAGGGAACTCAAGTCTAAGAGAGCACTCAAGATTAAGAGTGTTTAGGACTCGTCCTTAAGAGTGTGGACCCGTGTTTAGGACCCGCACTTGAGAGTGAGGACTAGCCCTTAAGAGTTGGACTCGTGTTTAGGACGCACACTTGAGAGTGTGGACTCGTGTTTAAGAGGAGAAGGAGGGAAAGAGGGATCAGGTCAGGACCGTAACACCGTATTCAGTAAACTGAGTAAACGTCAGGGCAGCTCCCGTAATACAGTAGTCGGGTAAGCTCCGAATAAAACATTAAGAGGGTCTGAGTACTTGAGAGGGCATAAGAATGTTTAGAAATTTATAAGACACAGAGGGTCCAAAGAGGTTCGATTAAAAAATAATATTAAGAGTACGACACAGAGGGTGCAAAGAGGTTTGATTAAAAATATCGTAAACCAATAAAAACTGTATGGTGATAAAATTTGGAACTAATGCATAAAAAGTTTGATATTATTTTTAGTACCTATTTTGGCCACCGCAAAGTTTGATTAAAAACTTTTTGCTACTGCAAAAGGATTAAATCTATGGGCCTGTTACCAAGCAACGCGTGACAAATAACAAGTCAACCCAAAATAATTTTATGTAATTTTACCCGACTAGGGCAAAACTCAAAAAGGAGGTTATGTATATTATCTGTATGTATATAAGTACGTTTTTTATCGAAAAATGAGAGATTTTTTAACGAGTATGTTTATAAGATTTTGGTGTTATTGAATAAGAATATCACCCAAAATTATCATAGCTCAGTCTAGATTTAATTCGTTAGAATTTCTTAGAAAAATCTAGATTTAGTTATTTTATTATAGCCTAAAGATTCAATTTTACACCAGATTCGCGTATGACAAGTTTATAGTCTAGGATCAAGTAATTTTTCAGTGCAAAAATGTATAGATTGCACTAGCCGTGTTATCAGATCAAAACTAAATGAAGTAATAGTTCAGAATATATTAGTAAAGTATTTGTAGTGGGTGTAACGTAGTATTTTAGGGTTGTATAAACATCCACAGGATATTCTCCTGTTTCAGTCGTGAAGTGTCCCAACGACCCACTTGGGAGTGTCCACGAATGGATTAACACATCAAGCGACCATTGGGTACGAATACCAGAGGGTAAACGTAGTGGTGTGCAAGTCTGTGGGATGCAGTATAGCGATGTTTTAGTAGAGAGTAAGTATAATATAAGATAAACGATTACGGGATATTGTCCAATAACCGTTGTAGAGTAACCAATCTCCAACCTTGGCAATGCCCACAAGTGGGTTAACACAACCAAGAGGCCGAAAGGGTGCCAATTATCTTTCGATAATGGAATGTGTGTGAGGTGAGGAATACCTAGATGATGTTTAGTTGTAAAAGAGTTGAGTAAGAGTTGAGATGAGTGAAAAGATGAAAATGGATAAAATGCTTACCAAATATACTCACTTGGGGAAGTGTTATTTTCGAATTTTGAGAAGTGCAGAATGCCTAGAAATAATTTAAGAGGGGTGGGTTAGTAAATATTTGGGCGCCAGTCTGTAACGTTACATTTTCCTGGATAGGATCCACAAAACTGGCGCCCAAATATTTACTAACCCACCCCTCTTAAATTATTTCTAGGCATTCTGCACTTCTCAAAATTCGAAAATAACACTTCCCCAAGTGAGTATATTTGGTAAGCATTTTATTATTTTCATCTTTTCACTCATCTCAACTCTTACTCAACTCTTCTACAACTAAACATCATCTAGGTATTCCTCACCTCACACACATTCCATTATCGAAAGATAATTGGCACCCTTTCGGCCTCTTGGTTGTGTTAACCCACTTGTGGGCATTGCCAAGGTTGGAGATTGGTTACTCTACGACGGTTATTGGACAATATCCCGTAATCGTTCATCTCATATTATATGTACTTACTCTCTACCAAAACATCGCTATACTGCATCCCACAGACTTGCACACCACTACGTTTACCCTCTGGTATTCGTACCCAATGGTCGCTTGATGTGTGAATCCATTCGTGGACACTCCCAAGTGGGTCGTTGGGACACTTCACGACTGAAACAGGAGAATATCCTGTGGATGTTTATACAACCCTAAAATACTACGTTACACCCACTACAAATACTTTACTAATATATTCTAAACTACTAACACTTTAAACACGCTTCATTTTTGATTTGATAACACAGCTAGTGCAATCTATAAATTTTCACTGAAAAAATACTTGATCCTAGACTATAAATTTGCCATACGCGAATTTCGCGTAAAATTGAATCCTTGGGCTATAATAAAATAACTAAATCTAGATTTTTCTAAGAAATTCTAACGAATTAAATCTAGACTGAGTTATGATAATTTTGGGTGATATTCTTATTCAATAACACCAAAATCTTATAAACATACTCGTTAAAAAATCCCTCATTTTTCGATAAAAAACGTACTTACATACATACAGATAATATACATAACCTCCTTTTTGAGTTTCGCCCTAGTCGGGTAAAATTGCATAAAATTATTTTGGGTTGACTTGTTATTTGTCACGCGTTGCTAGGTAACAGGCCCATAGAGATCTAGTTCTTTTGCAGCAGCAAAAAGTTTTTAATCAAACTTTGCGGTGGCCAAAATAGGTACTAAAGTTTAGCAAACTTTTTATGCATTAGTTCCAAATTTTACCACCATACAGTTTTTATTGGTTTACGATATTTTTAATCAAACCTCTTTGCACCCTCTGTGTCATACTCTTAATATTATTTTTTAATCGAACCTCTTTGGACCCTCTGAGTCTTATAAATTTTTAAACATTCTTGGGCTCAAGTACTCAGACCCTCTTAATGTTTTATTCGGAGCTTACCCGACTACTGTATTACGGGAGCTGCCCTGACGTTTACTCAGTTTACTGAATACGGTGTTATGGTCCTGACCTGATCCCTCTTTCCCTCCTTCTCCTCTTAAACACGAGTCCACACACTTGAAGTGTGGGTCCTAAACACGAGTCCACACTCTTAAGGGCTAGTCCACACTCTTAAGGGCTAGTCCACACTCTTAAGGGCTAGTCCACACTCTTAAGGGCTAGTCCACACTCTTAAGGGCTAGTCCACACTCTTAAGGGCTAGTCCTCACTCTTAAGGGCTAGTCCTCACTCTCAAGTGCGGGTCCTAAGCACGGGTCCACACTCTTAAGGGCGAGTCCTAAACACTCTTAATCTTGAGTGCTCTCTTAGACTTGAGTGTCCTCTCAAACGCTCTCTTGGACTTGAGTTTCCTCTCAAACGCTCTCTTGGACTTGAGTCCTAACTCAAACACTCTCGGCCTCCGTAGACTTTTTTTAAATTTCTTTTATCACTTTCATAATATTTTATTTATTTATATTTTTTTTCGATACCTTTTACTTTTGAATTTGCTATCACCTTATTTTCTGTCTGGAGTTTCTTTATGGTTTTTATTATTCTATAACTTCAATGCCTAGCCTCTTTAACTGATTTCTTGTAAAACCATTTAGATTTTAAGTTATGTAAATACTCCACAAGGTCTACCTTCCCTAAAACTTTTGGCTTATTTAGATCCCTCTTTTTATTTTGTAGAGCGGTGCACAACTCTTTAAATAAGCCATTGTGTTGAGCGGTGCACAACTCATTAAATAAGCCGTTGTGTCGAGCGGTCGCATTAACTCGTAAAATAAGCCTTAGTGTATTTTTTTTTAAACTTAGATAATAATTTTTTATCCTTGACCCTCCTTGACCCTTGACTTAAAGCTTAAAGGCTTCTCTTAAGCGCTTTATGCTCTTAAACCTTGGCTGCTATTCTAAAGCAGAAAAACTTTGTAAATATATTCTTTGAATTTTAACGGGTTTTAGAACAGGTGCGGATTACGACACCTAAATTAAATAAATAAGCCTTCGTAAACCTTAAAAATAATTCCTTGTGGAGTATGCGTCATTGAATGTGAACCATATCCCCTAAGTATGCTGGTGATGTATGATTGAGGAAGTGTGTAGGGTAGGTTGATGAAAGGTGTATGAAAGAGCAAGGTCTTATTTACAACCTCGAAATTTTTTCTAGTTAGTAATTTTCTGGGGTTATGGGGAATCTTAGTTTTAATTGTTTTTAAACTTACTTTATCACTGTATATACTCATTTAGCTTATTTTTTTTTGTTGATTAACGCTCTCATAATGCTAAATAAGAAAATTTTTTCATTGTATTCAAAAATTTTCCGGGGTTTTCGGGGTAATGTAATGTGTATGTCTTTTACATATTTTTTTACTTATATTTTTGGATATTATTAACCTGAAAATTTAAGCATTCGTCCTCCCTAGGTAGCTTCATGGTCATTTCTTGGAGGCTTAGCAACGGCTTTGGCCTTTTTACCTTGTAATTTATGTTATTTAAGTTTTTATCTTTATTAAATCTTTGTTTACTTTTGTGATGTCAGTTAGTGGCAACCCTAGTTTTATTTTAATTTATTGCTGGAGCTATTTGTAGGTTGTATAGGTAAATCACATCGACCTCATTCGATTTTCTTTTTAATAATTTTCTAATTTTAAAATGTAAATTATGTGGAGTTGACAGGAACCTGGTGGTGGAATGGGCAGTCTACGTTCAGAGCTGAGAGCAGTAACACCTCTGAGAAGCTCCATATAAAAGTATTTGTAAAAGGGCAGTTTCCCTTATTCTTCGGTTTTAAGTCGGCCTCTCTCCGTGCCGCACCCTCACCAAGAACACCTGGAAACCTTGATCCTTGAGCTACACAAGCCTGATGAAGATTTGATGCTCCTCGGCCCTCCTCCTACGGCCTGAGGATTGACGGTCCTCGGCCGTCCACCACCGTCTGAAGACGGATGCCCTCGGCCTCGCTTGATGTGTTAATCCATTCGTGGACACTCCCAAGTGGGTCGTTGGGACACTTCACGACTGAAACAGGAGAATATCCTGTGGATGTTTATACAACCCTAAAATACTACGTTACACCCACTACAAATACTTTACTAATATATTCTGAACTATTACTTCATTTAATTTTGATCTGATAACATGGCTAGTGCAATCGATACATTTTTACACAAAAAATTACTTGATCCTAGACTATAAATTTCTCATACGCGAATCTGGCGTAAAATTGAATCTTTAGGCTATAATAAAACAACTAAATCTAGATTTGTTAAGAAATTCTAACGAATTAAATCTAGACTGAGTTATGATAATTTTGGGTGATATTCTTATTCAATAACACCAAAATCTTATAAACATACTCGTTAAAAAATCCCTCATTTTTCGATAAAAAACGTACAAATAATATACCTAACCTCCTTTTTGAGTTTCGCCCTAGTCGGGTAAAATTGCATAAAATTATTTTGGGTTGACTTGTTATTTGTCACGCGTTACTAGTTGCTAGGTAACAGGCCCATAGAGATCTAATCCTTTTGCAGTAGCAAAAAGTTTTTATCAAATTTTGCGGTGGCCAAAATAGGTACTAAAAATAATACCAAACTTTTTATGCATTAGTTCCAAATTTTACCACCATACAGTTTTTATTGGTTTACGATATTTTTTAATCAAACCTCTTTGCACCCCGAGTCGTACTCTTAATATTATTTTTTAATCGAACCTCTTTGGACCCTCTGTGTCTTATAAATTTTTAAACATTCTTATGCCCTCTCAAGTACTCAGACCCTCTTAATGTTTTATTCGGAGCTTACCCGACTACTGTATTACGGGAGCTGCCCTGACGTTTACTCAGTTTACTGAATACGGTGTTACGGTCCTGACCTGATCCCTCTTTCCCTCTTTCTCCTCTTAAACACGAGTCAAACTCTTAAGGACTAGTCCTCACTCTCAAGTGCGGGTCCTAAACACGGGTCCACACTCTTAAGGACGAGTCCTAAACACTCTTAATCTTGAGTGCTCTATAGCACTTGAGTTCCCTCTTAAACTCTTGGACTTGAGTTCCCTCTCAAACGCTCTTGGACTTGAGTTCCCTCTCAAACGCTCTTGGACTTGAGTTCCCTCTCAAACGCTCTTGGACTTGAGTTCCCTCTCAAACGCTCTTGGACTTGAGTTCCCTCTCAAACGCTCTTGGACTTGAGTTCCCTCTCAAACGCCCTCTTGGACTTGAGTTCCCTCTCAAACGCTCTCTTGGACTTGAGTTCCCTCTCAAACGCTTTCGTGGACTTGAGTTCCCTCTCAAACGCTCTCTTGGATTTGAGTTCCCTCTCAAACACTCTCGGCCTCCGTAGATTTTTTTTAAATTTCTTTTATCACTTTAATAATATTTTATTTATTTATATTTTTTTCGATACCTTTTACTTTTTGAATTTGCTATCGCCTTATTTTCTGTCTGGAGTTCTTTACGCTTTTTATTATTTTATAACTTCAATGCCCTAGCCTTTTTAACTCATTCCTTGTAAAAACCATTTACATTTTAAGTTTTGTAAATACTCCACAAGGTTTACCTTCCCTTAAAACTTTTGGCTTATTTAAATCCCTCTTTTTATTTTGTAGAGCGGTGCACAACTCTTTAAATAAGCCATTGTGTTGAGCGGTGCACAACTCATTAAATAAGCCGTTGTGTCGAGCGGTCGCATTAACTCGTAAAATAAGCCTTAGTGTATTTTTTTTTAAACTTAGATAATAATTTTTTATCCTTGACCCTCCTTGACCCTTGACTTAAAGCTTAAAGGCTTCTCTTAAGCGCTTTATGCTCTTAAACCTTGGCTGCTATTCTAAAGCAGAAAAACTTTGTAAATATATTCTTTGAATTTTAACGGGTTTTAGAACAGGTGCGGATTACGACACCTAAATTAAATAAATAAGCCTTCGTAAACCTTAAAAATAATTCCTTGTGGAGTATGCGTCATTGAATGTGAACCATATCCCCTAAGTATGCTGGTGATGTATGATTGAGGAAGTGTGTAGGGTAGGTTGATGAAAGGTGTATGAAAGAGCAAGGTCTTATTTACAACCTCGAAATTTTTTCTAGTTAGTAATTTTCTGGGGTTATGGGGAATCTTAGTTTTAATTGTTTTTAAACTTACTTTATCACTGTATATACTCATTTAGCTTAATTTTTTTTGTTGATTAACGCTCTCTTAATGCTAAATAAGAAAATTTTTTCATTGTATTCAAAAATTTTCCGGGGTTTTCGGGGTAATGTAATGTGTATGTCTTTTACATGTTTTTTACTTACATTTTTGGATATTATTAACCTGAAAATTTAAGCATTCGTCCTCCCTAGGTAGCTTCATGGTCATTTCTTGGAGGCTTAGCAACGGCTTTGGCCTTTTTACCTTGTAATTTATGTTATTTAAGTTTTTATCTTTATTAAATCTTTGTTTACTTTTGTGATGTCAGTTAGTGGCAACCCTAGTTTTATTTTTAATTTATTGCTGGAGCTATTTGTAGGTTGTATAGGTAAATCACATCGACCTCATTCGATTTTCTTTTTAATAATTTTCTAATTTTAAAATGTAAATTATGTGGAGTTGACAGGAGCCTGGTGGTGGAATGGGCAGTCTACGTTCAGAGCTGAGAGCAGTAACACCTCTGAGAAGCTCCATATAAAAGTATTTGTAAAAGGGCAGTTACCCTTATTCTTCGGTTTTAAGTCGGCCTCTCTCCGTGCCGCACCCTCACGAAGAACACCTGGAAACCTTGATCCTTGAGCTACACAAGCCTGATGAAGATTTGATGCTCCTCGGCCCTCCTCCTACGGCCTGAGGATTGACGGTCCTCGGCCGTCCACCACCGTCTGAAGACGGATGCCCTCGGCCCTCCTCCTACGGCCTGAGGATTGACGGTCCTCGGTCGTCCACCACCGTCTGAAGACAGATGCCCTCGGCCCTTCTCTACGGCCTGAGAGTTGATGGTTCCTCGGTCCTCCTCCACAGTCTGAAGACGGACGTTCTTCAGTTATTTATTCCATTCTGCGTTTCATCTTCAGTACTTTCCGCCAGCTTCACTGGCATTAGTAATTAAGTAGCTCCAGCCTTTAGATTATCTTTGTTAATAAATTCTTATAACTCGTCCCCTTTATTTCTTTTAACAGTGCTCCCCTCCAGACTGAAAGTTAGGTAGGTGAGTGCTCAGTGACCTTACAGTTTTGTGGATCCTATCCAGGAAAATGTAACGTTACAGCGTGGAACACGAACGCGCCGTCGACACGGCCTGTCGTCATAAGACGGACGGACGGCGAGCTAGCCCATAGCTCACCGGGCCTAGGTTGCGTTTCCAACAGAGATGAGCGAAGATGCGTAGCGTGGGATGTGTGGGTAAAACTACCTTCAATAGGTTTCTTTTCACATTTTGAAGTAAGCTAGCTATGTGATTGGTTAAAACGGTGAAGGAAAACATCGTGAGGAAACCGGCATGTCCTAGAACCGAAAAATTCGAAGACATGTGACATCTACCAATCCGCACTGGGCCCGCGTGGTGGATTATAGCCCATTTCCTCTCATAGAGAGGAGGTCTGTGTCCCAGCAGTGGGAACATTAATAGGCTGATGATGATGCAACTTATCTCGCTGAACAAGTGGAAACGCAACTTTACTCTCTGAACCTATGTTGTAATAATACCTATGTTGTACATAACCTCTTCATTCCTCGAGTGTTTGCCTACACATACAAATACATGTTTTAAAATAACATGTGCACACAACTTCCTTGTAGAGCCTTCTATTTCCAGTCTATACAGGAACTACGTTACTTGAGCGGATATTACCAACATACTCACGTGGAGAACGTTCGGTCTAGTAAACTTATGCAGTTATAGTCAGGAAATGTTGCCATAAACCTTTTGGAGTAAAGTGGCCGATTTTTATGCAATGGCATGCAGTAAGGTGACTTTATTTTTACCTGACCCGGAATGGTCTAGCAGTGAGCATTTATGGTTTTAGCAGTCTAAATATGTACGGTCGAACAAGCTATTTGGTTTACAGTTTAACCAACAAATTACATTGTAAAATTTTATTTTTATTTTATTTTATTTTATTTATTAAGGGACAATAAACAGCTACAATATGTGTTGGAACAGAGTAAAGATAAAACAAAACATTAGTAATATTGCAGCCTACTACATTATTCGCATATTAACATGAGAGAATATGGTAATGAGTGCCACTAGATAGGTAAGAGAAAAAATAAAAATGATAATAATTACATTACATTATTAAAAAATAATTATAGAAATAATAAATAATTATAGAAATATCCATTAAATTAATTATTACAAATTAAACTAAAAATTAAGTAAACAAAATATTAATTACATCATACAAATTAGAAATTCAATTTGATTTAATTGCTGGCAACAGAGTAATAATAAAACTAAACATGTAGGTAAACCATAAAACTAGAAAATGTAAACCATATAGCTTCTTCGACCGTACAGTGACGTGCAATAATATGTCACAACTGTAAATCGTCTGTCAAAACTACTTTTAACCGGTTAACGGCCATTTTCAATAACTTACTAACAGGTAACAGACGGTTGCTATCTTTGTCTGTTGACATTTAGCTTACGGACCGTTAGAAACAAAACAACACAGAAAAGCTTTCTTTGTTTTTTCTATGAATTGCAGTCCTCCGAATGACAGGTAGATAAGATATTCCAAGCTAACTTTGTTTATAGAAACACTGATAGCTACGAGACGCATATTAACTAACAGTTATACGTAAGTAAGTTACAAAAAACAGCCGTAAAAGTCTTGTAACAACTATAACCAATTCTCACTTAGAAATTTATTGGGTTTTTTTGTGACCCTTTGAAAAATACCGCGCTGTAGTAATTCTAGGTAATTATAACTGATGTGTTCTGAGATAACATATTTTTAAATAGTTAAAAAGCTTTTTAACTCAATATAGGTTTAGACTGACACCAGCGCGGCCAAAATTGCACGTTATTAACAGTTTTTTTTGTTTAATGAAAACTGTTGTAAGTAAGAGCATGATCAATACTTTCAGCTTTTTTGTATGATCGAGACTTTTTCCTCGCAATGGGACTATAATTCCAATATTGAAGAATATTTTACATTCAATTCAAAATCAACGTTTCTTTTCCAATTACTATATTATGTCCCTAGCCGTTCCCGAAGGGGAATGGTGCATTGTTATTTTAATTATGTCTGTAATTGCGCGTATCTAAGAGCTACGGCCAGGGTCCAAAATGAAAATGAGGCAATTGGTTCAAAAAAATAATAATACATGAGAAAAGTAGGACTTATTGAAAATAGATCGTATGTATTCAACACCTTTTTACCTCAAAGCTATGAACTCAGTAAAATATATCGGAAAAATCCCTTTGATCAATACCTTCGGAAAAATGCACATTGCAAGTCTTTCAACCACGACAGGTCCTCGACAAAACATCGACGCGAGGTCGGATTTGTCAGCCCCTTCAATTGATCGCTGAGGTAGACTAATCCAGAGAAGATTGAAGATTTGGCTCCTAAAATACAGTTTGTATTTTAAGGGGGTATTTTTATAGAACTTTCTTGTACCATGTTTCTGGTAAGGGAGATAATTCTTGCACAGACTATCTTAAGTTATTTTGCTTTTTACTTTAGCTAAAGCATTAAGTGCCTCTATTTCTGCATTCGACAAACTATAAACTGTTAGCAATAAGTTTTATTTTATTTCTAAATGGTATAAAAACCTCTTAACGAAGCCAAAAGGCACTTATTCTCCCCGTCGTTACGATATATTTTTTGTTCTAGACCATACCTGGGAACTTTTTAGTTACGGAGGGAGATATTGGGGATCAAAGTTCTAACTTTTTCCACAAGTTTTTTTTTTTAAATACATGTATTTAAAAAATTGACTTTAAATACCTTCACGACCACCGTACTACTCATTCTATCCATCAGCACAATGTTTTAAGTGCGTTACATTGAGTCCTACCGAAAAGTGTGATTATTCACACCTAAAAAACGTCATTTCCCCGCAAAAAAATTTACGTAGGGTTACTTAGTTTGATGTATAGATGCTTGGTTGACGGCTTCATAAAGAATCTGTTTACACCCTGTATACTTACACAAATCTTTTAAGCCGTGTCCAAACGGAACTGACATTGCTATCGTGTTTTTTTTTTTTCAATATATTTATTTATTAAACACTTTAAACAAATATAACTAAAACAGATGTTTTTTTTTTTCTTTTCTTTCTTTTTTATGTTTAATTATATAAACAAAACAATTATAAATTAAAATAAACTAACTAACATAAACTATAACCTTAAAAAATGGCGTCAATAAACTCCTCCTCAACGCTGCCAACTGGTAATATCCCCAGGAGACTGGCGGCGTTGCCATGCTGCATGGCAACGCTAAGCCTTTGGCCAAGGTAAAGCCAGCCAGCCCTAGGGTCGCGGGAAGTGTCAACTAAGCATTTTGATATTTTCTTGAACTTGGATGTGAGCACTCGGACCCCACTGGTCCTAGAGTTTCAACCCCAAACGGCTCGAAAATGTAGTTACCAATAAGGTTACCTATATTTACGCTGCTTGAGGTTCTCCGCAGCCGCAGCAGCAGCCCCGGCACAGCCCTGCAGCAAAGAACTAGGAAGATGAGAAGACGCCAGAGTCTCGACACATGTTGCGTCCCACACTAACATGAATAAAATTATTACTAGGTTCACCCAGATCAAATAAGTCAAGTGCCAAAACTAGCACTGTTTAAATGTTTACTAAATTACAATTAATGCGGTATTCAAAATCAAGAATTGTAGGTCAAAATGTTTGTAAGATTTGTAAGTTTGAAAGACCAGTACGTTTTGTCATTATTTTTTCTAGATTACAAAGGTTTTTTTTTTAATAAAGAATCACTCACAAAATCACAGAACACCCAACATAAACACAACAAATTGAAACTCCTAAAATCCTCGAACAGTACATTCGGAACGCGATTCCATTCACAAGCCAAATCGAATTTTAATTGATGTCGACAGACAAAAACACTCAATTCCCTTAAAATCACTGATTTTGAACACAGTGAAGCACTTCCATCTCATTGCCCAGTGTTCCAACACGCAATTTTTCAAAGAAAAAAAATAAATTGAATAGATGTTTAAAGCTTTTATAGTCATATCTTTGAAAAATTGCAACCATTTTATCATTGGGACCGGCATAATGAATTGAAAAGGGAAGTTCTTAAGGTTCTTTAAAGGTGATGGATTATATGTCACTTTGATTAAGTATCCTACGGAAATACCCTAGGTGAATGGAAGGTAGTGGCCTAGATAGGGCGAAATGTAAAACGCCATAGACCCACTTTGATAACTATGCAAATTCTTCGTATATTTTAATTATTCGTTAGCTGTTTTATTAATATAGCTTGTCGTTAGCTTTTTGTTGTTAACAATTCCTTTATGTTAGGCATTAAAATTACTTTCTATTTATAGTTAAGTAATAACAACTTTGTGACTTTGAAATCGTTTTGGTCTTTGGGATGAAATAGATAATTTTGAACGGAATTTTAATGGAATATTCCTAGATTAACGTAAAAGGTTAAATATTAAGTATTAAGGCCCTTCTAACCCTAAAATTTATTTGTGGTGGTTCAAAATTCGTTTGAAATTCTGTTAGAATAAAGTTCTAATCAGCTTGTACTACAAAGCGGTTGTAACGACAGTCACTGCGGCCAAATAGTGCGAAATGAGTGGTTTTTTGCGATTTACAAAAAATCTATTGATTGGACTAAAAAAATAAAACACCTAAGACCTGCTTTATAGTTAGTTCAGTTAATATGCAAAGTTTTATGATCTAATTTGAAGTACTTTTTGAATACCAGCGGTTTATTGTTCGATTTGGAGGTAACTTTAGAATTTTTTTCTATCGAGAAAAGTTTATAGAATCGTGTTTTCATCGCATATAATACCTAGCATTAATTCTCAACTTTACCATATATTTATTTCAAAGCGTAACGGAGGATCATGCTAAGCCATTTGAGGCATGTTAAGCCCTTAACTAGGTTTACTTTCACTAATGAAATGCTTTTGACAAACTAAAATAATTCGTTTATTTTTAATACAGATTTTTTGCGGTTGCAAGCTATAGAGTGCATAATATTATTATACGAGTAGGTGCATCTTGTGCGTATCCACCTACATATTCTGCAATATGCAGATACGGACGACAGAATATTTAGCTAAGCAATTATAGGATTGTCAGTGACAAGCTAAATAGGTTATGCGTTGCGGGACTAACATTGATCTATCTCCTTGTCAAGTTCTTGTATTATGCACGTGTCAGCTGAAGTCCCATATACTACCTACAGGGGGTGAGAAACTTGTACAGTTTAATAGTCTATACCACACACTTAAATACAAGGTGTAATCGGACCCTTTACGAAACCGTCAACCAAGCATTCTGTACATCAAACTAAGTAACTCTACGCAAAAATTATTGCAAGGATGCGACTTTTTTTTGGGGTGAAAAATCACGTTTTACGGTAGGACTCAATGTTACGCACTCAAAACATTGTGCTAATGGTTGCATTGAACAGTACGAGGGTCGTAGAGGTATTTAAAGTAATGTTATAACATAAAAAAATAGAATAGTAAATAGAATAAGACAGACTAATGTGAACGAGTAACTGAACTGATCGATAGCGCACATAATCTTGCAGTAGAAAGATTGAGCGTTATTGTTTTTGTATTAAATTTAGGAATGCATGTGGAAATAAATAGTTTTAATTTTTTTTTTTTTTTAATAGAATATTATTTTTTATCATCATCTGCCTAGCCTTTTCCCAACCATTTTGGGGTCGGCTTCCAGTCTAACCGAATGCAGCTGAGTATCAGTATTTTACATGAAGCGACTGCCTATCTGACCTCCACAACCCAGTTCATACAGGGTAAAACGATACCACTTTGGTAAGACTGGTTGTCAGACTTTTTGGGCCACTGACTACCTGTAACAACTGTCAAAGATGGATAAATGACAGCCGGGACCAACAGCTTATCGTGCTTCCCGAGGCTCGTAGGAAACTCGGTATGTAAGGATGGTCACCCATCCACAGACCAACCTAGGCAAGCATGGCTTAACCTAAAGATTGACCCGAGCGGCTGTTATTATTTAGCCACGAGCTCCTCTGATTGGCAAATTATTATTTAAAATTAATAAAAATAAATAAATTAAATAATTTAATTAACTGTTATTATTATTGCATGAATAGTTTAAGTTTCTTATGGTTTTTAATATGTATTAGTTTATTGTTGTTAAATGTTATTTTTTGTATTTTATCTATGAGCCATAATAGCCTGATAATAAAATTATTATTATTATTTAAAAATGTATTAAATCAAAAAACGTTTGAAAAAGTTGCCACTTTGACCCCAAATATTTCCGTAAGTAGGTTGTATGGTCTAGTCTAGAACGAAAAAAAATTACACGTCATTTAATGTTAGTAAAAAACAGGCATTACATTTTTTTAATTTGTTGCCCTCACAAAAGTTGCTTCATCCCACCCACAGTCCACGATCAATAAACAACAAAATCGATGAATTGGATAAATTTCATCCAATCTGTTACCGCTTATCCTGGTAGACGTTGTTTCAGTGAATTACTTTCAATCTCTCCGCTGATAATTAGAAGGCCGCGTAAATCAATCCCGGTGGAGTGGCTGGATCTATTTCTCCGGACATGCTGTTGGGGAGAACAACGAACAACTTCATCAAAAAGATTGCAATCCACTGCAGTACTAAGACTCCCAAACTCAAACTCAAAGCATTTATTTCAATGAGGGATTTTCTTTTTAGCT
The DNA here is from genome assembly GCA_905147715.2 of Xestia xanthographa. NCBI lineage: Eukaryota > Metazoa > Arthropoda > Insecta > Lepidoptera > Noctuidae > Xestia > Xestia xanthographa. The sequence continues at coordinate 10,623,370 of LR990668.1, read as the reverse complement.
CTTCAGTAGTCGCTGGATAGATGGCGCTGAACTTGGTAAGTTACTGCAAGGAACGGAACCTAAAAAAAATGATTTTAACAAAGCTCGAAAAAACTAGGTTATATTCGAAAGCTTAAAACAAACGAAAGTGTCAGTTAACAAGCATATGTGACGTGACGCAATGTTTTTTTTTCCAAGCGTTTTGGCTTTGGCACCAAGTAACGTAGTCAGTTCAACCCCATCTATAGAGTTCTTGGAAACTGTTTTTTTTTTTAATATCTCAAAAATAAATCCTCTCATTAGACCATTACGGCAGTTTTGAATGTCAAAAATACAAAAAAAGCAAAGCTACAGTCACAGTCACAAGGCATAATAACTTGAGAAAGTACTGTATTTGCCCATTACCTAGCGTGAATCAATGGAGGCAAGAAACTCCATGGACACTCTTTTAAAACAAAATATTGTCACAAAATACTGATTACATCATTCACCATGTTGAGATTATACATATAAGTGAGAACGATGTAGAAAGACGGGCACATTAAGAGCGTCCAGAGTAAAATATTTAAACAAAACAAAATAGCAATTTATAGCAACGTAGATGATACCTACTAGCTTAGGTAACCACGGTTGATCCCTTTTTGCTTTGTTAGCTTATTTGAGTATCCCACTGCTGGGCCTTCTCTTTCTCCTTCCAAAACTCTCTACAGTGCACGGTGTAATTTACATGCATAATGAAAATTATTGTTATTTATCCAAACCATCTCACCAAACTGCATCTGACAACAGAGACAACAGATTTATGTGAATCCAGATGTCGAAGTATGAAGAGTACCATAGCAAACATAAAAAAAAAAGTACTACAGCACCAACTATGACACAGATGATGAACTAAACATCGAAACACATCTAAAATCCTACATCGCGCAACTAATTATCCGCGACTTAAAGCTATGTTAGAAGAACCCGACAACAACTGTCGGGCAGTAGCCCACCAGACATAACACCCGTTTGGTCGAAGGATCCTCCCTTTTCTAAGGGGGATGAAGAGCTTTACACCCTGTTCTCCATAACTCCAAAACTTCCTACCCCTCCGCTATATTTTTCTGATTAATTTCGTTGCGGGATCCAAGACAGTTAAATTCATTCTCTGGGACTTCGTCGAGCTTCATTATCTCGGCGCTTTTCTGGTGGTCGCCACTGTTGATGCTGGCTTTCAGGAGTTAGTGGTTTGGGAATTATATAGCGTTGCGGGCTTTTGCCCAATAAAACAAAAATAACCCCAAAACTTAATACAATCGGCTAGATCAACTTCACGCCCGTGTGTCTCCGTCCAACTTCATTAAGTCCGATGTGAAAAGGATTGCCAGTTCATTAATTATAAGGGCTCCAGTACTTATCTACTACAATCATTTGTTATAGAATTTTCACTTATTATTTTGATTGTTTGTTGTTCCCGATAAAAGGATTCTTGGATTATGTTTCTTAGATGTTTCATTGAAATCGGCTTGAGATGAGAGAATTCTGAGATATTGTTGTGTTACCGTATTATCGAGAAAAAACTTGACAGATTTAGAGTGGGTGAATATTTTCACGATATTTAGAATGTTTTTAGAGTCTGTATTAATTTCGGTGATTTACGTGTTAAAAAATATAAGCGCAAATACGTTTCGAGTGACAGAGAGATAAAAAATTAACTGAGAAAATGTCTCTTCAAATTCATGATTGGGAATAAGATTTAAGATTTATAATTATGATTAACATTTAAAATTCATGATTAATAATAAGATTTAAGATTTATGATTATGATTATAATTAAGATTTAAGATTCATGATTAAGATGTAAGATTCATGATTAAGATGTAAGATTCATGATTAAGATGTAAGATTCATGATTAAGATGTAAGATTCATGATTAAAATCAATGTCTCTTTAAGAATTTAAGATTAGCTTCATGTATAGCTGCCTGATCAGCATCATCACACCTCATTTTACTAGTTGATCTCGATCCGTGGTGATGCCATTAGAATTAAGATTAGTGTGAGTTGCAGTAAGCAGTTTTTTTTAAAAGAATTGTGACTGGCTCGAGTTTGTACGATGCTGACCATGTGCAGATTTTAAGATGTACTGTATATCTTATCCTACTATAATATTATAAATGCTAAAGTTTGTGAGGATGGATAGATGGATGGGTGTTTGTTACTCTTTCACGCCAAAACTTCTAAACGGATTTAAATGAAATTTAGCACACAGATAGTTTTTAACCTGAATTAGCACGTATGATACTTATTCCGGTAGTACGGTACATCACACATACATTCCTGGACTCCACGCGGGCGAAGCCGCGGGCATAAGCTAGTCCGATATAAAAAAGACATTAAAAACTTTGCTATGACTTATGTCCTTCAATCACACTCACATAAACTTTAACACCTTCAAAATTACTGTAACTGTGTCAGTTAAGACACACTTCAAAGTACAGAGCGCCCTCTAGCGGCAGTAACAATAAAAGTCCTTTCACACAAAGAATGGATTATACATGTAACGCTCCTTCACACACCGGCTCTAAATTTTACTTAACCCGATTTAATGGGTGGGGTTTGATGTAGTTTTGCTGGAAGGACTAAGAAATATGTTTCATAATGGATGTAAACGTACTCATTTTTTTTCGGATGAGAAATCATCTCCCGCTCTGGGCGGAGCGGAAGGGAGTGTCTGACTTTTACTGATTAAAACCAATCCATATTCCTTCTTAGGCCTTTGTATTCCGGGGCCACGGTATCTCTTTCGAACAGTCTCGCAGCCCCGGCAGGCGTCGGCTTTTGCGGACCCCTTCCTTGCTTGCCTTCCTTTGCTGACATCTTTACTTCTTCTTCTTCAAAGCGTGTCGATGGCAATCTAAATTGAGTCGGCCCAGAACTGAGGTACTAGTTTGGGGCTTTCGGTAGCGTCCACCAGTTCCTGTAGTGAACATACAACAGGACACGTTGGGCACGGTATTAACTGCCCCATCGTGTGTCGAACAGCACCACATTTACACTCTGGGGCAGGTGGGAGATTTTCAGCAGGTGGAACAAATTAGTTAGATAAGGATGCACTACCTCGCCACAGCTCTAGTCTTTCCGTAGATCGCACAGCAGTGACTAGGGTGACACACATCAAGAAATCGAAAGGCACTTGTTCTAAGACTCGTCTGCATTGTGATTTTGTTTTGTTCTAGCTAGACCATACCTGGGAACTTTCTAGTTACGGAGATATTGAGAAATCACAATTTAGAAGCGTCAATTCCAATAATGAAAAATAATAATAATCCATTTATTTCAGGTAACAAAGACCCATACATAAATACCTTAATATAAACATACATACATACTAATAACAATTTTTGTTAGTATAGGCAACGTAACTACTAACAAAAATTACTAATATTAGTAGCACTTCACTTGCACGATGTTTTGTGCGTTCTTGTGGAATTTGTCCGCGGAAGTGACAGAACACCACATCCTGCGGCCAAAAACTTTCTTTCAACGCCAAATGGAGCATACACCAATGCGATTCCAATGTTATGTTTCAATGCAAGCCAGAATCCTTCAATAATAGCGCTAAAGACACTATTGACTTGGACACGCACAGTTTACGATCTTTTGAGCCGTAGTTTATGGCTTGATCCCTCACTACCACAGACGCCTTTTAAAGTTTTGAACATTCTACTTCCCTTAAATGAAGCACCTTCCATCATGTCGACATCTTCAACCCGCTTGATAACGTTAGCATGTCAGTTGTTCCTCGGTAAAGTAAAACTTTCCTTTCTGGAAGCGACCTGAGGCGTTCTGAATTACTATGAGCGTATGTGCGGAACGTTGCTTGTTACTGACAGTTATTGCAGTATATACTATGTTGGTTTTACTATGTTTAGGTCTACTATGTTTAGGGGTAAGGTCTTTTGATTTTCTAGAGTTTACAAGACTATTTTTTACATGCTTTTAATAAACTTGCAATGTTTGTATTTGAGTGTCCCACTGTTGGGCAAAGGCCTCCCCATTCTCCTTCCAAACCTCTCTATCCTGTGCAATATTTGGTCCTGTTCGCGCCGCAAACGAGATCAGATCGCGATCATTAGGTCCCGGATACATCACAACGGCGCGGCGTCGTGCCGTGGTGCGGTGTCGTGTACAGTGCACGCCGCCGGCTCACGTTACGCCTGGCAGTTAATGTTTCGCTGTTTCTGTTAGTTCATACGTGTGCAAAAAATATTTCTTCTTAAAATGTCCTCCATCATGGTTCATTATAGAAAGGTGGTGGATTCACCCAATATTTTCTTTTTTGCCTTTCGTGGTCTATATCCAAACAAAAGCTGCAAATTTGAGCCGGCGCGGTGCACGACACACGGCACCGCACTGCGGCACGACGCCGTGCCACTTCACGGCAGCGTCGACGTGCCGTTGTGAGGTGTCCAGGCCCTCACACCACCTTCGCTGCGGTCTACCTCAACGGCGATTTCCTCCGACAGGTGTCCCGCAAGTGATGATCGTTGCCCATTTCTCCGGGTGCATTCGTGCTTAGCCAGCCCACTCACACTTCAGTTCAGCTGTTTTTCTCCAACATCTACAACTTAGGTAATGTTTGTATGTTTGTTTAGGTCAAATCTTGCAACTGAATTTTAAAACAGTTCTCCCAAACCGATTGAGCTGAAATTTTGCTAACACGTTTAGTTTAGATGACAATGCATTAGGTTAGGAATGACTAGACGCCATTCTAAATCCAATATGGCGGACTAGTTATTTTTTGTGCCCCTGTGATATGAGTATCAATTAAAAGGATTTGCAGAGAAGAATACGAAAAAAAACAAGTCTTTTCACCTATATTAATAATCTATTACATGGGGCTTAAAAAATGAATTCGAAATTTACTATCAGGTACATCTCTGCCTCACCGGGGATTAAAGGCGTGATGTTGTTTTTATGTCTAAAATAGGGAAATCAATACCACCAACAATGAAGTAAAATGCGGCCTATTCAAATTCAAGTATGAGAGAAGGATCTGTTTTCTGCAGGTCTTTGAACCTCAGCTATTGGCCAGTAACTTCGTAATTTGTAACTATTTTAAGCGGATAAAACTATTAAGAGGGTATTAACTTAATAGGTATTAATTAACCTCTAGCGAATTTAACTAGACAATTGGCGAAATTCCAGCGAAGTTTGAGAAAATCGTGAGAATTTCTAATAATTCAATTACATTGGGTTCGTGTAAATTAAAAAGACTGCGTTTCCACCAAAGATGAGCGAGGATGCGTAGCAAAGGATGTATGTGGAACCAACCAATCACATAGCTAGAATACCTCAAGTTGTGATAAAGAAGCGATATTATTGGTGAGTTTCAAAAACATCCCTCGCTACGCATCCTTGCTCAGCCAATTAGGTCACAAAAAAATAACTAAGAAAAACAATTTCTGAATGTAGTTTATACTACGTTGATTAAAACTGAGTGTAATAAAAGCTTTATTACTTAGCAGGTATTATAAACATTATATTAAATCCTGCGAAAAATCATGGACATGGTGCATTCTTCCCATTTTGACCTTGGGATCCCAGACTTGGTCCTTGACAAACATTCAAAATTTAAACTAACGTGCCGGGATACCGTGGCCCCGGAACACAAAGGGCGATGAAGGAACATGAATGGGTTTTAGTCAGTAAAAGCCTGACACTCTCTCCTGCTCCGCCCAGAGCGGAAGGAGTCATTTGATGATATCCCATCCGAAAAACAAAAAAAGGTCTACCAACGTGCAATGGAGCGCAACATTTTAGGCCTCAAACTAACCGACCATGTGTGTACGCAACATCACACTGCGCTCCAAAACACAAATTACTGACGTTGCTCAAAAAGCAGCTAAGCTGAAGTGTGACTGGACAATGAGCTATAGGCCAAAATAGCCACTTTCTGGAGCCCTGACACCACCAGAAGGCATCGCGGCAGACCTCTTAGAAGATGGCGGCACTAGCGGGTCAAAACCAACGACCAGTGGTCCACATTAGCCCTGGATAGAAGCAACTAGAAGTCATCATCAGGGGAGAGGCCTTTGTCCAGCAATGGGATGTCTCAAGCTAACAGTATCAGTATCAGTAAATCTTCTGAATGTTCAATTCTTTAGTATCTTTGGTCGACTCGTTGAGCTCCTTAATTTCTGGGTTATGCTACCCGATAACTGATTTTATGCACTGATTAGACAGACCCACTCAGGTCTGTATAGTGCTTACTTCATTAGACTATCTCAGACACCAATCTGCATGAACCCCGTTCGGCTTAACCAAGATTATATATCTGGACTTTTAAAGAGATTGTCGCCTTTGAGGCTATTGGGTCTAGTTATAAAATCTAATTAATTACTAACAAATAAATATCATTTACGCTGGCTGCCATCACAATGGTAAAAATGCAGGGATAGAAATGGAATTATAACATTTTCGACTCCAAATCAAATATTACTTCACAAGTTATTCCTATCACGCATTCTATATGCATGACATTCCCAAAATACAGAACGAACGATCCCAATTCCCGAATCACTTCCAATAAACTCGCAGAAAGCGATAAAGACGAGAATCGCTTGCGTTCGAATCTAATCGGCTCATCAAACAGAACGGCGCGGCTGATTCCGAGCTCATGCGAAATAGCACTTTATGGCGCATAAGCTTGTCCATTACTACATTTTATAGGGTTATGCACCACGGGAGTATAATGCAAATTAATGCCCCGTATGAGACTCGGCAGAGTAGGGTTGACGACGTTATAAAAGTTCATTAGGTGTACTGCAACGTGGATTAAAAAATCTAAAGCTAGAACGCTATACGTGTACGGATAATATTTTTAATAAGGAAATATTGTTACACCTGGCTGGTTTACCGATTTTAAGTAAAATTATTCTAATACTGCGATTTCTTTGTTTTCTTGGCTTAAGCACAGGTTTCATTAGTGGAATTTTAGTTTTGCCATGGGCAATAGTATACTAGCGTAAGCAGCAAATTCAGCCTATAATGTTCCCACTGCTGGGACGTAGCCCTCCTCTCTATGAGAATGTGCTATAATCCACTACGCGGGCCCAGTGCGTGTTGATAGATGTCAGATGTCACACGTCTTCGAATTTTTGGTTCTAGGACATGCCAGTTTCCTCGCGATGTTTATCTTCACCGTTTTTAAGAGCAGTAGTGATGAAATAGATTACACAAAGTAATGCGCCTGCTTCGAACCCATGACTTACTGCTCTTAAGTCGGGCTCGCCACCACTGGGCCACCGCTGATCTCCATAGTAAACTTACTAGTACTATACTACATATTTGTGGTATAGGAGTCATGTCAATTTTGCTATCAAATATTTACGAGCGATAGACGGGACAAGACGACGAAACTCGAAATCTAAAACTTGTTACTACTTAGGAACAAATTGATATGTCTAGTGTCACTCACCCGCTTGGCATCGTACATTTTCGGGATCAACATTATTGCGTCCTGCTAAAAAAACAGAGCCACTAAAGTAACAAAAGAACAGAAACCAACCCTACAGACCACGCAATATCGAGCTCGCTGCAAACCTCCAAGGACCACCGTGTATTACTACCCTTACGCGATCCAATTAAGCCTAGGCTAGACTGTGCAAATACTAGCGTCACTTTCATCCGTTAAGGTAAAAGCGTCAGGGTAGTCCGCGAAATTTGCCGTGCAGTTTGCGTTTTAGCCGTGTGGTATCCGGCAGAGTAAAATAGAACCAACCCATTACACTCACGGGTGTCGTATAAGGCGACTAATGTCTGAGGCAGAACACCTTGCGCCTCTGTAGACCAGAGAATGGGCAGCAGCGTTTTCTGTTAATCTTTCATCACTGCGATCTCCAATCCGCCTGTCAAGCGTGGAGATTACGACAAGTTCCTCCCATCACGGGAGAGGCTTATGTCCAGCAGTGGACATTATGGGCTGTTGTAGTAGCCCGCGAAATTCAAATTTTCTTACGTTTTTTGCAATTTGCAGGCCAGTGCTAGATTGTATGTTGATGAAAATACTATAAAAGTTTGACTATAAAAGTCATTCAATCGGGTTACTTGAACTTGGAGGGTTGTATTGATGATTTTAATGATTATAATTCTGTAACTACATACGTCTTAGGGTCAGCTCACACCGAGACGCGACGCGACGCAACGCGGCGCGACGGTACTGAAAGAGCGCGCGGCGCCGCGATACGTATCGCAACGTTGCGAGGCGCATCGTAAAATCGTTGGCATCACGACGCCTCGCTGCGCAGCAAGACGCCGCGCGGCGCAGCGGAACGTGTCTACATTCGCCGCGTGCACCCGCCCCGCCCCGCGTCCACCCGCAGTCTAAGCGTAAGAGAATGACGTATAGGTATTTGGCGGGAGATCGAGGAGAAGTTATTTTTTTTTGTGCAGCGCTACGACTGTTTGTATAATGTGACATCAAAATACTATAGTGACAGAAACGCAAAAAATAATGCGTGGGATCCATTTTGTAATAATCATAAAATTTATCTGGATAATTGGCAATGTGGTCATAAGCCAAGGTATGAAATTCACCATGAATTATTCTATTTTTCCATAAATTGTGCACCCAAATACTCCTGTGTGATGTCTTCTTTTTAATTTTATTTTTGTATTCTTCTTCCTCTTCCTCTTCTGCAAGAAGTCCGATTATAAAGAGATCCCAGTCTATCATTATTATTTCACTCGAGCACTCGACCGAACTGCATCAATTCTACACGAAGTCTGTACGGAAATAGGAGAGACAAGTCGCCTCGGCTGCGCCTCGCGGCGTCGCGCGGCGTTGCGCGGCGTCGCGCTGCTTTGTAAGGCGCAGCGCCGATCTTGCACACCTAGCGTACCGGCGATGCTCCGCTGCGTCGCGATGCGTCGCTCTACGCCGCGAGGCATCACGAGGCGCAGCGCTGCATGGTTTAACGTATTCAAATTCTCACAATGAAATGTGTATCTTATCGTGTAGAAAATAAAGTTATATTTTGAGGCGCTCTTGCAAAGTGTGCGCGCAGCGTCGCGTCGCGTCGCGTCTCGGTGTGAGCTGACCCTTACAGTCGCGAATCAAATTTTCATCAACATGTAACTTAGCACTGGCCTGCAAATTGCAAAAAACGTTAGAAAATTTGAATTTCGCGGGCTACCGCGGAGCTTCCGCCTGAAGAGCAATGCTTGGTTGACTTGGAACTCGATACGTGGGGACGTGGTCTTGTGAGCCAGGTTTAGTGCAGTAGCATTTGTTGGTGTATGGTGGCTGCAGGTAAGGTACGGTAAGATACTGAGGCGTTCTGTAGTTTCTGTCTATTCCCATAGAACGAGCGTGAATTTTTTGATGTATATTATTAAGTTTAGTACGAAATCTAGTGAGTCCACATAATATACAGGTTGTAAAGGAAATACCTCCGCAGAATGATGCGTTGAAGTCAGTATATCTATAATATTGTGGGAATCCAACTTTGATTTGTTATATTTCCTCTTACGCAATGTATCGTTACCGTGGCAAGACACAAGTAGCAAACGGCAGGCGCGACGACGAGTTCGTTTTTCTGATTCATGTGCGTATTGTATTATTATCGCATGCCTGTGAGATATTATTGTCAGAAGCATATGGGCGACATAAAAACTCTGACACTAGGCTAGGCATTAGCCACACCACAAAAGAAAGAAAGATTAAAGGTTATCGTGACGGCACTTCTGTCTTACGAAAAAGTCTTGTGCACCAGAGATGGTCTTAGTAGGATTTAATAACATCCAATAAGTACATGAGTATCAAATAACCTAACAAAGACCGCATATCAAATAATTTGCGAACCAGACTAGACTAATTAAATATCTCCAGGAATTCAAACTCCTAAGGCATCACGTAATAAGCAAACGTTAAGTAAACAAGATTCCTACTCTAAATAATAATTCCACATAGACCCGAAACAAAGGAACAATTAGGCCACGACTACAGTGAATAAGCGCGGTAGCGGGAGCGGCTAAACCTAACATAACATGACGCCTGTAATTCTCGAAGGGTCAGGCAGAGGTGTATCTAATAGTACACCCACATTTCGCCAGTTATGTTTAAGTCCCATGTAATAGAGGGCGAGCCTATTGCCAACAATCGGGCGCAAATCCAGACTCCGCGGCTGCTACTGAGAAATTCCTGATGCAAAATAACACTTTTCCCGACCCGGGAATCAAACCCACGACCTCATGCTCAGCAGTCGTGCTTGCTACAACTATACCAACGAGGCAGAAACTTAAACCTCTGCTAAATAATAAGGAGCCTGTAGCTAAATAATAAGAAGCCTGTAGCTAAACAATAAGAAGTCTGTACTAAATAATAAGGAGCCTGTAGCTAAATAATAACAACCACACGGGTCGACCTTCAAGGTGCAGCGCTTGCTTAAGTTGGTCCGTGGATGGGTGACCATCCATTACATACCGAGTTTCCTCTATGCCTCGGAAAGCAGGTTTACCCGTTGGTTCCGGCTGTCATTCATAGATCTTTGACAGTGGTTACAGGTAGCCAGTGGCCACTAAAGTCAGACAGCCTGTCTTGCCAAGAGGTATAGAATACCCCAGTATGAGCTGGGTTAAACCTTCATTGTCACTAGTACCATTAACAGTTTCATGATAGAACTAGGGTCGTTTTTTATAACCACTAGTTCCATTTTGAAAGAATCTGAAAATAATGTAACTAGTGATAAAAAAAAATGTACACTAGCTCCATTACTTTCAGATTCTTTCAAAATGGAACTATAGTGATTATAAAAAACAACAGTAGTTCCATCATGGAACTGTTAATCTAACTAGTGGAACTAGTGATTATAAAAAACAACACTAGTTCCATCATGGAACTGTTAATGGTACTAGTGACAATGAAGGGGGTTATACAGGTCAGATAGGCAGACGCTCCATGATATTTGATATAACTGCGGCCGCTTCAGCTTCCGCTTAAGGCTATGACTCAAGACCAATACTCAAAATTATTACAAGCACTTTAATTAAATTCAGCGAAAAGTCAAAACAGTGAAGCAGTTACAAAGAGATTGCGATGCTGCGTTAATAGGGATAATTACGTTTAATTTAATTGTTAATAATTGTTTAGCATAAATTTTAGCCGAACTAATACCTTAGTTCGTAGTAGAATGGAAGTTCTAATTTAAAGGCTTATTTTGGATTCTAAGAGAATTTGTGGTAGCACGACGTTTCGGAGAATATTCCATTGATGTATTAACAGTACGTCCAATACCTTTGTGAATATTTAAACTTCGTAATGTGAAATGTGAAGTGAGGAAAATATTATCAAATAGGTTGTATAACCCATAAAATTTGAATTTTCTTCCACTTTCTTAAGGCACCCAAAAAAATTAAGAAAATTTGCTATATGAAATGAAGAGTGGCACACTGATACTTACTAAATAAACACTGAAACTACAAAAAAATGGGTGTCCTCTGACTCTTCGTCTTAAGTGAACAATTATAGATGCGGCGTTTTTTGCAGTTTATTTATTTATTAAACACTTCAAGCACGAAGTACAGAGGCGGACTTAAAGCCATAGGCAATGCAGGGAAAAAAAAATAATCTGCAAAGATGAGGACCAAAAAACAAATTGAAAATGACGCATATATTCGTCATGTTCAATTGCAACTAATTAACGGTGACATTAATTTCCCTCTTTTTTTGGAAAAACTAGACGAGTAAATTAATTTAAAAAAAAAAAAAAAGAAAGGTGAAACCAGATGTAAAAGTAGGAGAGAGCGACTGTCGCAACCCCGTGCAGGGCACGCCACAAAAGTGGCGATAAGTCCCCTCTTTGAGGAGTGGCTTGAGAGACGCCACGGCGTCCTCACCTTCCGCCTGACGCAGGTCCTCACCGGACACGGTTGTTTCGGGAGGTTCCTGCACCGAATTGGGCGGGAGGAAACGCCCGGGTGTTTCCACGGACACGGTAGAGGTGTGCCCCGCGTGGGCGAAGCACTGCCGAGTCTTTTTGATGATTTCCCATCCGAAAAAAAAAACCTGTAAAAGTAGTTTCATTTACAACTGAACAAAAGCGAAAAGAAATCTCACTAGTTCAGTTAACTGAACAGGTCAACTGAACTAGTGGGAACAGAGGGATTTTTCATCACAAAAAAAAATTGTTTCTTACTTAGTTTCACCCCAAGAAACAAAAAGACATAACTATTTAATTTTTCCATCGAACAAGCATTGAATGTAACAGTATCTCTAGTCTATCGCCTACATTACGAACAATGCCGCATTGTGAGGCGTCCGATACTAGGACCATTGTACTACCAACAATAAGGTTGTGCACTGAAAATATTCTATAGACAAGTGCAGACATGCGCAACTTTGTGGATACGGTGTACGTTGTTAGAATTGTACTTTTATTTTCAGGTTTTATTGGCTGAAAAAAGTTTTGTTGGAAAGAAAATTTCTTAAATGTGATTTATTCATTGCATAGGCCATACACATGTATGTACTATCCACGACACTCCCGCCTGATCACCAATAAGCTAATTTTTGTTTACACTTATAACATAGAAACGCTCTCTAGTTCTCTATTCATTATTTCTATACAAAGTCAACGGGGTGGGGACCCCGTTGACTTTGTATAGAAATAATGAATGAAAAGATACCGATCGGCCGAGCGCACTTACGACGCACGAGAGTTATTGTTATTTTGCGAGCCAAAGTTGATGCTTTCCTAATAGGCATAAACTTTAAGGGGGCGTGGCTCCTCTACATGATTTAAGCGAAAAACAATTAACTGATCAATACTAATAACAGGCTCTGAATCAGTCACTATCACAAAGCATTAATGTATAGTGCTTGAAGACTTACCTCATCATTTTTTTGTTAAATAAAAAAAAATCACGGAAGATATCCCGTAAGTGACATTTGTAGTATAGTTATGAACCGTGAAAGCTTAAAACAGTGTTTACCTAATATATTTCAAAAACAATAATCGGTAGGTAATTTTAAAAGTGTATCTTATTAGTAAACCCTCTTCTCGCCTTAAATTACACACAGTCTATCAATTGTTTTTTTTGTCTGCTTTTAATCTTTTAAAGGGTGTGCCCTTTACTATACAATGCATCCATCAGCACAATGTTTTGAATGCGTCACATTGAGTCGTGAAAGGTCCATTTACACCCTGTAGTCATCCACATTCATACTCAATTTGATCACTACGTTTTCCCAGTTCACAATATTTTTTTTAATCATTGTAGTAAACCCCACAGAGAGTCTAAACTCACAGTGAACTTAACCTTCTAGCACATTATTTCATGTTTTACCCTAACAAGAAATATTACCGCGAAACTTTCAAGAAATTTAATTAAATCAACGACTGATCCTGCTATCTTCCTACGCTCCGTTTGCACATGTCATATCTCTTATGTCAACAAAATAACATTTTTCATTTACTTTTTTTTCATTTCAAAGGAAATTATTAACAAAATAATAAGATTCACAATTTCGTGAGATGAGAAAATCATAAAACCTACGCGTGGCAGCAATTAATCTTCTTAAAAAGTAGGTCAATGACAAACAGGTACGTTCTTTTAATTCTCTAGCTATGTCACTTTATTTTGTGAAATATTGAGATACTAGCTGACGCCTGCGACTTCGCCCGCGTGGAGTTCGATAATGTCCCACGGGATCGTATTACCGGGATAAAAATTATCCTATAAGTTAATCCAGGTTATAAACTATCTGTGTGCCAAATTTCACACACATCCGTTTAGTAGTTTTTGCGTGACAGACATCCTTACATCCTCCAAACTTTTGCATTTATAAAAGCAGTAAGATTCTTCTTTCTTTATCTTGCCTAACCTGGTGTCAGAACACTGTTTTAGATATTTACGGTTTTTCACTACACTTACAGTACTTACGGGATAATATCCGTAAGAAAAAAAAAAAAAAAAAACATGGTTATTATCCCATAAGTCTGGTGTCAGACTTTTTATGTCACCTATGGGCCTCTGACTTGGCTCTACATGCTTTCGAGAATTATCTTTCAACCATGTTAAAGTTGGCTTTCAGACTAAGTACGTATGAACGTTTTATGACGAGGCGAAAAGAATATGTAAGGATCGAAGTTTTTATTATGTACTACTAGCTGTTGCCCGCGGCTTCGCCCGCGTAAAGTTCGGTAACTGTCCCACTGAATCATACTAAAGGGATAAATAGTGTCCTACATGTGAATCCAGGTTATAAACTATCGATGTGCCAAATTTCATAATCATCACAACCACCATCACTGTCACAACCACCATTATTATCACAATCACCATCACTATGAAAACCAACATCAATATCACAATCATTATCACAATCACCATCACTATTTCAGTCACCATCACCATCACAAACACCAACACAATCACCATCACAATCACAGTCACCATCAATATCACCATCATTATCACAATCACCATCACAATCACCATCACAATCACCATCACAATCACCATCACAATCACCATCATAATCACCATCACAATCACCATCACCATCACAATCACTATCAAAATCACCATCACAATCACAATCACCATAACAATCACCATCATCGTTATCTCAATCATTATCACAATCGCCATCACAATCGCCATCACAATCACCATCACCATCACAATCACCATCATAATCACCATCACAATCACCATCACCATCACAATCACTATCAAAATCACCATCACAATCACAATCACCATAACAATCACCATCATCGTTATCTCAATCATTATCACAATCGCCATCACAATCGCCATCACAATCACCATCACAATCACCATCATCACAATCATTCACTATCACAATCACACTATCACAATCACCATCACCATCACAATCACCATCACAATCACCATCACAATCACCATCACGATCACCATCACGATCACCATCACGATCACCATCACAATCACCATCAATGTTGAATGATCACAACCGTTTCAAGGTTCCATCTATCTCTATACCAAAATTCATTTAGTAGGGATATACGATACACAACTGCACTCTGCGTTTCCACCCGTATAATTCCGGGATCGGGATCGGGATCTGGATAAAAAGTACCCTATGTCCTTTCCCAAGGTTCCATCTATCTCTATACCAAAATTCATCAAAATCGGTTCAGCGGTTTAGGCGTGAAAAGGTAACAGACAGACAGACAGACAGAGTTACTTTCGCATTTATAATATTAGTAGTCAAGTAGTCATCACAATCATTCACTATCACAATCACACTATCACAATCACCATCACCATCACAATCACCATCACAATCACCATCACAATCACCATCACGATCACCATCACGATCACCATCACGATCACCATCACAATCACCATCAATGTTGAATGATCACAACCGTTTCAAGGTTCCATCTATCTCTATACCAAAATTCATTTAGTAGGGATATACGATACACAACTGCACTCTGCGTTTCCACCCGTATAATTCCGGGATCGGGATCGGGATCTGGATAAAAAGTACCCTATGTCCTTTCCCAAGGTTCCATCTATCTCTATACCAAAATTCATCAAAATCGGTTCAGCGGTTTAGGCGTGAAAAGGTAACAGACAGACAGACAGACAGAGTTACTTTCGCATTTATAATATTAAGTAGTCAAGTAGTCATCACAATCATTCACTATCACAATCACACCATCACAATCACCATCACAATCACCATCACGATCACCATCACGATCACCATCACGATCACCATCACAATCACCATCAATGTTGAATGATCACAACCGTTTCAAGGTTCCATCTATCTCTATACCAAAATTCATTTAGTAGGGATATACGATACACAACTGCACTCTGCGTTTCCACCCGTATAATTCCGGGATCGGGATCGGGATCTGGATAAAAAGTACCCTATGTCCTTTCCCAAGGTTCCATCTATCTCTATACCAAAATTCATCAAAATCGGTTCAGCGGTTTAGGCGTGAAAAGGTAACAGACAGACAGACAGACAGACAGACAGAGTTACTTTCGCATTTATAATATTATATTAGTAGGGATTGTGGTCTTTTCCGCCTGACCATTTTAATTTTTTTTTCGCTTAAACCATACGGAGGCGCCGAGCCACGCCCCCTTTAAGTTTGGGCCTATTAGGAAAGCGTCAACTTTGGCGCGCAAAATAACAAAAGCTCTCGTTTGGCGTGTGTCGTCAGTGCGCTCGGCCGCCCGGCCGATTCGGTATCTTTTCATTCATTATTTCTATACAAAGTCAACGGGGCGGGGCTAGAAAGCGTTTCTATGTTGGGAGTGCAAGCAAAAATTAGCTTAGTGGTGGACAGGCGGGAGTGTCCTCGATAGTACATAATTACGTATAAGTAAGTACATATGAATCGTCTGCCTATCCCACCTACAAAATCCAGTAACTAAATAATAAATAAGACTAGTTGCTAGCAATACTGTCAGTGTTATACTTTCCTGCCTACATCAAAAACGTTTGAAACACCAAATCTCTCTGTAAATGATGAGTAAAATCTACTGGGCCACGCTTCACTGTCGTTTCTAGTACGATCACATTCAAAACACGTTACATGCGGAGTTGACGTGACTTTTGTTCCGCACTACCAACTAGCACAACAAAGCTCTAAACATTTCTAGGTACATTTTTGGATTTTGATTTTCAGTACGAAAATATTGGAAAGTCCTCACTTACGTACAAAATCAAAATCCAGGACTGACAACAGTGAGATTGTTTTTTGAAAGTCTTTTTATTTGGTAATCGGTTATATTAGACCAAAATAATTTGACCAAATGGGGTATCATCGACTCGTCCCAAAGACAATGTCAGTGTGAAGCAAGGATGTTACGAAGGTGGTTTTATCGGAACCAAAGTCAGAGTCGGAGTTTTTAAATTTGGTTTTTTGGAGTCAGAGTCGGAACCGGAACCGGAATCGGAGTCGGAAGCGGAGTTGGAGATGTTGGCAGAAGAAAGATGTGTTATGAGTCCTATTAATTTTTTTTCGCAAATTTTTGATTTTTACTTCCTGGATCAAATTATTTCTATTGGCGTACACGAGTCGATAATAACAGCGATCTCCAGACTATTGTCAATTGTTATTGACGAAAATTAGAGACGAGACTGACATAAGACTGAGGAGCGAGCTGAATTGACTCAGAATTATAGTACTTCAATTTTATTTTTTGTAATTTTGTCTTATTATATTGACAAACGAAAACTAATGAAACGTATTTATTGTCGATCGAAATTTTATATCATTAATTTATTTGATAAAATTGAGTTTATTTGGAATACAATGGACGCTGAATCAAGACATTTACGGCTTAAATTACGCT
The DNA here is from genome assembly GCA_905147715.2 of Xestia xanthographa. Taxonomy (NCBI): domain Eukaryota; kingdom Metazoa; phylum Arthropoda; class Insecta; order Lepidoptera; family Noctuidae; genus Xestia; species Xestia xanthographa. Next base: position 10,606,028 of record LR990668.1, on the reverse strand, counting down.
TTCTTTACGATTTTTTTTTGTGAAAACTCAAGGAATTTAAAGAAATTCTAGAACTCCAATAAACAAGTAAACATTCAAATTATCTTTTAGTAATTTTAGCTTTTCAAAGAATTGAATGTAACAATGTGAATTTGAGCGTCAAAGTTTCATCGCCAACGGTTTTTCTTGAAAACTGAGTTCGTAAAATATTTATAGTCAATTACACGAAAAGAAAAATGAAAATGTGTAACTCCAACATACAAGAAAGATAATGGCACTATCGGTATTCATAAGCCAATAATTAAAATATCTTACTGCTGCTGTAAACTACTGCGTCAAAAAACATGAATTTGCGTAAAAAATGTAATAAGACTGAACGCGTGCTGTTCCACGGGTGACATGCATATACCTGTTCGTACACGTTGACCAAAGTCGCCGCGCGTCGCCCCCCGCCGCTATCTGCTCGACCTGCAATTAAAACCTCCGATTTAAAAGTATCGGAACCGAAGTCGGAACCGGAGGTGTAAGATCAATCGGACGTTCCGATATATCGGAGTCGGAATCGAAGCTTCGTAACATCTCTGGTGTGGAGCCCATCTGCAGGATATGCCCCACCTCCTTTCTTGCCCATCCTGCACGACCACCTGCACAATCCAGGATTTAATAGAAGCCAACGACATTGCTGTGCAGGTGGCAGTATACTGGTCTGGTATTATTTGAGTCTATCGACACGCAAAGAAGAAGAAACATGGACATGTGATGCGGGAAGGAAGGAATGAGAAAAATGTCGGGAGGAAAATTTTGTGTATGAATGAGGATGGCTATAAGAGTAGAGGAAGACCAAAGAAACGATGGGTAGACTGTTTGAAAGATGACATGACACTGCTGAGATGACAAATAACAGAGAAGTATGATGACAAGTAAAAAAAGACATACTGCGCCAACCCCAAATAAATTGGGATCATCATCATCATCATCATTTCAGCCGAAAGACGTCCACTGCTAGACATAGGCCTCCCCCAAGTGTCCCGCAACCTTCACCAGGTCATCGGTCCACCTAGTGGGAGGCCTTCCAACGTAACGTCTTCCGGTTCGCGGTCGCCACTCCAGAACTTTTCGGCCCCATCGGCCATCCGTTCTGCGAGCAATGTACCCTGCCCACTGCCACTAGAGTTTGGCAATTCTTCGGGCTACGTCGGTAACCTTGGTGGTAAAATTGGGATAAGAGCAGAAAATAATGACAGGCCCTTCAGGCCATTGATAGCTATTAATTCCATGGTACAAAGATCCCTCACTCACTTCCTGGTTTTCAGAAAGTAATCAAAGAAATAGGAAAAAATATAATCGAGTTTTTCTGCAACAAAAGTTTTAAGCTATAACCCGGAATCGAATGGAGTCTGATAAATTTTTACGATGATGACTTTTCCCCCTATTTCATAGCAGTTATTAGGTTCATTAGTGGACTGTGACTATTGCAAGGGAAATTGCATAGATCTTGTCAGAGTTGGCTGATTTAACAAAAGAGATTATCCTTACCTATACCTAAATGTGCATGGTGGTTAGGGTCTAGAAGCTATGTTGTATACGAGTGATCATTTCGTGGTTTTAAGTGAATAACCCCACGCAAATAACATCACGCTTACGACTGATACGAATAACAATCATTCTAACATTAATTTTATCTCATTGGAGAAGGAAACTGTGGAACAATGGCGCTAGCATATCTGGTTCCCAACATCGTCATTGGTTGAAGTTGTGGTAATGTCAAATGTTCAAAATAGCTTAACCTCATTGGTCAGATTGAGACCAGCTATGGTGGCGCCATCTTAGATTATCTTTGCCTGCCATTGTTTCTTCCGCAGAAAATGAAAGAAACTGGCATGCAACTTTTTTCATTTTTTGTTTTCTCTGAAGTTGCTGTCGTGGTAAATTAGGCCTGGACTTCACCAATGCGGAGACGAGCGGAGATGTGTGAAGTGAAGAGGAGAGGAGATAGGTTAGAGCTAGGGAATATCCGTCGAAGCTGTGTGGAGATGTTAATAAGCTACGGTATGTCCACCGCACGCCACACACGATGTGCTGTCATCGCTCACAACACAACGGTCACCGCACGCCGCTCACCTCTCATCTCATCTCCGCTGGCCTAAACAATAGGGAATATGCATAAATTTTCTTTTTTTTTATTTCGATACGGAATGTTAAAGTACTTTATAATTAATAATGTCAAAAAGCGAAAACAAAACATAAATCGGCCAACCAACACAAAAGTTATAACCATTTAATCTTTTGTTTCTATCTCTTTCTAGATAAACGGAATTTAGTATGGATTTTATACGTCTATGCAGCGAATGACGTCATTCGCTTTATCGGATGTCTAATCAGCAGTTTCGAATGCTTATAACTTAGTATTTTTTATAGATATTAAAATTTTTTTTTTTTTAATATCTATAAAAATTTCAATTTGCTATTTCTGATGTTAATACGCTTTGTTTAGAGTGATAAAAAAAGATCATGCATATACCCTATTACAAGACATCTCGTCTCCTCTCAGGCCTGAATTCTTGTCGCGCTGACGGTCGGTCGCGTACGTGTATACATTGTGTTCTATATAAGGTCCCATTAAAATAGATGAACAAAATTTTAGGTATCAATCAGACCACCAAAATAAGGACAATTAAAAAAAAACGAAAACACATTAGATACTTATAAGAAAAATAAATCAGCTAACAAAAAAAAAACAATATAAATGTTGGTTACCCAATGCAAAAACACATCCATGTCTGTGTTATCTTACTGTTTTTGCTTGGATATCTTTGGATAGACGTAGGTACTGAACGCTGTTTTAAAATTTGTCAATCTTTGTCCATGGCACCATACTGCGACATTGACTTCAGCGGCGACCGACTGCCGAATTTATTGTTCTCGTTGACGTCACGACCGACCGTCAGCGTGACAAGAATTCAGGCCTCAGATCAACCGTTTTAGTTAAGCGGAAATCCTATTGGTTGTTTACAGCATATCTCTCCCTTTTGTTTCCCTGCTTTGTTGAAGTCCGGCCATCGCGACCTTCGCGTTTATTTTTTCCGACGAGCTCGAATTTCGATGGGCCGTTAATTCACGCCACCGACTGATTTGGTTAGGAAACAGGCTTAAGATTGTTATTGGCTCAATTAAAAACATGTTAGAGGAGTTTCTTATTAACGCAAGACCGAAAACCTATCTTCAAAAGTTCTCTAAAAGGAGTACAAAAAAACATCAAAAACATGTTCACTTGCAGTTTGCTTTCAAAACTCTGAAAACTGCACACTGAAAATAATTACAGTGAAAATTGTTCGACCTACATACATTCATATCGAAACTGTAATTTTCATGTCAGCTAAATCTGAATCTATTTTTTTGCTGACGACTTAAAACGCTTGGGTTAAGTGATATAACGATTTCGAGGGTATTTTCGATTGGGTTGCCTTTTTTGCATACGATACATTTTTTGCAGATTGAGTGTGGTTGAAGTGATTATATCGAATTAAGTACCTACTAGTCTCAAAAACAATTTTAACAGAAATGCACGCTTCGATCTTCGTAGTAGCCTCACGAATAATAGGTTGGCAGCTACAATGAAGTAGCATTTTAAGTATAAAGTAGCAGCTTTATTTTGAGTTGTAAGCTTTGTTTAAAAAAGAGGAGCTCGTGGCTAAATAATAACAGCCGCTCGGGTCAATCGTTAGGTTAAGCCGTGCTTGCCTAGGTTGGTCTGTGGATGGGTGACCGCCCATTACATACCGAGTTTCCTCTATGCCTCGGAAAACACGTTAATCCGTTGGTCCCGGCTGTCATTTTTAGATCTTTGACAGTCGTTAACTGTCGAAGATCTACAATCAAGATCTACGTCGGTAGTCAGAGGGTCAAAAAGTCTGACAACCAGTCTTACCAAGGGGTATCGTATTACCCGGTACTAACTGGGTTGTGTAGGTCAGATATGCAGTCGCTCCATGTAAAATACTGGTATTCAGCTGCTTCCGGTAAACTGGAAGCCGACCCCAACAAAGTTAGGAAAAGGCTAGGCAGACGATGATGATGCTTTGTTTAAAAATTAAATTAGCAGTGATTTTTTGATTGACAGTAGTGTCCATAATGCCGACCTTATACACACTTACATCTAGCCGAATTTAGCGAAAGCGGCTATTGTTAACGGTAATAGGAAGAGATATTATAGTACACAGTATGTGCATGATTGCACGCTCACTTTTTCTTTACTCTTATAATCCGACGGAACGGCAGTCTGACACGACAGAGGAGAGATCAGGCGTAAGAACATCGGCTTAACGTGCTTTTTCCAATGCACTGAGGTGTACACACTAACAGCTGCTTCCAATCTCCAGGCTGATATTGAAAATGGTACCGACTTACTACCTCATAACATAACATAACGCCTGTTATCTCCAAAAGGTAGTATACCTACCCACGTTACGCCTATTGCCACTTTTGCACAAACTTAGACTCCGTGACTGCTACTGAGAAATTCGTAATTAAAAATCCAATAGCACTTTGACTGCCCTAGGAATCGAATCTAAGACTTCATGCTCAGCAGTCGCGGTATACCAGTCAATTGATAAGCCATTTCTAATCTCAGAACCTTTTATAACAAAATGAAGTTTATTAACATCACTATCAGCTCAAAGGCAAACTTGACCCTCTGATCTAAACACAATTTATTCTGATGCAAAAACAATAAAGATTGTTCGTGTGAAGTATGCAGGAAAAATCGTTATTCATGCGTTCAAGATGAGGGCAAACTAGATGTGGCATTTGAATTCCTGTTGTCATTTCGAAACGAGAGGAGTTCGTGGCTAAATAATAACGGTCACTCGGGTCGATTTTCAGGTTAAACTGCACTTAGGTTGGTTCATGGATGGATGGTCACCAATGACATACCGAGTTTCCTCCGTGCCTCGGAAAGCACGTTAAGATCCCGGCGGCCATTTGTAGACCTTTAACAGTCGTTACAGGTAGTCAGTGGCCCGAAAGTCTTACAAGCAGTCTTCCAAGAGGTATAGTATTACCCAGTACTAACTGGGTTGTGGAGGTCAGATAGGCAGTCGCTCCATGTAAAATATAAAGGCCGTAAAAAGACTCCGAAGGGAATTGTTTTCCCCATCATTGAAATTAGTTTTTTGTTCTAGACCATCGTTCGTTCGTTCGTTTGGGAACCTTCTGGTTACGGAGACATTATTATTGGGGGTCAAAGTTCCAACTTTTTCACAAGTTTTTTTTTTATAGAACGCATTTTTTTAATGTAATGTTTTTACTTTAAACACCTTCATGACCCTCGTACTATTCAATCCATCCATCAGCACAATGTTTTAAGTACGTTACATTGAGTCCAACCGAAAAATGAGATTTTCACCACTTAAAAAAGTAATTTCCCAGTAGGTATACATTTTTGTGGAGGGTTACTTAGTTTCATAATTATACAGAATGCTTGGTCGACGGCTTCATGAAGAGTCTGTTTACACCCTGTAAACACGGTTTAGTTTAGGTCGTTCTGGAACCAAAAGCCATAAAGTCGATCATCGAACTGAAAACGATTGGGACTATATTAAAAAAAATATATATAATAAATTTAATGATTGGTGTTATTTTTTTTATATAACAATAAAAAAAAAAATAGCCCCAATCGTTTTGAGTTCGATGATCGAGTTTATGGTTTTCGGTTTCACAACGCCCTAAAAATAATCGTGTATATTCAGCTGCATCCATTTAAACTGGAAGCCGACCCCAACATATTTGAGAAATAAGGCTAGGCGGATAATGGTGCATCTAGATTATAGCTGGTTTTACTACACTACGCTTCCCAGTTGCCATATCTAGTTGATATAATTCTACAGCAACGATACATAACCGTTACAGCACAGAGACATATTGTCGTGAATTGTGTGAGGTCATGATACATCACTGATTGTGTTGGCTCTGTGTGTTATGGTTATACAGATAATGTTGTGATGTATAATGGTGGTTTAGTTTACAATGATGTGTATCGGTATATTTAGGAATCAATTATACTATACCTAGCATGTAATGATTGAAGAGCAGTGTTTATTTATTTATTTGCCAGAAACATGGTATGTTTACAAAGGTGTTCATATTATTGCATAGTGCTACATGTCTCACCGTTTTAACGGTATGCAAGATCAATTTTAAAATTACATGAAATTACAATTATTACCTACCTAATTATTATTATTTACCTCACATTTGTTTTCTTTTCAATTAACTTTAGTTACATTACTTTCGATTCACATCAGTGACATTAACATTAATTTTAAGAGGCCGGCGTAATTTTAAAATCCACATAATTATCTCGTCTTTATATCGCTGTACTTTATTTATGGGAATCTAGATATTCTGTATTCCAATCGGAATAAATACACACTACCTACTTTAAGAATATGTTTGATTTACAAATTATTTTGGTATAACGTTTGTATGAACTACGCATCGGTCGCTGGCCTCTTAAAATTATAAATTATTTAATATATTGCACACACTTCTTTTATAGCATTATTATAAAACTAAACAATAAATTCAACATAATTATTTCATCGCTAACTGCTCGTGCATCATTAGTCTGAGCATTAGATCCTAGGTTTGATTCCTGGGCCAGGCAAATGGTTTTTGGGTTTTTCTATCAAGAATTTGTCAGTAGCAGCCACGCTGTCTGGATCGGTGCCTGGCTGATGGCAATAGGCTCGCCTTTTATTACATAGGACTTAAACATAACTTGTTCGGTACTTTTGTATATGTAAGCACAAATACTACGTATTTTTCTTTTTCATTCTTTTAAATCGATTTATACTTAATCGTCTAGCATATTCCATACGGGACATGCCTAAAACGGAACGCTTTTGAAAGCGCGCAACACTCAACGCTGTGGTGTTGCCTACTTCTCTTCTACCCGCACGTTCGCAAAGAGCTCGCTCCGGTAGCTTGAGCCTATAAAACCAAAAATCACAATTTTCTAGTGTTCAGCAAAATAGACCACGTATATCGACTCCAGCCTATGCGATTGCTACATTCATCATCGAAGGACAGGGGCCCCTGAAGAAGCTTGCTGCGTCATACCAGGTCAGTCCCAAAAATTACGGTTTATGCTAGCCAATTTTCTCCATTTATGCGACATAACTGGCGAAATTAATGTGGGTTTACTATTAGGTACACCTCTGCCTAACCTTTCGGTGATTACAGGCGTGATGTTATGTTATGTTACACACAACGTAACACAGACAACATTTTTTTTTTTTTTTACCCAATAACAATTTGCCCGACGCAGGAATCGAACCTAGAACTTCATGCTCAACAGTCGTGCTTGCGACTACCAGACCAACGAAACAGTCTATGTCCATCCCCAGGAGATAATTTATCTCCTTACTAAATTACCTTACAATCTGATCAGCTGTTTAGTCGTGAAAAAGTAACAAACACAGTGTGTTACTTTCGTAACTTACAATATTAAAATATTGTATGAATAAAGTCACAAAAAGAGTTTACCAACATCCCCATACTCGTAGACTGCACTCCAGACAAAACACACTCGAACGTAACTCACAAGTCCATACATTCATAAACAGCACTACACAACAGGACTCGGAAACAAACATCCGAATAATCGAGAAGTGGAATCGATTAGAACAATCGTTGTCTCAGCGAATCGGCGCTAACTCGTTATTTACGAGTGGCAGTTGCGCGCTTCGCTCTATAATTCAGAGCCGCGAGGATATTCCATTATTCGATTATCGAGAGATATGTTCCGAATAGTTTTGTATCGATTTATTTGCATAATGGTCTGTGGGGTTTATTCGTGTGCATTGTCTTGGGTAGCTGACGTAATGTTATAGTTGAAATAGGTTACTTTTAAAAGAATATTTTCTGTTCGATGAAGAGATGCAACTTTCAATTCTAAAATGTAGTATTTTTGAATTTGAAAAATCCATCTCTAAAGAGAGAGAGAGAGAAAGAGAACAAGACGAGAGAGAGAAGAGGAAGAGAAGAGAAGAAGGAAGAAGAGAAGATAGTTTTGACAAAATAATAACGCTCGCACAGGTGCATCGCCGAGGTCGGTTCATATAGGTGACATCCTCGCCTCGGACCGCACTATAAGCCACTTTAGTTTCTGCCAGTTAAGATCGCAATAGCGGTCATTGACCCACCTACATAATTATAATAAAGTTATTAACTTTGAAATCCAAAAATGAGCCTGTTCAAGTCTTGAATCGCCATCTATCGTGATCTTCAACATTTTTTCTAATGAAAAACGATACCTACATGGTTTATTTGTTGTGGTTCGTACGAAGAGATATTAGGGAAAGCGCAATGACCGCTATTGCGATCTTAACTGGCAGCAACTGTTGGTTCCAGCTGTCATTTGTAGATCTGTGACTGTCGAAAGTCTGATAACCAGTCTAATCAAAGAGTATCGTATTACTGGGTTGCAGAGGTCAGATAGGCAGTTGGTCTATGTCAAATATTGATATTTACAGTTGCATTCAATGAGATAGGAAGCCAATCCCAACATAGTTGGGAAAAAGCTATTCAGATGATGCTAACTAAAGAGACTCGTTGAAATTGCAAATCCAGTGGCACGTAAATTCGTCGGTTATTTTTGAGGGGAACCTTTCTGCTTCGTTATGTATGTGTATTTTTACACATTAATCCTTAATTGAAAACCCTACAACACATTAACATAACTTTCGCACCGTTTTCCATAAAGCTTTTACAACAACAGAATACAATACACGGCAAATCTGATGGAAATTGAATTTGCACAACGACAAATATTTCGCTGCGTGAATCGATAGAGGAATAATTCACAAACGTGCATGCATACATACATCTTTGTGTACCTGTGTCGCTGGTAAAGTTCAAAATTACGGTATTGTACCGAATGACTAGATGACGCAGAATTACGTAATAAAATAATAATATTAAAGCTACTCTTTGTTTGTGCTAAGCTCCACGTTCTTGTGCCACTCTCATCGAGGACATTCCCGCAATGGCAACAATGTCGTCTACCCATCTCGCCGCTGGACGACCAACACTTCTCTTTTCAGTCCTTGGACGCCACTCGGTCACAGCTTTACTCCATCTGTCATCACCGCATCTTGGTGTCCTGCCCAGCTAACGAAATCATAATATCAGCCTATTAATCAATAATTGATTAATAGGCTTATTGTACAGTGTCGACCAAAAGTCGATAGGCAATCTCACAAAGCAATAGCTTGACGTTTAGTTTGACTTACGACCTTCTACTTTCAAGAAAATAAACATTGTCATCTTCAAGTAAATGTAGTCCAAAATTTCAACATTGAAATATAAGTCAAGATGGCCTAGTGGTTAGGCGCGTCCACATCTAAGAGTGAATCAGTAAGCCGTGAGTTCAAATCTCACGTTGTTACTTTTAGACTTTTTGTAAGTTTTTAGGGTTCCGTACCCAAAGGGTAAAAACGGAACCCTATTACTAAGACTTCGCTGTCTGTCCGTCTGTCCGTCTGTCCATCTGTCCGTCTGTCTGTCACCAGGCTGTATCTCATGAACCGTGACAGCTAGACAGTTGAAATTTTCACAGATGATGTATTTCTGTTGCCGCTATAACAACAAATACTAAAAACAGAATAAAATTAATATTTAAGGGGGGCTCCCATTAATTTTATTCTGTTTTTAGTATCCTCACTGACGGTAGGAGGGGTATCCATCGGCGTTGAGTCGACGTTAAAGTACTTGGGACTTGTCCTTGACAGCCGGTGGAACTTCGTAGAACATTTCCGACGTTTGGCCCCCAAACTGGAACGGACTGGGGCTGCCTTCAGGCGGCTCCTCCCCAATCTGGGGGGGCCGAACGCCTCCTGCCGGAGGCTCTACGCGGGAGTCGTGCGGTCAATGGCCCTTTACGGGGCCCCGGTGTGGACCGCGTTCATTGAGGCTGCGAGCCGCCCACTATTTGAACGCGCCCCAAAAGGTAGTAGCCGTAAGGCTGGCCCGGGGGTACCGTACGATCTCCCGCGAGGCGGCGAGCCTCCTTGCCGGATTGCCGCCATGGGATCTAGAGGCGATAGTCCTCGCGCGCCTACATGAATGGCGCGCGGAGGCGCTACGCCGGGGGGAAACTCCGCTGCCGCGACAAATTGTCGCCCAGCGGACAGACTTCTGGCGGGATCTCATGGCGACATGGAGAGAGCGACTGTCGCAACCCCGTGCAGGGCACGCCACGATAGTGGCGATAAGTCCCCTCTTTGAGGAGTGGCTTGAGAGACGCCACGGCGTCCTCACCTTCCGCCTGACGCAGGTCCTCACCGGACACGGAGTGTTTGGGAGGTTCCTGCACCGAATCGGGCGGGAGGAAACGCCCGGGTGCTTCCATTGTGAGGATCGACCGGAGGACACGGTGGAACACACGGTGGAGGTGTGCCCCGCGTGGGCGGAGCACCGCCGTGTCCTCGAAGCGGCGATCGGCGGCGGCGACCTCTCGCGTCCGGCCCTGGTGCAAGCCATGGTCCGGAGCGAGACGGAATGGGACGCCGTCACCTCCTTCTGCGAAGCAGTAATGCTAGAGAAGGAGGTGGCGGAACGTGAGAGGGGGAGAACCTCTCAACGTCCCGGCCGCCGCGGGAGACGCCCCGGGCGTCGGGGGCCAGCACCACGTGGCCCCCGGCCACCGTAGGCGCGGGCCTGTGGACGGTGAGCTATGGGCTAGCTCGCCGTCCGTCCGTCTCATGACGACAGGCCGTGTCGACGGCGCGTTCGTGTTCCACGCGCGCCTCAAAGAGAGTCAGCAAAAAGGAAGGGGTCCGTAAGGACCGATGCCTGCCGGGGTTGCGGGACTATTCGAAAGAGATACCGTGGCCCCGGAACACAAAGGGCGATGAAGGAACATGGATGGGTTTTAGTCAGTAAAAGTCTGACACTCCCTCCTGCTCCGCCCAGAGCGGGAGGGGTTATTTGATGATTTCCCATCCGAAAAAAAAAAAAAAAAAAAAAAAAAAAAAGGGGGGCTCCCATACAACAAACGTGATTTTTTTGCCCTTTTTTGATAATAATGGTACGGAACCCTTCGTGCGCGAGTCCGACTCGCACTTGGCCGGTTTTTACTCGATTTGAAGTAATGGGACAGAAAAATATTCTCGCTTTGTTCACACATTTCGTAAAGTTAGAAGAAGGTAGATCATAGAAAAATAAGTCAAGAATTTATATTTCTGTGAGGTAAACTTGAGTTTTATGAATAGTTTACTTGATCGAAATGAACGTTGTCATTTGGTTGTGTTAAATTTGGTTAGTGACGTGTGGTTTAATAGATAGCGGTATTGTTGTTGGTGTTTCTCAAAATGCAGGCAAATATTGATATTGAGGCGAGGGCGACTAATATTATCGTGCTGCATAAAAGTGGCAAATATCTGAAGAAACCGGACTAATGTGAGTATTATATTTATGAATTATTGTAACAAAGTTTTTATTAAAAATTAAAACCTACTTTGTTATTGTTTATTTATTTGGTGACATATGGATTAATAAATTGATTTTAAATCCATCATGAGGCATAAAAGATAAATAATTAGTGTTAATTATTGGATTTATAAATGCAGAGTGAATGATAACTATTCAGTATTTTATTATAGCTGCTTATCATCATTTTTTTGTTTTTTGTTTTAGAGGAATACTGTGAGTCAGATCAAAAGGCCTTGCTAGTCGACAATGAAGTGGAAAGCCGTCGCTTATTAGCGATGCGCAGCGACGACATAATATATGGTTGGCGAATAAGAAACAATGGTTTCACACCTACGAGACACTTTGTGGAATTATTTGACACCTCATCGCAAACTGTTCGCAGTGCCCTCCACGCTGAAGGCTTGTATCACGAAGACCAGCTAAGAAGCCCTTCTTGACAGAAAGAGTTATAGAAGAACGATTACGTTTCGCACGGGGTTATTTAGATTTTTACTGGAATACTACCATGAGAAGACTCAAAAAACTGACTTTTTAAATCAAGTCAAAAGGGTAGGCTTCATTTATGGCGCAAGAATAACACTCTGCTGGTCTGACAAAAACATAATCCCTAATACAGACTCATGTCGAATTATGGTTAATATGTGGGGATCATGTGGGGATGGATAAGTGCAGCAGGGCCAGGAGAACTGGCTTTTATTCCTCCACGCGCCAACAGTTCTACTTAATTATGTAGAAGTATTAGAAGGTGTCATGCTACAAAATTAATCCCTAGATGCTTTAGTTTTAATTAGATGTGTAACAAAATATTTAGTGAATATTAACTTATCCGTAATTATATTAATGATCTTAAATTGAGGTTAAGTTTCAATCTTCTTTTCTTCGGGAAAATGAACACTTAAACTATAACCTCAATACGAGTTACATTTATTGTGACGTCACAAAAAATATATTCATAAAGTCTAAATTATTTATATTAGATTTCAATAAACTCTGCTGATTACCGATACTTATAATAAGTGGGTATCAACTATATGTTATATTTGTGTGATTAGAATATCCTTTCCTTGTTACTTAAGTATGTTATTATGAATTGAAAGTAAGTGGGTATACCGATACAATAAAAAATCTTATGATCGGTTACAATAGAACTTTTTTACATCTAGGTAGGAATGTGACGTTACAATTATCATGAAAGTTTGTTAATTTTTTAAATAAATAAAACGAATAAACATTTTTGTTATCATTCACCACGGCTTTTTTATTTCCACCTTCCAACACCGAACAGCTAAAATAATAAATAAATAGTTGAATAATAATACTATGTTTTTTTTTTACTAATATTTAACTTATTCTTATAAATAATAAATAATGAACCATTAACTAATGTTGCCAAGAAACAAAAACCCCAAACGTTGTTAACAGGATTTGAACTCGGATCTCTTTGATCGTGAATCCTACTGATTACCCCAACAGCTATCAACAAACGGTAAATAGATGTGAATTTTAGCTATCCAATGGCACAGAATAGATAACGTACAGAAGTTGCACTCCTTTGATCTTGAAGAAAGCCGACATTATAAATACCTAAACTGGGCCCGCTCGTCCAAAATTGTGCCTTGACGCCACGCGTTAGCGTATTTCATTCGGCGTCTCACTGCTTAATGGCCGGTCGGTAGGGTTGCCTCAAGTACTCAAAATAAAATACTACCAACATTTTTGTATTTTAATGTATTACTATTTAAATGTTAATTAAAACTTTTGTAATTACAATTGTTTTACTCTATTATAATGTCTCATTCATATATCTTGCCTTCTCTAAAATTACGATTACTTATTAAATTTAATAGCAGCATAAATGCGAAATCTAACAAATAGGTAATTTTAAAATAAACTCTGATGAAAGCATGGACAAAAAGACATTTTTTTTTTTCTACATTTATTAACAGCAACAGTTTATCCGGCTTGTCATTTTCACTAGTAATGATTAATGATCAATAAATCAGTCAGTTAACAAACACGAAGTACGAGTACGTAGGCACGCGACGCAAGGTCAAAAGAGCGCGAAAAATTAACGCGGCATACGTACGCAGTTACGCACGGCTGGAGCGCGACATCCCTAGAGAGCTTGCATATTCAATATGCGCGAAGCGGTAGGTAATTATCTCATGCCTACACACGGAGTGCAATAGCTCTGCCAATGGTAAGAACAGGTCGCTACACAAATAAGGTTTGCTGCGTATTCTTATGTTTCGTGGAGTGTGACGCGCGACATGCGATTGGGCGAACTCTGTGGCTGTGGTGTGCGTACTGTATTGAGACCACTTACACATACAGACGCACGGACGCTCGACCGTGCGTTCACAGCAATACAATCCTTAGCGTGCCTCTGAAGTTATGATCGTGGGTTAACTGGAGAATGCGGGTGGATGGAAAAAATTGTTAGGAGCAGACAAATCTGTCTAACCTCTTTCTTTGTCTTTTGCTACGCGCACTATTGGAACTCGACACTAAGTCACGACAAAACACACTCACAGTATCGCTATGTTTTGTGGAGTCCTTATTATGTTGCTGGCTGCTTGCTTGCTTTGATATATGATGATCGCGATCATGGCGCTTGCAACAGCGTCGAAATATCGGGAGCTCAAAATAATCAATAATCACGGAAGATATCCCGTAAGTGACATTTTAAGTATATCTATGGTACTTACTGAAAAAAAACTTTTACTTTTAGTTTTGTTTATCGGCCTGTCTGTCTGTCTGTTTTTTCCGGCTAATCTCCGAAAAGGCTAGACCAATATTTTGACGGGACTTTAAGACTATTTTTAATTTAGAAAATGGATTGTGCAAAAAAAAGACCCTGAAATTGTTAACAAAATTGGATTCGAATACGGAAGTAATATTTTGATAAAAAATTCACGTGGACGCAGATTGCGGGCACAGCTAGTGAAAAATAATAGTATTCATCATATCATATTCGGGTATTTATTCATATTGGGAAAAGGCTATATAGGCTTCTTCACTTCTCTCTATGGCTAAAATTAAGTGCAATATTAGTACAATTGAAACTTTACCGAACTTCCACACACTGACCGTAACATGCTCAAATGTATCTACATACATTACCTACGTATGTGTATCGTTATTGATTGGCAGTTCACGTGCGTGCAGGTCCGTCCATATCAGAATCTGTCATCCTAATACATATTTTAGATAGTTTTGTTCGTCTATGGTTTACAGGAAAAGGCACCATCGGTTTGATACGAAAGGATTCATTTTCATTCTATAAGTTGCATAGTACAAGGTGTCCAAAAAGAGTATCGGGTATTTGTTTGTTCAATAAAACAAAAACTAGTAGCAATCAAGTATTTTTTTTTGTTCCTATTGAATACAAAATGGAAAATTATTTCAAAAAGATAATATTTTCCAAATGGTGACCGTTACGCTGCTGGCACTCTTCTAATCTGGAACGAAGATTGGTGATAACACGCTGACACATAGCCCTCGATAGTGTTGCCATTTCTGACCTGATGTTTAGTTTCAATTGCGTTAGGTTCGTCTGATTATTCTCATAAACCTTACTTTTAAGGTATCCCAAAACGAAATAGTCGAGTGGGCTAAAGTAGGGGCTTCTGGGAGGCCGGTTGATGTTACCTCTACGTGAAATGACCTTACCAGGGAATAATTCGTTAACAGCTTCAATTGATTGATCTGATGTATGGCAGTTTTTAACAAACAAATACCCGATACTCTTTTTGGACACCTCTGTAGGTATTATAAGGTTTTATAGTTGGCTTTTATGGCGTACATTAAACGCATGTGACTAAAAGAGTGATGGACATGAATTTTGATGGATGGAGAGGAACAGGAAGGTCAAAGAAAAGAGGGATGGGTTGTGTGAAGAATGATATGAAAGAGAAAGGAGTAAATGATGCCGTGACGTCTGACAGGGGAGAATGGAAGAAGAAAACGTGTTGCACCGACCCCAAATAGAATGAGACAAGGGCAAGATGATATATCTGGCGTTAATGAAACTACGGTATTTTAATTTGTTCAAAATTGTACTAGTAGTAACTGCCAAGCGCGGAGATTACGGCAAATTCCTCCCATCATGGGAGAGGCTTATGTCCAGCAGTGGACGTTATGGGCTGTTGTAGTAGTAGTAGTAACTTTTCAGTAATCTTACTTATTGGTGTCGATTCTGTTGTGCACAAACTAAACGTAATTTAGGCTATTGCTATCTTTCTGTCTAATAAAACGAGAAAGCGACGGATGTAATTTAGAGCTGTCAAATTTAGTTAGAACTAATATTTCCATACAAATGAAGGGTGTACGTAAAACATGTCGACTAAAAACACGGTGAAGCGCAAGGCAGAAACTAGTTGGACATCTTCAACTTAGTTCATAGCTATAGCCGTCCTTTTCTCCCACTGCCTTTAGTAAAATATAGCAATAGCCTAAATTAAGTTTAGTTTGTACACAACAGAATCGACACCATTGTCTAAGGTAATCTAATAGTGATAAGATAGTTTCTTGAAGTAACTTGAAGTTTTACTTGGTGATCAATATTTAACTCTGAGAATGGGATATTTACCATGTTTACTATTTGTTTTGAGTTTCGATATTTTGACGCAAGCACTATGATCTCAGATAAACTGATGTTATTGTGGGTGGGTGTTACAGTGGAGTAGAAAAATATCGGTCTTCCTGCTTTCTTGTTCGTTTTTTGCGCTCGGTACCGCTACCACAATCATTCACTACTCGATTCTGTCAATTCTGTTTTGTATCTTGTTTCTGTGTTCCCGTTGGTCTTTTTAAAAACAGACAGTTTTCACAAACCACTTATTTAATTACAAAAAAATCTACAATTACACCTTCAGTTCTGAACTTGCCAAAAATTACACGGAAACACACCATCAAATTATGACTATCTATTATCTCTCGAGATCACTGATCTCTGGAACTCATGACACAGGGAATCCTAGTGTGAGTTTCAGGAATCAATGAATTGAATGTACTTTTAGAAACTATAAATTATTCTTATTCTTATAAGTTTCCCAAAAATAGGTTTACGCGACGGCGTCCAGAATCTAACTGGCTAACTTAGTATTAAAATTTCGCTACTGTGCGATAATTGCAATTCAGCGTTTAAATGCGATCAAAAATGAGACGCGGGCTGTAGAGTGCAGATGTCACCTTTACTACCTTGTAATAAGGGTTATAACAACACGAAACTCACTATGTCCGCTCCTATGTGTGTTTATTACGTTTTCAGTGTTAATGATAATGTTAGTGACCATTCAGTTTATTTACTATTGGTAATCAATGTTCATATGGTCATACTCTATGTAAGAATAGAATAGAATATTATTTTGTATATTTGGGTATCAAAAGTACCAAAGTATCAAAGCTCAGCCATATTTTACCACTCGGTATGCAAACATTTACATTATTTATAAAACAAGTACATCTTACATTTTAAAGACCAGATCGATATTATTGTTACGATTAGCATTTAATAGTTCAGTAAAATTTTAACCGACTTCCAAAAGGAGGAGGTTCTCAATTCGATTTGTCTTTTTTTTATGCATGTAGGTACACTGATTACGCTGACATTTATGATCCGATTTACGTGATTTACTTTATGAACATTTTTACTTCAGTTGTGTGGTATAATTTCATGTATGCATTTCATGTATTGCCTTTTCTAGTTAGTCATTATAGTGACAGGTTGACATTTTTCGACATTAACAGTTTCGTTCAGAAATTGAAGTCAACCAGAAAACATGCGTACTTGCCTATTAGTTTTAGACGTCAAATAGCTCGGCTATTAGCTTTTAATATAAACTCAGACATATGTGGTATGTCGCAGTTTTTTGTAAATAGGTCTACGGAAATGAGTAATTATACTAATTGTAATTATACAAATAGTATTAGCTTAGATTTAAACTAGTCAATAAGACAATAGAAGGTACGAGTGACAATTTAGTTAATCTCGTCAACTTCGAGGTATCTTCTAGCTCTCAATCAAATAACTGTAAAAAAGGGGCTGAGCAGAATTCCTTAAAATTGTTTCACCAGAATATTCAGGGACTTTCTTCCAAAGAACTAGAAATAGAACTATTTTTAGAAAAAACTAAGTTTGATATTATCTGTTTTACTGAACATTGGATGAAAGATTATGAAGTAATGCAAATAAATTATGAGAATTACAATGTGAGCAGTTGCTTTAACCGAAAATCTAAGATGCGTGGGGGTTCATTAATCCTAGTAAAAAATTGTATTAAATCTAAGTCTCGTAATGATAAAGTCGATCTATCGGTTGAACGTAGCATTGAATTGTCTTGTGTTGAGCTAGATAAGCATGTAATAGTGTGCGTTTACAGACCCCCTAATTACTTGAACTATTCTATCTTTGAGTCAGTAATGGAAGATGCTTTGGCAAAACTTGTAACAGGTAATAAACCAATAATTATCTGTGGTGACTTTAATGTCAATATCATAGAGAATAATGTGAATAGCAGGAGATTCTTAAGTCTCTTTAAATCATTTAACTTGTCAAATGTGTTTTCAGAACCAACTCGAATTACGACAAATATTGCTACATGTATCGATAATGTTTTTTGTTGCTGCGATTACATAAATAAATCCATCGTAAATTACCTGTTTTCAGATCATAGTGGTCAGACGGTTACTTTCGCGTACAATAGACAATTACAAAGAATTCAGATACAAACTAGACAAATAACACCCAGCAATCTAGACAAATTTAATAATAATTTAATTAGCAAGTTAAGTATATCGGGTCATATTAGAAACAATGCAAATGTATTTTATGAAGAATTCTTTTCGGTAGTGCACACCGAATTTAATAATACTTTAAAAAAGAAATCTAAAACTATTGGCCCAAAGTTTATTTTCAGTGACTGGGCAACACAGGGTATTCGGAAAAGTAGGGAACGATTGTTTGAGCTGTACGGCCTTAAGCCTTACATCAACACTGAAGCTTTTAATAAATATGTTGCTACTTACTCGAAAATTTTTAAAAACACTTGCAAGGTAGCCAAATCCTTATTCATTAGCAACAAGATTAAATCAGCCGACAACAAAATAAAGACGGTTTGGAAAATTATCAACAGTGAAACAAATAGAAATAAAAAACAAGGTAATGACTTCACACTAGAGACATCGCGTGGCCTTGTGAGCTCCAACAATGAAGTTGCTCAAGAATTTGTAAATTTCTTTACCAGTATCCCACTTAAAACTACAGAAACCTTAAATTCCTCTCCCTTGCTCTCTATTGATTTATTGAAAGCGAACGTTTCAGCCCGTCCAAATGAATTTAAATTTCAGCATATAAACCCCATAACAGTCATAAAAGGTTTTAAGCAAATTAAGATCAAATTAACGGAAGATCTATGGGGTATGTCTATCAAAGCTTGTACCTCAATTATTGAGAATGTAGCGCCGTATTTAACCTCAATATTTAATTTGTGCGTGGATCAAGGGGTCTTCCCGGATCTAATGAAATTCAGTAAGGTAATACCGCTTTTTAAATCCGGGGACAGTAAAGACACCAATAACTATAGGCTCGCATCCGTGTTGCCGGTTTTCAGCAAGGTGTTTGAAAAGATAATGCTCAATCAAATGCTTAACCATTTTAACACTAATAAAATATTACACGAGCAACAGTATGGTTTCACCAAAGGACGTTGTACAACTGACGCCGGTGTCACTTTATTAAAACACATATTTACTGCGTGGGAAAAGGCACAAGATGCCATAGGAATCTTTTGTGACCTATCGAAGGCATTTGATTGCGTAAATCACGAAACCCTGATCTTGAAACTTCAGCATTACGGTTTAAGTAAACTTGCGCTCAGTTTAATAAAATCGTATTTGAATGATAGACAGCAGCAGGTACAAATAAATGGAGTCAACTCAATGGGTTTAAAAGTAAAAATGGGTGTACCACAAGGTTCGATATTGGGTCTTTTCCTCTTTTTAGTATGTATTAATGACCTACCCCATCTATTTAACAACCATCCGCATATGGTGTTGTTTGCTGACGATACTTCTTTAATATTTAAAATAAACAGACGTGCCACTAATCTTGATGACGTAAATAACGCCCTACTGCAGGTCCACGATTGGTTTACCGCTAATAATTTAGTACTAAATGGGAAAAAAACTAAATGCATTAGATTTGCTCTACCAAATGTCAAAAGTAGTGATCGTGACATAATATTGAATCAAGAGAAACTAGAATTTGTCGATAAAACGGTTTTCTTGGGAATCACGCTCGACTCAAGGTTACAATGGGGTCCTCATCTAACATCTCTTGCAGGACGGCTAAGCTCAGCAGCTTATGTTGATACCGCGAAGCTGGTCTATTTTAGTTATTTTCATAGTAATATGTCATACGGTATTTTACTATGGGGACGGGCTGCAGACATCGAGTCTATATTTATTCTGCAGAAAAGAGCCATCAGAGCCATTTATGAATTACGTAGATGCGATTCTCTAAGAGAACTGTTTAAGGAAATTAATATCATGACAGTACCTTGTCAATACATCTATGAAAACATCATGTACGTTAGAAAAAATCGACATTTATTCAGTAAGAGAGGGGACAGACACCACTATAACACTAGAAATAGGGACCAACTAGTTCAGCCAGGTTTCAGGCTTGCTAAAGTGGATTCATCTTTCATGGGGTACTTTTTGAAATGTTACAATAAAATACCTCCCCACATTCTTCAACTGAATGAGACGAAATTTAAATCTTGTATAAAACGCACACTATGTAGGCAAGCATATTATAAGTTGGGGGATTACATTGATGATAAAAATGCTTGGCTAAATCACAGTATTATTATGATACAGTATTCCGACTTCATAGAAACGGACGAAACGCGAGCTATACCTACGCGCCTCGATCTAAGGGTGCACTTGGGGCGCAGACAGTCACGGCTGTACCGCAGTGTCGAACGGACGGTGTGTTGTTTTTTTAACAATAACCGCGCGATTTTTTCTCTAAAAATCAGTTAATATGACGAGTAGGAAATATTGCGCTGTTTTTGGTTGTATGAATTCGTCAATAACGCATCCAGACATAAGTTTTTTTAAATTACCTGGAAACTCTGAAAGGTAAGACTATAAAATAATTTTACTTACTAGTAGGTAGGTACATTATGTGTGTCTTTTTAATGGATAAGTAAGTATTTCCTTTTATCTCACGAAAAAAAAGGTGTTTGGATTAATAAATAAAGCGAATAGAGTAACGGAAAGTTATTGAGACGAGTGAAATAGGTAGTTATATGCGGTTCTGAATGAATCATGATACGGTAGGTACCTACCTACTTACGCTTGTGTTAAAACTTCGGTGCCTATACTTTAAAATTTAACAATAAAGCATTTCGTACGACTCAGTCGAGGCGCAAATATTTTTCGGTCGCAAATTTATAAGCCCGATTTGTTTTTCGAACAAAAACATGTTTTTTAAATTAAATCTACCAATAAAAAAACAACACGCATTTTTATTGAACACTTCCTATTCAATATACAAAGTATTTAATTTATTTATATAAAAAGGATATTTACAATCACAAAACTAAATAGAAACAGAAAGTAGGCAAATGTAATTAAAATGCTGGAGACGGGCAGGCCTAACGCATGTTTACGTACCGCGCGGCTGTAGGCATTTATTTCTATCATGCGGCCGAGATACACTACTGTATATACTGTGGCTAAATGCTGGTCCTGCTCCACGACCATAGGTGGGGGGGGGGGCAAACTAATTGTTTGTACTGATCGGGCATTATTTGAGTCCATCGACACGTAAAGAAGAAGATGAAGAATTGATTCCCATGTTAATGTATTGTGGAAGCTGCAGAAGATTGTAAAAATATACTTGCATTGTATAGATTCCAGTTCTTATCTATACTTCTATACTAATACTAATATTATAAAGAGGAACACTTTGTTTGTTTGTTTGTTTGTAATGAATAGGCTCAAAAACTACTGGACCGATTTCAAAAATTCTTTCACTATTAGAAAGCTACATTCACCCTGAGTAACATAGGCTATATTTTATCCCCATACTCCCACGGGAACGGGAACTACGCGGGTGAAACCGCGGGACGTCCGCTAGTAGTATTATATAATTGCATAGCACATGTGTGAGTACTTTGTACTGTTCAGCCACCATTTACATTTATTTATCTTACATTGACTTGATATGCCTTGGTGACTGAGAGAATGTCATGCTCACTTAAATGTCTCGCTGATGGTGGCGGGTGTGTCGGGTCATTTAGTTCCCTTCAATATGGTTGAGTTGAATGGCGCCGGTACATGCGTCATGTCTGTGAACGGGCGCTGTCAGTTGGCACTGGTCATCTCTTAGCTGCCAAGGTTCATTTTAATTACTTTATTCATACATTTTTAATCTAATCTTTCACTCTGGATGCTCTTAGTGTGCACGTCTTTCTACATCGTTCTCACATATATCCACTTTCCAGCGTCGATAGCGCTAAAAGCGTATATTTTTTGCAACGAACCGCTCCGAACGCGCTAACGATTTGCGAATTATTCGCAAAAATTCGCAATTCTATAAAAACACTTGACGATCGCAAACTTCAAGAGATTTAGCTATATAAACTCTACAATGAATAGCTGAATAGATATGGAACCTATTTAACCAAAAATAAAGATAAATAATTATAATTTGATACCCTAAAAATAATGTAGAACTTGAAAAACAGCGATAAAAACGTGCATTTCGCTAATAAATTATTAATTTGTGGAAAAACTATTAACTTTTTTACTATTTTTTTATATTAATATAAACTAGTCTATATTTCCTTTCCAACAAGACCATAAACGTGTAAATACCTTATCACAAACATAAAAAACAAATAATTAGAAACTAGGTACTCACTGTTTGTTTACATCCGCGGACTGACTCTGGCCTGCCGCTTGTGGGCGAAATGGTCCTCATACAAAACACAAAACACTTGTTTTTTGGTTTAAATAGTTGAACAATCTAATCATCTCACTAATTAAACACTAGTTTTCCCATTTCACACACGTTTTAATCACTAAATCACATATTTCTTCACACTACACAATCACTGTAGGTACATATAACTACTGCATTTTCACAGGCGAAATACTGCAATTTTGCGATTCGGAACCTAATTGTGTTCTCGTAAAACGATAATACAACTTCTCACGAACATTTTAAGGTATAACAATAACAAATACGTAACTCGTAATTACTTGAAGTGTGACACTAACGCTAAAACGATGACGCAAAAAATGGCGCGCTCCGTTGACGTAAGTTTGTTACTTCATTGTGACACTTGTTGACGGATTATATCTATGGCTTTTGGTATGGAGTTGAGGAATATTGTAGAGATGGGAAGTAAATCAGCCTATTCACGAATAAAGCACGTTTAGTCGATTATTAAATGATTAATTGACGGGGTATTTTATAAATGTTACTGGGTACTTAAGGTCCCCGGACACGGTTAGGGGTACGCACCTCCTGGGTATGTAGGGTACCCGGACGCTGTTCAATGGAATGTATAATATCAAAATTAATGATGTAACCAAGATTATGTAACAATATTTTGATTTTAAAAGAGTGTCCATGGAGTTTCTTGCCCATTCTTCTCCATAGAGATCTACGCTAGGGAATGGGCAACTACAGTACTTTCTCAAGTTATTATGCCTTGTGACTGGGACTGTAGCTTTGATTTTCTTTTTTGTATTTTTGAGTTTGAGTTTGAGTTTGAGTTTGTATGTTCACCGATTTCTCCTCCATTTGTGGAGCCATTCTCAAAATTCTTTTTTTATTTGAAAGAATATACTTCTGAAATGGTCGCATTTAAATTTTTGAAGATCTGATGCTGATCTTCGGAGATATACAATAGAACTCTTCCAAACTTCAAAAAACGCAAAAAAGTGAAAAATAACTTAAGCTTCAGAAGTCGGTGACAAAAAAAAAAACTAAATGAATCAAACAAAGGTCACCGACTTCTGAAGCTAAAGTTATTTTTCACTTGTTTGCGTTTTTTGAAGTCGGTTATATTTTTTTGCAAAAAAGTTTTCCTTACAAATATCGTACAATAGATCAGTTATTAAATTATTATCATTTTCATTACAATAATCATTAAATTACTAAATCATCATTTTCATTACAATTATCATTAAATTAACAAAATTTCATTAGTATTCAAATTAATCAACAAATATATTTTTCTCAAAAAAAAAAATTGTTCATTTTATCTTTATTTAGAAAATAACAGACTAAGGGCTATTTCAAAGGTGTTGAACCTTTTCTCAGTAACAACCCGGAGTCTGAATTTGAGCTTGGTCGATGACAAAAGGCTCGCTCCTAATACCTGGCAAAATGTATGTTTATTAGGACACACACTTCAGAAAGATACCGGCGTGATTTTATGTTATCCTCGTTGTTGCGGTTTGAGATTTGAGTCACAAGTGTTATCGTTATCCTTTATCATCATCTGCCTAGCCTTTTCCCAACTATGTTGGGGTCAGCTTCCAGTTTTACCGGATGCAGCTGAATACCAGAATTTTACATGGAGCGACTGCCTATCTGACCTCCACAACCCAATTAGTACCGGGTAATACGATACCCCTTGGTAAGACTGGTTGTCAGACATTTTGGGCCTCTGACTACATAACGACTGTCAAATATCTACAAATGACAGCCGGGACCAACGCTTAACGTGCTTTCCGAGGCACGGAGGAAACTCGGTATGTAATGGGTGGTCACCCATCCACAGACCAACCTAGGCAGGTACGGCTTAACCTAACCATCGACCCGAGCGGCTGTTATTATTTAGCCACGAGCTCCTCGATATATTTATCTTACTGCTCAAAATATAAAAAACACGCCCATCATTACGTTAATTTATTTGGCGTCGGTGCAGCATGTCTTCTTCTTCCATAATTATCTATTACTCTTCATATCAGCAGTCACCTCCTTTTTAACTATATCATCCTTCACACAGTCCATCCATCGCTTCTTTTCGTCTTCCTCTTCTCTTATATAGCCATCCACATTAATACTCAAAATTTTCCTCATTACATTTGGCTCATTCCTCCTACTACTACTACAACAGCCCATAACGTCCACTGCTGGACATAAGCCTCTCCCATGATGGGAGGAATTTGCCGTAATCTCCACGCTTGGCAGGCGGATTGGAGATCGCAGTGATGAAAGACTAACAGAAAACGCTGCTGCCCATTCTCTGGTCTAGGGAGGCGCAGGGTGTTCTGCCTCAGACATTAGTCGCCTTATAGGACACCCGTGAGTGTAATGGGTTGGTTCTATTCTACTCTGCCGGATACCACACGGCATACTCTGCCGGATACCACACGGCATCCTCCGCATCACATCAATTAAAACCTCGCCCGATTTACACAAAAGATTTTTATAAACATCTGAATCCCAACTAAGTGGCCTTAAAACATTTTTTATGTTTCCTGCAATGCAACGCGAAGGTAAATTTTGTGTCTGTTTTGCACTTTCTATTTTTATATCCTACTCTACAATGCACCGTTGGGAAATAAGATTCTGAGTATAAAACTTTTTATGTTATTTCTTGTCAATTGTTTCTGTTTATGGTGAAGAGTTATGCTTCTGGAGGTAGAATTTAAATTGGTTTTTGAATCAATTGGTTCAATTTAAATAAAGTAAACAGTTCAAGAGATCGTAAACGAAAGTATTGCAAGTTTTGTGTGGCGCATGCAGTTTTGGACCCTGTAGTGTATGTAGATATCAATATATATCGCACTACAAACCTATAATAGTGTTGTGACGTTGCCTCGGGCGCACACGTCGCTCGGTTATAAGTACTGGTCCGAGTGGTGAGAAGGCAGTCGTTGTCAGACTGTCGGACTAAGCGGTAGTGCGTTGGCGAGTCAAATAGCGTTGTTAAATGTGCATATGTTACAAACCCGAATTATGTAATACGCTTTTGATCATAATCTAAAGGACTTTGAAGGACATTTCTGATTCATTTCTTACTTACGGTCGTTTTAAATAACTTACATAAGGGCCTGCCAAAAATATTTTTTTCCATTTCACAACTAAAAAACGTGGTGTTATCGTCCACTGACTTCGCTAAGTAATAACTGTCATGGCGGCGCTGTGTCAGGTGCAAAAACGATTGTTATTGTGAATTGGTTTTTGATTTAAGACGGGTACCCCATCTTACCCGAGGGAGAGGACAAAATTGGGAGATCTGACTTTTTCTAGTTATTGTTTTTTATTTATTTAATTATGTAACACATGTTCCTAATTAGACTGAATTATGAAAGACTGATTACCAAAGATGATTATTAAAATAAAAATGTAATATAAACACGTTTTTTTTTTGTTTTATTGACTTTCAAACGTTAAGTACCCCGTTTTTCCCCCCTTCCCCTACGTGTAACGGTTAGTTAATATGCACATCTCTCGTAGCTGTAGGTGTTTCTATAAAAAAGTGAGCTTGGAATATCCTATCCGCGTCACCTACCTGTCACTCCCCTACCTGTCACTCCGAGGACTGTGATTAATAGAAAAAAAAAAACAAAGAAAGCTTTTATGAGACGTTTTGTTTTTAACGGTCCGTAACCTAAATGTCAAACAGTTAGAGATAGCAAGCTTCCATTACCTGTTAGTAAGTTGTTGAAAATTGCCGTTAGAGGGTACTGTTAACTTTTGAGATTGCGCTTAAGTTGGCGATATAACATTAAAAACTTATCTCACCGGTAATCCTCGTAGACTTGGGCAGACATTTATCACCGGATATGTTATTGGGGGTAAACGTATTGTTATCACCAGGGTACAGATCCAGGCTCCAAGCAACTTCTGAGAAATTCCTAAATTATTCTGTCATCTCTAACACTCTCTCAACAGGCCAAATCCAAAAAATCTATTCACACACATTAACAGCAATCACATCAAATCCCAGTGACTAAATACATAAATAGTAAATAATGAATACATAATGAACACATGTCTGGAACAGTACGACAATGCTGTGTGCTGATTCAATGAATTATTTAGTCTCAATGTATTCTGGTATTGTTAGTAGAGACTGAAATTGAGTGTTAATTAGTTTGACTCAAACAAGAAACGCAGTGATAAATGATTGATTTTTAGTTTTAAGAATAGATATCTTGCCTTTGCAGTAGGACAGTTCCCCTTTTATTTAACTTCTGATTACAGTATACTTAGGAGAAACAACATGTTTATTTATTAATTTTATTTTTTTGTAAGTAACTTCAACGACTTACTCACTAAAATTGCCAAACTTAAGTGGCACTGGGCAGGGCACATTGCTCGCAGAACGGATGGCCGATGGGGTCGAAAAGTTCTGGAGTGGCGACCGCAAACCGGAATACGTTGCGTTGGAAGGCCTCCCATTGGGTGGACCGATGACCTGGTGGAGGTTGCGGATATCCGCTGGATGCGAGCCGCACGGGACCGGTCAATGTGGTGACACTTGGGGGAGGCCTATGTCCAGCAGTGGACGTCTTTCGGCTGAAATGATGATGATGATGACTTATTAAAATATAAATCACAAACAGTTTTAGGTATAGTGCAAACAGGTTTAGCATTACAGAATTAAAGTTATATAACAAACCTACCTATCTGTATAATAATGGCCAAATGCGAGTTAAACTCGCGCATGAAAGGTTCCGTACTATTGTTGTTATAGCGGCAACAGATATACACAGTCTGTGAAAATTTCAACTGTTTACGTATTACGGATCGTGAGAGACAGTCCGCTGACAGTCAGACGGACGGACGGACAGAGGAGGTTTAGTAATGGGGTCTCGTTGGTTACCTTTCGGGTACGGAATCCTTAGGGGCCGCCTCCACGAGCGAGAGAATCACGGCGATATTATCGTCCTTGCCACGTTTTTCTGTACACTCTCTTTTGGGCCGTCTCCACGAGCGACAGAATCGCGGCGATATTATCGTCATTGCCACGTTTTTCTGTACACTCTCTTTTGGGCCGCCTCCACGAGCGAGAGAATCGCGGCGATATTATCGTCTTTGCCACGTTTTTCTGTACACTCTCTTTTGGGCCGTCTCCACGAGCGAGAGAATCGCGGCGATATTTTCGTATAGAAATACATTGAATCACCGCGATTCGCTCGCTCATGGAGGCGGCCCCTAAGAAAGGCGTTCGTTTATAGTGTGTTTTCCATTTTCACAATAGAAAATGTCACATTGTGGACTTCCTTCCATAAAAGTTTAAGTCAAAAGGTGACTTATCATATTTTTAGCAGGAAAATAACTACACATGAAAACTGTTCAAACCTACTACCAAGGTCATATCGAACAACCCCTAATGCCTTCAAAATATTAACTAGTGAACGGATTAATGGATGCCTGCCAAACCCAAAGTCATATCCATAGAAGTTAAGCAATTAGGCTCCTGATTTATTACCAGCGTGTAATACCCAGCACTTGAGGGCACCATTATAACTTTTTTTTTAATATTCACACACTCTTGAACATTAATCTATTGACCTACGTGGGTGACATAATGTGATGTGGAGTTATGAGGAAAAATAACCTGCGATAAAATATGGCGTTTTTTTATAATTTTTTTATCGAAATTATTTCATTTTTACCCAACTGCCCAAAAGGAGGGTAATGTGTTTGACCTGTATGTACGTATGTATGTATGTCCGTTTCTTTGTTCCCTCGTAACTCCTCAACAGATGGAGGGATTTGGGTAGATCATATGTCGTTAGATTCTTCTTGCTGATTTGCGCGAGTGTCACTGGCTACATTATAATCAAAAAACAAATAGAAATCGTGGATTTGGGGGGCCATATTGTGGAGTTCAAATTTATTTTTCTTCTGATACCATCGAGTGGGGTATCAAAATGAAGGGTTTTAAACGGTGATTACACAAATATATGCAACTTAAATATGTTTGAATGTAATTCGAAATATTAATAGTATAAAAGTAAATAAAATTCAAATGTTTGGCACGCTCTGCAGCCTGAACGGCTAGGTAGATTTTAGCTTGAGAGGTGTCGTTAGATTTGTATTTACTGTGAAAGTGACACTGGGTATATCAAAATAATAAAAATACAAAATGGCGGATTTTTAGAGCCAAATTCAAATGTTTGGCACGCTCTGCAGCCTGAACGGCTCGATAAAGGGCTCATCATGAGGATTTTAAAATGGTATAATATCTAAGTACCTAACTAAAAAGTGTAAAATAAAAAAAATATTAAAAAAATAAAACACCCGACTGCGTAAAAAAATAACTTTAATTAAAAAAAAAAAAAAAAACTGAAAAGAATAAAACAAATTCAGGAGACAGGACATATCAATATGTCCTGTCAATATATACAGAGGTTTTAGTGAAAATAACATCACGCCTGTAATTCGCGAGGGGTTAGTCAGAGGTGTATCTAATAGTACACCCACAGTTGGCCAGATGTTGAAGTCCCATGTTATATGGTTTTCCACAATGATATTATAAGTAAAAAGGTGTAGATACGTTACCTAAACGACATTCTATCTTCAAAAACGGCACACCGCACACATGAATAACTAAAAATATTGCAATAACACACTACATTACAATTAGTCGTCAAAATAGGATGGCATGATTCAAGTATCGCGAGTGAAAAAGAGACAAATATAATTCGCGACAGTGCGTCGTCAAGTGTACTAGAAACGATGTAGAATTAATAAATCAGATATGACATTACCTTACACCGTGATTTATGCCTAAAAATGCGATTCACTCAAGAGTTCATGTAGTAAAAGTAATGTAATAAAAATGCATTGAAAGTCAACTGACTTGTCTGTTTCGTACATATAATTTTACTCTATGATCGGTAATGACGTCTATCTCTATCGCACTTGTTGATAGAGAAATTGTTGTTGCACTCTTTCTTTTCGGACTCCATTATTTTAAAAACGTAATGTTTGTTTTGTGAAAATATTAAGATAAATAGTATACTTACGAATGATATGTGATTCCTTGACTTTTAGAAGTTTTGCTAGTATAATTTTTATAATATCTCATGACACACGACGGCATTTTCGGTAGTTTTGGGTCACTTTCACTGATAATGCACTGTGTTTACGTAAAGTGCGTCTGTCGACGCCGGCAACGTCACACTGAGGTCAAGGTTTGCTAATTAGCCACATTTTAACGTACCGCTTGCTGAGCGCTTATAACGCATCTACACCTTTTTACTTATAATATCATTGGTTTTCCACGACACAAGCCTCGTTGCTTAGTGTGGCACTAGATAGCAGTGTGCGTAATGTCCAGCGATATTTATTTATTAAGATTCAGACTTTCAGACGCAAATTCAGACTCCGTGGCTACTACTGAGAATTTTTTAATGGAAAAACCCAATGACACTTTGCCCGACCCGGGAATCGAACCCAGGACCACATGCTCAGCAGTCGTGCTTGCAACCACTAGTCCAACGAGGCAGTCAACAATACATCATCATCATCTGTCTAGCCTATTCTCAACTATGTTAGGATCGGCTTCCAGCTTTACCGGATGCAGCTGAATTCCAGTATTTTACATGGAGCGACTGCCTATCTGACCTCCACAACCCAGTTAGTTCCGGGTAATACGATACCCCTTGGTAAGACTGATTGTCAGACTTTTTGGGCCTCTGACTAGCTAACGCCTGTCAAAGATCTACAAATGACAGCCGGGACACGGGACCGAGGCACGGAGGAAACTCGGTATGTAATGGGTGGTCACCCATCCACAGACCAACCTAGGCAAGCACGGCTTAACCTAACGATTGACCCGAGCGGCTGTTGTTATTTAGCCACGAGCGGCAGTCAACAATACATTTAACTTAATACATTTAATCAATACATTTAAATTAACTGTTAAATATAGCTTTGTTCAATATACCGTATCTTATCGCCGCCTTTAGCATGAGTCTCTCATCCCAGACCGTGGATTACCCCCTAAGATCAAGGTATCATATTTTACCCGGTCTCACGTACGGAGCTAATGAAAGCGTTTGCAGTGTGCGGTGATTTTTCATCGTCCACGTCAATAGATACCTTTGAGTGCCTGTTACACCGTAGCGCGCAAGTTTCTTTTTAGACATAGGTACTACTTTAAAAAAAATATTTTGGAATATTCCAGTAGGTAACTGTCATTTCTTCTGCCTTTCATTCTTATTTATCGTGTGGTTAGGGCTTAATCTGGTGTCAGAGTTTTAGCCGCTCATGGGCCTCTGACTTGGCTTTACATGACATCAAGAAGTATCTCCCAGACATGCTTGTTTTCTCACTCATGTTTTCCTTCACAGAAGCAAGTATGCAATTCCACAATACGCACATGTATTCGAAAATCAGAAGTGCGTGCCTTGGGTTCGAACTAAAGACCTGTGACTTGGTGGTCCGACGGTCACACCACTGTCTACTACTGTTTCAGCCAAAAGACTGCTGGACATGGGCCTCCCCCGAAGGAGGGTTTTTGTCATAATCGCCACGCTTGGCAGGCGGGATGGCGATCGCAGTACGGTTGTTACAAAAGCACAGAGAACTCTACTGCCCATTCTCTGGTAAGTCACTTCCACCACCACTGTCTATCACTGCTTTATTTCTTCTGTAAAAACAAAACTAAACCTATTTTTCTGCTGCCCGGTTTTCGCAGAGAAACGTGGAACGGAGAGGAGACGTGTTTCGTATAGATTCTCTTTCTACAATCGTAAACGCCTCGGCATAAGGGATTGTAGAAAGTGCTAAATTGGTAGCCAAGTTGACACGACTGAGTCGATCTCTCGTTATCTAATATCTGTTTAAAAAACCTACACTTTAGTCTGTGGTGAGCGTTCCTACCAAAGAGCATAGCGATCAACATTGTAGAAACGATAACATTCTATTCTATCATTTTGGACAATGTAAACTTGTCCACGAATTTTCTATTCGTTTGTGTTGATCACGTGATTAAACGTTGAGATGATGTCATTCCCATACATTTGATTAGTTTTCTACTAGCGTTAACTATTGTAGATTGTCAACTTGGCTAAGCCTGGACGAGAGAAACGATGCGGATTTCAACGACCCATTCGTTGGCGTATGTTACAATTCCGATTCATTCGACCACAGATTAACTTTGAAGCAAGACACTCCAGTTAGAAAATGAAATAGTTGGCAAGAAACAAAATCAATCCTGTCGAATCGTTCTGTAAATTTTTCGAAAATCTGTACATGTGAATCATTCTTTCGCAAGGCTGACTGCATCATTGGTCTAGTGGTTGCAAGTACGGCTGCTGAGGTCCCGAGTTCATTTGCCAGGTCGGGTAAAGTGTTATTGGATTTTCCCATCAGGAATTTCTCAGTAGCAGCCACGGAGTCTGGAATTGCGCCCGGTTAATGGCAATAGGCTCGCCCCCTATTACATGGGACTTAAACATAACTAGAGATACCTCTGCCTAACTCTTCGGGGATTACAGGCGTGATGTTATGTTATGTCTCGCCAGTCTTCAAAAAATTACAACAAAATTACCCTCTTTACCTTACAGCCTGTTGCATCGCTTCGACCAACATCAACAATTCAAAGATTCGTAAAATTGTTTCCAAGCATGATACTCATGTGTTGAACTGAAGAATGTCTGCTGCTATCGCAAAAATGTATGGCGTATGAAGGAAATTACATCAAAACTTCACGCTGTGAAGTATTGAAGAATGTTAGCAGAGCAAGTGGAGGGAAAGTTTACAACTTTGTTGGTGCAAAAATACTCGCTTGATGGATTGGAATTTTATGCTTAGAGATACTTTGTACTACTCTAAGTTACGGTGCATATTGGTCTTTGATCAAGTGTTTCATACGAATAAAAACGTTAACTCATTATAATAAGTTTCAATTTTAGAAGTTATGATACTGTACTTAGAGCATAGTGTGCCAAGTCAGAGTTCACCTTGCAGAATAAAGCCTAAATGATATGTGTACTGACATCAACGACTTTTTAATTATCCGTTGATGATAAACATAAAAATCTTGCAAAATTGAAAATATTATTCCTGAATTAAACCTATCAGTTTGACATCTTTGAGGTCGATTTTTACATTCTAGGCCCAACGTCCCAATCGGATATTATATTTTTTTTTATAAAATCTCTCGGATTAACTGAAGAATCATATTTTTTTTTATTCAGTGATTCTGACCCAGAGTGGCATCTAACGATTGTAACACTTCGGTGTACATGAAAGAAACCTTGTTACCTTTAATATCAAAAGCATTTTTACTCAAGTCATCACTTAAAATGATGATGTAAATAGGATAAAATGTTGAACGAGTCGGAAAAAAGGTGCTTTGAAAGTAAGGTATTACTAGATCATCACAAGGACGACATAAGTGATTTTAGCCTTGTCTAAAACTTGGAGTTTTGGAGCTAAAATTCGTATTGCACTGTCTTGGCTTTCCTTGAAGTTGATCAAAGACTTTTATAATATTCACTAAAGGTGTTTTTGTGATTTTCAGAGAAGACAAAATAGAGTTGTTTTTTTTTATAGGTACTCACATTGGTTGCTTCACTGGATGCGAGTCGCACGGGACCAGTCAATGTGGCGACACTTGGGGGAGGCCTATGTCCAGCAGTGGACGTCTTTCGGCTGAAATGATGATGAGGCAAGGGTGTACATAGTATTCCTAGGTTTTGTTAGTTACGTTTCAGCCCTATTTTGCCATGAGGGCGAGCTTATTGCCGATCCACCCACAAATATAGACACCAAGCTGCTACTAAGATATTTCTTATGAAAAAAATCTTAATTGGCAGATCACCAGCCTATGCAATAGCTCTTTATTGAGAGAGGCCAACACATAAATGCTCTTAAAGTTTATTTCTAGAGTCAGTCGTATATTTATTTAATATATTCATGTTACAGTTTTTATATAGCTCCAAGCTCAAAATAGAATCACTAGATGATCCCCAGATGCTTGTTAACTTTTGTTAAATAATTTTCTGTTTCACGTTTTTTGTATAGTAAGGCAACGACCTATTGTCGGGCCTACGCTGTCCCGATACTTAAATTCTAATGCTGTAAGAAAATAATATTGTAATACCTATGTAGGGATTTGAAAAGAGTAACCATGGAGTTTCTTGCCGGTTCTTCTCCATGGAAACGACCAACGAGAACCGTGCACCTTTTTCGACGTTTTATAAGTGCCCGTCTAGGCCTATGTGAAAAAAAAAAATTTTCAATACACTTCCTCGAAAACTGGTCCATAACGCACTACGATTAGGTACAACATGCAATGTATTTCACACGCGTGCGTTTTTTTCCATTTTCCCGCACGTGTGCGGGAATGAAAATTGCCACAGATAACTATACCTATACTTAGTCCAATATGGTTCAATGCCTATAGTCTGAGGTGAATGTTTTATTTTTTATTTTTTGCAAAGCACTACGCGTCTTTACGGCATAAATATTTTTTGAATATTCAAATTGTGTTTATAAATAGAATATCATAGATAAACATGATTATTTAAAACTAATAGTTACTTTTATACACAAATTAACATTTACTTGTGTGTTGAATTAAAAAATATAAAATAAATCTATTTTTTACATTAGGCTGTTTAACGGCTTCATACCATTGCCTCTCTTTCAACCTGGCGAGACCAAAGCGCGAAAAAAAAAGAAAATATAAATCATAGTTTCATAGTTCGTGACAAAAATATTATTCGTTATTTTATTTTATTTCTTCAAAAGTGTATTGAAAAACGTCGTTTGATACACGTGGACATTTGTTATTGCAATTCTCGGCTCAAAAACACCCTCGCCTACGGCTCGGGTGTTATAATTCCGCCTCGATTGCAATAACAAACTTTCTCCACTTGTATCAAAATGTACTATTTATTTTGATTTTTGATTGACTACATCACTACATAATTATGATAAAACAAAGTCCTCCGCCGCGTCTGTCTGACTGTTCACAATAAACTCAAAAACTACTGCACCGATTTTCATGCTGTTTTCACCAATGGATAGAGAGGCCCTCGAGGAAGGTTTTGATACCTATATAATTTGTCAAGCGGGCGAAGCCGCGGGCATCTGCTAGTGAAAATTAAAATAAACACCAACTACGCTTTTACTTGAATCTGATATTTATTTTAGACTCATTTAAATTGTAAATTACAAAACAAACGTCACGTTTCATTCCCATTTCGACTTCTTCTTCTCGAAGTATTCTTGACCATCCTGGTCTAGTGACACATAATAGCCCATGGTTTCATATTTGTTTTTCATGTAGGCGATGTATCCAACTGCACCTGTTAAACAGGATAGGCCAAAAGCCCCGATGAGAATATTTGGCTTCATGTACAGCTCAAAATTCGTGATTCGGAACCCTGGAGTCGTTTTTATGGACCGAATACCGTCGCCTGGTCTAGCTGCCATGATTGGACTGTTTTGTTTCTTCAGGTTATAGTTGGATCAGATGTTCATTTGCTTAAGAAGCCATGGTTTTCTTCAATAGATGATGACGCCGAGGTTTTTTGTTTTTTTTAACAGAGGCTCTACCACCTCTGCTAAAAATGAACTGTGTTTAACGATAGTATGCAGGTTAATTTATAACACGTGGAATCGAATCTCTGATGAGAAAGTGTCCACGGCCCAGTGTGAAATTAGAGGTACCATTAAAATTGATTTAAATAAGGATATAAAATTATATTTGTGCTGATAATTTTTGGTTTTGGTTTGGCAGATGAATATTGCTGTCAACATGTCATAGATGAGCAAATGGCTATTGAAGAAAAAAGGTAAAAGGTCCAAAAAGTGTCGATTTATTAAAAAAAATAATGTTTTAATTTCATCTATTCTTTTTCGTGTTACTGGCCGGACTATTTTTATATTTTGATGTCTTTTAATATTAAACTCAATCACGCTGATTCCCAAACCCTTCACCAGGTCATCAGTCTGCATCATGGAAGGCCGTCCAAACCTGGTATACTAACTACTCCAACACTTCGCTAATTATATTTATGTCGAATGTAATTTGGGGTCAAGCTTTTTGACGGATGTCTTGATGAAGGTGAAAATTTTCTTAAACGACTCATCTATACTAACTAATATTATAAAGCTGAAGATTTTGTTTCTTTGGTTTGTTCGTTGAAGGTGCTAATCTCAGGAACTACTGGATGGAAATAAAAACATCTTTTTTGCCAGATAGTCCATTTATCGAGATAGGTTATAAGCTATATAACATCATCAGCTAACACGTGGCTCAGGTTAGCTGGAAAGTCTCGTTTTCACTGCGGTCTCTCTGTAGATTTAAACATTTCCTCCCATCTAGCACCAAACTCACTTTGGTCCAGTCACTTGTGCTTCCCGTTATAGACTATGCTGATGTTTGTTGCTCTGATCTTTCCCAAGAACTTCTAAATAAATTGGATCGACTTCTCAACAATTGTATTCGGTTTGTTTTTGGTCTTCGTAAATACGATCACATTTCTTCCTTCCGTTCTCAGCTTAAATGGTTGCCTATCCGACTCAGGAGGTCCCTCAGATCTCTCTGCTTGCTCTTCTCGATTTTGAACGATCCACGAGCTCCCGATTATCTAAAAACTTATTTCAAAGTGTTGGGCAGTTCTCATAGTCGTAACCTTCGTGCTTCAAAGAATCTACTTCTCCAAATTCCTTCACACCGTACAGGCTTTGTGTCAAATTCTTACGCTATCTCTACTATAAAGCTCTGGAACGCACTACCTTTTGGCATTAAAAAGGCTAAAAGCAAATTCACTTTCAAAATAAAAGTTCGTAACCACTATTTAAGTCAGAATAAATAGCTCTCAAATCGAAGTCTAGTCATAATAATTATTATTAGTTATCTCGCTATTTTATTTTTAATTTTTGGTATTTGATAGAATATCTATTAGTTTATTTTATGTGTATATGTGTGTTAGTATCAATTTAGGTATATACATTCTCATTAACAAGAAGTTAGTTTTTTAGACATTATTTTGTACCCTATCACTGTTTTCCTATTTAACCCAAAGGTTGACTGGTAGAGAAAGCCTTGTGGCATTAAGTCCGCCTATGTACCACTCTTGTACATGAAGTTTAAATAAATAAATAAACATCATGCTAAGACCGATAGGAACGGAGCATAAATGAAAAATGTTCCAAAAACGGGGAAAATTTATTCCTTTTGTGAGCTTTTTCTCTCTTAATATGTGAAGCAGACGAAATTGCGTGGGTCAGCTAGTACCAAAATATAACTTTATTATGCACCCTTTCAACCTTAAATTCAAATAAAGTCATCTGAAAAAACAATCACAAAATGAGTTTAGTCTGTAATAAATAAGTTGAAATAAGGGCATGAGTATGTAATTTATGAACACACATCACTCAGTTAAAATTTAAGCTAATCCCGAGAGGCGTACTGAGCTAGACTCTTCATCATTCTACTGTGACATGAAACTACAAAAGTTTAGAAACATAATGTATATTTTTTTTAAAAGCTGTTCCATTTAGAAACCTTGAAAATGATTCTTTTTGGCGCATTAATGACACTGGCTACTCTTGCCCTTAGGGGCCGCCTCCACGAGCGAGAGAATCGCAGCGATTTAACCTATTTCTATACGAAAATATCGCCGCGATTCTCTCGCTCGTGGATACGGCCAAAAAGAGAGTGTATAGAAAAACGTGGCAAGGACGATAACATCGCCGCGATTCTCTCGCTCGTGGAGTCTGCCCAAAAGAGAGAGTATAGAAAAACGTGGCAAGGACGATAATATCGCCGCGATTCTCTCGCTCGTAGAGACGGCCCAAAAGAGAGTGTATAGAAAAACGTGGCAAGGACGATAACATCGCCGCGATTCTCTCGCTCGTGGAGTCTGTCCAAAAGAGAGAGTATAGAAAAACGTGGCAAGGACGATAATATCGCCGCGATTCTCTCGCTCGTAGAGACGGCCCAAAAGAGAGTGTATAGAAAAACGTGGCAAGGACGATAATATAGCCACGATTCTCTCGCTCGTGGAGGCGGCCCCTTATCTCAATGTATTTGGGGTCGGCAATTCGGCATGTCTTCTTCAATATTTTTGCCGTCATATCAGCAGTAGCCTCCTCCTCACTGGAGGGAAATGTTGGTAACGATTATTTTATCCTCTCTAGTGTCTCTCTATTGGGCAAAGGGTTCCGCTTTCTTCTTTGAAATAAGAGGTCACCGTCGAAGTAGACCGTGGAGAAAATGGTGTGACGATCAGATTTTGTTTGTGGGGAAATATGGCCAGAGATAGCACAAAATCACCTGGCGTTAGTTTTGAATACCTATAGACCACGCGCTGACAACAAAATCTAATTAGTCCGTCAGATAGATTTAGAAACAATATTGAATATTTTCACGTAAGCAAAAAATGAAGACGATACAGTGCGTAGAAAACTCGTGTGACATTTCATTTGAGTACATTTTTTACACAAATGTGACGTCACAAACCCCACTCATGATCTTCATGATCTTTGACACGTTTAATCTTCGTCAATTTTTATTAATTTGATAAAACAAAAAACACGTATTTTATATATCAAAATTTTTCGATAATTGTGACGGACTAAACAGAATCATATTTTTTTTAGCCAGTCATCATCCCTATTATGCAACACTATAACAATATTAAGACAGTTTTACAAGAATGTTTTGGCTGAACATAAAAGTTAAGATTTTATGGTTTTCCCTCTATTTAGTGTATAATGTTTAGTAATCCACACAAACTCCTTCAATATCATAGCACGTAGAACTGCAAAACCCACGCTCCATAAATACAAACCAAAATAAAATACGACTCACTCCACACACTACCAATTCGTAGCTCCACGCTCTCGACGTTTGACAAATGACCTTTGGAAATAGGATAAGGACGGCAGTTGACCTTTGCGCCTCAGGGACTATGCCTGGGTCTAGCTCAATAAAATATTCAGCACAATATTGTATCGTTTGTGCAACTGTTTTTGACTTACAATCTTGCTTAGTAACTTGAGTCTTAATTATTGTAGACTAGAGTAAGGAGATAATGGTGTCGATTCTGTTGTACACAAACTAAACTTAATGTAGGCTATTGCTATCTTTTTTTCTCAAATAAAACGAAAAAGAGACAGACGTAATTTAGAGCTGTCAAATTCAGTTGGAACTAATATTTCCATACAAATGAAGGGAGCACATAAAAACATATCGACTAAAAACACGGTGAAGCGGAAGGAATAATATTAAACAAGTTTGACATGTCTAACTAATTTCATAGCTATAGCCGTCCTTTTCTCGCACTGCCTTTTAGTAAAAGATAGCAATAGCCTAAATTAAGTTTAGTTTGTGCACAACAGAATCGATACCATAATCTACTTCCACAACCCAATTAGTATTGAGTAATATGATACCCGTTGGTAAGTCTGGTTGTCAGACTTTTGGGCCACTGACTACCTGTAACGACTGTCAATAATCTTCAAATGATAGCCTCAGAAAGAACCTCAAGCCGTAGGGCACGACCAACGGCTTAATGTTATTTCCGGGAAACGGAGGAAATTCTATCTGTTATGGGTGGTCATCCATCCACCAACCTAGGCAAGCCTGGCTTAACCTGAAGATTTTGCCATAAGCTCCTCTCTTCGGAGTATGAAAATGTAACCTCATCATCGTCATCAGCCTATTAATGTTCCCACTGCTGGGACACGGCCTCCTCTCTATGAGAGGGAATGGGCTATAATCCACCACGCGGGCCCAGTGCGGGTTGGTAGATGTCACATGTCTTCGAATTTTTTGGTTCTAAGACATGCCAGTTTCCTGACGATGTTTTCCTTCACCGTTTTGAGAGCACCTAATAACATGAAATAGTTGTCGTAACAAGTAGTTGTAAAACTAGCAAAATTAAGTTTTTAAACAATAAACTTACTAACTCTTGGGATTTCTAACGAGAGACTTGTTTTACCGACAAAGTTGGGAAGTCTAATTACGTGGTAATGGCGTTCCTAACTTTTAAACCTAAACTGGACAATGTTTCATGCTGGTACTACTTTTCTAAAGAGTTGGTTAGGTAGCCTGTAACTGACGACTGAGAATCAGAATCAGATCTTTATTTGCTTTGAATGTAGGTACAGGTAGGTATAAAGTGTTGTACATAATTATGTCCTGCCGGGGTTGCCCCCGGCAGGACATAATTATGTACAACAGTAAGGGTTCGAACAGTCCCTTGTGGGAGTCCCACAAGGGACTGTTCGAAAGAGATACCGTGGCCCCGGAACACAAAGGGCGATGAAGGAACATGGATGGGTTTTAGTCAGTAAAAGTCTGAGACCCCCTTCTGCTAAGCCCAGAGCGGGAGGAGTCATTTGATGAATACCCACGCGAAAAAAAAAAAAAGTGTTGTACATAAATTAATGAGATTGGTTACAATCTACCTTACGGCATGCACATTACAGAATGAGGTATTTTATTGTGAATGACAGGACCCATTGTCATAACACTTTTCCTTAACAGTGCTGTTTTGTAATTACCCGAATGTTTGATAGCTCTTGTATTGGGATCTCAAGGGGCCATTTCGTGTTCTTATATTGGCCAGTGACGAAAATAAGTTTAAATTGGTTTTTACAAAAAATTGTGAGTAAAACAGTGTGTCTGAGGCTAATTGTTGATGCTTCGTAAAAATGTATTGAGATGGATATGATATGTGTCTGACAACTAGTCTTACCAATGGGTAACGTATTACCCAGTACTAACTGGGCTGTGGAGGTCGGATAGACTCGCCTGTAATGCTGGTATTCAGCTGAATCCGGTTAGACTGGGCACGACGCTAATATGGTTGGGACATGGCTGAACAGATGATGAGTCTGAATACTTCAATGGGGTAGGCACTGAATTTGGGGAAGAAAAAATGTCTTTTCATTCAAACTTGCGTAAAATTATATTTAGAGTAGTAACATTCAGAATATTAATTTTGTTTATTGACAACACTGATGTCTATTTTAATTTGTTCATGGCAACACGCTCTTGCCTCCATAAAACTATTCTGTAACGACGTGTTCTGAGTGCTACTTTGCAATAAAATTTAATTATTGTAAAGGTTATTGAGATTTTCAATTATATTACGAATCCTCGACCTGGAAACAGCATCCACTACAAATAATACAAACCCCAACAATAAAGCCATTTTAGCTTCCTACCTAATACAAATCTAACAAGATAATACCACTACTTTTCTTAGTCTAAATTATATTCAAATTTCCCCAATTTATGTCTTCATTCCACCACTCGTTTATAAGCAATAACTTGCAAACTGTTTGAGCTCAAGTTTGAATTTAATACTGCAATAGTTCAAAACGTAACAGGTGCAATTCCTAGCGAATGCTGCCTTGCAAATAATGCGAACTTAATTATCGCCTTTGGAACCCATTTGGGAGTCAATTTACTGAGTATTGCGAATGCATTAAAGTAGTAGTTAAGGAGTTATGGCTAGAATACTAAATAATGTTATTGGATACAAGTTTGTTGATACTTTCACAAGTGTTTTAGATTTATACATTTAAATCTCTTCGACAATCTTCGCAGGGTGGCTGAGAGAGCAACTGCATGAGAGTTGCTGAGAATCGAGTTAAGTGGCGTGCGATTGAGGAGGTCTATGTCAAGCAGTGGACTTAAAGTAGGCTGATGATGCTAACCGTAACCTCACCAGTCCAGGCTCCAGGTCCAAAGGTCCACTAGTTGTCCGGTGTTGTTGTATTTTGCTAAACTGGGTCTTTTTGGCGCAACTGGTGTTGGGCCTAGGTGGAAGATTTCGGCTTATCTCATCGAGAGGAGGCCTGTGTCCCAGCAGTGGGAACCTTGTAAGTTAATTGAGCAGTCAGTAATTGAGGTATGTTTTAAATCTTATATCTTACTAGGTACTCTTTTATTTAAATGCAAAAATTTGCATGAATGGATGTGTGTTACCCAATCACGCCAGAACGGTTTAATGGATCAGGATTAAAGGAGATATTCCAGAAATGTATGAAACCTGGGTCAGGACTATGTACGCTAAAGACAGAATCAAAGACGTCACTTCTTAAAACTGTCAAAGTCATCAAACTTTATGTTACACAACTGTCATGGCTGCACTAAAAATAGGGTTATTCTTATTAAAAAACTTTTCAAATGATCATTTTTGTACGCCTGTACCCTTCTTCAAATTAAATTGTTAGGATTTTTATGAATTTTCCCTATTTTTTTCCTATTGATCTATGTAGTGTACATAGTGGTGGCCCAAAATATCTCCTTTGGCACAGAGATAGATTACAGTATGGCATAGCACAAAGGCTTCTAGAACCTAACCTCTAAAACCCTGTCTGAAAAACTATAACACCTCCCGCTAAGTACAACAATAGGGTTGTCAAAGACTAAACTTTCATCCGATTAAAGTATGGAGAGCCCTCACGTTTCTGCTTTAATCTACATAATTGCATCACGTAGACATATAAATTTTATCTACGTGCAATGTTTGCGTAAATAAATAATAATACATAAGTTGATAATAAAGTTTTAAGGTGAGATTGTCGATGTTTTGTGTGGAAATTAACGTTTACAGCAAAAAGCCAAGCTCGCACACATTCAGAAAATTATATTTTTTATTTATGATTAATGATGTTTATTTTGCAGGTAGATTTTTACAAACACTTTTACAGGTATTTCTTTTTAACTAGATGGGGCCGGTGTTTCGTACCTGACTATTCTGAGAAGAAACAGCCGAAACAAACTCAGAGGTCATAGTCTCTTTTGAAGTCCAGACATGTCATAATCTTGCTCAATTCACATGAGGACTATGCAGATTAGTGTCTGAGATGGTCTTTTGAAGAAAGAACCACACAGATTTGAGTGGACATGTCCAGTCAGCGCAAGCATTTGTCAGTTATCGTGTAGTTCGACTTATAACTCAAGGAGCTCAACGAAACGACGAACAATACCAAAGAAAGGACACTTGGGTAGGTCGCTTATAATAGTACCTACTCCAACTGCCAGACAGTTGTGGGAAAAAAACTAACAAAAAATAAAAATGTGACCCATGAGCCAAAACCATTGAAAAAACTAATTTTCTATAATACATTTATTTAATTTATTTTGAATCTCGAAAAAAAGAGGTTACTACATATTATGTACAAATGGGGAGACACAGGCAAATATAATCTAAGATGGCGCCACCATAGCTTGGTCTCAATTTTGACCAATGAGGTTAAGCTATTTTGAAATATAAAATAACATTACCACATTTTCAACCAATGACGAAGTTGGGAACCAGCTACGGTGGCGCCATTAGTTTCACAGTGTGTAAATTGGGCTTCTATGATAAATGGCAAAACCAAAAATTTATTTCAAAATCATAATCATCAAAAACAAAAAAGAACTTTGATGGTTTTAAGCCATTTTTATTCGCGTAACTTTATACGTAAAAAATACTGTCTATATATCCGTATAATTTTAAAAAGCTTTAAACAAAAGTCTTGCTACCAAGACCAACGAACACGAATAAAAGTCTTTAAATTACCCGGAAAAAACCAGCTGAGTAATATCGATAACAAAAACTCCTGTCCATTGAATGGCAGGGAAAATCCTTCGTAAAAAATAAGCTAGTCAAGTGGCAGTATCTGTATATTATCGCGATATCCTAAAGCCAACCAATAAAATTAGTCCA
This sequence comes from Xestia xanthographa, assembly GCA_905147715.2. Lineage (NCBI taxonomy): Eukaryota > Metazoa > Arthropoda > Insecta > Lepidoptera > Noctuidae > Xestia > Xestia xanthographa. The sequence goes on along the minus strand of LR990668.1, from coordinate 10,562,864 downwards.
TTCTTCTGTTTAATTAGAGCTGTACAAGTATCGATGAATTTGTTTATTTTTTTTTTCGTTTAGTCTACATTTGACAGATTCTACTTATGACATCATATTCTACATTTGACAGATTCTATATTTGACAGATTCTACAATCGACAGATTCTATGTTTGACAGATTCTACAATCGACAGATTCTATGTTTGACAGATTCTACAACCGACAGATTCTATGTTTGACCGATTCTACAATCGACAGATTCTATGTTTGACAGATTTTGAATAAGTTATTAATTAACAGGCAACAGTCACGTTTTTACTGTCTCGTCGTTCTTGTGGTCGTAAGCAGGATGTGGTCCTGGGTTTCGATTCCTACGTAGACAAAGTGTTATTGGGTTTTTCCATTCGGAATTTCTCAGTAGCTGTCACGGAGTCTAGATTTGTGCCGGTTGATGGCAATAAGCTAGCCCCCTATTACATGGGGCATAAACTTTTTTATTTGGCGAAATGAGAGGGTGTACTGCAATGTACATCTCTGCCTAACCTTTCGAGAATAACCAGTATGATGGTATGTCGATGAAATTGTTTAAAAGTGATTCGATTTTACAGTATGAAAACATTTATTTTTTCTTGGAAAAGCATTAACAAGTTACAGTTAAATTGTTAAAACAAATCAATTTTAATTTGTTTTGACAGTAAAATGTGTCTGATATTGCGAATGACAATGAGTTCAACTAATTATAAAATTGAGGCGCATTTAAATCTAGTGAAAACAGTTCAATTGAAAAATGGCGAATATTAACGAACTTATTAAATTATTGCACCCAAAATTGTATACATTTATTTGTTCAATAAAAGTTCAGGCCACGGTTTTACAGCTTAAATTCAATTGTGACAAGATAATAAAATACTTAAATATTCTAATTTATTTAAGACAATGCCCATAATAATCCTATAGTCTCCGCCAGATAAGTAAGAATTAAAGGTCATTAACCCGCATACATTATTCAAATACATACCTAATTCCGAAAACAGAAATAATTACATAAACTTGGGACAAAACGACCTTTATCGTGATCCTTGACTTTTTCTAGTAATAAAGAACGATTCATAATGTATTGTCGGGGTACCTACGCAGAGAAATTAAGGAAATAGCAATGACCTTTAATTCTACTTGTCTCGCGGAGACTATAGTAAGAATAGTTTTTAACTTGCTCAGTGTTCCATTTATCTGTTTTATTTATTGTAATATTATTTTATTAATTTTCTATTATTGTACTTACTCCCTAAGGTGAAAAATCTACAGCAACAACAAAATATAACTACCCACTCGATTTTACTTTAAACACTTACAAATTATATCTATCGACACTTCCTAAACCACTTCAGGTCCCCTCACTATTCCTTTATCGGAGCGCAGCCAATCGGCGCAACGTCCCCTTGACGTATTACACTACATTCTTCTAGCTCAAGCCCCTGATACCTATTTATTTTGGACACCCAAATCCAAGTGGATTTTCGGCCCCATACGGTTATTGTAATTTCAGATGCTACTGCATATCTTAGGGGAGAATTTATTTAAAGGGGATGAGAGGGATAGAAGCCATTTTCTGAAGATTTATCTTTCTTGCCTTGTGGGTAAAGAATTTCGGGGCGATAGCTTAATTGGTGCAGTTAATTTACTTAATTTAGTCGAGGTTCTTTTGTGGTTGTGGGTTTTTAAGCTTGGTTAAGTTATAGTTTTCTTTGTATGTTTCAGAGATTTATTTATTTATTAAGGTTAGCCTACAATTGTTTACACTTTACATTTCATTTAAAAGTACACGATATACATTTATAAGTGCAACAATTATTTACAGGCTAACACCACATTCACTATTTTATTTAAATTACAATATACATTAAATATTATAACAATTAATTGTGAACTATGAATGATAAAACTAGTGTAAAACAAAATAGATCTAGAGACTTATCAAACGAATCAAGAACAAATTAATTTAAATATATTGATCGAAATAAAAACAAAATAACAGATAAATAAATTAAATTAAACCAAGACTACATTTTTGGTCAATAAATTAATACATTATTTCAAATTAAATTAACGTTAAACATAATTAATTATAAAATTGGCAATTCAAATTCAAATCATATAGTTGTTGTGCGAACAGCATTCAATAATTACTTCACAAAATTTTCCTATACTGTCGTGGTGAACGTCAATCAGGTCACTGCAGCTGTTTAGGATTTTACACATTCGCGGTATTGGTGAGTTAGCACCCAAGACAGTTCTACGCAATGGCGGGTAAAGCGGAGTGATGGGATTTCTGGGATAGCGGGCTGGGGCACGAAACTTGAGGAGACCCAGTAACTGTGGACAGTCCATCTGCCCTCTGAGTAGTTTGTATAGAAACAGGGTATCCATAACTTCTCTTCGAGTCGTTAACGAGAGCATTTTAAAAGTTTGCAGACGGGACAGATAGGAGGGCAGCTGCTTGCTAGATTTTGGTACGTTGATAATTATTTTTTTATTATAAAAAGATCAGCATAAGTAAAAATATAGTTCTAGTCGGTTTTTTACTAGTTTTTTCTCATTTCAAAATGAAACCTAAACAGCAAAAGGCCATTTCATAATATTCTACACTTTTTGTCATATTTTTAACTCTCATCAAGTTCCCGGTAAGGACATTTAAGGCACAATCACAAGCAAAAATTTCTACCACACCGTGAGCTATTAATTTATGCCAGAAATTAAATTTTACAACGTACAGACGGGCGGACAAAGGATTAATAAGGTTTTTGGACGCGAACCTTGGGTTGCGCCTGAGGGACCATAAAAAACCACAAGTACTAGCCAAAGGGGACCAGGGGGGAAAGGGGGACAGGGTAGGAGTGAATATTTTACGTTCGGCTTAAGGTGAGTGCAAACTTGGGCATTTCTAAAGTGCAAAATTCGCACAAGAGGCGCAATGAAAGTAAATGCTCATTTTCAAAACTGTTTCTGATATAATAGTACCTACTTAACACATTGTGTTTCCTGATCTTCTTTTTAGAATGTCGATGACGGGGCGGTTTTTATACCAAAGTTCAGGTTTTGGTTGACCGGGTTTAAGCCCGTGAGGACCATTGCTGCGTCACCTGGTGGCGACACACGCCACCGACGAGTCACCTTCTCCGGCACCCGGCATCCGACGCCCTTACCAGCATCAGGCATCTGGCTCCACTCCTGGATAACCTGCGGGTCCTGCATCCTGCTCCTCGGCTCCAGCGTCCATGCAGCTACGCGCAAGCCAGGGCAGTACTTGTCACACCTACCTCCATAGACAGAAAAATTATGACGGGCTTTTGGAGATCTACGACCTACGTGGCTCAATGCTGGTCCTGCTCCACATGGACAGGGGCGCATAAATTAGATAGCATTACATATAATTGTTGGAGCTGCTGAAGATTGTACAACTATCTTTGCATTGTATAGATTCAATCTCTAGTATTATATAATCGCATAGCCCATATTGTGTGAGTACTATGTAAAGCTATCATTCACTGGAATCCTACGTCTTTTCTTGACTTGAATGTGCCCAGGCAGTTGAGAGTATGTCATGCTCACTCTAATGTCTCGCTGATGGTGGCGCGTGTGTCCGATCATTTGGTTCCCTACAAAATGGTTGAGTTAAATGGTGCTGATCCATGCGTCATGTTCGTGAACGGGCGCTGTCAGTTGTGACTGGTCATCTCTTAGTTGCCGTGGCTTATTTTAATGTTTATTTTTTAATTGTATTTTTTGTTTTTACTATGGACACTTTTAACGTGCACATCTTGCTACATTGTTCTCACATAATATACCATCTCAACACGAATGATGTAACCAAGATTTTGTAACAATTTTATGATTTAAAAGAGTGTCCATGGAGTTTCTTGCCCGTTCTTCTCCATAGAGATCTACGCTAGGGAATGGGCAACTACAGTACTTTCACAGTTTTTATGTCTTGTGACTGTGACTGTAGCTAGTTACATTTAATTTTCATCTTTGTTTCGACAATTCAAAAGTGCCTGCAACTGGCCTACTTGAAATAAATGATTTGATTTTGATTTTGATTTTATCTAATAATATTTTTTATGAAAGTGTTAGAGCGTTTTCGTTTACTCCAGAAGCTTTAATAACTCCATCGTTTCATTGGCCACTTATTTGGACTATTTTACCAATATAAATCCAAATCATGAAATGAAACAATGTGCATAAAAATGATTATAAGTCAAATGTTAAAAGAATGAGGTATCGCATAGGTAAGTACTATGTTTTCAGTGGATGCTGCAGCTCTTGGTGGCTTCCGTGGCGGTAATCTGTTAAATTTTAGCATTTTAGCTGCAACCGGTAAGACTGTAAGCTGACCGCCGAACTTCGTTGAAAAAGACTAGACAGATGATGGCCACGTGGAATCGCTCCAGATTTTACAAACCCTGTTTTGGTTCTAAAAACTGTACAAATAGCTAAATATTTGTAATTCTCTCACTCATAAATGCTCCAGTTGGTATTCGCCCTTATATCTCAAAAAATAGTTAAACAAAGTGTTTTACTTTTAAATATTATGAAAGAGGCCTAAAACATGGCCACCCCAGGTTTTTCAAAGGACTTAAATAAACTAATGTTTGACGAAGAAAAATATAGGATCAGATGAAAATGGACGAAGGGCGAACTAAATAAGTGGAAAAGGACTTGAATTTAGAAGTAAGTACATAAGCAAATTAGACTAATTAAGAATAATAGAAGGGTTAATAAATTGGATTTTTATTTTTTATTTGAGATCAGCTTGTCTTTGACCTTTATTTTTCTTAACTAAACAGACTTATCTCTTTATTAAAAAGCTAGCTTTTCCCGTAGTTTCTCTCGAGTGGAATCTTAATTAACGGTTTTCTTTTTCAACCTTTGGCCTACGAGTGCTGACAGTAAGTTTTTTTTACAAATCTGAACTAAACGTTACGTTCTTGACTTATACACTTGACAAGCACAATAATGGACAGATGGAGAAAAAATAATAATAGTGAATCTGACGCAGAATATTTGTAAAATCTCCCGTTGGCGGAGAATGTCCCATTCGCACAAAGTCCCATTCGCACAAAGTCCCATTCGCACAAAGTCCCATTCGCACAAAGTCCCATTCGCACAATGTCCCATTCGCAATGTCCCATTCGCTGGATATTACTATTTGGATTTTTCGTATATTTTGCCGCGTAATTTAAATTTTATAACGTTGTTAGCAAATTAATCTGCATTCGTGTTATTTTTGCGCGAATCATATTTTCATCAACATACAACCTGACGCTTACCTGCAAATTGCAAAAATAAATGTAAGGAATTTCGCGGGTTACCATGGTGCTTTCACCTTAAGGTTTATCAACTCTGAAATAGACATGATATGTACTTGACTATCAAACAAATTGACTATAGCACCATTTAAAACCCATTTTAAAATCCCTGCAAAAAAATCTCACTCATCCCTCTTTCAACCCTCAAAACTTCAGTTCTACAAGTATTAATGACCCGCCATTCAGTCTAACACTTCAGTCCCGATCATTAAGGCCGTCCAAATATTCTTGGAGTGAGGATATATCCAGTGTTCGCTGGTCACCGATTGATGGGTCTCGGCAGTCACCAAACATTCCCGGTAGAAATATTGAGGCTATTTATAAAGGGGATGGTTTGAGTTAAGAGCGGGTAGCGTTGAAAAAAATAATGAGTTGATTTTAAAACTAAATATTGTCAAAAGCTTTACAATGGGTGGAAACCCACCAACTTTCATTGCCTCACCGATATCTTGTAATATACTTGGGAAATATCATTAATAAAAAATAAAAAAATAAAAAAACCTGACTGCGTAAAAAATAACTATTAATTTTAAATAAAAACTGAAAAGAAAAAACAAGTTCAGGAAACAGGACATAATTGACTGCAACAGTCGGGACCCATTAAATAACCTAGACTAAAATCATTTCACCCAATATGGGTCCGACTGTTGCAGTCAATTATGTCCTGTTTCCTGAACTTGTTTTTTCTTTTCAGTTTTTATTTAAAATTAATAGTTATTTTTTGCGCAGTCGGGTTTTTTAATTTTTTAAATTTTTTATTTTGTTTTATTTTACACTTTTTAGTGACGTAGACATACCATTTTAAAATCCTCATGATCAGCCCTTTATCAAGCCGTTCAGGCTGTAGACCGTGCCAAACATTTGAAAGAAAGAAAGAAAAAATCTTTATTTATCGCAGGGACATGACATCCATACAAAATTTAAAAACATAACAAACATTCATAGTATTACAAAACGGAACATAAACAAAAAGTAATTTTAAAAATATAGCATTATATATTATCACAGCATATATTATAGCATTATTTATTATTATTTTTTATTATGTATTTGAATTTGGCGCCAAAAATCCGCCATTTTGTTTTATTTTTTATTTTAATATACTTACTCAGTGTCACTCACAGTAAATACGAATCTAACGACACCTCTAAAGCTAAAATACATCGAGCCGTTCAGGCCACAGAGCGTGCCAAACAATTATACATACATACATACATACATACTCTCGAAAAACATAACCCTCCTTCTGGCGCAGTCGGGTAAAAAAGCCCGTGGGCTAAAAGAAAAGAGTAAAAAAAATACTTTTTTGGCATAAATAGGAACACATCAATTCAAATATTTAATACAGAATTAAGTGTACCTTACGGCCACTGTCTGGCGTGATGTGAGAAATAGAGCAGGACAAGGTTTTCTTCGCTAGGGGTACTATTGACTAACTAATGTATTATGAAAGAACTAATTAAATTGTCTGAAAACTAAAGGAGTTTCCTTTAGTTTTACTCATTTATTTGTCCAGAAATACATTCTAAGCTTACAATTGACGACCCGATTGGCGCAGCGGTAGTGAGGCTGCCTTACGTTCTTAGGGTCCCGGGTTCGAATCCCGGTCGGAGCAAATGTTTGTGTGATTAGCATTTGTTTACGAGTCATGGACTTTTATATGTATAATAAGTATATATTTACAAACAAAAAGTATCTATGTAGTGTATCAACTATTTGGTGTCCACGACACAAGCCTCGTTGCTTAGTGTGGCACTAGATGGCGCTGTGTGTAATGTCCAGCAATATTTTTTTTTTTTTTACCAAAACTCATGATACCTCCGTAACAATCAAAAACACTGTGAAACTAACTAGCTTATAGTATTTAAGTTTCACAAAATTCATAAAAATATAATTATGCAAATAAAGAACAATGTCTGTTTTCCATGCATTATTTTATGAACACACAAAATACTTAACAGGATAAACATTAAGATAGAAGAGTACTCACAAAATATAGATCTCGGTCAAAATAAGATAAAAGATTATTCCCGCTGTCGCTCTTCTCTTGGAACCTTCCCAAAAAAAGTCTCCACGAAAGGGTTCAGTAATCCTGAGCGTGTGTGTTTTATTTGATCGCGTGTCACACAGCTTATGGCTTATGTTTTACAAATATCGGCGTCACACTGAAGGTTACTGAGACTTTCTAGTTTCGGATGTGGAGTTTGAAAAATTGGGGGCCCCGGAGCTTTTTTTCTTTTTGTGGTTTAGGGTTTTTGCCATCGTCCTTTTGAGTGAGGTCTACTAAGGTTTATTTGGCTTTGCTTTTGCAAGGGTAAGGTTACGCACCTAAAGATATCTTTATCGTTTATTCTTCTGAGTATCATCGATTGCGAATAGTTCTAATATGATGTTTGAAATACATACGCGGAATTCTCTTATAATTTCAGCTCAACCTAAATTTCCAAATGTGTCGAAATTCCTGCATTTAGATACTTGGAAAGCTAAAATTTTAGATAATTTTAGATGGCGCTGTGTGTAATGTCCAGCAATATTTATTTATTTATTTATTTATTATTTTATTTATATTGATTTTAAGTTTCAAGAGACAGATCTTGTTTCAAGTTAGTTATAACAATTTAGCTTTCTAAAATCATTTATTTGCTATTAAACTGAACAAGATTAAAATAATTTTGTTAATTAGGTAAATGACAATTAGCAGTCACTATACTCAAAATGTCACTTACAGGATATCTTCCGTGATTATTGATTATTTTTGAGCTCCCGATATTTCGAGTCTGTTGCAAGCGCCATGATCGCGGGTTAACAAAGTAAGTGACATTATGAACCGTGAAAGCTTAAAATAGAATTAGCAGTCAACTTAAAACTCCCAAACAAAATACCAAAAGCTCAACAAAATATTGAAGCTACTACAAAAACAAACACTAATAAACACTCAAGTTCAATACTCTCCCTCCATTACCCAAAATCACCAACTTGTAGTCTAAAACGCCAAACAATATATCACCTCTGTTAGACCCTAGCTACAAATCCACTTAATATTAATCGCTGTGCCACAAATTTCGCCTTAGATGCTAAGTCTTTCATGTCTAATATTGACCAAAATTGCTTGAGGCTCAGACGGTTTCGGCAAAGATTTATGACCAATAAGATGGGTTGTTCTATATGTCTGGTCTGTTAGTACTTATACCTGTAATGTAGTGGTGATAAAAGTAATTAAGTTAACAGAAGGCGAGTAATTGGTGTGAGAGGGATTATGTCTGGCTTTTTCTTATTTGATGATGATATTTGGAATTAGGTATGATAGAAACTTATTAATATTATAAATGCGAAAATGTGTAAGGATAGTTACTCTTTCACGCACAAACTACCTAACAGATTTAAATGAAATTTAGCATACAGATAGTTTATAACTTGGATTAACACATAAAATACTTTTTATCTCGGTTGTTTGATCCCGATGGACAAAATCAAAAATCAAAATCCTTTGATTTTAATTTTTGATTTTGTCCAACGGGACATTACATATTTATTTCAAGTAGGCCAGTTACAGGCACTTTTGAACTGTCGAAACAAAGATGAAAATTAAATGTAGCTACAGTCCCAGTCACAAGACATAAAAACTGTGAAAGTACTGAAGTTGCCAATCATTGAAATACACGCGGCCAAACCGCCACCGGTTTGGCCGCGTGTATTTCAATGATTGTATACACTTAAAGACTAGCTTATGCCCACGCATAAGCTAGTCTTTATCATAAGTGTATACAAACGGTTACAACGTATATAATTCTAAACCCTCCCCCCCCCACACAGAAATTATTCATTGGCATTTTTTTTTTAAACAGCTGATTCCTTATAAAATACAATACCTACACGGTCAATGTGTATGGAAAAGCCATTTTTTTTCTGAATAGTAATTTTTGTACAACTTGCCTTGCTGTAATATTGCTTATGAATTGTGATCGCTAATCGTTTTAGGACTACTTGGAAGCATAATACCAAATGTTTTTTTGTTGCACTTGTTACAAGTCATAAATAAGTGATAATATTGCAATCGACGACGACACGACTGTGACGACACGACACACGACCACGACACAGACACGACACGACACGACGACATGACACGACACGACGACGACGACATGACACGACGGCACGACACGACGGCTCGTCACGACTGTGTGTGTCGTCGATTGTGTTCGACTTACACTTTTTTTAAAAAACATCGTCGTTCATATTATTTCAAGACTCACAAATCAAAAAGCTAGTCCAAAGCTTACTAACGAGTACCAGAACCGCATAAATGAAAGGAGGCTTTCACACTACAAACATTCAAATCCCCTCAACGAACGCATCAAAAAATTTCACCACTCAATTTCCCGAGGCTAAAAAGTAAAGGAAGTTTTACTTTGTATGGCATTTATAACGAAGGTAAAACAAAGGATTCCCAATCACGGCTCTAAGGGGAAGTATCGTCTAATTGGTCACGTGTTCCCTCTCGATATGAGAGTTGGGGTAGGATTTCATGTACCTAAGTTATTGGTAGTCGTATGTTTATGATATTTATTTTTCTTTTTCCTGGTCGGATTTATGGTATTTCAATTACAACCGCAAATACGTGTCATAACATTTCATAGTGACGTAAGACAAACATTTACAAAATATATTACCTATGTTTAAATTTTGGTTAAAAGTACTACATACTACAGCAACATAGAACAAAAAGTACCACAACGCCATCTATGACACAAATGAACAACTAACATCAAATTTCTACATTACGCAGTTAAGGCCGTCTGCGCCAAGCAAAGTAGGTATTTAACGCTATCACCCTTTACGCGAAACGAGTCGTGCACACGCGTCGCCGACTTGAACCCAAAGCTGAGCGAAGTGTCACAGTATAGGTAAGCGTGTCGTGTAGGCAGTAGGTCAACTTATTTTATTAAATTGTCAGCTTGATTTATTATAATAGGTAGTAATTGCGAAAACCTAACATTTAAATGTAATAAATTAATTTGAATAGATATTGTAAATGCAAATTGCTGCAAGTCGTAATTTATTTAATTATTTGTGTACCAGACGGGTGGACTCGTGTTTGGAAATTCATAAACTATAACGGAACCAAATCTGAGCCACTAACCGCCCTGTACCGAAAGTTCCGGGTGTAAACGTTAGCTTCGTAGAACGGAGAGGTGGGTTTGGAAAATACTGCACTATTATTGTTGATGGAAAAGAAATGAAACACTATTTGACTATGGTAAGACACTACAAGCAGACAATACTGGAAAAACTGAGCTGAAACTATAATCGGAAAGAACTGTTAACTATTCCGATATCGAAACGAAACTGACTGCTTGAATATCGAAATCAAAACCGACTGTTCCAATGTCGAAAACAAAACTAACTACCTATGCGGCGCCTGCGCTGTGCTTTCATACTATTAGCAGACACACAAAAAATATTCGCGAATCCTCTAGCGGTGTCTCGTATTGTTCGCTAGACAATCTTTTAATTCATACAAAAAGCATGAACCAAAAAACATTAACAAAAAAATACAAAGGAAACTATAAGCAAAAGGATGATAAACAACTCGAACGGAAGAAGGAAGTAGGTACTTTACGCCCTCGGCGTACGGTCGAAATTAAATTAACATTTCTCGATGTTTTTTATAAGTAGTTTGCATACGCGCACCTGTGACGAGACTATTCTCGAGGGAATTTGTACCTACTTACTTTTTGACTAGGTTTCTTACATTGTTTTTATCTCACGAAGTGACACATGCTTTATTTGTTGTGTGCACAAAACAGAAAAAACAGTAGAATTCGTATAGCGCTTTATTAGTATCGGAACCAGCGTACCCCAAACTAACACATAAACAGGTTAATTGTATTTCGTAACACTAAGAAAAGCGTGGTGTGATTGGTAATGTCTTCGTTTATTTGAAAATAAACCATATTCATATGCTAATAGAGTGGTTTATTATCTACTCTGTTTACGTATTAGCTCTTAGGGAATAGTTTCACGAGCAAGTTCTGCTACTCGCCGCTAGATGTCACTACACTAAATGCATCTACTAAACCTTTATTAGTTTTGTAATAAGATTGATATTTCCGTAACGAGCTCATTACTATGTTTGTGCTATTCGTCCTTTTCTAGGGTTGTACCACTGTCGTTGCCTTTTTATCGACATTGCGTTTTATTTTCAAATATAATACAAGAGTCGATAAATATTTTTAAATTTCAAAATGAATGAAGTACTTACATATGTTTGAAATCAAGTGTTATACATTTATAATAATGCTTATGATTTACCTATAGAAAGAATAATTAAGAATGTATTGTTATGTTAATATTGTCATGTTATACAACTGATTGATTTCGAAAATTATACTATTTGATAGAAAGGTAACAGATTAAACTACACGATTTGTTACTACGGGTACCTAGTACCTACTTTCTATTGACATCTATCATCTTTCTATGATCATAGAACATTGAAGTTTAAAATATCGATAACTCATTATCGATAACGTCAATCTCTAATTGAGTAGCGGACTGTGACATGTGCGTAGTTGGAATAATATGTTTGAGTTAAAAGAAAGTAGACCCTATGGTGTAAACAATAAAGTCTATTTGTACTTGTCTTGTCTAATAAAATAATGTTTTTCAAATTTTAATCGAAATAAAGCAAATTAAGACTTACCGATGGTATGATATACCACCATTTGATACATTTTTGTTTCTGCTATCGTTTTTACATTCTAGGACAGCACAATAGGGCATTTTAGTAATTTTTTTTTAAGTTAAGTTAAGCTTTGTAGAAGTTATTGTCACTGTGACGCTTGTATCTAGACTGATGTGCGTGGCGTGTGCGTGGGGGAAACACTTTGCGGAACAGCGCAAAGCTCGGGGTACGCGCGACCCGCCCACATACGATTTCTACTGTTTTTTCTGTTCTGTGGTTGTGTGTGTCACCGTAAAATTGTAAATACTGTTCGATTATAATCTATCTCGTGAGATTGTAAACTCGTTCGTTGAGGAATTCCCTCGACTGTCTATGGTCTCCATCATCAGACAAATGGCACTTAATGTAACTAATGGCACTTATAACCCATATGGGTGCAAAGTTCTCATCAATAGAAATGAATTAAATCCAAACACAAGGTAGCTACTGTAAAACGTTGAGGAGTTCCTTTGACTGTCCTTCGTCTTTATCATCAGACCCCTAAAGATGACCACAACCCATTTAGGTGTAAAGTTCTCATCAATACAAATTAATCAAGCCCAAACACCAGCTAATTATTGTGAATCGTTGAGGAGTGCCCTCGACTGTCTTCGGGTTCCATCATCAGATCGAGTCCAGACTTTCTTTAAATAGTAGTGCTCTAAAATACTCAATGAACAAAAAAACAAACGCACTAGTCGCACTACGATGTTCAAAGGTTTCCCTCGATTTCTCTGAGATGCCATCATCAGATCCTAGATTCATGGTCATGATACTACTCTTGGAATATTCTTTCCAACAAAAAAAGAATCATCTAAATCGGTTCATAAACGACGAAGTTATCCTACGGTCAAATTGTGAAACCTCCTCCTTTTTTTAAGTCGGTTAAAAAAGACTGTACTGTTATAATTACACTACGTTCTTTAAATAAATCGTTTGATAAATTGGCGGGACAGCCGTGCGCCAGCAAAAGGGACATAGGTCCTACCTCGTCAAGGCCTGGCGGGTGACTGAATCCACGTGCGCAAGCCGTTTTCTTATATAATAATTTATTATTAAAAGGATTAAATTGTTTTGCAAAATTTAACCACAAATAATTGTTCTATATGTTATTAACTTTGCTTAGATATTTTTTTTGGAAGTAAAACTTTCATATTCTTCAAGTAAAATAAGAAAAACATAAAAAAATATTCGAATTAGGCTCCTGTTCGGATTTTTTTTTCATCGATTGAAGTTTTTGATATCATGTTTTGAACCACAAATTATCTTAGTAAATATAGGCAACTATAATATCAATTTTTTTTGGCTTTAAAAAATCACAATTTCTTTGTTTACTATTGAATCAAAGTTATGTAAAATTGGGAAAATTGGGTCTACCTGCCCTTAAAGTTATCCGCAACATAAAATAGATATTAAGATCGTTCGATCGTTTTTGGATAGATATTGTACACCTTCTATGTATGTTACAGCGATCTTTTATAATAATAATAAGAACCAATATTTCACCTGTGACAAGCAATAAATGAATTTGATTTTGAAGAATATATATAGAAGAAAAGATTCCGACTAATTGAGAACCTCTCCTCCTTTTTTGAAGTCGGTTAAAACCCGACAACAACTGTCGGTCAGTAACCCACCAGACACAATACCCATTTGGTCAGATGACCCTCCCTTTTCTGTAAGGGATGATGAACTGTACACCCTGTTCTGCATACCCAGACCTATTAGGTATGTGTCTCTCCAAAATAACAATAAAAAACCGGCCAAGTGCGAGTCGGACTCGCTCACGAAGGGTTCCGTACCATTATCTATACATTAGACAAAACGGCAAAAAAATCACGTTTGTTGTATGGGAGCTCCCCTTAAATATTAATTTTATTCTGTTTTTAGTATTTGTTGTTATAGCGGCAACAGAAATACATCATCTGTGAAAATTTCAACTGTCTAGCTGTCACGGTTCATGAGATACAGCCTGGTGACAGACAGACGGACAGACGGACAGACGGACAGACAGCGAAGTCTTAGTAATAGGGTTCCGTTTTTACCCTTTGGGTACGGAACCCTAATAAAAACTAAACGTACTTTTTCATCAACCTGTATAAATTGTCCCACTACTGGGCAAAGGTCTCTTCCTTCAACGCCTTCAACTCCTTAACAAAACTGGCATGATGACTAACATGATGAATGATCAGATGGAGAAATCAACGCAAGGAAAAATAAATTCTAGTCTAGAAATCAAATAACAAACTTATGATTATATTATGTTTTTAAACTAACCTGGTCACTAACATTATCATTCACACTGAAAAGCATGTTATGAGTGTTTTCGCACTACGTCCGATCTGAGTCCAATCATCATCATCATATCTGCCGTAAAACGTCCAGTGCTGGACCCAGGCCTCCCCCAAGGGGGTTTTGCCATAATCGCCACGCTTGGCAGGCGGGTTGGCAATCGCAGTACGGTTGTTACAAAAGCACAGAGAACGCTGCTGCCCATTCTCTGGTAAGTCCCTTAGTCGCCTCTTACGACACCCACGGGAAGATATGGGATGGTGCTATTCTTTACGTCCGACACCATACAGACCTAGACCAAGACCGACCGACCGACCGAGTCCAATCCGTACATGTAAAAATACACTACAATACAAAATCGGATGACGGAAACCGGATCTAGTGCGTAAACTACCATAGAAATAGTTCTACGACTACTCCGGCCCGGTTCGAATCGGATTCGGATCGGACGTATTGCGAAACCGCTCTTACTGTTTTTTTTTTGAGTTTATTTCGGCGCTGTCGCAAACATCATGATCACTGATAAACTGAAGTTTTTGCGGGTAGGTTTATGAACAGACACTTTCTTGGTCGTTTTTTGCTCATTATTTGCAACGGTTGATTTTCCACACTATTTCATCATCATCATCATCATTTCAGCCGAAAGACGTCCACTGCTGGACATAGGCCTCCCCCAAGTGTCGCCACATTGATCGGTCCCGTGCGACTCGCATCCAGCGGATTCCTGCAACCTTCACCAGGTCATCGGTCCACCTAGTGGGAGGCCTTCCAACGCAACGTCTTCCGGTTCGCGGTCGCCACTCCAGAACTTTTCGGCCCCATCGGCCATCCGTTCTACGTGCAATGTGCCCTGCCCACTGCCACTTAAGTTTGGCAATTCTTCGGGCTACGTCGGTAACCTTTACCACACCATTTATCTGTAATATTTTCATGCGTTGCTTCGGAACAATCTGGATTATTTGCAAGTCACTATCCCCGATAGCTCTTTATAAAAGCATCAACCATTTTACTATCAAAACTTCATTATCAAATGTTCATCGGTCTCGTGAACTTTAAAAGGAAAACTTAAGTCCCTTTAACTATTTTAGCTTTAGTCATTTCAATTTAGAAATTCTTTCAATAATATAAGTGAAGATCAAAGTTCCAGAAACCGTCAAATTATCCAAATCAACCTTGAACCTAATGCTTTAGCGATACAGTTTAAAATCTATTACAGTTTTGTCGGATTAAAGTAGCTTGATGCGCTGAATCTTCACAGTTGTGCCTTGTACTTATTGCCGCATTTAAAAAGGTAGTCCAGAGCACTTGATTTATCTTTTTAGCAAGTTAGCCATCTGTTCAACACACCACCGTATGCTTGTGGCTAGTAACATAGTCTTCGTCTAACAGGAGATGTGATAGTTTTACGGGTAGGTATCTTTAATCTAGATGGCCTACGTGAAGTGATATTCAATCAGCGATATTGACGATGCAAACGGCAAAAATGAACACGCCTACGGACAGCTTATTACAAGCTTATCAAATAAAAACGGAACACTTATAGGATCACTTTGTTGTCCGTCTGTCTGTCTGTCCGTCTGTCATGACCCTTTTTCTCAAAAACGCGTGGATGTATCAAGCTGAAATTAATATTAAATACTCAAATCTGCTACCTCTTGGAGCAGTGAAAGAAACCAGCTTGTTGGGAATTAATGCAAATTCAACACTTTTTTAACCGACTTCCAAAAGGAGGAGGTTCTCAATTCGATTGGTATTTATTTTTTTATGTATGTACACCGATTACGCTGACATTTATGATCCGATTTGCGTGATTCTTTTTAGGGTTCCGTACCCAAAGGGTAAAAACGGAACCCTATTACTAAGACTTCGCTGTCTGTCCGTCTGTCCGTCTGTCCGTTTGTCCGTCTGTCTGTCACCAGGCTGTATCTCATGAACCGTGACAGCTAGACAGTTGAAATTTTCACAGATGATGTATTTCTGTTGCCGCTATAACAACAAATACTAAAAACAGAATAAAATTAAGGCTCCCATACAACAAACGTGATTTTTTTATAATAATTGGTACGGAACCCTTCGTGCGCGAGTCCGACTCGCACTTGGCCGGTTTTTTAGTTTGATGCGGAATAGTGGCCATTTGGTTCCATAAAATTTAACATAGTTTGGCCCAGTAGTTTTTATTTTATGAACATTTTTACTTCAGTTGTGTGGTATAATGTCATGTATGTTCAACGATTTCTCCTCCATTTGTGAAGCGATTCTCAAAATTCTTTTTTTATTTGAAAGAATATACTCCTGAAATGGTTGCATTTAAATTTGATGTAGATCTGATGCTGATCGTCGGAAATATACAATGAAACTCTTCAAAACTAGATGGTAAATCGGTCATGATTGCTGGAATCGCTTGGATGTTTATTGTTTATACAACATCATGACGTAACATCACGCCTGTATGCTCTGAGGGGTACGCAGATGTGTACAATACACCCAAATTTTGACAGTTTAGGTATGTTAGGGATAAGCCTATTACCATAGCATGTATTAATAACAATCTATATCTATATCTATTCTATACATTATAATAAATCTGTAGAAAATCATTTTTGTACATCGAAAATATTTTGAAAAAAAATTGCCAGGGTGTTAAAGAATAACCAACAGAACCCATTTCCAGCATTTTTAGAATTTTTGTCTGTTTATCTGTTTGTCTGTTTATCTGTTTCGATGATCAAGCATCACGTAAAATATACGAAACCAATATAGATAACTTTTCTCTCTATATAATCTATACAAATTGTGCGTATCTTGGGGTATAATTTAGTCTTTGTTTCATCGTAATCGGTTAATTCTTTCAAAAGATATATATATAAAGTGTTCAAGAAGAACCAATCATCAAATGTAAGTTGCAGCGACATCTATCGCACTAAAATGGTACTAATGACTAAAAATGTGCTCACCAGATAACTTTTAAATCGACTTACCGGTTTAAAAAAAAGTTATTATAGCATAAGGTACTCTAGATTAGTCTACATGACGCTGGTTTGAAGATATACATAGCATTTCCGTGCATTATATTTTAGCAGTTTAATATCTTGGTCGATAGATGGCGTTGTTCATTTCACTCCATTTTCTGAATCGCGGTGTTCAGATTTTCCTTGAAGAATGATACGCACGGCACGTGTCAGTTGCCCCAAATCCTCAAGTTTGGTTTTTTAACCGACAATACAACAGGAGGAAGTTCTCAATTCGACCCGTATATTTTTTATGTACCTATGACCACGAGAGAAATCCGTTAAGCATGATTCTTTTTTTTTTTTTAGGTGTCGGTAATAGGTATAAGTATCTCAAAGTTAGTCCCACTTAAAAATCGTGTTTGGGCTCATTTTCTGCTCCTTTGATGAGAACTTTAAACCTAGCTAGAGTATGACTGTCATCGAAGGTCTATCAGTGGAGACAGAAGGCAGTTGCAAGAGTTTAAAGCAGCTTTATTGTTATTGGCCTCATTTCATACACCTTTGATGAGAACTTTAGACCTAGCTGGAGTATGATTGTCATCAGCGATCGAACGATGGAGACAGAAGGCAGTTGTAAGAGTTCCGCAACAGTTTACAGCAGCTCTAGCGTGTCCCTGCTTATTTTATGCACCTTGATGAGAACTTCCGACTTAGCTGGAGTATGACTGCCATCGAGTTTCTAAGGATGAAGACGTAAGGCTGCCGAGGCAAGCCCTTATTTGGAAAAACATAAGTAGATTATTTTAGCAATTAATGCAAATATATCGGAGAAAATAAATTGTTACACACTTGAATCTATACTAATATAATAAAAGCTCAAGAGTTTGTTTGTTTGGTTGGTTGAATGCGCTAATTTCAGAAACTACTGGACCGAATTAAAAAAAAATACTTTTAGTGTTGGATAGTTCATTTATCGAGGAAGGCTATAAGGTTATCTAACATCACGCTACAACTAATAGGAGCGAAGCATCAATGATAAATGTTGCAAAAACGGGGAAAATGTATTTTTTTAGAGCTTCCGTTGCTAGCGATGTATAAACAGTTAAAGTTACCCAACAATCATGTATGATGGAATTGTTCCTCTTATAAAGTAAAAAAAAAAATATCCGCGATAGCATAATGTCTATCTTTTAAGGTTGAGTCATACTCTCTCTAACCCTCTCTCTCATCATGACGCAGACGAAGTTGCACGGGGCAGCTAGTGTAAAATAAATGCATAGCAAATATTTTATAGGATATTACAACTAGAAATGGAAAAATAAAAATAATCTTTTTTGCAAAAAAAAAACAGACTTCAAAAAACACAAAAAAATGAAAAATAACTTTAGCTTCAGAAGTCGGTGACAAAAAAAAAACTAAATGAATCAAACAAAGTCACCGACTTCTGAAGCTAAAGTTATTTTTCATTTTTTTTGTGTTTTTTTGAAATCGGTTTTATTTTTTTTCGTCTATTTTATCTAAACTAATTGTAGAAACAAGCTTCACTTGTCTAGGCTCTCGTATTTTTCTCACTGTAGTATTAATAGAGTCTCAATCTCCAATAATGTAAAATAAATGCATAGCAAATATTTTATAGGATATTACAACTAAAAATGGAAAAACAAAATAATCTTTTTTGCAAAAAAAAAACAGACTTCAAAAAACACAAAAAAATGAAAAATAACTTTAGCTTCAGAAGTCGGTGACAAAAAAAAAAACTAAATGAATCAAACAAAGGTCACCGACTTCTGAAGCTAAAGTTATTTTTCATTTTTTTGTGTTTTTTTTAAATCGGTTTTATTTTTTTTCGTCTATTTTATCTAAACTAATTGTAGAAACAAGCTTCACTTGTCTAGGCTCTCGTATTTTTCTCACTGTGGTATTAATAGAGTCTCAATCTCCAATAATAACACCGTTTTATATAATAACACAATTGCACAAAAATAAAACCGCATTAAAAAAAAAAAACAGAAGAAAGTGACAAAAAAACTAAATCAATCAAACAAAGGTCACCGACTTGTGAAGCTAAAGTTATTTTTCACTTTTTTGTTTTTTTAGGTCGGTTTGAATTTTTGCAAAAAAGATTTTATTTTTTACGTTTTAATGGTTCACATGTGCTTAACTGCTTACCCCTTCACAGCGTACCAGCGTGATTTTATGTTATGACCTGGTGTAAACAATAGGCAGACATCAGATTTCAGCAATCCCAGTCCATTTGCTATTATTTATTGAGGAGTTCCGTTGCCTATCTCCGAAGTTCTTCATCAGATCTTCGCCAAATTGAAATGGGACAACCCCGAAAAATTCTCTTCCAAAAACTATCCAAATCACTTCAAGTGTGCCTATAAAATTTAAAGAGTTCTCTCTGTCTCCAGGATCCCATCATCAGAACCTGACTTGATGATCATGGGACCACCCGGGAAGTATACCCTTTCAAAAAAAAAAAAATCCAAATCGGTTCAGCCATCTTCGAGTAATCGGGGAACATACATAAAAAATAAAAAAAAGGTTCCGACGAATTGAGAACCTCCTCCTTTTTGAAGTCGGTTAAAAACACAACAACAAGACAACCTAACCCAACTAAATTCACTAAACCATTTCAGAAAGCATACTTACCGCCCCTTTTCTCGATAACTCCATATACGAGCATAAAGGCATTCATTACGTGTACCATATCATCCGTCTCCAATATTGTCCTGTACGTCTGAAGTGGGTGAGTCAATAGAAAATCACCGAAAGTCACGTTTTGATATGTCATGGGGTAGGAAGAGTCCTCCGCTGCTACTTATAGCCCCAATAATTTGAAGGATTTTGGGGCTGGTGCAAAGTTTTGAAAGAAGCGTGGTGCGTTTAATTTTTAAAGTCGGTACGAAAACTATCTATTATTGGGTACCTGTTTTTAGAGTACCGTACCCGAAGGGTAACCAATAGGACCCTATTACTGTTCTAAGCTCACACTTATACACAATAATAAATAAAAATATAAACATAATTCAGTTGGATACTTATTTATTAGGGTTAAAGCTAAAATTGAGGTGTGGATAAAAGATCAAGACTACGAGGTAACTGAAAGTCTACTTGCTTGGATCTCCTAAACCACTGCTACCTATCACATCACAAAGAAGGAAGCTGCCCCCACTAATTTCACTCACGCACACCACACACACCCTCACACCACACCACACCCCACCACACTACACCACATCACATCACATCACACCTCACCACACCATCCATCACCACTCCACACACCCCTCTTCCTTACACATACATACGCACTCATGACATGACTCTCCACACAAATACACTTCACACATATCTACTATTCACACATATTATTGCTTACCTAATTAAAAATACCAAATATATTTTTAAAATAAATCTCTTACCTTTCAGTCTCCAAATTGTATGTTCTACGAGATTTTGCTAATACGCTCATAAATTGCTCGTCACTGCCTCCTAGGATACAGGATCTTCCTAGTTTAGGAGTCAGGGCTCAAATTTTGTATTGACTGCACTGTTTTCATCTCTCGCACACAACTTCTGTTTGCTAATTTTTCTGTACCCTAGTGACTGTTGTGTACTTTAATATATGTCAAACTTGTATTATTCTAATAAAGACTATTATTATTATTACTAAGCCTCCGCTGTCTGTCCGTCCATCCGTCTGTCTGGCAGCGGGCTGTATGTATCTCATGATTTGTAGATAGACAGTTGAAATTTTCACAGAATGTGTATTTCTGTAGTCGCTATAACAACAAAAAATAAAAATGAATGTAAAAAATTAAAGGGGGCTACCCTTCTACGATGGTATGGAATCCTTCATGCGCGAGTCCGACTCGCATTTGGCCGGTTTTTTTGTGATAAGATTAATATAGATACCATACGACTTGTAACCATTGCTTAGCAATATATTTAGTTTAAGAAGGAGACATAAAGGGTGGTAAATCTAATTTTAAACACGCACACGAAGGGTTCCGTACCATTGACTATATTTAGTATTTGTTGTTATAGCGGCAACAGAAATACATCATCTGTGAAAATTTCAACTGTCTAGCTGTCACGGTTCATGAGATACAGCCTGGTGACAGACAGACGGACAGACGGACAGACGGACGGACAGACGGACAGACAGCGAAGTCTTAGTAATAGGGTTCCGTTTTTACCCTTTGGGTACGGAACCCTAAAAAGTCGGACAGAATAGATAAACTCACAAGATTAAATACACATACAGTACAGCCATTATGGAACACTGAAGACATATAAATTTTATATTATTCACATAGATTCTGGATTGTGATAAGTAATATTTCTCTAAATGATCCAACAGACAGAGCAAATACATCCAAGTTAGAGAAACAAATATTGAAAATTGGCTGTGAGACGACGTAGAGGTGCCCGCAAGCCTGCATTCGTGCGACTAGGAGTGACGGCGAAAACAGGTCGCGTGCGCACCTCCCGTCCCTGAATCGTTCTAGGTACAACAAAGCAAAGCTTGTTACGGATGTCCACACAATCATAATATGAGTTGTTATACAGATCGTACAGAAACATAATATCTAGAAAAGTACGTCTAGATTTCAAAGAGATCATGTTATATTTTTTAGCAAGTCGTTATATTGTGGGTGATAAATACGACTTCTAGTACAACGGTAATGCATTGTTTTCAGGAACCTGCGTTGTATACGTTCAATAGTCATTATATCTAATGGTGGATGTGTTCGCGTTTATAGGGTTATAGGTGGTACTCGTACTACAGGTGACCTTGTAATATTTACTTAAGCACTTTTACCCGCCACATAACTTTAAAAACCTTAAAGGAGGTTTGCCCGTACTGATCCTTAGCAGACTTTTATTCATAAGATTGCTGGTCAATACGCGGTGTTTAACCATGAATTCTAGTAACTAAATCAAATAAATAAAAAAACAGTAACAAGCCGTAAGTTTCTGTTTTGCACCACAAAAGTCAAAGATCGCTGTTTTGTCGGGGATTCTGTTTGCGAAAGCCACCGTGGCTTTACCACTGATTAGTGAGCTGCCACGGATTCCGTACAATCCCCTTTTTATTTGTATTATGTTTTCTATAGGAAAATTTTGATTGGCTTCCAATCCAAGGTTTATTGCGTAAGCAAGTTTTATTTTCCTTCGATTTCTTGGAAACTTAACGCGTTTTCTATTGTTTTAGTTTTGTTTATTTTATATTTCTAAGGGGACTATATTTCTTGTCACCAAAATTTATATTTGTCATCAAGTTGTACCACCTAATAAATAGATATATCGCCACGAAATATGTTCGTTCTCAGATAAACAAAAAGTGTTCCCAGGTTCCAATTATCAAATTTAATATTAATATATGTGTAAAATAAGAGATGGATTACCAATAACATCGTAGTGCATTACATTAATATAAACTTCGTTCTTATAATAATAGTTTTATTACTTAAATAATAGCTTTGTGCTCAGAATGGTAGATCTGTCACCAAATAAATCGATTATCGATCCCTGACTGCGACTCGTTTTTATTTGTTATTTTGTGACCAATACAGTATTACATTTTATTTTGTTCAGTTATTAAAATAATAGTATTCGTTACCAATTTAATACATCAATTTATAATTTTAATGAGGTGGTTGATGACAAACTAGTTTTGCCTAGGCCGACTTTGGGCACCCCGACACGGATAGATTAGGTTAGCCATACCCTTCGTGGTTATTTTTTTATAAACAATCCAGAAGTAGGAGCCCCGCGGAGCGGGGCTCCGTCGACCAGGTCTCCTTCGACTCGGATGCAAGAGCATAACAGTTCATTTTCTAGTGGTCAAAAATTAAGTTAAGTAAGTTAAGTAGTAGACTCTTTTGGTTGAAACGATGATGATAACGACAACCCTACATTTTTTTAGAACTGTATAAAATTTTCTAGTGACATAATAATATATGATTTATTGGTGATCTCTTTAAATTAGTTTGCTTAAATACTTATTAGTACAAACCTTTTATATTACATACAAAAACATTTATTTGGTACTAGACCCTATATCTTCATGATTTTAGGTGATTTATTGTGGAATTGATTTTATAATGTTTGGTGACTTCATTTTGGTGACAAATCTACTATTTTGAGGGCAAACCCTATTATTTAAGGAACGCAAAACTAATTAAATTGGTGATAGCTTAAATGATACCCTATTTCTAAACTCATCTTTGGCTGGTTATTCTTTACGTAGGTAGCTATTAATTTTCAAACTAATGAATAACTTGTCGAATTTTAAGTTTCTTGAGATTTTATAATTGTTGCTGGTGATTTGATAACATTTTCATTTTATT
Organism: Xestia xanthographa; assembly: GCA_905147715.2. Taxonomy (NCBI): domain Eukaryota; kingdom Metazoa; phylum Arthropoda; class Insecta; order Lepidoptera; family Noctuidae; genus Xestia; species Xestia xanthographa. Next base: position 10,539,184 of record LR990668.1, on the reverse strand, counting down.
TTAGTGTGACTTTTGTCGTGTAAACTTAAAATACGACCTACAAACATACATAGATATACTTAACCCATTACAATATAAAGTTTAATAAAGCAATTAATTTGATTCACTTATAAGATAATGATTAATTTGGGTCAAAATTATAGTTTAGTTGACAAAAAGAAGCATGTTTATTATAGTTTTGTTTTTATAGACTGTCCGATATATCGGACGCTGTGCACGGCGGCCCCTCATGTTAGCATCAGGGGCCGCCCTAGAAAGATATAGACAGAAATGAAAACTGCAGATATTTATTTGAAAAAAATATATAATTAAATATGACGTTAAGTTAGGTACATGTTATGATGACAAGCCCATCACATGATAGTCATAAAACATTTAGGGTGGAGGCCTACATCACATTTGAGACACTTGACTTGCACAGTGGCGTTCTGTGCTTATAGGTACAATCCAATGCTCTTTTCCATCATATAATGTGGTAGACAACGGTTTAGCAGGCCTTTGTCCATGATGCGGCTGCGTCACATGTGTGCCTAGCAAGGTGATAGCTATATATTATCTCCTGAATTCAAACAAAGATTGTGTCTCTTTGATGCAACCATTTTTCCTCGCAACTGTTCATCACGGACACATCTATAAAGTAGGCAATAATTGGCCACCACCATTTTCTAATATGCATTCTTGTACGAAAATTCGCAACAGCTTGATCGCACTTATCTTCACCGCCCATATGCGAGTGGCGGTTCTCAAAGTCCAGTTTTCAAAGTGGGTGGCTACCGTTACCACATAGTTATCATTCCAGCGACAGCGAAACACGTCATCAGATGGGTATCTGATGACGTGTTTGGCTGTCGCTATAATCGATGGTCCTCGTTCTTCTCTCTGACCACTCTGTTCAATAGGTGGCTGAACATAAATAAGGTTCTCCCGTGTCTCATCTACATCCTCGCTTTCCAAAGTTTGCAAAATCTCATGCAACGTCAAGCAAAAATCAAAAAACAAGCACACCTTAGAGCCTGCCGTGCATAGCGTCCGATAAAACGGACAACAACATAAACACGTAGTTAAGCAGAAATCTAACAATATCCACCTAAAAAAAATGTTATCTCTAAATTGTTATTACTATTTAAACAATTAAAACGAATTTTCAAATCAATTATCATAAAAATAAATAATAATAAACAATATAATACTTACCCTTTTCTCGAAACAGTCCGTCCGCGAGCCGCCTTTTTCGAAAATGACAGATGACAGTCGCTAAATCACTCAATCAATCAAAACAGAGTTTTCAATGTAATTTCGTTCAAAAACAAAAAAACTATCAAACCTTATTTTTTTTCTACCACTAATACTCAAATTAATACAGTCCGATTTATCGGACGTTATGCTGTAATGGGATCGGTGCAAGGAAAAGCAAAGCATGTATTTAAGGTTTATTGAACCTAGAATCAAATAGCCTTAAAGAAAGTCGTCAGTTTTCAAGTATTATAGTCATAGTATCTTTTTTGTCGGAGCTCGTTGATAATAAATATATATCACGGCAGGGAAAGCCTAGAGGAGCACTCTGCCCAAATATTGCTGCCATCCGCCGCCAATCCGACTTTGTCTTTCAGTCTCTACTTCTCTAGCTATCATATCACCGTGCGACACCTACAATTCTTCATTGTTGGTAGATAGGTAGGTGGGTATTTGAAATCACACACAGCACTTGACTCAAATTCCAAGCGTTTATTTCTATGAAACCATTTAGGTACAGAAACTGATTAACTTTTAACGTTCACTTCATTAAACACTTATAATGACATAGTATTTCAATTGTTTTTGCTAATCGTAGGATAACGTAGCTGCTCGTTGCTCACGCGTCCATTTTTCTGAGTGGGCGGAAGTCCTCCACACAGTACAGGTAACTCATTACATAATAAGTTCATTAAAACTTACAAACAATACTAGAGTAATCCATAATTAATCATTTTATTAATTAAACAATACCAATATTCACAAATGCAAAGGTTTTATCAAGTTAAAGCTAATTAGTCGCTTCAATACTTTTTACAACAATATTCAATCTTATTTTTAAAACCATTTCCGGCAAATCAAAGTATTTAGTACAAAGAACACCTACGAAGTCTTTCACTAATAAATTGTTCTGTAAAATAATCTTGTTACTTTTTAGTTTGTAATTTAGTTAGATAATCTGATTTAATTGTAGTTTCCAATTATTAATTGATTTATTGATCAAATCGTATTCGGCCTGTAGTGTTGCCTCATAAAAATCTTGTGTCAAAATGAACAATAATAATTACAAATTCAATGTCATAAAATACTTGCTTATCATAATTTTAACTATAGATTTAGCTAAAGACTTACTGAGAGTCTATAACTAGACTTTTGTTTAATAAATTACTATTTGAAACCACGAACTATCTAAGTACTAGGTAAGCCAATAGATGGCGCTTAATTCATCTGTCAATTAATTAAGTTCTATGTAATAATTGTACTGCCAAGCAGAGATGGCAGGTTCACCAGTTTTATCATGGAATAGAATTATGAGTGCTATTAATTAGATTAAATCTTAGCAGATAGAGCCTCTTGCGGCGACATATATAATTAGCTGGCCCAGAACTTCCTGTAGTGTGTATGCGAGCCAACTAAGACCCCGCCGTCCCCAACTCTCAGGGCACGATACCAGGTGTGTTGTTTGTGAAATAACACCACAGTTTCATAATCTTGGCTAGAAATCCTAGAATCATGTTTGAATCACCATCGGAGCAGTTTATTCGGCCCACCTATGTCCGGAATCTGTTAAGAGACTTCCAAGTTATATACAATGATGGACAGTAAATCACCTCATCATTATCTTCATTTTAGCCCAAAATCATCCACTGTTGGGTATAATAGGCTTCTCCTTCTTCAGCCATACATCTTTATTCTGTGCATCCCTCATGCATCTGTTTCCCGATTTCCTTTTTTTAAATTTTGTTTAACCCATACTTGTTCTTGAACGTTACGGAACGTTATAACGGGTTCTTTCGGGAACGGTTGGGGACAGAACGGTGCATTGTTATTTTAATTGTGTCTGTAAATTACGCGTATCTAAGAGCTACAAGGTACGAGGTAGGTATGTAGGTATATAGGTACTCCATGCATTTTAGGTGGATTAGTGATCACTCAGCACCATTGTATGTATGCAGGCTTTCTTACCCTAAACTGCACTGCAAATCTTACCCTTTCAGGATAGGGAGAGACATAATCCGCCATCAATCAGCATGAAAAATGTTCCTATGTCTGCTTATGGTGGAAGTAGTTCAGGTTCTTTGCCATAGGGGCGCCACTTGCTTATCCTCTGAACAAAAGTTTTGAATTCAGGAAATAAAGAGCTTTTAATTGTGTTTTTTTTTTACTCTTTGTTAAATTCGGTGTTAACCAAGAAATTATAATGCCGGTCCGGTTGGTGTTGATATTTGAGGGACGCTTTAAATGTTCAAAATCCCGAGTGTACGTAAGCTAAGATCTTTTTCTAAGCGTGTCGATAGCAATGTTAATTGTATCGGCCAAGAACTGAGACACAAGTTTGGCGTTTTCAGTTGCGTCCATCAGTTCCTGTAGTGAACAAACAACAGGACACGATATTAAGTGCCCCATCGCTTGTGGAATAGCACCACATTTACGCTCCAGGACAGTCATTAAAGAATCTTCACCTGCTGAGCGGATTTTCCTTACTACGGCTAACCTGGGTCCGGAGTCTATTTAAAGACGTCCAAGTCAGTCATGGCAGTTCATGTCATGATACACTACCTCGCCACAGCTTTAGTCTTTCCGTACCACCGTTCTACCGCCCGCCAGTAAGTGGGGGGACCCTTCTCAGAAAGCTGTTACAGCTTTTCAGCCTTTGCAACACGAGGGTATTTAGGTGCAAAGGGTGCAAGAATATAATAATAATAATTATATTTAATAAATTATTATATTGAATATAAATATATAATTATGTTAAGATAATGGTAATGTTGGCCAATCGTTAGGCGTTTCTCACACGATACTGCTCGTCCGCGCGGTTGGGCGGAGGTGGCGAAGATTTTGTGCCAGTGCGCCGTGCTGAAAGGCGATCTAACCTGATTTCAGATAATATTTGTTTTGGTACGCGTTATTTTGTTATTATAATAGCTGACAAACTAAAGAGTCCTATTACATTTTTTTTCGCAAATTTTAGATTTTTACTTCCTAGATCAAATTATTTCGATCGGCGTACACGAGTCGATAATAATAGCGATCTCCGGACAATTGTCGATTGTTTTTGATGAAAATTAGAGACGAGACTGACATGAGACTGAGGAGCGAGCTGAATTGACACAGAATTATAGTACTTCAATTTTATTTATTGTAATTTTGTCTTATTATATTGACAAACGAAAATGAATGAAGCGTATTCATTGTAGATCGAAGTTTTATATCATATTAATTTATTAGATAAAATTGAGTTTATTTGGAATATAATGGACGCTGAATCAAGACATTTATGGCTTAAATTACGCTTTCTTTACGATTTTTTCCGTGAAAACTCAAGGAATTTAAAGAAATTCTAGAACTCCAATAAACAAGTAAAACATTCAACGTATCTTCCAGTAATTTTAGCTTTTATAAGAATTGAATCTAACAATGTAAATTTGAGCGTCAAAATTCTATCGCCGACAGTTTTTCTTGCAAACTGAGTTCGTAAAATATTTATAGTAAATTACACGAAAAAAAAAATTAAAATGTGTAACCAACTTAAAAGAAAGAGAATGGCACTATCGTTATTCATAAGCAAATAATTAAAATATCTTACTGCTGCTGAAAACTACTGCATCAAAAATCATGAATTTGCGTAAAAAATATAATAGGACTCTTAAATAAAGTTTAACAAAATCTGCTTCCACCTAAAATGATGTAATATTAATCCTACCTCCAACTAACCTACCCAAAATCTAGAACACACATCAAACCTAAATATCCGCCCTCAACTAAAACTTCCCTCTCAAACTTAAGGGGAGGGTTATAAAGGCTTCAACTATTAACCTTGCAAACTAAACAGTATATGTTCGAACAACGAAGTAAATCTTACATAGCGAAGTCCGAAGAAAGTTGTTTTAAAACAAACTGCGAACAGGGGCATTAAATTTCAATCACAACACAATATGGCGACCTAGTTCCGGATACCGACTTTATCCGTAAAGCGGGTTATAGTCGTGCGATAAGTCACTGCGATTGGTATTAATTTTCATTAATTTAGTCTAGTGGTGTGACTGTTGGACTGCTATGGATTAATGAGCGTATTAAATAATTATCACTATTGTTTCAGTGAAGGTAAAAATCGTGAGGAAACCAGCATGCCTGAGAGACATTTTTTATGGCATGTAAAGCTAAGTCAGAGCCCCATGGTGGCATAAAAACTCTAACACCAGATTAGGCACTAACAAACGAGAAAGAAGATTTGGGAGATGGGTGGCAGAAATGCGAGTATATCGTTTCTACTAGACTGGAAATGCAGAAGCAGAGTAAGCCGTGTGGTATCCGGCAGAGTAGAACAGAACCAACCCATTACACTCACGGGTGTCGTATAAGGCGACTAATGTCTGAGGCAGAACACCTTGCGCCTCCGTAGACCTGAGAATGGGCAGCAGCGTTTTCTGTTAGTCTTTCATCACTTCGATCTCCAATCCGCCTGCCAAGCGTGGAGATTACGGCAAATTCCTCCCATCATGGGAGAGGCTTATGGCCAGCAGTGGACGTTATGGGCTGTTGTAGTAGACTAGAAATGATATACTCGCATTACAATACGTTTGGATTGTCATAAATACATATTAAGTTTTGTTGCTTAGGCTTTTTAGGGTTCAAAACCCGAAGGATAACCAACGGGACCATATTACTAAGCCTCCGCTGTCCGTTCGTGCGTCTGTCTGCCTGTCAGTGGGCTGTATTTCATGATCCGTAGTAGGTAGACAGTTGAAATTTTCACAGAATATGTTTTGCTATTGAAAGAAAGAAAGAAAGAAAATTGTGTTTATTTGGCATTAAAACATTACAACATTTCACAAAATAAACAAACAAACAAAACTAATAATGCCAAAAGGGCCTCAGCTCAGCATAATGCCAGATGGCAACACACGGTGTACCACCTGACGCTGATTTTCAGCTGCAGCCCACGAGTGCCATACGCTCGACAACATAAACAAACACATATTAATGTCTACAATTTTTGCACAAATACCAACTAAAAATAAAATGTTGTAGTAAAAAACATTAAAAAACAAAAATAAAAAGTAAAATGATGAAATGTATAAAATAAATAACATTGGATTTTTTAATAAGGTATAAAATTTATAAATACTGTGTCCATTAATAAGAGCAAAAAGGCATTCATAAACAGCAAAAATGACGAAATCGAGAAATGTATAAAATTTAAAATCATAATAAAATTGAGGACATACCAAACAATAAGAATCAATAATAATAGTAAAAATAATAGAATGTATAAAATTAATGGCATTGGTAAAATTGAATAGGTAACGAATAAAAAATGATGAAAAAAAAAAAAAATATAAGATAATAGAATTGATAACTATGCTAAACTTGTAAAATGCATTAGATTGTATTAATGATATACCTAATTGATAAAAACATTGATGAAAATTGTTTAAAATTGATACATCAACAAACAATAATAAAAATTATAGGATGTGTAAAATTAATAAATGGTAGAATATATATTTATAAAATACTGTGCCCATTATTAAAAAGAACAAAAAGGCAATAATAATAAAAAACATAAAAGATAAAATCGAAAATGTTATAAAATTGATAATATAAATAAATTTGATGCCATACACTAAGAATCAGCAATAAAAAGTAAAAATAGAAGAATGTGTAAAATTGATAACAATGCTAAAAAATAATAATGTATCAAATAATAAATACTTGAAATGTGTAAACCGAGTTGATAAAAATATTTAAAATAATTGTTTTGTTTCAAATGGCTGAAATGTCGGCTCGAACATCTTGAAAATCATTTTGATGATTTAATAAAAACAACTTTAATTTTGACTTGAAAATCGAGCAACTTTCACTACACTTTATGGGAGGCGGGATATTGTTCCAACATTTGGTAGCTGCGTAACGAAAACTGCCCCTAAAGGCTGCCGACTTATGCTGGGGAATGGAAAGCTGTTGGGAACATTTTCTTCCCTCACCGATTTTGTGCCTACTATAAAACAGATTGTCGTATAGGTACGAAGGGGAGTGAGACTTGATAACCCCAAAAAGTAGGTTCGCCAAGTGCAGTTTACGCCTAGCTTTCATTTTTAGAATGTTATGCTCATTTTAAGAATTGCCAACTACGATGGTACGGAACCTTTCATGCGCAAGTCCGAATTGCACTTGGCTGTATTTTTGGGAAAAGAAGGACAACTCTTGTTGGTAAGGATTTCAATTTAAAGAGAGATAAGCTCAATTGATATAAACAAAGAATTATAGACTCCTCATGTTCCGACAAAGGTTTTCTCGATATTTTTATTTACCTCATTTCTTGTTAAAGCAATCGAGCCTTCGGGCATCTATATTCCCAGAATCTAACCCTTACAAAGCTACCTTCAAAAAATAATCTCTGCAAAAGATATTTCTTTCAAGAATTCGTTATGAAGTCGACTTTAACAAGTAAACTAATATCATGCAGGCTGGAGAAGTGCCCTAGATGGAAAATATATGTAATATATATTACGTTTAAAAGTCGTTAAAAAAGTAGAAATAAATATTTAATGAACAATTTTGCTTTTCACTTGACACACAACGTTTTACAGTTTTTTCTTCAACAAACCTTGAAACGAAAAAACATATTAAAAAAAACTGGTTTACGCGTTTTAAGGTTTGTTAACGATTAAAGATGTATAAACTTTTTTTGTTTATTATCAATACTAATAAATATATAATAATATATCGCTGGACATTACACACAGCGCCATCTGGTGCCACACTAAGCAACGAGGCTTGTGTCGTGGACACCAGATAGTTGATATACTACATACATACTTTTTTGTTTGTAAATACATACTTATTATACATATAAACATCCATGACTCGGAAACAAATGTCCATGCTCATCACACAAACATTTGCTCCGACCGGGATTCGAACCCGGGACCATAAGAACGTAAGGCAGCCTCACTACCGCTGCGCCTATCAGGTCGCCAAGATTTAATATAATGAAGAAGAAAGATTTTTTCGTTTATTTGTTTGTACTGAACAAGCTCCGAAACGATTGGTTGCGGGACTGTTCGAAAGAGATACCGTGGCCCCGGAACACAAAGGGCAAAGAAGGAACATGGATGGGTTTTAGTCAGTAAAAGTCTGACACTCCCTCCTGCTCCTGCCCAGAGCGGGAGGAGTCATTTGATGATTTCACATCCGACAAAAAGGCTATAATTTATTATCAACATACGCAGGTGAAACCACGGGGCACTGCTAGTTATTTAATAAAGACGCTTTAACAAAAAAAAAGTCGCAAAGTTTTCTGTCTTACCATGTACAAGCAGCTTTAAACTCGGTTCCGTTTGCTAGAATAGGTAATAAAGTTCGATATTAGTTTTAGAGTAGCGTTCAAAAGTGTCAAGTTAGTTGGGAACACGTTATTGTGGGCCTGACGTGGAGCGGGACTGACTTGTCTGCTAATAGAACTTATGTAATGATGTGGGTAGTGCAGGTTTTATTTTAGGTGTGGAGTTTATATATTATGCCTCGACTCCTGGGTTCGATTACCAGGTCGGGCGAAGTGATATTGAGTTTTTCCATTAGTAATTTCTCAGTAGCAGCCATGAAGTCTGGATTTGTGCCGGATTAATGGCAATAGGTCCTTTTACATGGGACTTGAACATAACTGGAAAAAGGTGGATTGTACCATCTATTTAAAACACTTCTGCCCAATCCTTTATGGGATAACAGGCGTTATGTTATGTTTTTAATAAATATTGGTCAATTTATCTTAAGTATCTTTACTGTTACAAATTGACGCTGACAAATCTCGAACGCCGTTTAAATGTCCTGATCGCGTTTAGTTTAAATAAATTGGTGATACTAACATCCGTTCTTAATAACCACATACCTAATTAATTCTCTCCAATTAATTTAATTGCTCTTGTACAACATTTAGTCCCTTTACCGACCAAACTAAATACCTACCAATAGACATTATTGGTCACAAAACCATTACACTAGTTGACCTTTCAATAGTTGTTAATTGGGGTAGACATGAGTGTTAAAAACAAATGAACGCGTCAGATTGGAACTCTTTCTGCAGGTTCAGAAAATATAGCTACATATTAAAACTTAAGTCACTGTACCTAAGTCGTAATATTTTGTTGTTTTTGTATTATTTATACCTAATATTTTTTTTCTTATTGTTAATTTCCGTTGTTATTATAGTTCATCGTTTAAGTAATTCATCTTGTTTCTTTTGTTTATTTTTTTTTGTAATGTATTTTGATTTGTTTAAATTTTTAACCTTATCAAATTTATTGTATGTACCTACCTAGATTATAAGTGAATAATGTGGTCTCCTATAATTAGAAGCGCACACTTTTGTATTTGTCCCTGATCTATGTATACTTGCATGTAATTGTGTAGTTTCTGTTGGAGATCCAATAAATAAATAATCAAAACCATGCTTTTTCAACGTTGGCAAAACTTTAACTCATGAAAATAGTCAATTTTTGATATGGCACCGACCATGAAATCGCTAAAAAAATATCAGCTGCTCCATACAATTTATTGGTCGCGTAACTAGAAAATAATTATGTAGGCAGAATCTGAAAAATCACTTAGTTTATATACCAGGTTAGTTTTCAATGACCAGCCAGTTAACAAACCAAAAGTGCATTTTAAATATTATTGTCGAAAAATATAAAATTAAATAATAACATTCATTTGAATAATTATGTCCTAAAAAAATCCTTAATCATAAACCTAGTGGGAATCAATGCACTTGTGTGAAATTATTTGATTATTAAATTATGTGAAAAATTTGGCGGTGCATGCACTGCACCGCCTGTGAGTGCTAACTGCTACCTATCTAGGTTGTTGAACTGAATTGTGCTGTTGCAATATCCACACTTTCGCTAGTGGTGGACACTGGACAGGAATTAAATTTTATAAAAAAAAATGTTTTTTTTTTAATCGAAAATATTGTCGATTTTAAACCATCTCTGAAAATTTTGCCGGTCATTGAAAACTAATCCTGTATATAAAAGTAAGTTTATTTGTTTGTCACACCGCACGGTGACGTCTTCATGGTTGAAAGTATTTCTATGAAAGTATACGGATAGACCATGACCTGAGTTGAAATCATCATCATCATCTTCCTGCCATCACACCATTCTCTTGGAATCGGCGCAACACGTTTTCTTCCTTCTCCATTCTTCCCCATAATTTACTCTTTTTTCTCTTTCATTCATTCCTCACACAATCCATGCATCTTTTCTGTGGCATTCTTCTCCGTCTCCATCCATCATTCATATCCATCACTCTTTTAGTCCTTTATAGTCACATGCATTTCATCTCTTCTCCTGACTCCTCCTCCTGATGTCCATTTGGATATTTTATATGGCCGGCAGGACGTTCCCATAGAATAATAGGCCCCTTTTTTTTTTTTTTTTTTCGGATGGGAAATCATCAAATGGGAAAGCCCCAAAAGGTGGTAGCCGTATACCACCTTTCGGGGCGCGTTCAGGTAGTGGGCGGCTCGCCGCCTCAATGAACGCGCCCACATCGGGGCCCCGTAAAGGGCCATTGACCGCACGACTCCCGCGTAGAGCCTCCGGCAGGAGGCGTTTGGCCCCCCCAGATTGGGCAGGAGCCGCCTGAAGGCAGCCCCAGTCCGCTCCAGTTTGGGGGCCAAACGTCGGAAATGTTCCACGAAGTTCCACCGGCTGTCAAGGACAAGTTCCAGGTACTTCAACGTCGACTCGACGCCGATGGATACCCCTCCTACCATCAGTAGGGATCCCGTCGGTGGCGCATTCCGAGGCCCATGAAAGCACATGGCCTCGGACTTGTGCAGTGCCACCTCGAGACCCAGTTGCCGGATCCTCTGAACGACTATCGCAACCCCGCGTGTCATCGCTTCGGCGAATAATTGGCCCCTGCAAGTGAGTATGCCGCGGGAAGAAGCTGGAAATATTTTACATCTTAAGAGGCATTCAAAATATATATTTGGGTACCTAGATACTCTGTATTCCAATCGGAATAAATACACACTACCTTAAGAATAATGTTTGATTTACAAATTATTTTGGTATTACGTTTATATGAACTACGCATCTACCAATCTGCACTGGGCCCGCGTGGTGAATTATAGCCTATTCCCTCTCATAGAGAAGAAGCCTGTGTGCCAGCAATGGGAACATTAATAGGCCGATGATGATGATGAACTACGCATCGGTCGCCGGTCTTTTAATATGTGACATGATTATACTTTACCACCACCAGTTCATTTAATTTTCTTTGTTTTCCACCCCATCAACCCTGAACAGCCATGCACCGTATTAAACCCCTTTGTGTAACACCCATAAAGGTTTTATTTTATCCACTTTTAAAATTTATGGACGCTGTCAATTTCTTCATTGTTGCTGCGATATCGCTCGGATCATTCTTGTGAAAGAAAAAAAAAACCATTGCAGTTTTAATAAGGTTTTTATGAAAAAAAGTTGATTCTTAAAACTGGTAGAGTATGGCAAAGCTTGTCAAGAAAATTTGCATCGATATGTCAAACTTTGTACATTTACTTTAGTTCTGTTTTTCCACCTGCACAGATAAGTTTTTTGAAGTGTAAATTAGTGGAGAATCTAACAGTTAAATCGGTGGCAATCATTGAGTGAAGCGGGGTGATTTGGGGGACTGTCTCATGTAATATTTTCTTTTTAAAAGTGTTGATTGTCAGCCTAATTTGAAGAAATGACTTTAGATTTTGAGTCCTAGAATTTGGTTATACGATTTGGGCGTCATTTCATTTCATTGTTTTCATAAACAATTTTTACGTTAACAATAACAATTTAATAACAATTTTTATTTATTAATATTATTCGTTAATTTAGTATGTCATCTGTAATTTGATCAGCAGTTGAACTCCATGTAATCCATTGAGATAATTTAGCTAAAAAATATTGGCAAATCTAATCACTTAGCTACTTATTTCAATTAAAACTTATTAAACTCTAGAGCTTTCAAAATCTGGCAGTTAGACATTTAATCCCACACAAACATGGCCGCCCTTTTAATGTAATATAGCGCAGAATGGAAACCCAATTTCAAAAGACTTTCACCCAAAGTAACTAATACATGTCTGAAAAATTAATTTCGCTAAAATATTGTCTTATGTAGGCTGTAAAAAAGATCATAATTTACTTTCATACAAACAAGTCCATATTTTTTATCTCCCAAAGGCCATAAAAACCCGTCGCGCGGGAAATTTCCTTCAATTAGGGGGTAGTTACTTATTTTATTTGAAGTAGTTGCCTTGTAAGCTACCCTGCCTAAGGATATGCCTCAAATAGCTTAGCCTGATCCTCCGTTACGCCTAAAATACTGCAGCATTAATTTTGAAATACATATATGGTAAAGTTGAGGATTAATGCTAAGTCCTATGTGTGACGAAAACACGATTCCATAAACTTCTTTAGATAGAAAAAAAAAACAAAGTTACCTGAAAATCGAACAATAAACCGCTGGTATTCAAAAAGCACTTCAAATTAGATCATTAAACTTTGCATACTATAGGTCTTTTTAAGAACAAGTCTTTCTGCGAATGAGTCCAAAGTAGAATAGGTTATTTCACGAATAGGGCATTTTCAGAATGAGGCATATTGCGAATAAGTCCAAAAACGACTGCAGGTCATTTTGCGAATAAGTACAATGTCTACTACGCCAACTGAACTAACTATAAAGCAGGTCTTATGTGTTTTATTTTTTAGTTCAATCAATACATTTTTTGTAAATCGCAAAAAAGCCACTCATTTCGCACTATTCGGACGCTGTGACTGACGTAACAACCGCTTTGTAGTGCAAGCTGATTAGAAATTTATTCTGACAGTATTCCAAACGCAGTTTGAACCACCACAAATAGAGTTGCTAAATGTAGGGTTAGAAGGGCCTTAACTTTGGATTTAATACAAGCTTTACCTAATTATCGTAGAATCAAAGTTGAAATACTTAGGAACCAAACCGGTTCAGCCGATATAATATTACAGACTACAATATTTCATAATATTAGTTGTATTTTTATTTTAAAGAAATTGTAATACTTGTCTTGCGGTTCACGACCAATGCAAGAATACATCCTGCTGGAGTGATTACACAGACAGCTAGATTATATATTATCCTCTAGCTGAAGAAGTAAGTGTAAGTGTGTGTGTAGAGTATGTGATGCTTACTTCCACTAACTCTAGAAGACACCTTAAATTTTAATTCCTTAAAGGTGCTCTGATAGATTATCTGACTATGCTTTTTAATGTCTCGTAAGAGAAAAAAAATACTGTCGTTACAGGTAGTCAGTGGCCCAAAAAGTCTGACAACCAGTCTTACTAAGGGGTTTTGGGGGTATGAAGAACAGGGTGTAAAGCTCTTCATCCCCCGTAGAAAAGGGAGGATCCTCCGACCAGACGGGTGTTATGTCTGGTGGGCCACTGCCCGACAGTTGTTGTCGGGTTCTCGTATATAGTCTCAAGTCGCGGATAAAGTTGTTTTGCGCGATGTAGGATTCTGACGTGTTTCGCGGTTAGTTCATCATCTGTGTCATAGATGGCGCTGTAGTTTTGTTTCTTATTTACATAAATGACTTGCCTCACCTCATAAAGGATAATCATGACATAGTATTGTTTGCAGACGACACTTCTCTTTTATTTAAACTCAAACGTCAGCAGTTAGTTACGGATGATGTTAATAGCGCCCTGGCAAAAGTCGTTAATTGGTTTAATGTTAATAACCTACTCCTAAATGAGAAAAAAACTAAATGTATTAAATTTACGATACCCCATGTAAGACAAGTGGAAACTACTGTACTAATTAAGGATGAAGAGTTGAAACCGGAAGATAGCACAGTGTTCCTAGGCATAACTTTGGATGCCAAGCTTCAGTGGGGCCCGCATATAGACAAATTGTCAAAAAAACTTAGCTCTGCGGCATACGCCGTTAGAAGGATTCGTGAGTTAACTGATTTAGAGACAGCCCGTTTAGTTTACTTTAGTTATTTCCATAGCGTGATGTCGTACGGTATTCTCTTGTGGGGCAATGCCGCCGATATTCAGACAATATTTGTTTTGCAAAAAAGGGCAATTCGTTCAATTTATAAATTAAGTCCCAGATACTCCCTCAGAGAAAAAATTAAAGAGATTAATGTTCTTACTGTCCCTTCTCAGTTTATTTATGAAAACCTTTTGTATGCACACAAAAATATTAATTTGTTTAAAAAATACAGTGATATCCACAACATAAATACGAGGAACAAACACAAATTTGTTGTTCCTGCAACGAGGCTCAAAAAAATAGGGGTACGTTCAGATGCCAATGTATACGTTTTTACAATAAACTTCCGAGCCAAATTCAAGCACTAAGCCTAAATAAATTCAAATCGTTTATAAAACGGAAGCTGTGCCTGAAAGCCTACTATCATGTTAATCACTATCTCGAAGATAAAAAGGCTTGGGATTAAGCTGCTCCAATGAAATTTGCTCTGTGAATGTCGAAGCTTCGGACTTCGCTTGTTTATTATTTATTCCTTTCTTTTCCTTTTTTTATTTTTTCTTTTCCTTTTTTTATACACTCTGACATTTAATGTTTTGACATGTATTTTATTATTTTTTATACACTCTGACATGTAATGTCTTGACATGTATTTTATTATTTTTTTATTTGACATTTACTGATTTGACATGAATACTTATTTTGTTAAGTATTTTAGTTTTTTTTTATCATCATTGTGCCTTTTAATGATTTTTGTGATTTTTATTTACATTTTTTTTAATAGAACTTGTTATGAATTTTATATGATTATTGATTATTGTGAATGTGGGGACCATGTGGGTCACATTTATATTTTTTGTTTATTTTTTCCCACAACTGTCTGACAGTTTGAGTACTCTAAGCGACCTACCCAAATGTCCTTTCTTTGGTATTGTTCGTCGTTTCGTTGAGCTCCTTAGGTTATAAGTCGAGCTACACGTTAACTGACAAATGCTTGCACTGACTGGACAGGTCCACTCAAAACTGTATGGTTCTTTCTTCAAAAGACCATATCAGACACTAATCTGCATAGTCCTCATGTGAATTGAGCAAGATTGTCTGGACTTTAAAAGAGACTATGACCTCTGAGTTTGTTTCGGCTGTTTCTTCTCAGAGTAGTCAGGTACGAAACACCGGCCCCATCTAGTTTTAAAAAATGACGTGTAAAAGTGTTTGTAAAAACCTACTTGCAAAATAAACATCATTTATCATTTATCATTTATCAGTACTTTTTGTTCCATGTAGCGAAGTATTTTTATTGTAGTGCCGCTACATCACTCCCCCTCGGAGACCAGAGTCGATTGTAGACAGATGTGCCATAGAGAGGTGCCGTATAGGTGCACCGTAGAGTAGCGCCGTAGAGTAGCGCCGTAGAGTAGCGCCGTAGAGTAGCGCCGTAGTGGCGCCGTAGTACTTTTTGTTCCACACTACTACTGAACACTACGCGCACACACACACACACTACTACTGACTGTTCTGTACTTTTTGTTCTTTTTGTTCGCTACAGGGTATCTTATTACCCAGTGCCAACTGGGATATAGAGGTCAGATAGGCAGTCGCTCCATGTAATATACTGGTATTGAGCTGCATCTGGTTAGACTGAAAACTGATCCCAACATAGTTGGAAAAAGGCTAGGCTATGATGATGACGAGAAAGAAAATACGTTTAAAATAACTGCCCGTGCGTACGGGGGCTTACAAATTCCAACAAACGAGATACACCCGACGATAATTATTCCAATTAAACCACAAACTAACTTAAAATCTATACATAATTATACTATAACAACTAAATTCGCTTACCAAATGCGACGCACGTAGCGAAAGCGAATAATCGAGTAACCCGATTGATTATATCGATACTAGACTCGGAAACTATAATCATTGAGTGTGCGTTATCTGAAATTATGATGTGCTCCCTTTTAAACATCGATTCATCCATATTAATATCATTACATGCGAAAGTAACTACATACCGGATGACTTTTTTATCACTTTCCAAAAAAATGGGTATATTATGTGAACGGAGTAGAAGCTTAGTTTTTTTTTCTTTTTTCCACAGCTTAGAAAAAAATTGATCCATCATAAAAAACGCTACAAATTTCAAGTAAACTTTTCTTAGAACAAAGAGAGATAAATTTTGAAAAAAAAAAAGCGAAAAATTTCGAATTTCAAATAATACGCAATACGCGTATGATTTGAATTTCGTTTTTTTTTTCCCAAAGAATAAAAAAATAAACTAAGTTTGCGACTTGCTTCTACTCCGTTCAAACTCAAACTCATAGCATTTATTTCAATTAGACCATTACGGCACTTTTGAAAGTCAAAAATACAAAAAAAGAAAATCAAAGCTACAGTCCCAGTCACAAGGCATAATAACTTGAGAAAGTACTGTAGTTGCCCATTCCCTAGCGTAGATCTCTATGGAGAAGAATGGGCAAGAAACTCCATGGACACTCTTTTAAAATCAAAATATTGTTACAAAATCTGGGTTACATCATTAATTTTGAGATTATACATATATGTGAGAACGATGTAGAAAGACGTGCACACTAAGAGCATCCAGAGTGAAAGATTAGATTAAAAATGTATGAATAAAGTAATTAAAATGAACCTTGGCAGCTAAGAGATGACCAGTCCCAACTGATAGCGCCCGTTCACAGACATGACGCATGTACCGGCGCTATTCAAATCAACCATATTGAAGGGAACTAAATGACCCGACACACCCGCCACCATCAGCGAGACATTTAAGTGAGCATGACATTCTCTCAGTCACCAAGGCATATTCAAGTCAATGAAAGATAAATAAATGTAAATGGTGGCTGAACAGTACAAAGTACTCACACATGTGCTATGCAATTATGTAATACTAAGAACTGGAATCTATACAATGCAAGTATATTTTTACAATCTTCTGCAGCTTCCACAAGACATTAACATGGGAATCAATTCTTCATCTTCTTCTTTACGTGTCGATGGACTCAAATAATAACCGACCAGTACAAACAATTAGTTTGGCCCCCCACCTATGGTTGTGGAGCAGGACCAGCATTTAGCCAAGCATTTTTATCATCAATGTAATCCCCCAACTTATAATATGCTTGCCTACATAGTGTGCGTTTTATACAAGATTTAAATTTCGTCCCATTCAGTTGAAGAATGTGGGGAGGTATTTTATTGTAACATTTCAAACAGTACCCCATGAAAGATGAATCCACTTTAGCAAGCCTGAAACCTGGCTAAACTAGTTGGTCCCTATTTCTAGTGTTATAGTGGTGTCTGTCCCCTCTCTTACTGAATAAATGCCGATTTTTTCTAACGTACATGATGTTTTCATAGATGTATTGACAAGGTACTGTCATGATATTAATTTCCTTAAACAGTTCTCTTAGAGAATCGCGTCTACGTACTTCATAAATGGCTCTGATGGCTCTTTTCTGCAGAATAAATATAGACTCGATGTCTGCAGCCCGTCCCCATAGTAAAATACCGTATGACATAATACTATGAAAATAACTAAAATAGACCAGCCTCGCGGTATCAACATCAGTAAATTGACGGATTTTTCTAACAGCATATGCTGCTGAGCTTAGCCGTCCTGCAAGAGATGTTAGATGAGGACCCCATTGTAACCTTGAGTCGAGCGTGATTACCAAGAAAACCGTTTTATCGACAAATTCTAGTTTCTCTTGATTCAATATTATGTCACAATCACTACTTTTGACATATGGTAGAGCAAATCTAATGCATTTAGTTTTTTTCCCATTTAGTACTAAATTATTAGCGGTAAACCAATTGTGGACCTGCAGTAGGGCGTTATTTACGTCATCAAGATTAGTGGCACGTCTGTTTATTTTAAATATTAAAGAAGTATCGTCAGCAAACAACACCATATGCGGATGGTTGTTAAATAGATGGGGTAGGTCATTAATATATACTAAAAAGAGGAAGGGACCCAATATCGAACCTTGTGGTACACCCATTTTTACTTTTAAACCCATTGAGTTGACTCCATTTATTTGTACCTGCTGCTGTCTATCATGCAAATACGATTTTATTAAACTGAGCGCAAGTTTACCTAAACCGTAATGCTGAAGTTTCAAGATCAGGGTTTCGTGATTTACGCAATCAAATGCCTTCGAAAGGTCACAAAAGAATCCTATGGCATCTTGTGCCTCTTTTCACGCAGTAAATATGTGTTTTAATAAAGTGACACCGGCGTCAGTTGTACAACGTCCTTTGGTGAAACCATACTGTTGCTCGTGTAATATTTTATTAGTGTTAAAATGGTTACGCATTTGATTGAGCATTATCTTTTCAAACACCTTGCTGAAAACCGGCAACACGGATACGGGCCTATAGTTATTGGTGTCTTTACTGTCCCCGGATTTAAAAAGCGGTATTACCTTACTGAATTTCATTAGATCCGGGAAGACCCCTTGATCCACGCACAAATTAAATATTGAGGCTAAATACGGCGCTACAGTCTCAATAATTGAGGTACAAGCTTTGATAGACATACCCCATAGATCTTCCGTTAATTTGATCTTGATTTGCTTAAAACCTTTTATGACTGTTAAGGGGTGTATATGCTGAAATTTAAATTCATTTAAACAGGCTGAAACGTTCGCTTTCAATAAATCAAAAGAGAGCAAGGGAGAGGAATTTAAGGTTTCTGTAGTTTTAAGTGGGATACTGGTAAAGAAATTTACAAATTCTTGAGCAACTTCATTGTTGGAGCTAACAAGGCCACGCGATGTCTCTAGTGTGAAGTCATTACCTTGTTTTTTATTTCTATTTGTTTCACTGTTGATGATTTTCCAAACCGTTTTTATTTTGTTGTCGGCTGATTTAATCTTGTTGCTAATGAATAAGGATTTGGCTACCTTGCAAGTGTTTTTAAAAATTTTCGAGTAAGTAGCAACATATTTATTAAAAGCTTCAGTGTTGATGTAAGGCTTAAGGCCGTACAGCTCAAACAATCGTTCCCTACTTTTCCGAATACCCTGTGTTGCCCAGTCACTGAAAATAAACTTTGGGCCAATAGTTTTAGATTTCTTTTTTAAAGTATTATTAAATTCGGTGTGCACTACCGAAAAGAATTCTTCATAAAATACATTTGCATTGTTTCTAATATAAATAAATAAATATCGCTGGACATTACACACAGCACCATCTAATACCACACTAAGCAACGAGGCTTGTGTCGTGGACACCAGATAGTTGATATACTACATAGATACTTTTTGTTTGTAAATACATACTTATTATACATATAAACATCCATGACTCGGAAACAAATGTCCATGCTCATCACACAAACATTTGCCCCGACCAGGATTCGAACCCGGGACCCTAAGAACGTAAGGCAACCTCACTACCGCTGCGCCAATCGGGTCGTCAGACCCGGAGATATGACCCGGTATACTTAAATTGCTAATTAAATTATTATTAAATTTGTCTAGATTGCTGGGTATTATTTGTCTAGTTTGTATCTGAATTATTTGTAATAGTCTATTGTACGCGAAAGTAACCGTCTGACCACTATGATCTGAAGGCAGGTAATTTACGATGGATTTATTTATGTAATCGCAGCAACAAAAAACATTATCGATACATGTAGCAGTATTTGTCGTAATTCGAGTTGGTTCTGAAAACACATTTGACAAGTTAAATGATTTAAAGAGACTTAAGAATCTACTGCAATTCACATTATTCTCTAAGATATTGATATTAAAGTCACCACAGATAATTATTGGTTTATTACCAGTTACAAGTTTTGCCAAAGCATCTTCCATTACTGACTCAAAGATAGAATAGTTCAGGTAATTAGGGGGTCTGTAAACGCACACTATTGCTTATCTAGCTCAACACAAGACAATTTAATGCTATGTTCAACCGATAGATCGACAATACCATTACGAGACTTAGATTTAATACAATTTTTTACTAGGATTAATGAACCCCCACGCATCTTAGATTTTCGGTTAAAGCAACTGCTCACATTGTAATTCTCATAATTTATTTGCATTACTTCATAATCTTTCATCCAATGTTCAGTAAAACAGATAATATCAAACTTAGTTTTTTCTAAAAATAGTTCTATTTCTAGTTATTTGGAAGAAAGCCCCTGAATATTCTGGTGAAACACTTTTAAGGAATTCTGCTCAGCCCCTTTTTTACAGTTAATTGATTGAGAGCTAGAAATTACCTCGAAGTTGGCGAGATTAACTAAATTTTCACTCGTACCTTCTATTGTCTTGATGACTTGTTTAAATCTAAGCTAATATTTGTATAATTACAATTAGTATAATTACTAATTTCCGTAGACCTATTTTATAAAAAACTGCGACATACTACATATGTCTGAGTTTATACTAAAAGCTAATAGCCTTGCTATTTGACGTCTAAAACTAATAGGCAGGTACGCATCATTCCTAGTTCCTAGTTGACTTTAATTTCTGAACGAAACTGTTGGTGTCGAAAAATGTCAACCTGTCACTAAAATGACTAACCAACAAATGTAACCTATCGTTAAGTGCATGGATATAATGATTGCGTCTGCTTGATAATTTCTCAAAATACGGGAAGGAGCACAGAAATACTCTCTTACAATTTAGTTTTAATAGTTGAGTGATATCATCAAGTTTAACGTTAGAACTGTTACCTACAAGTACAGTTATAATGGTATTAGGATCAAATTCCTTCCGAGTTATTGATGTTATTATCTGGTTGTAAGAAGCCTGAGGAGTACAATAATTTAGAGAAGAATGACTCAGATTGTTACTAATTAACTTGCCTAACCCTTTTCCTATACTATCTGAGAACAAAATGGAGCAGCAACTGTGTGTATTACAAGAAGGGGGAGAACTACTATCTATTTGTCCTACCTGTGATGAACCTTGTACAATATCTGGTGAATTTTGAATGGAGATACAGTCCGGAACACTGCTCAGCCGGGTCGGGTTCTCCGTTACCTCGGGTAGGAGAGTGTCCGGGCTGGATGTACATTGAGTGTTGTTGAAGGTCATCGTGTCTACACAGTCTGCATTACTATTACCGCTATCAACTAATTCGTTTGCAGCAAGGATATGTTCCTTAATTTGTTTTTGAGAATTTACATACATAGAATAACATGACTTTAGTTGACGCTCTAAAACTTGAATTTCAGACTGTAAGTTTTGAGTGTCTATTTCATAAAACTTCTTACTATCCTCGAATTTAATTTGATAATTATTCAACTTTTTTATGAGGAAAACACGTTCTTTTATTAGTTGAATATTTTTGGAACTGTGTTTTTGTTGTTTTTTAAATTTCTTGCATTTTTTTATAATTCTATTTAGTTTTGCATATTTCTTTATTTTATTTTGGCTTACTTTATAACTACTACAATTATATTTCAGAATAGAATTTTCAGTAAGACATATTGTTGCTAAGAAATGTGGGTTGCAATTTGAATTTAATAATTGATTATATAGGTGATCTGTTTCCCTAACCTGAGTACATTCTCTTTCTTTCTGAAACTCAATAATTTGTTTGTTGCTAAGTCCCTAACCTTACATAAAGCCATTTCATAATGGTTACTGCAGTCGTTGAAACCATCTGTGACCACCCGCAGATTGTCCCGTTCATCAACAACATCCATGTATTGTTGGTGCAGGTCCACTAGCTCCCGTTTCAGCCGGAGCAGAAGGGAGTGTCAGACTTTTACTGACTAAAACCCATCCATGTTCCTTCATCGCCCTTTGTGTTCCGGGGCCACGGTATTTCTTTCGAACAGTCCCGCAACCCCGGCAGGCATCGGTCCCTACGGACCCCTTCCCTTTTGATGACTCTCTTTGAGGCGCGCGTGGAACACGAACGCGCCGTCGACACGGCCTGTCGTCATGAGACGGACGGACGGCGAGCTAGCCCATAGCCCACCGTCCACAGGCCCGCGCCTACGGTGGCCGGGGGCCACGTGGTGGTGGCCCCCGACGCCCGGGGCGTCTCCCGCGGCGGCCGGGACGTTGAGAAGTTCACTCTCACGTTCCGCCACCTCCTTCTCTAGCATTACTGCTTCGCAGAAGGAGGTGACGGCGTCCCATTCCGTCTCGCTCCGGACCATGGCTTGCACCAGGGCCGGACGCGAGAGGTCGCTGCCGCCAATCGCCACTTCGAGGACACGGCGGTGCTCCACCCACGCGGGGCACACCTCCACCGTGTGATCCACCGTGTCCTCCGGTCGATCCTCACAATGGAAGCACCCGGGCGTTTCCTCCCGCCCGATTCAGTGCAGAAACCTCCCGAACACTCCGTGTCCGGTGAGGACCTGCGTCAGGCGGAAGGTGAGGACGCCGTGGCGTCTCTCAAGCCACTCCTCAAAGAGGGGACTTATCGCCACTATCGTGGCGTGCCCTGCACGGGGTTGCGACAGGTGCTCTCTCCATGTCGCCATGAGATCCCGCCGGAAGTCTGTCCGCTGAGCGACAATTTGTCGCGGCAACGGAGTTTCCCCCCGGCGCGGCGTAGCGCCTCCGCGCGCCATTCGTGTAGGCGCGCGAGGACTATCGCCTCCAGATCCCATGACGGCAATCCGACAAGGAGGCTCGCCGCCTCGCGGGCAATCGTGCGGTAGCCCCGGGCCAGCCTTACGGCTACCACCTTTTGGGGCGCGTTCAGGTAGTGGGCGGCACGCCGCCTCAAAGAACGCGCCCACACCGGGGCCCCGTAAAGGGCCATGAACCGCACGACTCCCGCGTAGAGCCTCCGGCAAGAACCTAACTTCAACTACAAAAGAGTGCCAGATTAGTCAGAATAATGAACTTAGTGCTAAAGAGCTTTTTATTGGTTAATATGAGCTACTTATTAAACATTAAAAGGAAACCATTATACTCCCCAGATAGATCCGCAGGTACATCAGCTGTTCGTGTTATAGGTTACCGGTTGAGTTAGGAAACCAAACACTACGTGTTACAGTGTATTTTTCCGTGAAAACAATAATCTTCGGTATTAATACACTTAATAGATATTTAATTATAATAATACAAGTTTTTTACACTAAAATATTAATTAAACTAATTTAAAATTACGGAGCTAAATTTTGACATGTCACTCAACCAGTGTTGCCACCTTCCATCGCGTCGTTCACCTATTATACCCATTTTTTTTGGAAAGTGTTAAAAAAGTCATCTGTATGTCTGTTTGACGGTTTCTCTATTTTTTTACACTAGGTAGGCTTGTTTTTGGCCACGACACCGACACGTCTGATGTAAAGCGATAATGCTTCCTAGGGTGTAACACGCTTGCCTAGAAGAAACCGATTAATTTATACAAAATTTAGACCTGCAGCTGTTAGGATAAAGTTTTATATCTTGGGCCCTTTTTAAATAGTAAGATGTCTTTTTATTTCATGAACAATTATGTCAAACAGTCAGTTTTTATTCTCGAGTTAAAAATTAACCGACCATCGCATCCCTGAGAAAACCTTTACACCACAAAGTTAAATATTTTTAAAGAGCCCTACACACATCAAAAAAGTTTGTGATCACTAGCACAAGCTGATATAATTTTTTTAATTGAACTTTACCTAGAAAAAAAATTTGTTGTGTGTTGTCTTTAAATATAAATACCTTATGACTATTTTTTATAAAATAATAAGTATTATAATCTACCGTAACAAAAATATTTAGATTTTTCAAAGTGATCGCAAACTTTTTTTGATGTGTGTATCATTTATTTATTATCATTTATTCATTTATTTATTTATTATAAGTGTTGAGTTAAATTTTTCTTCACAGCTTTAAAAAAAACAATAACAATTTATTGTTTTTCAAACCTTTTCAAACTAAAAAAACAAAATACACACAATACAAGAACAAACAACATAAATAAATTTTTCTAATGCAAATGATGTCTAGCAAGGAAGCGAGGGGTATAAGGCGCCTGTCGAACCGCTAGCGAGAAGCGAGTAGAGCTAACTACTAAAACCGAGTTATTTCTTTGGCAGGGTTTTCGCTGAGGCAGTGATGAGAAAAGTCAGTAGTCACCTGTAAACACCAAAAATACAGGGTTTATGGGATATTGATGCACTAACGGCTACCAGGTATTCAGTACATTATTCTGAAATTTTTCACTGGTAATAAAAACAAAAATCAGCTGCATCCTACAAAAGTACATGCATCCATAAAAGTAAGTACATGTATGGAGCAGCTAATTTTTTAAGTAACCGATGAAAAACTTATAATTATGTGGAGGGGTTGGAATGATATACTGAAATTAGACAAGTAAGCATTTATAATGCACAAGTGAGTGCGCAAACACAGGTGCACTCTTACGTTTTACTCTCATAATATAATGGTGCCGCAATGCGACACAGCCAGGCAGATATCAGGCATATATCATATCTAACTTCCAAACTCCGGGTTTACCACCATCATCATCAGCCTACAGCAGTCCACTGCTGGACATAGGCCTTCTTCATCACACGTCACTCAACTCATCAACATTGTCACATTCTCAGCAACTCTCAACTTTTTCCTACTCCTCTGCTATACTTTTCTGATTAAATTCATTATCTGGGACTTCGGCGAGCTTCATTGTCTCAATGTTTTTCCGGTGGTCACCACTGTTCATTCTGGCTTTCAGGAGTTACAGTGGTTTCGGAACACAATCATAGTATAGCGGGGCAGCCGTGTGGTATCCGGCAGAGTAGAATAGAACCAACGCATTACACTCACGGGAGTCGTATAAGGCGACTAATGTCTGAGGCAGAACACCTTGTGCCTCCGTAGACCTGAGAATGGGCAGCAGCGTTTTCTGTTAGTCTTTCATCACTGCGATCTCCAATCCGCCTGCCAAGCGTGAAGATTATGGCAAATTCCTCCCATCATGGAGAGGCTTATGTCCAGCAGTGGACATTTTGGGCTGTTGTTGTTGTAGCGGGTAAAAAATTCTTAACCAGTTGCTACCCAGCGACCCTGTGAAGCCCGAGCCTGAGGCGGCAGGCATCTTACAGTTTTCGATTCGCGGTCTCCAATCAAGAACACGTCTACCCCAACGGTCATTGGGTCTACGGCTAAAATGGCCTGCAAACAAACATAAAAACTCCGGGTTGCTACTGAGAAATTCGTAACCTGGAACCTCAAGCTCAACAGTCTCGCTTGCGACCTCGAGACCAACAATACAGAGCAGTGTATCTTTTATACTGACACGAGACCTATAATTTAAGGTACGTTACTGAGTGAGAAAATAGTCGACAGGATTCGCCTCGTGAGCGGTAGGACGATTGCCTGAGGAGAAATTCCTAGAGGAGTCACAAGTAGGGGGAGGAACAGGAAGTTGTCGCTTCCCCCCTTTCCTGTTGCTGGCTTTGCGTCGTATGGGAAATGGGTTTCCCTTTCAGTTTTTATAAGATGCTGTGATTTTCACAAGTATGGCGGATGTGTTTGGTCTCTGTTTATCTAGTTGGTGTTTGTCTAGATGTCTAGATTTTTGTAAAGGCCATCTTTACTAATACATCTCTAATTTTATGCTCAGATGATGGCAATTGGCTCACATCCTATCCTTACATGAGACGTAAACCTTACTGCAGTTATAGCTCTTCGAATTTATTTCATGCTCTTTGATTAAAATCACTGCAACCACTATAGTCTGAACCAAAAAAATAAACTTTATTTAACACCAGCTCTTGCCCGCGTCGGGAATTATAAAATGTAATCTATCCTATCCCCCGTATCTATAAACAAATCTAAGTGATCACTTGAGTGGTAGAAATTACTAGGATACGATTTTATTCGGTAGTTTAGTTATTGATTGAAGTTAAAACTATAAAAAAGTTAGAATTCTTATTCTCTTCTTTCCTTGACGGTTCTTACTTCGTTCAAATTCTTGTCTATTGCATATAAATGGTTGCATAAGTCATTACTCAAACTCAAGTAACTACATTAACTTGAATAAAGATACACTCTATTTTTTTTATGATTTTGGTAAAATTTGATAGTAGGAGAGCAGCGGTGGCCCAGTGGTGGCGGCCCCGACTTACGAACAGTAAGTGGTGGGTTCGAACTTAGACAGGCGCATTACTTTGCGTAATTTATTTAATCACCACTACTTTCAAAACGGTGAAGGAAAACATCGTGAGGAAACCGGCATGTCCTAGAATCAAAAAATTCAAAGACATGTGACATCTACCAATCCGCACTGGGCCTGCGTGGTGGATTATAGCCCATTCCCTCTTATAGAGAGGAGGCCTGTGTCCCAGCAGTGGGAACATTAATAGGCTGATGATGATGATTGCTAGTATACAACCCACTAACATTTCTGCTTGATGGCAAATCCCAGTACAATGTGATACTGCCATTATCGAGAACCGGGTTGATATATATACCGGGACCGGGTCCGGGTCGGGTGGGTCTATATTATTATTATATTATTATTAAACGTCTGACACTCGGGGATAACGTGACTTCCCATCAGTGTAAGAATTTTTAGAATCGGATCGGAAGTTCCGAAGAATAGCCCCTACATCCAAACTTACAAACTTTACATATTTATAATATTAGGTTACATAAACAGTATTGTAAGTATACTAACCTTTGTAAAATCAAAAGATTCTTACAAACCGAATTCAATACAAATTTTGACTGCATTTAAATTATAATTATTCCCACATCGTTACAAACACGAGTGAAACCGCAAAATAGCAGCATACAGGTATAAAATCATTTGTAAGCCAAACTAAATATCTAGTGAACGGTTTTAGTCCACAAATTAGTGCCATAGTACTCGCAACGAAGGTTTAAGTGGGCTTACAGTCGAAATTTATTGATAAAAGGCTTTGTACGCTTGAAATGTGGGTATCTATACCGATAAAATGGTTTGTCTGTTCTTTTTTGGGATTTAAAACTGTGAATTGGTTATTTTTTCGGTTGGTGTCGTTTTTTGCAAGGTAATCTGGTTAGTGTGGGGCGCAATGGGGACATTAGGGTTGGTATGGATAGCATAATTTATGTACAGTTATTTTAAGATTTCGGTCCATTCGAAATTGCAGCTTTTATATTAGCAATCAGACAAAGATCGAAGCAAGGTGGTGTTGCACCACCATCTACTGAATTTCGGGCTGTTCCTTAAACATTCATAATGATCGGTAAATAACGATCATTCTCAGAAGATCCATTGGCCAGATCCATGATGGATCTAGTGAGAATTGTTTTTCTCATTGAATCCTGATTTCAAGAAATGGATCTACTGAGAAGGATCATTCGCAGAAGATCCATTGGCCAGATCCATGATGGATCTAGTGAGAATTGTTTTTCTCATTGGATCCTGATTCCAAGATATGGATCTACTGAGATTTTTTTTTTCTCAAAAGACCCAATGGCCAGACCCATGATGGATCTTATTCGACCTTCATGATGAATCTTTTTAAAATTAGCAAATATTATTACAATACAGCAAGAAACCCCTTGGTGAGACTGGTTCTCAGACTTTCGGGTCTACATAGCGACTGTCAAAGATCTACAATTGATAGCTGGGACCAACAAACCCACTGGACTTCGAACCCAGGTCAGCCGTAGCAAAGACAATCTCCTCAAATGGGGGTTTATGGACGGCTCAGGCCTCAAATGTGTATGCGTCGTGTCTCCACAGACAATGGCCCATCTTCCATCTTGCGCCGCATGTCCTGACCTGACCTGCACACTTGACGATCTTATGACTGCATCAGCGATCGGAGTTCGCATAGCTGAATTTGGGGCCAAACATGTTTAATAAATATTTGCCATTGACACGCTAAAAAGAAGCTTAACGCGATTTCCGAGGCACGGAGTATGTAATGGGTGGCCACCTATCCACGGACCAACCTACGCAAGCGCGGTTTAACCTGAAGATCGACCCGAGTGGCTGTTATTATTTAGCCACGAGCTCCACGAAATTAGAGAATGAATGAAGAACGAAAAACAACGAACTGTATATTCAACACGCAACCAGCAAAGCTGTGTTTTAATTTACCTTAAACTAAATTATTCATATCCCTTAATTATTCATTGCTCTTAGAATACCTTAGTCTCTTCCCACGTGTTGTTGCCGACAACCTGTCTTCGTAAATGTTGATGAGCTTTACAAATTTTGGTTACTAACTCGAAGGATCAGCATCAGAATTTTTTCGAACCCTGAGGAATACCGATATCATAATAGTCTCAGTTTTTAAGGCCTAGAACAATACTTTTTATTAAGATTATAAAAACATTAGGGATGATCAACCGTAATTTTCTTGCCCTTATCCCAATTCCCCAGTTCATTTGGAGAGCAGCGATGGCCCAGTGGTGGCGGCCCCGACTTGCGAACAGTAAGTCGTGGGTTCGAACCCAGGCAGGCACATTACTTTGTGTAATTTATTTCATTACCACTGTTCTCAAAACGGTGAAGGAAAACATCGTGAGGAAACCAGCATGTCCTAGAACCAAAAATTCGAAGACATACATGTGACATCTACCAATCCGCACTGGGCCCGCGTGGTAGATTATAGCCCATTCCCTCTCATAGACAGGAGGCCTGTGTCCCAGCAGTGGGAACATTAATAGGCCGATGATGATGATCCCAAATCATTTGTGGTCAGCGCAGCATGTCTTCTTTCCCCATTACTCGCCATCTCAGCAGTCACTACCTTTCTTGATCAACCAGTGAAAAATAACTATCTCATCGCATGTAAATAAAGGAAGCTATAGTTGCTGCCAGTTAAGATCGCAATAGCGGTCACTGACCCACCTACATACCGAATGACTTTTTTATCACTTTCCAAAAAAAATGGGTATATTAGGTGAATGGAGTAGAAGCTTATGGCATACCTAGTTTTTTTTAAATCTTTTTTCAACAGCTTAGAAAAAAATGATCCATCATCAAAAAGCGCTACAAATTTAAAGTAAAAAAAACGAAGTATGCCGTTTGCTTCTACTCCGTTCACCTATTATACCCATTTTTTTGGGAAAGTGATAAAAAAGCATCCAGTACCTATATTAAAGTTCTTAACTTTGAAATCCAAAAATAATCCTGTAAAAGTCTTGAATCGTCATCTATCGTGATCTTCAACATTTTATGTAATGAAAAACGATACATGGTTAATTCGTTCTTTTCGTACGAAAAGAGATATTAGGGAAAGGGCAATGACCGCTAGTGCGATCTTAACTGGCAGCAACTACATATATTACTTCATACTTTAGATTCCTCAAAGTTGAAGTCAGAAATGATTGGTGTAATTATAGTTGCTAACGTCATGATAAACAAGCAATTTTTGACAAATCATCTTATGGCTGTCTCGAACAAAACTCGGTCATTAGTTTAGTTCCCATTCTACTTGGGGTCGGTGCAACACGTTTTCTTGCTCCCCTGTCAGACGGTACGGCATCATTTATTCATTTCTCTTTCATATCAGTCCATAAACATTTATATTTAAGTCCTTAATGCTAAAAATGTTGCAAAAATATTTCAAAATGACTCCAAGCACAGTCAGGTTCGAAAGTAAGTCTTCCTCGTTGATGTAACCCTAATTGTAATATGAATGGTTTATAGTTAACACGGGAATAAATTGAACGTGATTTAAACAGCAATAATAAATGTACAAAACCAACCGTAATATTCAGGAAACAGCAATAAATTCTAGAAAAAATATCTAGTTCCAATTTTTGTAACCAATGCCCGCAGCTAAACTATAAATTTAATTGTTGGAAATAAATGATCGTTTAGTTCGTATGTTGTTTTGGTAGAGCATGCCAAAAATGGTATTCGATTTAAATTTTGGCTTGCAAATAATTTAAGTAATACCTATATCGGAAATTTGGTCTTTATCACACTGTTCTGTGGGCTAGCTCAAACAGATTTTTTCTGAAATTGACTATTCATGATCATTTTCTTTCACTTTCTCATAACCCAATTCATTTGGCGTCGGCGCATCGATATCCATACTTCCGTATTACTCGTCATTATCAGCAGTCACCTCCTTCCCAAAATTACGATTGTTTTCATCATATTATATTTATTGTTCCAAGTTTATTGTATGTACTTGGCGTACCTATTTTGAATAAATAATCATTAAATAGATTTACTAGGTTGGTCTGTGACTACCCATTACATACAGAGTTTCTTCCGTGCCACGGAAAGCACGTTAAGCCATTGTTCCCGGCTGTCATTTGTAGATATTTGACAGTCGTTACAGGTAGTCAGTAGCCCAAAAACTCTGACAAACCAGACTAACCAAAGGGTATCGTATTACCCAGTAGGTACTAACCTGGGTTGTGGAGGTCAGATAGGTAGTCACTCCATGTAAAATACTGGTATTCAGCTGCATCTGGCTAGACTGGAAGCCGACCCCGACATAGTTGAGAAAAGGCTAGGCAGATGATGATGAAACATTAAATAGATTAATTGCCTCGTTGGTCTAGTAGTCGTAAGCGCAACTGCTAAGCATGAGCTGCTAGGTTCGATTCGGAACAAAGAGTGATTGGATTTTTCCAACAAGAATTTATCAGTTTCAGCCACGGAGTCTGGGTTTGTGCTCGGTTGGTGGGAATAGGCTCGTCCCCTATTTCATGGGACTAGAAACATAACATAACACAATTTAACAGAAGGAAAACATAAACACATTTACCCTCCTCTGTAAAAACACAACACAAACTAAAAGTCAAAAAGCCAATCTTTTGAATACCATTTCTCATTATTTTTCCTTCACAGACGCCGGTAATTAAAACCACATTTACATACTTATTAAAAGCACACACGACGAAATTTTTAACAGCATTGCCCCTTTGCCACGAGCTTCGCGATCAAGCGACTTTTGCGTCGACGTATTTTGCGACAATTACAGGACAGAATACAAATAAAATAAGTTGTTAAATGACGTCTTAAAGCAGTATTATTTTAACCTTATTTTAGAGCGGGAAAGAGATGGAGCTAGACGTCATCTATAGCTCCGTCTCCTTTTCACTGGAGTGGCATTAAAATAATACTGCTTTAAGACGTCATGATAACAGGACTCAGCGAGCTATCGCAACGTGATTTGCGAAGCGACGGTACTTTTGCGAAGGAAACAAATTGTTGCGCGCGCATTTTTATTAAAGTTCCCTGTTCATGACCTCAGCCGATGCAACTTCAATCAAGCAACGCGCGCGCTTGTCACATGTTTCCTTCGGGTGAGTACCGAAGGTAGCATGCTCTTAGTTTCTTCTTTAATTTATTTACTTCGCAATCTTTGTCGCTACACGCGCGTCCCTTGAGCGTGTAGCTTCACCCGAGGCCGTGAAAGGGGCCTTACAGGTGACTGTGTCGAAAGAGTTGTTAGCACAGCATGGACCTGACACCACAGTGATAAGGGTAGACCCTCAATCCAGTTAATTTATATGTTTACTGGGCTCATGATTTGTATGAAGTTATTTTGGACTATGATATTATTGTTGGGTCTTACAATTGTGTGTTGGGCAAGGGGATTTTTGATATTTTTGTGAAGCAGCGGAAAATGAATTGTGTTTTCCTTGTGTGTGTCGGAAAGGGGAAGGATCATGTCAGGATTATCAACAACGTTCTGTTGTATGTAAACAACATTGCTGCAATTACAGACGTGCATGTATATGATGTATTTGCCAACTGTGGTTTTTAGAGTATTATTGCTCATTACTTCTTAGATTAGGCAGACTTAGGAGACCTTCGTTCAGAAAAGATTGATGCAATTTGGAATGAAATCGTTTTATAATAAAAGAAGCAATATTGCAATATTTTTTTCCAAGAAGATATTTAGTTTGTGTCTAAATTTTAATGTGTTGTGTACTTTTTTATTCATTTGTTAGTAATGTTAGTGTATGCACTTAAGATAAGATTATTATTGTTAGGTGTAAGGGCCGCCTTTTGCGGCGATAGTACTTCAAAATGATAATGCTGTAGTAAAAGAATTAAAGGATTAGTCAGTCAGCAAAGTGGTTATTAGTTTTTTTTCCGCGAAAAAAAAAAATGCAAAAATTTAAATCATACGCGTATTGCGTTTGATTTGAAATTCGATATTTTTTTTTCAATGTTTCTCTTTCTTTGTTCTAATATGAAAAGTTTACTTCAAATTTGTTTGATGATGGATCAATGTTTTTCTAAGCTGTGAAAAAAAGAAAAAAAAACTAGGTATGCCCTAGGCTTCTACTCCGTTCACCTGATATACCCATTTGCACATATTGCACACAAAATAAAAATTCATACAAATTGCAATAATATAGCTTATTTACAATCTAAAACTTGGTGACAGTGAACAATCAGCATAAATAAAACATCAAAAGACTTAAAATGTCCCAAAAAACGCACTAAAAAAACAAATAAACTGTTTCACAGCTCAACCCCTTAAAAAGGATTAATTTCAGGGCGGTAACGCACCCAATTTCCTTTCTGTCATGGCCGCTTCATTAAGTGAATAATTTATTGTTCTTTCAGGTATTATAGACCTGCACTGTTTAAGGATTAAGTATTTTGGGCATGATTTCTTTTTAAAATGTTACATTTCTTAATTATGAAAACGGACATGTAACTTTTTCATTTTAAGTGCCCAAAGGTTTGAGCATAATAAATTCTCTCACGATAATTTCTAAGCCTTCTTGAGTTAAATTATCAATTCTTTTCTCTCGTTGGTTATAACTTATTTCACAAACTAACTGTTTACATAACAATAACAATAATTAATAACAATTATTAAAAAAACTAAAATAACGAAACTAACAAAAAAATAGGGCATCAAAAAACTCCTCAACGCTGCCAGTCAATTATGTGCCCAAGAGACTGGCGGCGATGCCACGTTGTATGCCAATACTTAGCCTCTGGCACAGAATAATTAGTCTCTGGCAAAGATAAAAGCCGGCCCTTGGGTCACGAGAATACTGATTCTTTGGCCAAAAAATAGGCCTGCCCTCTGGTCACGTGAAGACGCGACCAACCACTTAAAAAAAAAAGACTAAACAAAGGTCTGATCAGCGCTTATTCTTTTTATTTTCTAAATCCCGTACAATCCCCCGTTTAAAATAAAACCACGATTTATTTGAAAATCGAACCATTAAAAATCCCTGATCTCCCTAACGATCTCATTTAATGAATCTCCAGATAATCTGGTTCGATCTAAAAACTCAGTCGTGTAAAACGGGTAGTAACCTACTTAAACTAATGACCTAGGTTGTAACAAGTGAAAAGCTCGGGTCACACTGAGGTGATTCCCACTCGGGATGAAGGACCAAATTCCCTCAAATGAATTGGATATCCAACTAACTTTTAGTGTTCAAACTGATTCGAACAATCGCGTGACTTTATACTCATTACAACATTTGACGCGTTCACATCCCGCCTGCCACGTGGGAATCTCCTCAGTGTGGCCAAAGCTTAACGTGAACTGAACTGAAGTAAACTGAGTGGAATCAGAACCAAGTAGAATCAGTTGAGATATCCCGACTAGTCGCATACACTCTAATTTGCCAATCGAGGGAAAAATTCACGAGGTTTTTTCATGTAGGACGGAACCAAGATAGGTTATATAGTTTTTTTTAATATCAGTACTAGCTTATGCCCACGGCTTCACCCGCGAGGGGTTTGGTAATTGTCCCACGGGATCGTACTGCCGGGATAAAAAATACTCTATGTGTTAATTCAGTTTATAATCTAGGTGTGTGCTATTTTTGCATGAAAGTGTAAGAAACATCAATCCATTCATCCTCACAAGCTTTCGCATTTAAAATATTAGTAAGAATTATATCAGAATTTATTTGTACAATATGCAAGCAGGTGGTTGGTGTAAGGAATGGTAAATCTGTGATTTACAAATAGGTGCTGCTAACTGACATGAAACTTTGCTGCCGATACATGAAAGAAAATGCAGTGTGATAACATAGTAACATTAAAAATCCGCCACAATTATTTACAGTCTGTCAATGTGAGTGTGTGAGAGTGTGTGTTCTGTATGGTGTCGGACGAAAAGAATAGCACCATCCCATATCTTCCCGTGGGTGTTGTAAGAGGCGACTAAGGGACTTACCAGAGAATGGGCAGCAGCGTTCTCTGTGCTTTTGTAACAACCGCACTGCGATGACCAACCCGCCTGCCAAGCGTGGCGATTATGGCAAAAACCCCCCTTTGGGGGAGGCCTATGTCCAGCAGTGGACGTCTTTCGGCTGAAATGATGATGATGATGTCAATGTATTTAAATCCAGATACTGTTTCGGGAGATGAGTAGATATTGGCAGATTGTCATAGCTTAAATAACAGTATAAACAAATAAGAATCTTACTGGGACAATACCGTTTCTGCGCATTTGTATATTATCCAAAACGGCAAACAGTTTTACTGGCAAAATAAATCACAACTGCTGGCATCCTGAATGCCTGACAAAAATAATGTAAAGCCACACATTTAAGCATCTTCCTAATTTAAAATTAAATAGTCCATCAGTACAGAAAATACATCACACACGCACATCCACGCGAAAATTGACGACTGCTCGGAAATTGAACTCATCAGAATCGCAGCACATTTACTCATCGCTACATTTGGCATAATACCATCCCCTACGTGGCTGGAATACTTACAGCGTTAGCAGAGCGATTCCGCTTTAACTTTTGACTCTACCTGTCGAATTGTAATGAAGCCTAATATCTACTTTCCAGTTGGATCAGTCGTAGAGTTTCAAATATGTTTGGTAATACGGTAAGTTTTTTATAGGGATCGATCCGTGGAGTTTGGGATCCACTTATAAGGTTGAGATCAAAGAGTGTTGCTCGGTTGCTAAGAGGATTAAATAGTGTCTGTGAAGGACAAATTGAATCAATTTATGTGGTGTAACCCAGGCCGATTTTTGATCATCAAAGTGGTGTGTAGGTGTGTACTAATATAAAACGGTTTAAAATTTCATTTCATTTTTTTTTCATTTCATTTATTCGTGAACAATTTACATTGTGTTGAATATACATGCAATTTACATAAAATAATTATAATAACTATGAATAATTAAATAACATTCCAAGAAATTCAAAATATAGTGCCCAACAGTTACAAATATCATGTCCAAACAGTTTTAAAATACTAATATACAGTTCTAAAATAATATAATTATAATGTCAAACACTTCTAAAATACCATGTCAAAACAGTCATAGAACAATATAATTAAAATGTCAAACAGTTTTAAAATAAAATATCAAACAGTTTTAAAATAAAATGTCAAACAGTTTTAAAATACAATGTCAATATGGTTGTAAATATAATGTCAAACAGTTTTAAACATGATGTCAAAGAGATTTTAGATTATAAGTCAAAAGTTTTCATATATTATTGTGTGGCATTAGTTCCGATATGTTGTATATACATTTTTCTATTAAAAAGGCCTTTAACTTTGCTTTAAACAAGTGGGTGTTATAAATCAGGGTCTTTAGTTCAGAAGGCAACTTGTTGAATATCTCTACAGCTTGGTACTTCGGGCAATGCTGTACTATATTAAATTTTGGTGCTATTTGTTGTTTGAAGATTTTTCTTCGCGTGTTCTCTCTAAGCTCACGTTCCTCTAGTGATTCAAACTCATGTAGGTACTTTGCAAAAAGACTTAAGAGGACCAATATATATAGGTACTAGGTACCGTTAATATTCCCAATTTTTTAAAGTAATCTCTGCATGAGACACGCTGTGAAACTTTAACTATTGTCCTTATGGCTCGTTTCTGTAAGATGAAAGCTCTCTGCCAGTTTGAACTATAACTATTTCCCCAGAGCACGATGCTATACCTTATCCTAGACTCGACCAGGGCATAATATACAGCCTTTAACTGTTCTATATTCAACTCATCCCTAAGACTCCTTAGTGCGTAACATGCTGACGATATGGATGAATCAATAGCAGCAAGCTCCGGTTTCCAATTCAAATGTGAATCTATGTTAATTCCTAAAAATTTAACCTTATCCACTAATTCAATCTTGTCTCCATTTATTTGTATATCTAAGTTATCTTTATTACGAGTCGTAGTCTTAAATAATATGAGGTTAGTTTTGCTTGTATTTAGTATTAAATTATTGGCTGTAAACCATTCACAAATTTTTCCTATAATTGTATCAGTATTTAATGTCAATTTTTCTATGTCTTTTGCACCAATTATTATGTTTGTGTCATCAGCAAAAACAACAAGTTTCTCGTTTGGATGAGTTTTATTTATGAAGTTGAGTAAGTCATTAGTAAAAATAATATATAGTACAGGTCCTAAAATTGAGCCTTGAGGTACACCACGTTTCATATATGTCATTTTTGACTTGTTTATCACTTCGTGATTGTTCTCGTCTATACTTTTAATTTCTACATACATTCGTCTGTTTTTTAAATACGAAGTCATAAGTTGTAATGTCTTGCCCCTTATACCATAATGTTCGAGTTTAGTTAGAAGTAGTTCATGATCTATGGTGTCAAAAGCGGAACTGAGGTCAACAAATAGTCCAACTACTTTCATTTTTTCATTCAATTTACTAATTATGTCGTTTATTAAAGTGTTCATTGCATCCAAGGTACCAACTCCTTTCT
Organism: Xestia xanthographa; assembly: GCA_905147715.2. Taxonomy (NCBI): domain Eukaryota; kingdom Metazoa; phylum Arthropoda; class Insecta; order Lepidoptera; family Noctuidae; genus Xestia; species Xestia xanthographa. The sequence goes on along the minus strand of LR990668.1, from coordinate 10,502,348 downwards.
GATATCCATATTGTCTCAGATTGATAATTTTATTAATACCTAAATGTACCATCAGCCTAGTTTTAATAATTTTTTCAAAGAGTTTTGATAAAGTGGGTAATAAGGATATGGGGCGATAATTTTTTGGATCAGTCTTAGTGCCCTTTTTATATATTGGAATCACTTTGGCCAACTTTAGCTGATCAGGAAAGATTGACTCTTCGATGCATTTATTGAAGAAATCTGAAAGAGGAGAAGCTAATAGTTCTATATTCTCCTTTAAAATTGCTATTGGTACGTCGTCGAAGCCGCAAGAATGTTTATTGGCCATTTTCCTAACCAACTTTGTAATTTCGTTTGGCGTAGTTGCTTTGAAAGTTATTTCACTTTCAACTCTGTTCGTTGAATCGATCAGAAAATGCATTGCTGTATTTTTATCTTTATTTGCTGCTGATGATTTTAATATAAAACTGTCGCTAAAAATATTTGCTATATCCTGAGGATCATTAATTACTTTATTGTCTAGATTTAAGATCAGGTTTTTACGTTTCTTGTTTTTCTTCTTTTTAGTATGTTCGTTTACTATTTTCCATGTTTCTTTCGCTATATTTTTTGCACCACTTAAATATCGGGATATAGCTTGCTTTTTGGCTTGCTTAATAACTCTTCTGTGAATACGAACGTAGTTGATTTTATACTTTGTGATGCTGGCATTATTTAATGTTCCAGAGCACAGTACTCTTTTCATTTTACTTGATACTTTAATACCTTTAGTAATCCACTTTATTGAATGGTTATTTTTAGATTTTATTCTCATTGTTTTTTTGGGATAACAATCTTGAAATATTTTGTTAAAATGGCTTAAAAACTGATTTATTCCCATATTAGTCCAAGTTTTGTTAGTTAAATTTCTTTTGAAAACAGAATTGTTTTTCTGATTAAATGATCTTTTAATTACTGTGGTGTACTCGAAACTTTTTGATTTTATGTTGTTTTCGTCAAGAGTTAGATAACAGAAAAGTCCAGCATGACCATCAGCTAAGCCATTATAATCCACAAAACACTGCTCTATGTAATCACTGTCAACATTTGTGATTATGTTATCTAAACACGACTGAGAGTTATTTCGTTTATAGGTCGGAGTTCTGACAAGGTATCTAAAATTGTAACAAGTCAACGTACTTAAAAACTCAGAAGATTTTTTATTTTCAACAAGTACGTCAACATTGAAGTCCCCACATATGATACAGTTTTTGTCGATAAAAAATTCTAATAATTTTTCTAAGCTAGAGATGAAGCTTTCGAAGTTTTTATCATATGGACTTCGGTAACAGCAACAAATGTATAATCCTGTTGCAGCATCCTTTACGCAACATATCTCGAAACTTTCGGCTCTGTAAAACTTACTGATTGACTCAATATTTTCGCATTCTTTCAATTGATGTGCCAAAATGAGACTACCTCCCCTTTTCTTGTTTTTCCTTGTGTTACATGCAACTAAATTATAATTCGACATAGTAAATACACTGGCAGATTTGTCGTTTAAGAAGTGTTCTGATATACATAAATAGTCCACGAGATTACCTGAAGTTTCTATATATAATTCGAGTTCAGTTTTTTTATTGCTTATTCCACATACATTTTGATGAAAAATCTTTAAACAACTAGTATCTGATAAAAGGGAGTTATTACTTACGTTAGTAGTACTTTCATTATCGTTACCATATTTACATGAATTATTATCAAAGTTATTATTAACGAAAAAGCTGAGAGGTTTGCCCAGTTGTGCTATCGTTTAATGGGTGGTCTACAGGGAATAATGTCATGTCAATTTTAATATTATCCTTAATGTTTTTAAATATCTGTAGTGTTCCAGCTTTATTTAATTTACCCGATGTGCTAGAAAACATATCAAAAGTTAGACCATAGTTGGAGTCGAAAAAATATGCGTATTTATTATATTGTATGTCCATGCAAAGGAGGTTATTGAATAGTTCCACCTTGTAATTATAAATGGGCGCTCCCCGTTGTAACAGATCTACTTGCTCCTATTTAAAATAAATGGATAAGCAGACTTGTTCAATTAAATTTTAATAGAGGGGAAAGATAAAAAATACAGCTAGTTATAAAAAACTACCTAGCACGCACTCAGTTTTAAAGTTTATGCACTTAGATGGACAATAATGAGTTTACCACACTGTAAGAACGGGAACAGGCGTCAGGGTAGCAGGTAGATACCGGAGTAACCTTGAAGTTGAGCTCTGAAGCAGTAGAAACGGCGGTAGCGCAGATCTCAGAGTTCACTAGGTCAGCTCAGCAGCAAGACAGTGCAGAACTCAGGGCCAGACGTAGGACAGCCCAGCGAGACCAGTAGACGGACAGGCACGTAGTTAGCCTCCGAACATCGGGAGTAGAAGTCCCAGGAGAAACTTTCGTTGGATCCCCTGGACAGTTTAAGAATCTCACCGCCAAAACCAAGCTGCTCTCTGATACTCCTCAAATCAGATTCCAGAGTAGTCTTTTTCAGCCGTCCGTCAGCTCGTTTCCCCCAAAGTAGTCTTCCTTTTTCAAATCTTAGTTTTCTTAGTGTCGCCATCATCTCAACTGACAAGTGTAGTCGGCCAGGACATATCCATGAGTGCGTAAATAATTTTATAATATAATTTAATATTAAGTTATTTAGTAAACAATCGTAATAATCTACAAAATATAATGGCTAAACACATATTGATAAAAATAATTTAAATTATACAAACCAAAAAGAGAAATCATAGAGCTAGACCATAGACTGAGCAGAAAGAGAATTAAAAAAATAACTGACAGTTTGACAATTTGACGCTTGACGTAAATATCACAACATGAAAATTATAATAATATTTTATTTCAGCTATTTCCAAGTTAAAGAATCGTATTTAAATCGATTTGCTGAGTGTAGAAATATAAACAAATAAAAAGGATGATGAATAGTATTATGAATGGTGAATGTGAAGCGTAAGTATAGCATAATACTATACCGTATATATGTGGGCGTGCTGACAATTATATTAGTGTGTGTCAAATTTGCTAAGCCTTCATTAATTTCTCTCACTAAGTTAATAGGGTTATCATTGTCTCTGATATCAGTTTCGCCTAATACAATTATACAGTAGTCATTTAAGTTAAAATCTCTTAATTTTGATTCTATGCCGGCTAAAAGGTGTTTTATATTACAATTTGGTACAGAATAACTACAATAATTAAAGTCGTTTGCGAAGTTATCCTCTACAGTTTGAAGCCTCCCCCGCTGTGAGCTGTTACTTAGCACACACAATTTTCTTGGCTTGATATCTTTATGAATTGTCTGCTTGCTGTTTAGATGTATGGTTTTTTTTGCGGTGGCGTCGAATTGGTAGCTATTTTGTGGTTTATTGAATTTGATTCAGTGTTTGAAATCTGATTACATTCTTTTATTATAGGCGTAGTCATTTTATCTTCGTACGGAATTTTCTTTAGTCTCGGGGTTCTGTCAGTCTTTTGTTTCAGTTTACTTTTTTGTCCAGATCGAGGTGTAACCTTAGTTTTGTCTACCAGATTTATAGTTTTGTATGCATCAATAACCTTGAAATATTTCTGCAGATCTGATTTTAATCTAAAGTTTTCCGAATTAAGGTTCTCAATTTCTTGGTGAGCTACTAATAAATCGTCCGATAGTTGCTTTACCTTTTCGTTTAGGTCTACTACAGTTTGACTAGTATTCAATGACGTGTTGGGCAAACTGGTCATGGTAGCATCAAATAGTGTTGAACTGTCTCTGCTGATGTCATTTAAAGAACTGGTTCTTTGTATTTTACGGTACGTGATATTACTGCATGCCTCCATTGTTAACCAAGATAATAATGTAAATATTCTAAATTTTACAAATTGTTCGTGTAACGGAACGTCGTCTCAAAAGGCTGGAGTTCAGTACAGTAAAAGTCAGGTTTCCGAACGAAGATTCTTATATCAAGTCACAGTCAACTTCGGTGTGATTGGTCAATGGTTTGTCATTTCGTTTAAATACACCGTTAATGAGTCATCTGTTCTTTGTTTACGTTAGTGAAAAAAAAATATATCTTGTTTCTTGTTAATAATTATTGTTGTTATTATGACACAGTATTCGGTGTGTGGACTTATTGTTATGAATTTTTGCAGTCAAACCTGTTTTTATGGTGTTGTTGTATTGTAATGCGAGAATATACACTTGCACTGGTAACACCTTCTTCAACACGTATTTATAGCTTCAAGCATTGATAACACTGTCACTGATGTAACGACTTATTCAGAGTGTATTACTGCACTTTTAGGCCACTTTTATTGAGAAAATATATTATTTAGGAATTAAATCACACAGATCGATGTTTGACGTATGACGTTTGACAGACGAGTTGAAAAAAAAATTAAACCCATGTATGTTTTTAGGATTAGTCTTGAGTACCAATTGATTTTGCTAGAAGCTAAGCTCCTAGAATTCCCTAATCCTTATTGGTGGTACTTAAATGTAATAAAAAAAATATAAACGGAGTAATTCATATGAAAATATCGTTTTCCTTCAACAAAATTTATATTCTATCCTGAAAAACGGTGCTACTTATTTATTTATCAAATTTTAAGTAGATGGAAACTTAATCAAGGAGATTAAAGGATTTATAATGCTGAAACACATTTTTAGGTACGTGTTTTGAATAGAGCATTTAGTCAAATGGCAATCGCTTTCAAATTTCTTCCTGAAACAGTGCAATACCTACACGATCAAAATGTATGGCGTATAACAGCAGATTTTTTTAAAATTTACCTGTATTGTATCCTACTTACCATCATCATCATCATCATTTCAGCCGAAAGACGTCTACTGCTGGACATGGGCCTCCCCCAAAGGGGGGTTTTTACCATAATCGCCACGCTTGGCGATCGCAGTGCGGTTGTTACAAAAGCACAGAGAACGCTGCTGCCCATTCTCTGGTACCTAAGTCCCTTAGTCGCCTCTTACGACACCCAAGGGAAGATATGGGATGGTGCTATTCTTTACGTCCGACACCATACAGAAGCCGACACCATACACATTACATCCTACTTATAATAATATTATAAATGCGAAAGTTTGTGATTACCGTGAAACGGGGCTATTTGGGTTTTTAGAGACTATTTGGGACGACCCAGAATTTCGAAATAAATATCGTTAACTGTCGGTTGGTGTATCGTAGAAGTTATTTAACAAACTCTAGCAACACTTTGATTGGCTGCTACTGAGAATTTCCGGATGGAAAAACGTAATAACATTTCGGTATAATTATGGTACCAAATAGCTCCCAAAAACCCAAATAACCCCGTTTTACTGTATGGATGTTTGTTATATTTTCACGCAAAAACTACTGAACAGATTTGGATGAAATTTTGCACACAGATAGTTTATAACCTGGATTAACACATAGAATACTTTTTATTCCAGTAGTAAGATCCTAATGGGATAATTATCAAACTGCACGCAGGCGAAGCCGCTGGCAGAAGCTAGTCTGTTACCATCGCGTATTTACATACTGAAAACAAAATGCACAAGTAATTCAGTTACCGTTTCAGTATTTTCAAACTAGCGGATCTAGCTACAATTAGGTCGGAATATTCAGCGTTTCATAGCCGGAGTAATGGAAATTTATCGTCCGGATAAGACACGACTTGTTTTAATGTAAGGGTTGGTTGCGATAGTTGAATAATGTGCTTAGTAGGATTATAGCGCTTGATGGAGTAAGTGCTATTTTCCTATACTATTAAATGAGCAATATTTGTATATACAGGGTGTAAAAGACCTCATCACGAAGCCGTCAACCAAGCATTCTGTATCTAAGTAACTTTACGCAAACATTATTGCTGGGAAACGACTTTTTTTTTTGGAGTGAAAAATCATGTTTTGTGGTAGAACTCAATGTAACGCACTCAACACATTGTGCTGATGGATGGATTGAACACGGGATCCACCTGTGTGGGACCAGTTAACTAAACACAGTACGGGGATCGTGGAGGTTTTTAAAGTAAAAATATAACATTAAAAACTTGTATTTAAAAAAAAGTTGGAACTTTGACCCCCAATATCTCCGTAACTAAAAGGTTCCCAGGTATGGTGTGGACAAAAAAAAATATCGCAATCATGAGGAAAACAAGTGCCTTTCGGCTTCGTTAAGAGGTATTTTACACCGCAATTAAATAACAATTAAACAACAATTTAATAACAGTCGCTCAAATCAATCTTCAGGTTAAGCCAGGCAGGTATGTAATGGGTGGTCAGTGGTCACCTATCCACTGTGGTCTGTGGATGGGGTGAGTTTCCTCAATGCCTCGGAAAGCACATGAAACCGTTGGTCCAGGTTGTCATTTGTAGATCTTTGACAGTCGTTACAGAAAGTTACTGGCCCGAAAGTCTGACAACCAGTCTTGCCAAGGGGTATCGTATTATCCAGTACTAACTGAGTGTGAAGGAAACCGGCATGTCCTAGAACCAAAAAATTCGAAGACATGTGACATTTACCAATCCGAACTGGGCCCGCGTGGTGGTCCATTCCCTCTCGTAAAAGGGGTGGCCTGTGTCTCAGCAGTGGGAACACTAATAGGCACTAATGATGATGATGATGATCATCTCCAAACCAAACCACCTCATCACCCTTCCAATTTACATGCTAGTTCTGTTTACCATCATAAATCAGTGTTGACACAAGCTTAAAAAGGAATAATTAAAGTATAATCTTTTGAAACAACTTCCAAGTAAAAATGAGGGTATTAAGTTAAAGGATTAGTGATGTGGTTTTTATTGATTAGTTTCACGTCAGTTGCCGACGCTGCCGCTGTAGTAATTATTTTCACTTAATCCACCAGTTTCTAGCGCGCAGAAAGAAGGTTTTATTATTTTCTTTAACAACTGAGAAATGAAAGGGTGAAAGTTTATTTTTAAGTTGTCTAATTGACGGTGCTTTTTATATGTATAGTAAACTTAACTGAAAAACAGACATATTTAATTCCCTACATTAAATAAGAGATGAGTCTTATCACAAATTATAACACAGTCAATTCCTATTGATGGACATAATATGCCTCTCCCATGGGTGATAATTATTATGCTTATGTTTTAACAAGAAGCTCCAAATGCGGACTTTAGCAAGAACTTCAAGGATGCAGAGAGTACTTTTGTGTTCAAACTATTAACTCCATAGAGAATCTATTGATACGATTCGCGTGGTCATGGCAATCTAAATTATTTTAGCCCAAAATCTAGCGATGAGTTTGCCGCTTTCAGTAGAATCCATCAGCTCCTGATAAATGATAAATGATCTTTATTTTGCAAGTAAGTTTTTACAAACACTTGTACACGTCATTTTTTTAAACTAGATGGGGCCGGTGTTTCGTACCTGACTACTCTGAGAAGAAACAGCCGAAACAAACTCAGAGGTCATAGTCTCTTTTAAAGTCCAGACAATCTTGCTCAATTCACATGAGGACTATGCAGATTAGTGTCTGAGATGGTCTTTTGAAGAAAGAACCATACAGATTTGAGTGGACCTGTCCAGTCAGTGCAAGCATTTGTCAGTTAACGTGTAGCTCGACTTATATCTCAAGGAGCTCAACGAAACGACGAACAATACCAAAGAAAGGACATTTGGGTAGGTCGCTTAGAGTACTCAAACTGCCAGACAGTTGTGGGAAAAAATAAACAAAAAATATAAATGTGACCCACATGGTCCCCACATTCACAATAATCATATAAAATTCATAACAAGTTCTATTCAAAAGAATGTAAATAAAAATCAAAAAAATCATTAAAAGTCACAATGATGAAAAAAAAAAAGTAGAATACTTAACAAAATAAGTATTCATGTCAAATAAAATACAAAAAAAAAAGAAAAAAATAATAAAATACATGTCAAAACATTAAATGTCGGAGTGTATAAAAAATAATAAAATACATGTCAAAACATATACATGTTAAATGTCAGATTGTATAAAAAAGGAAAAAATAAATAAAAAAGGAAAAAAAAAAGGATAAAAAAGGAATAAATAATAAACAAGCGAAGTCCGAAGCTTCGACATTCACAGAGCAAATTTCATTGGAGCAGCTTAATCCCAAGCCTTTTTATCTCCGAGATAGTGATTAGCATGATAGTAGGCTTTCAGGCACAGCTTCCGTTTTATAAACGATTTGAATTTATTTAGGCTTAGTGCTTGAATTTGGCTCGGAAGTTTATTGTAAAAACGTATACATTGGCATCTGAACGTACCCCCTATTTTTTTGAGCCTCGTTGCAGGAACAACAAATTTGTGTTTGTTCCTCGTATTTATGTTGTGGATATCACTGTATTTTTTAAACAAATTAATATTTTTGTGTGCGTACAAAAGGTTTTCATAAATAAATTGAGAAGGCACAGTAAGAACATTAATCTCTTTAAATTTTTGTCTGAGGGAGTATCTGGGACTTAATTTATAAATTGAACGAATTGCCCTTTTTTGCAAAACAAATATTGTCTGAATATCGGCGGCATTGCCCCACAAGAGAATACCGTACGACATCACGCTATGGAAATAACTAAAGTAAACTAAACGGGCTGTCTCTAAATCAGTTAACTCACGAATTCTTCTAACGGCGTATGCTGCAGAGCTAAGTTTTTTTGATAATTTGTCTATATGCGGGCCCCACTGAAGCTTGGCATCCAAAGTTATGCCTAGAAACACTGTGCTATCTTCCGGTTTCAATTCTTCATCCTTAATTAGTACAGTAGTTTCCACTTGTCTTACATGGGGTATCGTAAACTTAATACATTTAGTTTTTTTCTCATTTAGGAGTAGGTTATTAACATTAAACCAATTAACGACTTTTGCCAGGGCGCTATTAACATCATCCGTAACTAACTGCTGACGTTTGAGTTTAAATAAAAGAGAAGTGTCGTCTGCAAACAATACTATGTCATGATTATCCTTTATGAGGTGAGGCAAGTCATTTATGTAAATAAGAAACAAAAATGGACCAAGAATTGAGCCCTGTGGTACCCCCATTCTTACTACGGATCCGGGAGATCTCTTCCCGTTAACATCAACTCTCTAAATCCTATTACTCAAATATGAAATAATAAGATCCAGAGAGGCGTTACGGATTCCGTAGTGGTGTAGTTTCCTGATTAATGTGATGTACAAACAGCAAAACAGGCAGGATACGTTATCAATAAGTGCCTCATTGTTTGTGGAACAACACCAACTACACCCCAGGACAGAGTCATCTTTAAATCTCCAAAATTCTCCAACTTGATTAATATTCTTACTTAATTAATTTGTCGAAGAGTGTTCACTCTCTCTCTCTCTTCAAACACAAGAACAATTTCAACACATCATACGTACACCTTACACCGTACATAAAACACCAAAGTTCTTTGATAAAAATGTTGCATAAAATTTTCCCTTCTCCCGATTATGCCTATGAGGGGTTTCTTTCACAGCCCGACAATGTGATGAAAAGTGACTCACAATAAGAGCCCTTAACCACCACTCCATGGTCTTTGTCTCACCATGCATTGTTCAGACGCCAAAGTCGGGTTTTTTAATACAAAAGAAAAAAAATGTAACTCAACTTTTTGTATGATCATGGTGTTGAGGAAATGCATTATTATTATATTGTGTGGAGTTTTTGACACGATTTTGTTTGTCGCTATGGTGAATTATGTACTTGGGTGGATGTACGCAGACTTTTTTAGTGAATGGTGAACGGAAATTCGGTGCGGTTTTTATAATTTGAAAAATGAATGTAGGTTAGAATTAGTACAACAACCTTTGAGTTGTCATTCCACTCGGACTTGTTTAAATTCTCAGTAACCGCTCCGTTTTTAGGGTTCCGTACCCAAAGGGTAAAAACGGAACCCTATTACTAAGACTTCGCTGTCTGTCCGTCTGTCCGTCTGTCTGTCACCAGGCTGTATCTTATGAACCATGACAGCTAGACAGTTGAAATTTTCACAGATGATGTATTTCTGTTGCTGCTATAACAACAAATACTAAAAACAGAATAAAATTAATATTTAAGGGGGGCTCCCATACAACAAACGTGATTTTTTTGCCCTTTTTTGATAATAATGGTACGGAACCCTTCGTGCGCGAGTCCGACTCGCACTTGGCCGGTTTTTTTAATACAACTGAGCTTTTCAGTTTCGTCCACAGTAACAATATTTTCAAAAATATTTTCTGAACTGTCCAGATCCATCCGGCAAAAAATTTAAGACCGTATATTTTAATCCAAAACGAGAGTCGAAAAATTTCGAAGAGTATTTTTTCTCCCTTTGCATTGACAGGTGTGGTTGTTCCAGCGTTTAACCGCAAAACATGTAGATGAGATACAGAAGGTCAGCTCTGTAAAACACACACACATACCTACAGTGCAAGAGCATTCGCGGCTGGCATTTGTTTGAGATCTCCACGCACACATAGACACGCTTCACGTACAGTGAACACATGAGTAGGTAAACGGAACAAAGTATATATAACCTTCTTAAGAACGTGAATAATTTCATACCTATTTTGGTAAGGTTGTCACAATAGGTGAACACAAATTAAACAAAACATTTGTGAAATAAAAAAAGGAAAAAATATTACTTTATTCTATTCAGGGGTTAGTTTCCCAGCTTTCCTAAAAGGTACAGGTTATGGCCGAAGTCCCATACAAACATTTAGTTTCTTTTAGCTTAATCAGACATCGGATTGGTTCAAATCTTACTTTCAATATTTGAACAAAATATAAATAAACAATTATACAAACTTTTCACAAAACAAACAACGTGTGTTGCTCTGACAACCCTGAGATTGTCAACTTTGGTTAGATTGGAAAAAACCGGTTTACGCTGTCACAGCCGACAGCGTTAACCGGTTTTTTCCAATCTCGCCTAACGTCTCTGGTCACGCACACATGCCCCGCGTGCTTGTAGGGGTTATTCACCAACTGGACACGAAGGACTGGACACGCGTGTGTCCAGTTGGTGAAACTCACAATTAGTATCACTTATTATTTCGTCATCTGGACACGCCAAAATTTTTACGCGTGTCCACATAGTGAAACTTAAATTAAATTACTTATATGTTTTCGCCAACTGGACACACGTTCGCATTTTATCTGAATTCATGAGAAAGTACAGTCATGCAGATTGATATTCTGTATCACACAGCCACGTTCCACTGTTGGGAACGGGTGATTTTGACAATTTCTGAATAAAAAAATAATAATATCAGAAATGGTGAATATTAATTTACATTGACATACAAAATCACCTGTTCCCAACAGTGGAATCTGGCCGAACATGATTGTTGTTCGCGACGAACGTCACCTAATCAACATATAGTGTCTTTGTAATAGTAAAACAGTGTAGAGTCAGTGTATGGGCAATATAGTGAGTGACAAGTAATAAGTGCCTTCAATGATTAGAATAGTAAAAAACAGTAATTTACATAATCGCTAGACTCATATAAACTCGCAAGTGGAGTTTATAGTTTAATTTAGTATTTTAGTAAGATGGGATGGATATAGTCTTTTTTAATAACTTAGCCCTTCAGGAAGACCACTTGAGTATGACAATCTAGCGCAGCTATATTCGTCAGTCATAGGAAAATTTGGTCTAACAGAATAACAGTTAAAGGATCGTTACAGGCTGAAAAATACAGACACGACAAAATAAGTAACAGTTTTCGATAGGCCATGTACTCGTCTAGTATATGGCTTATATATACTTACGTACAGTCACAGCAACAGTTTTCGTGTAATTCAGCCTGGAAGATCCTTCAACCAGCCACTGTTGGAAAAGTTGTCTGGTTTTTTGGAAATCATTTCCTAATTACAATAAAGATTATTGTGATTTTAATGTTTGTACATAAATAACTTTATGTAGAAGTCACACAAAATTGTAATTTTCCGAAAAGGTGCATGTGTATCGATAATCAAAATTTTCATTAAAATTTTCCAAAATCAGGAAGCGAATCAGGGTTCTCGTTACAGTAAACTTCCGGAGTACCTTAGTAAACACAACATTTCCAGTACGGCAAATATATTATGAAGAAAAACAGTGAAAAAGTTGTGCGCGAAAAGTCCTGAAGCTCCGAATCGCTTCCTGAATAGTTATGAAAGTTTATCAGTGTATAATTTCCCAGTAAACCCCCCTTCCCTCGTTAGGTTCTACGCCTGAGATTGCGTAGATTGGCTACAGTTAAATAGGTGTAGGACGTCAGCGCCGTCTGAGAGCGAAGTATAGTGTATGCGTGCGCCCGGTGTAGAAAGGGTATAGGCAGACCGCTAGGTACACGTTATACATCCACCCCTTCAGCGGATCACGCCCGTTCGGCACAATTGTGATACAGAAAATCAATCTGCGTGACTGTACTTTCTCATGAATTCAGATAAAATGTGGACGTGTGTCCAGTTGGCGAAAACATAAAAGTGATTTAATTTAAGTTTCACTATGTGGACACGCGTGAAAATTATGGCATTTCCAGATGACGAAATAATAAGTGATACTAATTGTGAGTTTCACCAACTGGACACACGTGTGTTCAGTCTCTCGTGTCCAGTTGGTGAATAACCCGCTTGTAGTAGTGCAACCGATTTGCGCGGTTGTTTAAAGCTTATACTCTGTTCCGTTTACCTACTCATGTGCAGTGAGTGCAAGCGCACTCGCGACTGTCATACATTTTTTGTAATAGGCTGTTATCACCGTACGCATGTGGCGGTCTTTGTTCGTTCTATGGTCCTGTTAAATGCTTGCAACGGTTCAGTGCTTGCCTGTCACATCGCCGTGTCTTGCGTCAATCAACACACCTTTGCGTGAGTGCGTTCGCTCCGTAACCAGTGCCGCGACTATGACTATGACTATGACTCCTGGCATACTTAATATGTTTTATCTTCTGCATTCATTTATTTTCACCACTTCAAAAGACGCGACGTGAGCTTTGAACTTGTACATCTGATGTGATATACTAATAAACGTAGCGTGAGCTTGAAGGTTCCGTGTGTCGACTAGTCCACACTTCTCCCGGACAGCCGCAGCGGGTGCACGTACCCTTAAAGTGGTTCATCTACTTACTGATAATTTGGTGGTTTTATTCTAAATCCTAACCAGTGTTTCTAGTGAACACCATATTGAACTTCACTAAGAAGTCACGTATAGTGAGTGCAAGCAAACTCGTGACTGTCATTTGTTTTTCTATGTGTGCGCGTGCCTGTCTTTGCCCATTCTATAAAGCCAAGCTTCTGCACTTGTCTATCTAGCGGTTAACCGCGGACCACCGTGTGTGGTCGTTTCGCATCACTGGGCACCTGTGACGTCACCCAGTGATGTGCTCTGTCTGCCCAATCAATTCAGTCGGCTCTCTATTGAAGTGAATTTTTGATTCAGGAGCTGTGTCTTCGGGTGATTGATTTTTCTGGAAATTGTTGATGGTAATTTTATTTGAGTGTTGGGTTGGTATGTTTGAAAATGATTTGCAATTTTGGGTCAAAAATGATTTGCAATTTTGGGTCAAAACAGATTTTCTTCCAACTCTATTCCAGTGTTAGTGGAAGACACATATTTACATTTTCTTGTAGTTTTCGTCTAGGCAGCCATTGAAGATAAGAACCCGTCTTAATATTGAGCCATTGTCAACATTATGATAATTTCCGCCGAAAGACGCTCACTGCTGTCCGTAGAACTCCTTGAAGCGTCGTCACATCGACCGGTCCCGTGCTTCTCGCAACCAGCACTAACCGCGGCAATTTTTTGGGTCTCTATGGTCTTCCATCCATCTGAGCGGCTGTTATTATTAGTCACGAGCTCTTGCTCGTGACTAATAATAACAGCCGCTCAGATCGATATTATGGTTAAACCATGCTTACCTAGGTTGGTCCACGGTTTGGTGACCTCCCATTACACATCAAGTTTCCTCCGTGTCTCGGAAAGCACGTTAAGCCGTTGGTCCCGGCTGTCATCTAGAGATCTTTGACAGTGTGGTCCGAAAGTCTGAATACCAGTCTTAGCAAGGGGTATGTGGTATGGAAGTCAGATAGGCAGTCACTCCATGTAAAATACTGGTATTCAGCTGCATCCGGTTAGCGATGACGACGTTTGATGATTGTGATTCCGATGATGATTGTGATAATGATGATGATGATTGTGATGATTCATCATCACAATCATTGTGATAACGATGACGGTGATTGTGATTATGATGATTGTGATTACGATGATAATTATTGTGATTACGATGATAATGATTGTGATAACGATGATGGTGATTGTGATAGTGATTGTGATGTTGTTTGTGATGGTGATGGTGATGGTGATTGTGACTATGATAGTGATGGTGATTGTAACAGTGATGGTGATTGTGATAATGATGGTGATGATTGTGATTACGATGATAATGATTGTGATAACGAGGATGGAGATTGGGATGATGGTGATTGTGACTACGATGACAATGGTTGTTATTACGATGATAGTGATTGTGATTACGATGATAATGGTTGTGATTACGATGATAATGATTGTGATAATGATGAACGTGATAGTGATTGTGATGGTGATTGTGATGGTGATAGTGATTGTGATGATGATTGTGATGGTGATAGTGATGGTTATTGTGATAATGATGGTTGGTGGTTGTGATAGTGATGGTGATTGTGATGATAATAATTCTGATGATTCATAATTTGTGAGGCGGGATCTCGAGGAGATATTGAAACACCGAGAGCTGAGTCTATACTGTCTTTATTATAATAATTAAACGATTAATGAGACTACATCTAAGTACATATATGATATAAGGCTGGTTACAATTCAATAAGGTTGCTAACACACTACATCTCCTTCCCATGGTGAAAAAAAAAGGAAAATTACAACTAAATTAAATTTTGCTTTTTTTTCATTTACATGTTTTAAAGTTATAATATACATAGGTAGATAGTACAATATTCAATATGTTTACTCTTATAGAATAATACACCTTAACTTATACAGACACAATTAGTTTGTGTTTACACAAATTATATTTCAACATCATTTAATCATATTTCAATATCAATTATCTGGTGTAAGCAATTTTGTTCAATTTTTGTGGACTATATCTATTTTTCCATTTTTATTAATTTGAACATTTGGTGACATATCTTTCACTACTTTAAATGGACCTGAATATATGCTATCCATTTTATTTCCTTTTTCAGTTTTTACTAGAATTAAAGCATTAGGTTTATAAATTATAGGATTTGTACTTTTATCGTACATATTTTTCCTATGTATTTTACTTTTAATCAAATTGTCCCTAGCTTCTTTTTGAGTTAGCTGCAATCTAAATTTTAATTCCAAAGGATAACTTTCGTGATTATAAAGTGGTTCAACAACATTGTTATCTAAGTTACTGGGAAGCGAGCATATTTTACCAAAGACCAACTCAAATGGTGTGAATTTAGTTTCCGAATGAACTGTTGTGTTAAAGGAAAAACACCAATATGGTAGCCATTGACTCCATGCTTCTGGGTGATTATCGGTTTGAATGCGTAAGAAAGAGCCTAAATTTTTATGAGAATTTTCCAACGCACCAATACTTTGGTGGTGGTAAGCTGTGGAATTTAAATGAGTAATTTTTAAAAGTTTACAAACCTCTTGAAATACTGTAGACATAAATCCTCTGTCTGTTGCTATTTCCTTCGGTATCCCGTAGCGAAGAATAAAACTATTAACTAAAGCCAGAGCCACCTCTTCTGACTTTTTAGAAATTAAAGAATGTGCCACTACATACTTAGTCAACTCACATTGTATGGTTAGTATATATGAAAAATTATAACAATTCATAACTAATGGTCCTACTAAATCTAAAAATATTTTGTCAAATGACACAATTAATAAATAAATTAATTATTTATTGAAATTATCACAATTTGGCACATATATAGTTTATGAAACTATTTATCCCTTTAGTATGATCCAGTGGGACAGTTACCGAAAATCACGCAGGCGAAGTCGCGGGCAACAGCTAGTTATATGTATAAACATCTATGACTCGGAAGCAAATGTTCATGCTCATCACACAAACATTTGTGTCTATCGGGATTCGAACCCGGAACCCTAAGAACGTAAGGCAGCCTCACTACCGCGTTCATATTCGGGTCATCACAATTGTTGTATAGGTACTAAGAGATCGGCTTATTCCTGAAATCCCCCCTAAAAGTCCCCCTAAGGGCGAAAAGTGGAATCTAGAGGATTGCCAGTTTTGCTTACCTGCTGTTTGCTTTCATTAATCCTCATAATAACCCCTCAAATTCCTCTATACCCATTACAATTTACTCTTCCAATATTACTCCTACAGTATTTTTTCTAGAACCTGATCTAGTACTAGCTGACCCACGCAACTTCGTCTGCGTCACATAAGAGAGAAAAAGCTAACAAAAGGAATACATTTTCCCCGTTTTTGCAACATCTTTCATTTATGCTCCGCTCCTTTTGGTCGTACCGTGATGTTATATAGCCTATAACCTTCCTCAATAAATGGGCTATCCAACACAAAAATAATTTTTCAATTCCAACCAGTAGTTCCTGAGATTAGCGCGCTCAAACAAACAAACAAACAAACTCTTCAGCTTTATAATATTAGTATAGATTTTCAAGACACCACCACAAAGCATTTCAAAGACATGCGCGCCGTCCGCAGCAGTTAAGACAGGATAATTAACTCGCCTTAAGGTCAAAATACAAAAGGGTATTACATTTTCTCCAGTTAATTTCTATTATGCAACGAACAAAGTTTCGATAGAGTCGCCTTTAATAAATAAAGATTTTTTTTTGTTTTGTTGCCAGTCATTTGTTAGACTTTGATGCGAGAAAAAAGCGGGCAGTAGTTTTCTAAAAAGATTTTTTCCTTGAAAAAGTTGTTTTTATAAATGATTTGAGCAGACAAGTATAAGAAAATAATGATGTTTTTTTTACAAAAAATATAATATTTATTTTAGAAAAGAATTGAGAAAAACACTTGAATATGTTAACAAAATCCGATTCAAATAGAAAAGTAATATTAGTTTAGTTATAAAATAAGGCCGCAGGCAACAGATAGTTATACTATATAAAGCTCGATTACCACTGACTGACTGACTCACTCACTGACAGAATTGTTCTCCCAGATGGTGGATGGGGAGGTGGGTATATTTTGACAGATTCGTAAACAAGTAACTCCCGCGAGTATGGGAAAAGTGCCAAACCTCCCCTTTTCGCCCCCCTTCCTCCCCCTCCCTATCGTATCTCGGAAACAAAGAGACTTGGAACATTTTTTTTTCAGATTCGTATAGAGGAGGCTTGGAAAAGTAAAAACCAGTTTTCAAAATTGACCCCTTTTCCCCCCTTCTCCCCCCTTTAGGCGGATCTCGGAAGTTGAGAGACTTGGAACATTTTTTTTTTCAGATTCGTAAGAAGGGGCCTAGAGTTAGTCAAAATCATTTTTCAAAACTCCCCACTCTCCCCCCCCTCACCCCTCCCCCCATCGTATCTCGGAAACTAGGACACGTAGCGGCTTTTTGATTTTTACTATAAATTATTATTGAGGAGCGTTTAAATTTGTATATAGAGGGTATCCTCCTCTCCCCAACCTCCCCTAAAATAAAAGGGCTATAACTTCGTAACGGTCAGAGATAGCCATTGGGTGTTTGAACAAATATTATAGTTGGCGCCGAAACCTGTCTGGTGGTAGGTAGGTCCTGAGTGGAGCGAACCTGCGAGACCGAGTGGAGCGAAGGGGGGAGGTGGCGAGCGAAGCGAGCCGGCGACCTCCTTCGCGTAACGAAGGTTGAGTGGGTGAAGCGTAACTCAGCTTTTAACGTTTCTAATGAATTCTTTTTTTTATTGAATTAGGTTTTAGAATGTTTTAGGGGTTCTTAAGGGTTTTCCTACTGATTTAGGGGTAGTTGTAACGGATTTTCCAATTCGTTTAAGGATTCTTACGGATTCTCAAAATTTTATAAGGGTAAGAAATACTCAAGAACACGACGACACGCGAGCTGCGCGCAGCTCGCGCACCCACACGAATACTAGTTTTATTTATAAAACTACCTGACATTTATTAAACTTGTTTATTAAAAGGAAACCGACGATACTACTTTATTTATTAGTACTTAGGACGACCTGGAACCACAGACTTAATGAGAAAAAATCTAGAATTGTTTGGTCCCGACTCTGTGTAGATTTTTCTCGGAAAATTATAGGAACATTATTTTATAACAAGAAACAAACTAATGAGAGGATGTAAGAAGAATACGGCGTAGTTTGCAGAATAAAGTTATTAGGTTCTCTTTACAAATAATGTAGAATATCCAATAACTACCCTAGGTAAACAAACATTTTATACGAGAAAAGAAAAGTGCTTGTGGCTAAATAACAACAGCCGTTCAAGTTGGTAGGTTAAGCCGCATTTGCCTAGGTTGGTCCGTAGATGAATGCCCACCCGTTGCATACAAGTTTCCTCGGTGCCTCAGAAAGCACGATAAGCCTTTGCGCGTTGGTCTTGGCTGTCATTCGTAGATCTTTGATTGACAGGTAGTCAGTGGCTCAAAAGTCGGACAAAATCTGAGTCATCGATTCGAGAATATGGCTCGTAAGTCTGACAGCCAGTTTTAGTAAGGGGTATTATGGTACCTAGAACAATCTGGATTGCAGCAGAGCATAGGCAGTCGTGCCATGTAAAATACTTGGTATTCAGCTGCATCCGGTTACACTGGAAGCCAACCCCAACATAGTTGTACAATGTACTGTATTGATATAAAGAATTTATTTTTAAGCTAACTAAGCCCCTGCGTCCGTCTGTCCGTCTGTCTGTCAGCGGGCTGTATCCCATGATCTGTAATAGGAACACCGTACAGTATAAATTTTCACAGAATGTGTATTTCTGTTGCCGCTACAACAAACAATTATAAAAATAAATAAAAAATTAAAGAGGGCTCCCACCGGCTCCCCAACAACCATGGTACGGAACCCTTCATGTGCGAGTCCGACTTGCACTTGGCTGGTTTTTTTTAAACTTTAATTTTTTCTTAGGCCATGCGCCAAAAGATACAGTTGTTAGCAGATTTTGGAGATCTTTATCAAAAACAAGGTCTCACAAGCGAAACCCACAAAAGAAAGAGGTGTTAATACATTAGAAGATTATGAAAACGGGGATGAGACATCTTGCGGTACATGAACAAAGTTGACGTGTAATTACAAAGCCACTGACAAAGCCGGGACGGAGTACTGTGTACGAACACAGACTCATCTCGTTGTCATACAGGTTGGATAAGGAAATGTGTGGGGACGCCTTACTGTTTCAATTGTTAGTTTATTTTACGCTTTTGGGATATTCGGTTGTGTGGGTCCCCACCACATTTTCGGATTCATGTGCGTATTAATAATAATCACTTGCTTCGGTGATGGGAAACAGCGAGAGGAAACCAGCATGCCTGAGACTGAGATATTTCGGCATGTTAGGCCAAACCAGAGGCCCATGGGTGGTATAAAAACTCAGACAGGTTAGGCAATAAAAACAAGATAAAGAAAAAAAAAATGTTATTTATTCAGGGTATTTTGTTTTCCTGATGTTGGTGTCTCTTGATGGTAAAAAGAGTGAAAGTAAATTGTTTCTCACGGCGGCGGCGTTTGAAACTTCACTACACTTGACCACTCCACACATTCCTTTGGCCTAGAAAACATTAACATTCACCAAATCCTAGTTGACGTCGCCTATTGCAATCGTTTGCATATGTTTAGCTAATTGTTACTCTGTGCTACACACATACACAACCTCAGGTTGACTTCATGAGTAAGCTAAATAGGTTTTGCAATTACGTATCCTGGGTTCAATTTGGGGCAGTAAATTGTGATAGTTTGTGATTTGTGTTCTAGTTCTTGGGATAAATAGAGACGCAATTTATATCTAGATTCTTCCGTGCCTTGGATAGCACGTTTAGCTATTGGTCCCGGCTGCCATTAGTAGATCTCCGACAGTCGTTATAGGTACTCAGTGGCCTAAAATTCTGACAACCAGTCTTACCAAGGAGTATCGTATTACCCAGTTCTAACTGGGTTGTGGAGGTCAGATGGGCAGTCGCTCCATGTAAAATATTGATATTCATTTGCATCTGGTTAGACTGGCTCACGGACATAGCGGTAGTGATAGCAAGAAGAAAGTGGAAGTGGGCGGGCCATATATGCCGTAGACTGGATGGAAGATGGGGAAAGCAAATGCTGGAATGGAGACCATGGATGGGACGGAGGAACGTGGGAAGACAACCGACTAGGTGGACAGACGATCTCACAAAAGTGGCCGGAAGAAACTGGTTAGCCATGACACAAAACCGCCAAAAGTGGAGAGATTTGGAAGAGACCCACACTCAGCATTGGGTGGCCAAGGGTTGAAAAAGAAGAAGAAGAAGACTGGAAGGCTAGGCCGATGATGATGATTTGCATCTGGACTGATGACCTTAAAAGTTGCTGGATTAGGTTAGCAGGCTGGATGCAGAAGATGGAGTGGGTGTTGGTGTTGTACACCTTGCAGAGACCCATTTCTAGTAGTGGCTGGCTCAGTTGATTGATTGCCATATGGATTCTAGTTGACGTATTATCTCATGGGGAATTCTAGACTTTTTTTTTTACATTCCAGCTTTCATCTTCGGGAGCACTTTCAGGGGGGGGATTTGTGGAATAAGTATTTTTTTCGATTCCAGTCCCCCCCCCCAAGGGGGTCAGGGAGGAATTCTATACTTTTTTTTTAGATTTCACTTTTCTTGAAAATTTTAGCATCCACCTCGAACTGGATAGGTTTTGCACTGTTTTTTTTGTCCTTTATTATGGAAATTTTCTGATATCCATTAGTAACATACAGACTGACGGACTATTGACTGACTGGAATTAAAGTCTCCAAAGAATTCACGTCAAAAATAGCAAGTTTAAATTCGATAATACAATGAGAGCAATAATTATGCTTGCAAATAAAAGTTTTATTTATTTTTTATGCCACTTTTATTTGCAAGAATAATTTTCAATTCTTTGTACCATGTCTAGAAACAGTAGCACTTCATATTATAACAAAGGGTTTCAGCACTTTATCAAGAACAAGAGGTCAAGTCAAACGACATTCATGAGCATTTCTGAATAAGTTAATAGTGAACTAGCCAGCAATGAGACTCATAATTATGCTTGGAAATAAAAGTTGTATTATATTTCATGCCACTTTTATTTGCAAGAATAATTTTCAATTCTTTCTACTTATGTCTAGAAACAGTAGGACTTCACATGATAACAAAGGGATTCAGCACTTTATTATGAACAAGAGCCAAGTCAAACGACATGAGCATTTCTGAATACGTTAATAGTAAACTAGCCAGCAATGAGACTCATCATTATGCTTGGAAATAAAAGTTGTATTATATTTCATGCCACTTTTATTTGCAAGAATAATTTTCAATTATTTCTACTTATGTCTAGAAACAGTAGGACTTCATATGATAACAAAGGGATTCAGCACTTTATTATGAACAAGAGCCAAGTCAAACGACATGAGCATTTCTGAAAACGTTAATAGTGAACTAGATAGGTACATGACGGGAACTAAATACGTTTTGGTGACTGTCCGAATTAGGCTTAAAATCGTAATAGTGTTAAGTGCAACTAGACAGTGTAATATTCCCTTGGGTTTAGTCTGATATTCAGGACTAATATTGTACTCCTATCCTGGGCTGTGATCCCTAATGTAGCTGAAAATATGCCCCTTTTAGTAGGTTATTAATGTTTTCCAGAGAGACTGGGAAGCAAATATCAGGTTAAAAATAATGTATTTAGTGCTCCTAAATGATAAAAATACTCAAAGCTCTTTTAACAATATAGACGAGCTTTAAGGTACAGCAAACGAGATAGCATAGGTCTTAAGTTCGAACCCAAGAGATGCACCTCTGATCTATCGGATTCGGTGAAAGAAAACATCGTGAGGAAACCAAACCAGCATGCGTGAAAGATATTTTTCGACGGCATGTAAAGCCAAGTCAGAAGCCCATGGCTCGCATAAAAACTCCGAACCACACGTTAATGTAAAGAAGAAGTTAAAGCAATAATATCCGAGGTTAGTCCGTGGATGGCTGACCATCCATTACATAACGAGATTCCTCCGAGCCTCGGAAAGATCGCAATGTTCTTGGCTGTCATTGGTAAGTAAATGTGTGTATTTAAAAGCCTGCAAGTCTGACAATAGCCGTGTGGTATCCGGCAGAGTAGAATAGAACCAACCCATTACACTCACGGGTGTCGTATAAGGCGACTAATGTCTGAGGCAGAACACCTTGTGCCTCCGTAGACCAGAGAATGGGCAGCAGCGTTTTCTGTTAGTCTTTTAATCACTGCGATCTCCAATCCGCCTGCCAAGCGTGGAGATTACGGCAAATTCCTCCCATCATGAGAGAGGCTTATGTCCAGCAGTGGACGTTATGGGCTGTTGTTGTTGTAAGTCTGACAATCAGTCTTACCAAGGGATATCGTGTAACTGGGTGGTGGAAATCAAATAGGGAGTTGCTCTATGCAAAATACTGGTATTCTGGTTAGTCTGGAAACCTACTTTACTATTGTTGGTAATAGGGAAAGAAAAAGTAAAAAAAAAAAAAAACTGAAAGGAATGAGTGATAAAGGACGTTTTAAAAATGCTACATCAGATCAAAAATAAAATCAGAGTAGAATTTAAAATGAAAATAGGGGCATGAAAAGAAATTCAATAACGAAATACCGTGTGGTTTTATTTCTTTTAAATATTTTGCTCATTCTTGCATTAACTTACATAATTAGGTATAGTATAGGGAATCGTATAAGCCTGGCATTGAAATGAAACGTAAAATATGTTCTAGGAAATAAAAAAAACAGAAGTTTACGAAGACTTGCAGACATAAATTATTGTAGCAGTATAAATAAAAGTATATAACAGGGCAGTACCAGTGCCGACCATAACTACGATACACCACACTGTGCTCCAAAACACAAATTACTTACGTTGCTTAGCCGCTAAGCTGGGCTGGCCATGTCTGCCGTATGCCCGACAAGCTGTGGGTCAAAATAACTACGATGTAGAGCCCTGAAACAGCCAGAAGGTAAAGCGGTAGACCTCGCAGGAGATATTGGGATGACCTGGACAGAACTAACGACAAGTCGTCCATATTCGCCCTAGCTCGAAAGATTATCGATTTTTTTAGAGATAGAAGTCATGGGGAGAGTCCCATGCCCAGCAGTGGGATGACACAGGCGTGAGCCTGTTAAGCAATTACTGTTACTTCACAGTAACAGCTTATATTCCGTTTTTTTATAGAATGAAGATACTTACCCATCATGTATTCGGAGTGTCTCTAGCTAATTTTACTTGACCTTGTATAGTTTGACGTAGGTCTACCAACGTAGTATTATTGACGGCTCTATGCTCTCTCTCTCTCTCTTTATGCACTATGCGTAAATTAATTCCCCTCACTTCACACAATTTCATTGTTAATAATTATCGTCATAATTAACAATTCCTACTTCATCATGTATTCGGAGTGTCTCTAGCTAATTTTACTTGACCTTGTATAGTTTGACGTAAGTCTTCGAACGTAGTATTATTGACGGCTCTATGCTCTACCTCTCTCGCTTTATGCAGTATGCGTAAATTAATTCACTTTACTTCACACAATTTCATTGTTAATAATTATCGTCATAATTAACAATTCCTACTTCATCATGTATTCTGAGTACCTTTAGCTAATTTAACCTGACCTTTTATGGTTTGACGTAAGTCTACGAACGTAGTATTATTGACGGCTCTATGCTTTCTCTCTCTCTATGCACTATGCGTAAATTATTTCACCTCACTTCACACAATTTCATTGTTAATAATTATCGTCATAATTAGCAATTCCTACTTCCCGGCATCAATATAAAGTGGTGTAACCAATTAATTAGTTTGAACCAGGCTAAACAGAGTCAACAAAGGCTACTTGAAATTAATATTCGTTTGCCGACGTGCATTTAACATCTCTATATTATACATACTGACGTATTGTGGGCAAAGAGTACAATTAGAGCAGAGTCCTAACTTCGTTAGGTGTTGAACTACGAGTACCTTGTAACCAGGATTTTGGGAAAAATTGAATAAAAAGCTATACAGGATGATTGGCAATTAGGTGAATTCCTTGAAAACCTCCTCCTTCCTTGGTGATACTAAGACCTAATTTGCAACAATTTCGACCCCAATAACTTGGGGTCCAAACTGTGTTGTTTTGGAGAAATGGAAATTTTAAAGATTTTTGGGAATTTTCCACCTCACTACAACAAACTGCTGATCGTGAGAAGTCTAAACTGATTCTTTTCTAATAGCTCATGAACGACTAAAAAAAATTATTATTTTGTTTTTTTTCTGTTTATTATTGTTTATTATTTTGTTTTTTTTTGTGTGCAATAAAGAATAAAAAATAGAATGAATGCTTTGAATTACTCCTCCATTACTACCGCACCTGTTACCATTACAACTCAGAAAATAACAAAACATCACGCCTGTAATTCCCGAAACAGAGGTGTACCTAATAGTACACCCACATTTCGCCAGCAATGTTTAAAGTCCCATGTAATAGGGGGCGACCCTATTGCCATCCATCGGGCACAAATACCGACTTAGGTGCTACTAAGAAATTTCTGATGAAATAAACCCAATAACACTTTGCCTGACCTTGGAATCGAACCCAGAACCAACGAGGCAATCAGAAAATAATTGTGATTATTTAAAGCTTGGTCTCTGCTTACTAAGTACGTCTGCCCCATCAGTGCGTGAATTTCTACCCCTAGGGAAGTAATAAAACAGCAGTGCTTGGCTATTTCATATTTTAACTTTATAATGCAAATATGTTGTTTAGATGCTTGACAGTCTCGGATTTTTGTGGTTTAGCTTCACAATTTTTAAGTAGAAAATAATGTTTTTAGTCATTTTAAGGGTTTTTTTGGCGAAAATTAAGAATAATGTAGCGTCAGCTTTTTTGAGAAGCCTGTGTCTAGCTATGAACTACGGTAGACCAAATAAATAGAGTAATCGGCATATTGTATGATTAGTAACTGTACAAATGTGGTAGTCGGTTTGAAAATGCTAGTTTTATGGAACTGCCGAAAGCCAATTGTACAATGACTCGTTAAATGATGTTTATTTCGCAAGTAGGTTTTTACAAACACTTTTACACGTCATTTTTTAAAAATAGATGGGGTTGGTGTTTCGTAACTGACTACACTGAGAAGAAACAGCCGAAACAAACTCAGAGGTCATAGTTATTTTATAAGAGTCTCCGGGTTAGGTAGAGCTAGGTGGTACACCTACAAAAGAAGTTTGAACTAAATGGTCTGCCTAACTTCCGCCATTTTAATTTATTTTCAAAGTTGCGGTCACGCATTAAACCTATATTTATCGGTAGCTGGTATCATTGCAAACAAGTTTCGAACGGAAAAAATGTTTTAAATCTAAAGTGTCACGTTCCCGAGATTCTATGAGCTATCAAAGTTGAAAGTCCATTTGCTGATGGCATCTTCACAACTTTGATTTGATTAGTCACACATAAAACCTGTACCGATACCTGGCATCAATACAAACAAGTTTTAAAAAAAATGCATTTATTTCAGGTTCCCCCATATTACAATTACACGTTAATACGACACGTTTTAAATACAATCACAATTTAAAAATAAAAATGTAAAAATAATATTAGATACAGTGTCAACAAATCAGAAATACAATGTCAAGAAAATCAAATCAAAGTCAATGTCACATAAAAATAATCGGAAATCACATTTACAATACAAAATTAAAATTTAGGTCAAATAAGTTTTGTATGAGAAAGAATATTCTGAAGTGTTACGTTTCCGAGAACCCTCAGAGGCTTCTAAAATGCATTCATATTTTTATCCTGAAACAAAACGAAAATAAAAACTCCTGGTGATAATACTTTACTCAAGCAAAATGTTACATAAAGTCACCTAAATAATTCTTTACTTTTTGTTTAAAGGAAGTAAAGTCGTTATAAAACGTAAATATTTCCTAACAGGGTGTTTATTATAATAAATGTCTTTATACAACGTTTGCATTTTAGATGGCCCTGTTGAGTTTAAAAGTTTTATTTTTGTTGTTTTAATACCCCTTTATAGAAAGGGGGTGCAGAATAAGAGCTTGTCTCATCTGCAGTTTTATTTTTGAAACTAAAACATCAACTTAAAGGGATGCGCATTCAATGGGAGAGTCAATTATTAAGAATGCACGTAGCATTCTCAATAATTGACTCTTCATCACTATTTGGCAAACGTTGAGTTTGGACTTCTGAAATTAACTATTTGTAGAAATATAAAAAAATAACTATATTTTCTTTCCGTCATTAACATTGCTCAACATGACGATTATTACTGGTGATAATGATGATGATTGAACAAACTATTCTAATATTTTAATTTTGGACCGACCAATGCAGATATTCATCATATTTATCATAAAATTTTCACCTTTTTTCAATTTTTGTACAACTGCTAAACAAAATAACACCGATTTTGGTCGATTTTGACTAACAGGGCTATAATTAAACCGTCGTGTAATAAGATTCGGTACCAGGCGAGCAGAAAGTAGACAGAGAACTTAATGCTACTCCATTCATCGCTAACCTCTATCTGGATAACTGGCAATTTGAAATTTAAATCGGTCGTTCTGTTAAGCTGATGTGAAAGTTAGTCAGAAGGCGAAGCGATAAATAGTGCGATGGTTATGTGATGTTTTTTAAGAACTTAGTGACTCATATTAAAAGTATAATAATATTCACTATCATAAAGAGCCGCAAGACTGGTGCGTAGTATTCACAATGGGTATAGCCATCTCTTTGAACATGGAAGGAGCAAAATGATGATCCAAGAATTCAGACCCCGCTGCCGCTGCCCCCCGCCGCAAATGTACGATCCCGGATTACTAATGTGATTTTAGTCAGTACGTGTCTGACTTATTGCTGCAAGTTATCAAGTACCTATGGTGAAGGATTTCCCAGCAGGAGTCGCCTTCTCAGTCTGACTGGGGCGATCCGCTTGTGGAAGACCAGCCAAACCGGTTAACTATCGTAAGTAGACATTTTTGAATTTGTATGACTTGCAGGACTATTTGCTCCAGTAGTGGAGATCCGGCTCGAAGGTCCAAAAAATTATGGGAAGCCTACTTATTTCTCCACTCTCCCCAGGATAGAGGACATCCATTCAGGATTCCCACATCGAGAAAAAAATAGTACGTAGCAGATATTCTGTAGTTTAGGTATGTAGTTTTTTTGATGGAATGATGGTTAATTTTATTTGTCATATTTATAAGACTTAATAGATGTGGAATGAGGAGGAGTGGTGATGTGGAGCAGCTTGGGCGAGGCCTTAGTCTATCAGTGCACAGTGATAGGTTAATTCTATTGATATTTGAAAATTTTAACACTATAATTACCTACTACCAATACATACTTAGGCGGATCACCTGATCCATTTTATCGTATATTATGTAGGTATCGAAGGGTACTGTTTCTCAAATAACCCAGTTTTCCATCTTTTGCATCTAGTCTGTCCCGTCCGTCTTTTTGAAGTCTTCATCTGCCATTCTATTCTATGCTCTTGAATGTTAAATACCGAAACAGAACTTCTGGAATACCTTGTGGTTAAATAATCGACCAAAATCGTTCGCAATGATTTCCAGGGATAAATCTCCAGACGTTGAGTTTTCAACTTTAATCCTTGATCAATATGGTGTAATTTAGAATGAATGAGGGTGCTATGGTGGAGTGTATGACAGATGATTCTACACGGGTAGGCCGTTTGGCATCAATGTAGATTTCCGTCATTGTTTTATCGTCGATGAGCCTTTTCAGGCGTTATGGTGATTTGCAGGCTGAATATTTTGGGCAGTTTAACTTCAATATGAGAATTTGGTTTAGCAGTGAATTGCCAATGAATCAGAAAATCATAAAATTACGAATGACTATGTAGGTAATTCCTCACATATCCACATTCCGCCAAGTATGTTTTAATTTTCATGGGCTCGCCTATTGCCATCAACCGGGCACAAATCCAGAGCCCGTGGCTACTACTGAGAAGTTCCCGATGGAAAAAACCCAATAACACGTTGCCCGATCGGATAATCGAACACAGGACTTCATGCTCAAAAGTCGCGTTTGCCACCACTCGACCAACAAGGAAGTCGTTGGGTAATATAATTTTAACCATTTTTTTTGTAAATTTTTACTTTTGCATGCTGTAAGGTAGAGTGATCACGCGCATGCGTGGGTTTTAAGGTTTCTTCAATGAAATACTGTACTGAATTATAAATTCCTATATTATTGACTTCGATCTGAACTAGAATCTTACAAAAGTCGTTGAACCCGTTACAAAAATGCGTTTGTCTACTGATCTGATTGCTAGCGGCCCTCGTGGGCAAGTGAACGAGTTCTTCCTTCAGCCAACGGAGCCCTGCGCGCGCGCGACGCCTCAGCCGCTGCGCTGTTATTGGCGCTCGACTGAGGTGGCGTGATCGCGGCGCGCGGCCATTGGCCGAGCGTGCAAGATGGCGCGCGTTCGGCGCAGCCATTGGGTCACACTTGAGCTCCACGTCACCCAGCCAGGGTTGCCAGGCGGCGGAGGCCAGAACATAGAGTGTGTTGGAACTGCTTTTACAATGTTTACATCTTATTCTGTACCCACATTCATTGCAAATAAATGATTTCTGATTCTGATTCTGACCGCTAAAAGCCCTTTGTCTTACTGGAAGTTCATCTTGATTACGTCAAATACACTACTACATTCGCTAGATTATTCACAGAATAACCGCTAAAGGATATTTATTCTGTTAAAAGGGAATCACTGACCTTTTAGAAGTAGTTACAGTCAAAGGAACCGACAGTTTGTTCTAAGAAAGGCCCGGTTTAGAACTTCATTGCTTATTATAATTTTATTAGGGTGCACTTTAGAATATCACTATATTCTATGTATAAATTAGCTTCCGACCGCAGCTTTGCTCGCGTAAATTAATTTGTAAGGTATACAATATCTTTCTAGGTTTATAAATAAATAAATATCGCTCCTGGCAGGGTCGCCATGAAGTGTCGTGGTAAATGAAAGACATCCTCTCTGGATAAAGTCTTGATTTATTCTCCTTTCACATAGATACAGCGTACATGATCTGAGTATATTGGTTACTTGACTATATCTAACTAAGGTATGGTTACACACACTTACACGATAGTACTAATGATACTTAGTAACATACACTACAGGTCATTATAGCGCCATATAGTATATAGTACCACACTAAGCAATGAGGCTTGTGTCGTGGACACCAGATAGATGATGATAGATGATGATACTACGTACGTAGATACTTAGCTTACTTATATTATAGCCTATATATTCTGATATGAGCAATATAGACTTTTTCCAAATCCGTTCCATCATTTTTGTGTGAAAGCGTAAGAAACATTCAACGATCCATTCATCCACTCTAGTTCGTTACATTGAGTTCTACCGTAAAACGTGATTCACCCCAAAAAAAAAAGTCTTCCGCAATATTTTTTACGTAGACTTACTTTAGTTTGATGTACATAATGCTTGGTTGACGGCTTCGTTAAGGCTCTGTTTACACTTTATACTATATAAAGCTCGATAACCGCTCACTGACTCACTGACTGACTGAGAGGTTTTTTACTTTTATTTTATTAGGTTTTTTTTATATATTAATTTTATAATGTTTTAGGGGTTCTTAAGGGTTTTCATACTGATTTAGGGGTAGTTGTAACGGATTTTCCAATTATTTTAAGGATTCCTATGGATTCTCAAAATTTTATGATGGTAAGGAATACTTCTCAAGAACACGAAAACACGCGAGCTGCGCGCAGCTCGCGCACTCACGCAAATACTAGTTATATTATAAATGTCATTTTCATTATTGAAATGCTAACCAAAATAGACCGGACGACAAACATTAAAGCTTCAAGTGTCGTAACTGCCATTTCCCCTTTGACAAATTTAATAGTACTGATTAATTCGGAGGCCCCACGTGCCAGTGAGAGCACTAAAGTGCTAAACTGCTAACGGGTTGCGGTGTTAATACCCAATAATACCCCGTACAAAGGGAGGACTGCTGTGCAGTTCTGGTAAACAAAGCTAAAAACAATTTATCGGAAGCTTCATTCGAGAACGGTTGCATTTAGCTGATTGGGAAAAATGTTTTGAATGTAACGTGTGCTCTCTCGGAGTAACATTGTTTAACTAAATTGTTGTATTTATTCATCATCATCCGCCGAGCCTTTTCCCAACTATGTTGGGGTCGGCTTCCAGTCTAACCGGATGCAGTTGAATACCAGTATTTTACATGGAGCAAACTTAGCTGACCTTCACAACCCAGTTTAGAATTGTTGTATTTATTATAATACAAAATGATAATTAGATATGATTATAAATCAACAAATACAAAAAGGCACGCCACTTAGCACGCCGTAGAATAGATGGACATACACTGACCTTATTGGAGACGTTCTTCAGAATGGTCAAATGTAGTATACTCTCAACAGGCGTGCAGTCTTATAGACAAGTTAAATGATGAACGAAGACGAAGTGAAAAGAGGATGTAAGGACCAACTTTTAAACATGTACCTACATAGCTTATTGAATTTTAAAAGTCTGACAGTAACACTACACACACACACAACACACACACACAAACAAACAAACGAACACACACACACACTCACAACACACACACAGACACACACACATACACACACTACTTTAATTATAGTGAAAAACCGTGAAAGACTAAAACAGTGCTTCTGACAGTAACCTTTAGAAGAGTTTGAAACATTGAAACGTTTTAAAAAGAAAACTAATCGTTTCAGTTTAGCTAATAAGACTGATTATTGGCAAAGAAACTATCTATTCGTAAAATATTAGGGATCGCTCTATCTGGCGAGAGGTCTACGGAAAGACAAAAGCTGTGGCGAGGTAGTGCATCCTTACCTAACCCATTCGCTTCACCTGCTGAAAATCTTCCACCTGGACATTGCCATAGCTGACCTGGAAGTCTTTCAATAGACTTCGGACCCAGAGTGGTCGCAGCAATGAAGACTCTGCCCTGGAGTGTAAATGTGGTGCTAATCCAAAAACGACGGGGCACTTAATATCGTATATCCTACGTTTCTTGTTGTTTGTTCACAACAGGAACTGATGGACGCTCCTGAAAGCACCAAACTAGTAGCTCAGTTTTGGGCCGATACAATGTAGATTGCCATCGACATGCTAAGAAGACGGTTATTAAACAATATAGTTGAAGACAGCCCACCATTCCCCTAAAATTGCCAAAACCAGTTACAATTTACAACGCGATATGATAACAGTCTCCTATGTATTTCATTTTCGAATCAGAAGGATACTGTTTCCTCTAACTGATCCCTTAAACAATTAAATTTAACGGTTATAACAATAACAGTTGGTATAATTTTAGGGTAAAACGGGTAGGGGGTAAGGGTCACATATTTTGGCTTCCGTGGCCCCACTGTCTTAATAACGTTATGGGAAATTATAAGGGTGTTTGTTATGATCGTGGCCGTTCTATCAGTGGGAATCGTTATACGTAATGTCCTATGCTGCTCACGTAAGCCTAAAAGCAGTATCTCAAAAAAAAATGCTGTTTTTTTTTGCATCTGTCCGTTTTAATCATTTCATTTCAGATGGTTATTTAATCATAACAAACAGTTTAAACATACAGTTATTTTGATTTTAAATAGTCGTACGTTTATTGGGATAAAGTTTAAAAAAAAAAAAACATCAAGAAATAAAAATAAGCCTGTACTGACTCAACACAGGGCTAAAAACCAAATAAAATGATGCATAATTTCAATTATCTTGTGTGGTCTCTGCCTACCCTCATGCATGGGATAAAGGCGTGAGTTTAACATTTTGTACTGAAAAAGAGAGACCAATTTTCACAAAGTTCCCAGTTTTCTAAAAACATAGATATATTCAGTTACTGCATTTGAGCTTATAGAAACAGTATGGTGGTAGAGAATTCCCTGCAATCCATTTTTATTTTACTGTTATTTCAGCTGGCAATATTTTTTTATATTACCGGACTGGTCGTTGTGGCGATGCTTGGGGTAAGGCATATGTCCAGTATTGAACGGCATTTAGCTGATATTAAGACGGTATCATTCTTTTTTCAGGTTTAGAATTCTCTTATTCTTCTCCTTGGCGCATCGATGGCATATAGATAGAAAACATGTTTGGCCCAAAATTTTGTTACTTGAACTCCGTTTACTGATTTAGTCAAAAGGTGAAAGGACGATTTCCAATACAATTATTATAGAAAAAATAAATAAATAGCAATGTATTTTAAGGCGTTTATGCTTAAAATATCGCCTCGTAAGTTTCCAACTTGACAATGACAAAATATCACCCCCGATTGACTTTATAATTTACACCCCATCTAATCAGTTTAAATGGTCTGTCTGTCTATCAATCGAGTTAAGAGCACAGTCCTTGAAGAATTCTAGTAAATCCTAAGATTAGAAACATTAATTTCATAAATGAAACTATTTATTTTTAAACACGTTGCCCTACCTACACTAATAATTTTAAAGGAATTTCTCCAATATCGTGGGTACGTTTACAATAATTTAAACCCACTTACACACAAATGTTCTAGGTCTGGCTGTTTGTCAAACTCGGAACAACTACAAATCTTGTAGGCCATTTAAATATTTGTTCTGTGCAAGAATCGAACCCGCCGCGACACGAAACGCAGCAGTAGCAGTCAATTGCTCAGCCATTCCACCAACCATTCCGTCAAAAGTTGACTCGTCGGTACTTCTCTGTTACTCATTATCTCGTCAGATCCCTCCTTAATAGCCATATCATCCATAGATACGCAGGACAAAATATCAAAGTAATTGGGTAATTAATAACTTTCAAGAGACGCATCTACATAGCAGTAAATCTAGTAAAAGATGTTGTAAAGTACAGATTTTGTAAGTTAAAATCACTCAATCTTTTCGTTTCATCCGGTCATTTTTTTTAAATCTCCGAGCTCTCATGCCAAAAACACATTCTGTGAAAGGAGATTGTTGAAAACCATCCTTTGGACCGCCTACGTGTGCAGTCAATATAATTTATTTTTTGCTTTTACTACCAATTGTTACAATCAAACGGACACTTCTACATCTCGTTAACAATTTAAAGAGCTGAAAACAATAAATAAAAACACTTTAAAGAAATTTGTTTATAAAAAGTCAGCTTTTTCAGCGCTTGATTTATGGGTATGATTTGCAAATAGATGTATGATGTACCGCTAAAGCGGTCAAACGCGTAACTCGCAAAACCTAATAAATTACACCTTGAATTAAAAATTACACTCTAACAATTAACAAGAATTGAGTACAAGTATGTATACGTAGATATATTAATCCACTTAAGGCAGCTATATTTCACTCAGAATGATGTATAAACGCCCTGCGAACACCACTTGAACGAATGCTAACATTAATACTAAAGCAAAAACGTGGTGAGTTCGAGAAATGTGTTGTTAGTTGCTATGATCGATATAATTTAGCAAAGAATGGGATTGTGTGACTTTTTACGCAATTTTAGCGTCATGATCGACATACACAACACACACGCACACACACAACACACATCATCGACAGCCTACATCACACACATCGGTCATCCCGCGATCATGGCGCTTGCAACAACATCGTAATATCGAGAGCTCAGAATAATAGATAATCACGGAAGATAAGCTTTCACAAGCTTAAAACAGTGTTTAACATAAACAATTCCCAAATAATTAATTGATTTTGTTTTTCCAATGTCAATTACGCACTCCATTTGTTCTAAATACGTCTCGACCCCAAAAACAAACCAAGAATACCCTTTCAATTGCCAAAAATATACCAATTAAATCGACCAAGTAATAACACAAAGAATCAATGTTTCCACCGCCCGACCTAAGCAGCTTTTAATAAAACGAAGCGAAAAACTGTTACATTTCAGATTTGAATAGAGACCTTCCCCCATTTTGTGCGAAATCGATTAATTTTTATGCTTTTGTTTCTGAGCTCCCTAACAGGGCATTAACGTCGGGTTTTTGAGTAAGAAAGCCTTCGTTTTGAAAGAAAGTGCGCCGTAGAATTTTATTCGTTGGAACGGAATAGAATTTTGGCCTGTTTGTGTAATTAGCTGTTAGAATTTAGTGGCGGTAATAGCTTGTTTTTTTCGGTTGAATTTTCTTTGAGGTTTTGAAGGGAGACGATGTGGAAAGGTGTCGCTTAGAAATCTTTCTGCGCTTATTTCTTTTTGCGACTAATTTTCGCTTCTGAATAATACTTTGGCTTTGATGTTGAACCTGTCAAATAATCACCTTGTTAGTGTGTCATGAAAAGTCAAGTGACTTTCTAAAATTCCTAATGCATCGATGGTTTAGTACTTGGTAGTTAGCACTGATTTTGCTAGTAGAACAATGTGTTTGGCGTTGGGGTGAGATAAAGATAAACCAAGATGAAAGATTATCAAGATAACTATATTTTAGTACTTAATACAAATGGGATAACTATTAATACTAATGAGGTGAAAGAGATGGGATTGAGTCGCGCCCGATTTGCTGTCCGAGACGTACTGACTGTTTCACATAAAATATTGAAGGCATAAAGCGCGGTGTCGCGATTACGCTGACATGTTCATTATAGTTCTGTGATTGACCCGAACACAATGGAAAACAAAGTCCGTTGGAAAGAACATACGGGGGACTCCTTCAACTGTACGTCAGTTTACTTGATTCCTAGTTTCTCTCACATAGCAGTTATCTAATACCTACTTAGAGTAGTCCTACAAAGTTCGTGACTCTCATAGTAATAATAATAGTTTAAGTCCCATGTAATAGGTGACAAGCCTATTGCTATCAACTGGGCACAAATTTAGACTCCGTGGCTGCTACTGAGAAATTCCTGATAGAAAAACCCAATAATACTTTGCCTGACCCGGGATTAAAATCTAGGACCTCATGCTCAGCAGTCAGGTGATAATGATAATAATGATTCTAAAACGGATAAAACAAGCTATTTTAGGATAAGATCTGATTTGTTTCAACCCCAACCTAAAGTTATTTTTGAATGGGCAGCCATTACGATCCCACTTAACACGTCAAGGTGCTAACCAAATTGGATTACAAGACCTAACCTTTCTAAATTAGGCACCGGCCTTTCATTCCCGCCGTAATTAGGACATACAGTGTGTGTACATAATATTGCTTGGAGAGCTTCCACAAAATAGCAATTATATCGTCGTGCTTAATTTGGTGTAGTATGAAAGTCAGAAGATTTATTAGGTGTTGGTCTAGTTCACAGCAATTAGCGTTTAGCAAGACTGCTTTGGGAAGATTTCTTAGACGGACTTTTTACATTTTCTGCGTCAGCAAAATGTGCTTGCTCAATTTTTCTATCTAGGTATTGATCTAGGTATCCGGTCTAGGTCTGGGACTCTCCGTCCGCATATCGGCCCGTGGTGCTGCTTGACGAGGTAGGCAAGCTCTTTGAAAGAGTAATTGCTAACCGCCTCCCCGAACACCTTGTGGGGAAAGGGGCCGGAACTTGCGGAACACCAGTTTGGTCTCCGCAAGGGGCGCTCTACGGTGCACGCCATCATGCGCGTGAGAGCCCTCACGACGGGGAATGCGGTGTCTCGGGGTGGGTGGGGTTGTCTTGGCGGTGTCTCTCGACATCACCAATGCCTTCAACACCATGCCCTGGAGTTGCATTAGGGAGGCACTCCGGTATCACCGGTTGCCGGCCTACCTTCGTCGTGTGGTCGGGGACTACCTGACGGACAGGGCCATCATCTACCCCGGTCGCAGCGGAGAATCGAACCGGCGAGAGATGTCGTGAGGTGTTCCGCAGGGATCGGTTCTAGGACCGTCCTTGTGGAACATCGGTTACAAATGGGTGCTGCGCGCCAAAAAATAATGACGTTGTTTTGGGGTATTGTGTGCTATAGATTTTTGTTGCAAAGAACACAGAACATGGACATGTGGTGCAGAGGAATGCGAAGAATATCATGAGGAAAGTTTTGAAAATGAATGTTGATGGCTATAAGAGTAGGGGAAGACCAAAGAAACGATGGATGGACTGTGTGAAAGATGATTCTATGGCTTAAAAGGAAGTGACTGGTAAGATGTCGATTAATAGGGAAATATTGAAGAAGAAGACATGCTGTGCCGACACCAAATGAATTGAATAAGGACGAGAATGATGATAAAGAACGCAGAACAGAATTTGGACATCTACCAAATTTCTTAGCATTGTGACCCAGGTCACAATGCAATGCCAGCCTGCTTTATAGACTGTTGTTATCACTTTAGATACTCTTAATGTCTAGCTAGGGTTTTATAAATGCAATGCTGTCGGTTCAGGAAATATTCAAACGTCACCCCATTTACCGGAAAATTGTGTCCTTTCTCGAGCTTTATAACTAAAATCTGATAAATCTAGGATCTTTAGAGACTTCGCAGACTGCAGACTTTCTATTGACCGAAAATTTAGTCGACTAACATGTATGCTAGTGCACATATTACGTTTAGTTTCATTGGTATCGGTCGATAAGTCAGTTTGATAGGCTATCTGCGATTGCCTTCAAACTATACTAACGGCTAACTACTAGATCAGTATGGCGATCTCATCCCGCGCGCACACCTAGCCGATTGGTTACTCCGTTGACTCTGCGAGCGCTCTATTCAAAAGCCGCCTACCAAGTAGCAAATTGTTTGAGCGACTGTTGGTCTGGTTTGCGCATTTGTCACCAACCCGACTCCGGACCCAGGTTGTTCAGAGCAAGGCATACCTACTGAAGTGGGGATTCATTAATGACTCAGCCCTGTACGTAAGTGTAAATGTAGTGCTGTTCCACAAACGATGGACATGGCACTTAATTTCGTGTCCTGCGTGTCCTGTTGTTTATTCACTACAGGAACTGATAGACGCTACCGAAAGCGCCAAACTAGTAGCTCAGTCCTGGGCCGACACAACTTAGATTGCCATCGACATTCTATATAGGAAGACTAATCCGACCGCTTTTTTTGCTTAGTGTGCGCTTAAACAGCCCAACCCAACTAAACTATCGACCGATAGAAAGCCTGCAGTCTACCACTTAACTTTCTCCAGTCACCAACTAAGTACTCAAGGAGGTTGCGTTCATGGTCTAAAGAGATCTAAAGCAGCACAAGTTTCAGTTTGCAAGCACTATAAGTTTGGCATTAACGCTAGCTATTTTATCACAAACTTGCCAAGTTATTAAATGCTAGTTAACTAACAATGACAAGGAGTAAAGTTAATATGATTTCGTGGAGAATTGTTTGTTCCAGTTCTTAATAGATGAGATTTTGGAACTAATATGTGTTGGTTTCTACTTCTTAGTGAGTATTGTATTACTTTTATGCTTAGATCGTTTGAGTTCTGTGGTTTCTGATCAAAGACATATAAATATTTACGAGCAATAGACGGGACAAGACAAAGAATATTGAAATCCAATACTCGTTTCCTATTTAGTAAAAAAACAGCCTGTCTAGGGTCATACGCCCAAAATCAAAGTGTTCGAGATCGAAACTTTTTGTATGAAAATATTCCCAATGTCCGCTCTACAAGTCTTTTAAATTTTTTTGCTTCTAAAGTTTCAAGATCCATTCCGATAAAAGATAAAAAAGCCGATTGGAGTTAAAAGGAACATACAAATCCGTTAAAATTACCTTCTCTATATTTTTCTTTATTCTGAGCTTAATGGGTACAACAATTTTTTGGATGACGATTGCAATCCACACGACACGCTGGTCTCGTCATGATAAGAGCAAGTATTGCGACTGGTTGAAGGATGGATATTTTTTTCAGTATATAGCATACTAGCGGACGTCCCGCGGTTCCACCCGCGTAGTTCCCGTTCCCGTGGGAGTACTGGGATAAAATATAGCCTATGTTACTCGTGGATAATGTATCTTTCGAATGGTGAAAGAATTTTTTAAATCGGTCCAGTAGTTTTTGAGCCTATTCATTACAAACAAACAAACAAACAAAGGTTTACTCGACAAAACAATCTTTTCACGAAAGAAACAGTGAATCCAGATAAAACCCCTATTCGCTTATCGCTTCATAAGAAACAAACGCCCGAAGAGTTCCGAAATCATCTAGAACCACATTGCTATTTGTCATGCGACATCTGGCAAAAACCGGTTCACACCGGTCTAGGGCGGTTTCGGGAGGTGTTATACGGCAAAATGGCGGATATATCTCCAGCTCAAACTAGTAAGAACCGGTTTCGGAGGTACGGCCGTTTGTTTTTATTGGTCTGTAAGCACTTGTAAGTGATTTTTGATGGGTGAATGGGAATACGTGAGAATTTTCGCAATGACCGGTCAGATTTCCGTGGATTGATTACGGTTCTATTGATTTTTTGGAGAATGGGAATCTGGTTTCGTATGTTTTTTTCGTTCGTGTTGTTACATCCAGCTGCTACGGCTGTTTTATGATAATGATGTGGGGAAGTAAGAATTTTAATATTAGGCCATTTTGAAACCTTCTCTGAAATCTATTTTGACACGCTTTTATAAGCTCCACCTGTAAGTATGAAAAAAAAATTAGAAGTTAAATCTGACCCACAACCTGGTTTCCGATTGAGCATGGTTAGCTTAGTTACATCATTCTTAATCCAATATAGTGGACTCCCAAAGATGGCGGACTAGTTATTTTTTATGCATTTTGATGATATGGGTATCAAATGATGAATAAGGGTTTGCTAAGAAGAATACTGTTTTTTTTTTTTGTTTTTAACACTAAATTATTGAAAACCCATGTTATGAAAACATCAAAATTAAATCTTATTCTATTGACCAGAGGGCCTAGCTAGACAAACCGACTTTCTATTCGCGAAAAATATGACAATATAAAAAAGATACTTAAAAAAATGCCATGAACTACTGCCGATTATGTTACGTTAATCCTGTCGAAAAAGATTTCGTTATCTATAGAAATTAATAAAAAACGTTTCTACATACGACATACGACTGCTATGTTGGTCTAGCGGACGCAAGCACGACTGTAAGCATTCGAGGTCCTGGGGGTCTAAAATGGCCGCTTTAGCAGAATCGTTTTTTGAAACACGTTAAAAATTTAAAATTCTTAAAATGGACTTTATACTTATTAACATAAAGTCCATTTTAAGAATTTAATTTTTTTAACGTGATTCATGCTAAGATTCTGCTATAGCGGCCATTTTAGACCCGCACGATTCGATTCCCAGGTCGGGCAAAGTATTATTTGGTTTTGCCATCAGGAATTTCAGCCACGGAGTCTAGATTTGTGCCCGTTAGATGCCAATAGGCTCGCCCCCTATTACATCATTTCGATATCTGGCAAAATGTGGGTGTACTATTAGGTACTTACACCTCTGCCTCACCCTTCGGGGATTACAAGCGGGGTGTTATGTTATGTTAAGTTCAAAACGCTTTGAAAGCAATAATTTTCACATGCACTCAGGAAGAGTGCATGTGACAATTATTGCTTTCAAAGCGTTTGCATTTTGTGGAATACAAAAACTTGTTGGTACTATCGAGGACACTCCCGCCTGACCACCACTAAGCTCATTTTTGCTTGCACTCGCAACATAAAAACGCTCTCTTGCCCCGCCCCGTTGACTTTGTGTAGAAAAAATGAATGAAAAGGCCGAGCGCATTGACGACGCACGCCAAACGAGAGTTATTGTTACTTTGCGCGCCAAAGTTGACACTTTCCTAATAGGCCCAAACTTTAAGGGGACGTGGCTCGGCGCCTCTGCCTGAGTTAAGCAAAATAAATTTAATTTTGTCAGGCGGAAAAGACCCCGATAGTACATCTTTAAAAGTGTAGGTACTACATAAGTGTGTATTACCAATGTGCACACTCTACGTACAAAAGATTTCTCTCCATATTTCACAATAAAGAGCTTCAATAAATACTATAAATCCGTAATAATTATTCCCTCTCGATTCCTGCATGAATTAAAACCATCACACAATTTTATTCGTCCAAGATAATATTTTAATCGCAGAATAATTCGGGAAATGAAGTAAAGAAGTGAAATGAAGTGAATTGGAGTAAAATCAAGCCAATACGTACAGTGACGAACAAAAATATGTACACACTTCAACAGATTGAAAAGCGATTATTGTTATTAAAGTTTTAAATATTTAAGAAAATTTACAATCAGGTGCAATAGTTTTGATATACAAACTGTAAACATACTCTTCACGAATCCGTCAACCAAGCATTCTGTACATCAAACTGAGTAACTCTGCACAAAAATTTTTGCTGGGAAACTACTTTTTTTTTGGGGAGAGAAATCACATTTTACGGTATAACTCAATGTAACGCATTCAACACATTGTGCTGATGCATGCATTGAGTAGTAAACGGGTCATGGAGGTATTTAAACGAAATTTATAACATTAAAAACTTGTATAAAAAAAAAACTAGTGGAAAATTTGGAAATTTGACCTCTAATATCTCCGTAATTAAAAGGTTCCCAGGTATGGTCTGAAACAAAAAATGATCACAGTGACGAGGAGAACAAGTGTACGCTTATTGAGCTTCCCAAGGCATTGCAAGGATGAACGCTGTTTGTTATCAGATATCAGTGTGACTTATCATTATCTTCCTGCATTTATACCACGTTACTAGGGGTCAGCGATATTATATTGTTTTCCTTCCCGTCACCCCCGTCAACAGTCACGTGATCATTCACTCCTTTTTCTTCTATCCATCGTTTCTCTGCACTTCGTCTTACTCTCCATCCATTTACTGTCTCCCAAGTCACAGGTGAAAACCTAGTTTGAGAGCCAAGGGACCTATCTATGCCTGTCCGTCCGTCTCATGACGACAGGCCGTGTCGACGGCACGTTCGTGTTCCACGCGCGCCTCAAAGAGAGTCAGCAAAAAGGAAAGGGTTCGTAAGGACCGATGCCTGCCGGGGTTGCGGGACTGTTCGAAAGAGATACCGTGGCCCCGGAACACAAAGGGCGATGAAGGAACATGCATGGGTTTTAGTCAGTAAAAGTCTGACACTCCCTCCTGCTCCGCCCAGAGCAGGGATGAGTCATTTGATGATTTCCCATCCGAAAAAAAAAAGGGACCTATCTATGGGACATAATCTGTATGTTATATCTTAAGATGTCTGTAACAACGTTGTCAATGTACTGAACTAAATAATTTTATTATATTATTATTATTAACATTTATAGTCATCACTCTTTTAGTCACATGCGATTTATCTTTCCTCATCACATTTCCATACCAAGGCAGACGTTCCCTTTTCCGTAACTGGTGCAACTATCAAACTGTCTCTTATATTTCAACGTGACTGTACCTATTTTAATAAATTTTACATTCGTAAATGCAAACTAGGTTTGTTTTGTTATTCTGATCAGATTGCGCAGATGGCGTCTGTCAACTGAATTGTTTTGTGTTCCCGGATGCGCTTCAAATATTTATGCATTGATTGACTAAATAAATATTGCGGTAGGGTTTGTGGTTACGGTTAGCTGGTCATGTTCGTACTGATGGCCGTTCGGTGAAAAAATACCTTTTGTGGTAGGCGCTGGCTTCGGTTATTTGACCAATGGGTATTCAACTGACTGGCCGATTGGGAGCCCACGTTGGCCGTTGTAAAAATTATCACCAAATGGGTTATCCTGAATCTATCTCAATCACAATTCCATTAAGGAGCTGTGCAACCTCTGCTTCTTCCAGGATATAAATGAGGTCAATGATCGATCTGACAGGTAGTAGTAGGTAGGAATGAAAATGGAGACGCATAATCTATTATCTGGGCCAAAAATTAAAGACGTTACTTTAAGATTCTGAAAACACACCACATTCGTCCGAATGTGGTGTGTTTTCCAGAATCTTAGGAGTCCTCCTATGACTATCTTACTTGTATAATTAATTATTAAATTAGTTATAGGAGTTTTTGGATCTAAAGAGGTAATTTTGGGTAAACGTTTATGATGGGTAACTTAGCTTCAGCAGAAAATCCATTGTTGATTAACAGGACAAACAATAGAACCACAAAATTCGAAGACATGTGACACCTACCAATCCACACTGGGCCCACGTGGTGGATTATAGCCCGTTCCCTCTCTAAGAGGCCTGTGTCCCAGCAGTGGGAACATATTAATAGACTGATGATGAGTTACATCAAAAAAAAATCAAGAAAGGGAAATAAACTGCCCCTTCAGTCAGAGTCATCCCTGCGCCAAAACATCCTTGTAGCACTAGATAAACATTTATATATAAAACCCTGAAAACCTGAAAATAGATACACCTTTAGCCTAATATTCTATTCCTTTTACCACCCCAATGGAAGAGAAACGCGTGGGCTCTAAAAAAACATGTCTATGATAGAATTCTATCTGCTACATGTTTTCTCATCCATCGTACATTTTAACCTTTAAATTATCTTTTTTACACCCACGTGCACACAGTATAAGGAAAGTACAACATTTTCATTTCAAACCGTGTAGGAAGGTGTTATAAATTCTTTGAAGTACAATCCTAGATTTTCCTGACACCTACGGAAAATACCAATTTAGAACTGCATTTAAGTTCTCATAAACTTCATAATAATTTTTAACCGACTTCCTAAAGGAAGAGGTTATCAATTCATTCGTTTTTTTTTAATCAGCCCTCAAAAAGGTTTCCAACCGTTCTTACCAAGGAGTCAGGGCCATGTAAAATATTGGTATTCAGCTGCATCCGATAAGACTGAAAGCCGGTCCAACATAGCTGAGAAAAGGCTAGGCAGTATTTTATATAGAGCGACTGCCTATCTGACCTCCACAACCCAGTTAGTACTGAGCAATACGATACCCCTTAGTAAGACTGCTTGTCAGACTTGCGGGCCACTTGCAGCCAGTAGATCTACAAATGACAGCCGGAGCAATCGGCATAACGTGCTTTCCGAGACACGGAGAAAACTAGGTA
Organism: Xestia xanthographa; assembly: GCA_905147715.2. Classification (NCBI taxonomy): domain Eukaryota; kingdom Metazoa; phylum Arthropoda; class Insecta; order Lepidoptera; family Noctuidae; genus Xestia; species Xestia xanthographa. The sequence goes on along the minus strand of LR990668.1, from coordinate 10,459,267 downwards.
TAAAGTAAATGGTCACCGATCCACGTACGTAAGGTTGTATCCTTTTTTTTTGGGATGGGAAATCATCAAGTGACTCCTCCCGCTCTGGGCGGAGCAGGAGGGAGTGTCATACTTTTACTGACTAAAACCCATCCATGTTCCTTCATCGCCCTTTGTGTTCCGGAGCTACGGTATCTCTTTCGAACAGTCACGGAGCCCCCGGCAGTCATCGGCCCTTGCGGACCCCTTCCTATTGCTGACTCTCTTTGAGGCGCGCGTGGAACACGAACGCGCCGTCAACACTGCCTGTCGTCATTAGACGGATGGACGGCGAGCTAGCCCATATCTCACCGTCCACAGGCCCAAGGTTGTACCCTGGATCAGCGTAAGCGCAGCTTTACCTGGAGATCGACCCATGCGTCTGTTATTATTTAGCCACGTGCTCCTCCGATGAATAATTTCATCAACATAAATAAACGTCTGTGAGTGGGGCGGTAATTTACCTACGAGGGCTTTTCATTTCCAAAGAAACCACTTTTCAACCAACGCACTAAAATCAATTCATATAGTAAGAGCACCTACGCGAGAGAAAATCTATATTATGAAGACATTTCGTCGGTACAAAATAAGTTTGTTTTTCCCTTTCTTTGGGTATAACAGTCTCTACTGTTATACCCAAAGAAAGGGAAAATAAAACTTATTAAGACCAAAAAAACGATGGATGGACTGTGTAAAGGATGATATGGCAAGAAAGGAGGTGTCTGATGGGATGACGAGTTATAGAGAAGTATGGAAGATGAAGACCATGCTGTGCCGACCACAAATTAATTGGGATAAGAGCAAGAGAATGGTGATGAATGATGATGATGGGTGTAAAACTCCACTAGGCATGTCGATAGAATAACTTCTTAATAAAGTTTGCACAAGTGATTCGCGCAATGTCTTTCGGCGCTTAGACATATTATTTTATTGCTCTTTGGCGGAATACCAGAGGGTGACACTTAGTTTGTTTGTCCACTGTGTAATTTGTGTTTCTACCCAGACCCGTTACTTGGGACTGAATAATTAGCAATTTATGACTACTTTTGTTAGCTTGGGTTTTACCTGTTAAAAAAAATGTGTGTGTTAATGAATAAAATAAATAAATAAATAAACTTCGACCTTGATCAAACCAAGTGTAGTTCAAAAGAATTAGAGTCCAGCTTCACTACCATCCATCTACATAGCCTTTCTCAACTATGTTGGGGTCGGCTTCAAGTATAACCGGATGGAGCTGAATACCAATTTTACATGAAGCGACTGCTTTTCTGACCTCCACAACCCAGTTAGTACTGGGTAATGCGATACCCCTTGGTAAGACTGGTTGTTAGAGTTTCATGCCACCTGTATAACGACTACGACTGAACAAAATATGATTCGCGACCGTTACTTGTATGTATTTACAGACTTATAATCATTAAAATAATAACAGCCGCTCAGGTCGATCTTTAGGTTAAGCCGTGCTTGCCTAGGCTGGTCTGTGGATGGGTGACCACCCTTACATACCGATTTTCCTCCGTGCCTCGGAAAGCACGTTAAGCTGGTGGTCCCGGCTGTCATTTGTAGATCTTTGACAGTCGTAACTGATAGTCAGTGGCCCAAAAAGTGTGACAACCAGTCTTACCAAGAGGTATCGTATTAACCAGTACTAACTGGGTTGTGGAGGTCAGATAGGCAGTCACTCCATGTAAAATACTGGTATTCAGCTGCATCCGGTTAGACTGGAAGCCGACCCCAACATAGTTGGGAAAAGGCTAGGCAGATGATGATGAATAAATATAACAATTTAGTTAAAAAATGTTAAATTAACTTAGAGGATTGTATCGATTATTTTTAATCAATACAATCCTCTAAGTTAATTTGATCCTATTGAGTGTTTTGTGAAAAAAGTAATTCAATTGGATTAAATGAATAATATTGTGAGCTGTCCTGGCGCTTAATAAGACTCCGCAATCGGTACTATCGAGGACAGTCCCACCTGATCACCACTAAGCCAATTTTTGCTTGAACTTACAACATAGAATTGCTCACTAGCCAAGTCAACTGGGCAGTGACTTCGTATATAAATAAAGAATGAAAAGACACCGATCGGCCGAGCGCACTGACGACGCACGCCAAACGAAAGTTATTGTTATTTTTCGCGCCAAAGTTGACCGGAAACTATAAAGTTTAGGCTTATTAAGAAAGGGTCGGGGGCGTATCTTGGCGCCTCCGCATGACTTAAGCGATTTTTTTTTTAACTCTACAGGCGGAAAAGACCTCGACTGTACTTGCGGGACACGGGAAGCAATCTCTTTACCTCTTGGTAACCTGCATCAGTATAAGCTGTAATGTGTATGTCTTTTACCATGTTTTTTACTTACATTTTTGGATATTATTAACCTGAAAATTTAAGCATTCGTCCTCCCTAGGTAGCTTCATGGTCATTTCTTGGAGGCTTAGCAACGGCTTTGGTCTTTTTACCTTGTAATTTATGTTATTTAAGTTTTTATCTTTATTAAATCTTTGTTTACTTTTGTGATGTCAGTTAGTGGCAACCCTAGTTTTATTTTTAATTTATTGCTGGAGCTAGTTGTAGATTGTATAGGTAAATCACATCGACCTCATTCGATTTTCTTTTTAATAATTTTCTAATTTTAAAATGTAAATATCTGGAGTTGACAGGAGCCTGGTGGTGGAATGGGCAGTCTACGTTCAGAGCTGAGAGCAGAAACACCTCTGAGAAGCTCCATAAAAATAAATTTAAAAGGGCAGTTTCCCTTATTCTTCGGTTTTAAGTCGGCCTCTCTCCGTGCCGCACCCTCACCAAGAACACCTAGAAACCTTGATGCTTGAGCTACACAAGCCTGATGAAGATTTGATGCTCCTCGGCCCTCCTCCTACGGCCTGAGGATTGACGGTCCTCGGCCGTCCACCACCGTCTGAAGACGGATGCCCTCGGCCCTCCTCCTACGGCCTGAGGATTGACGGTCCTCGGCCGTCCACCACCGTCTGAAGACAGATGCCCTCGGCCCTTCTCTACGGCCTGAGAGTTGATGGTTCCTCGGTCCTCCTCCACAGTCTGAAGACGGACGTTCTTCAGTTATTTATTCCATTCTACGTTTCATCTTCAGTACTTTCCGCCAGCTTCACTGGTATTAGTAATTAAGTAGCTCCAGCCTTTAGATTATCTTTGTTAATAAATTCTTATAACTCGTCCCCTTTATTTCTTTTAACAGTGCTCCCCTCCAGACTGAAAGTTAGGTAGGTGAGTGCTCAGTGACTTTACAGTTTTGTGGATCCTATCCAGGAAAATGTAACGTTACAGACTGGCGCCCAAATATTTACTAACCCACCCCTCTTAAATTATTTCTAGGCATTCTGCACTTCTCAAAATTCGAAAATAACACTTCCCCAAGTGAGTATATTTGGTAAGCATTTTATTATTTTCATCTTTTCATCCATCTCAACTCTTACTCAACTCTTTTACAACTAAACATCATCTAGGTATTCCTCACCTCACACACATTCCATTATCGAAAGATAATTGGCACCCTTTCGGCCTCTTGGTTGTGTTAACCCACTTGTGGGCATTGCCAAGGTTGGAGATTGGTTACTCTACAACGGTTATTGGACAATATCCCGTAATCGTTCATCTCATATTATACTTACTCTCTACCAAAACATCGCTATACTGCATCCCACAGACTTGCACACCACTACGTTTACCCTCTGGTATTCGTACCCAATGGTCGCTTGATGTGTTAATCCATTCGTGGACACTCCCAAGTGGGTCGTTGGGACACTTCACGACTGAAACAGGAGAATATCCTGTGGATGTTTATACAACCCTAAAATACTACGTTACACCCACTACAAATACATTTTATTTTGATCTGATAACACGGCTAGTGCAATCTATACATTTTTACACTGAAAAATTACTTGATCCTAGACTATAAATTTGTCATACGCGAATCTGGCGTATAATTGAATCTTTAGGCTATAATAAAATAACTAAATCTAGATTTTTCTAAGAAATTCTAACGAATTAAATCTAGACTGAGCTATGATAATTTTGGGTGATATTCTTATTCAATAACACCAAAATCTTATAAACATACTCGTTAAAAAATCCCTCATTTTTCGATAAAAAATGTACTTACATACATACAGATAATATACATAACCTTCTTTTTGAGTTTCGCCCTAGTCGGGTAAAATTGCATAAAAATATTTTGGGTTGACTTGTTATTTGTCACGCGTTGCTAGGTAACAGGCCCATAGAGATCTAGTTCTTTTGCAGCAGCAAAAAGTTTTTAATCAAACTTTGCGGTGGCCAAAATAGGTACTAAAGTTTAGCAAACTTTTTATGCATTAGTTCCAAATTTTACCACCATACAGTTTTTATTGGTTTACGATATTTTTTAATCAAACCTCTTTGCACCCTCTGTGTCGTACTCTTAATATTATTTTTTAATCGAACCTCTTTGGACCCTCTGTGCCTTATAAATTTTTAAACATTCTTATGCCCTCTCAAGTACTCAGACCCTCTTAATGTTTTATTCGGAGCTTACCCGACTACTGTATTACGGGAGCTGCCCTGACGTTTACTCAGTTTACTGAATACGGTGTTACGGTCCTGACCTGATCCCTCTTTCCCTCTTTCTCCTCTTAAACACGAGTTCACACTCTCAAGTGTGGGTCCTAAACACGAGTCCTCACTCTTAAGGGCTAGTCCTCACTCTCAAGTGCGGGTCCTAAGCACGGGTCCACACTCTTAAGGGCGAGTCCTAAACACTCTTAATCTTGAGTGCTCTCTTAGACTTGAGTGCCCTCTCAAACGCTTTCGTGGACTTGAGTTCCCTCTCAAACGCTCTCTTGGACTTGAGTGCCCTCTCAAACGCTCTCTTGGACTTGAGTTCCCTCTCAAACGCTCCCTTGGACTTGAGTTCCCTCTCAAACGCTCCCTTGGACTTGAGTTCCCTCTCAAACGCTCTCGGTCTCCGTAGATTTTTTTTTAAATTTCTTTTATCACTTTCATAATATTTTATTTATTTATATTTTTTTTCCTAAACCTTTTACTTTTGAATTTGCTATCGCCTTATTTTCTGTCTGGAGTTTCTTTACGGTTTTTATTATTTTATAACTTCAATGCCTAGCCTCTTTAACTCATTCCTTGTAAAAACCATTTAGATTTTAAGTTATGTAAATACTCCACAAGGTTTACCTTCCCCTAAAACTTTTGGCTTATTTTTATCCCTCTTTTTTATTTTGTAGAGCGGTGCACAACTCTTTAAATAAGCCATTGTGTTGAGCGGTGCACAACTCATTAAATAAGCCGTTGTGTCGAGCGGTCGCATTAACTCGTTAAATAAGCCTTAGTGTACTTTTTTTAAACTTAGATAATAATTTTTTATCCTTGACCCTCCTTGACCCTTGACTTAAAGCTTAAAGGCTTCTCTTAAGCGCTTTATGCTCTTAAACCTTGGCTGCTTTTCTAAAGCAGAAAAACTTTGTAAATATATTCTTTTAATTTTAACGGGTTTTAGAACAGGTGCGGATTACGACACCTAAATTAAATAAATAAGCCTTCGTAAACCTTAAAAATAATTCCTTGTGGAGTATGCGTCATTGAATGTGAACCATATCCCCTAAGTATGCTGGTGATGTATGATTGAGGAAGTGTGTAGGGTAGGTTGATGAAAGGTGTATGAAAGATCAAGGTCTTATTTACAACCTCGAAATTTTTTCTAGTTAGTAATTTTCTGGGGTTATGGGGAATCATAGTTTTAATTGTTTTTAAACTTACTTTATCACTGTATATACTCATTTAGCTTAATTTTTTGTTGATTAACGCTCTCTTAATGCTAAATAAGAAAATTTTTTCATTGTATTCAAAAATTTTCCGGGGTTTTCGGGGTAATGTAATGTGTATGTCTTTTACCATGTTTTTTACTTACATTTTTGGATATTATTAACCTGAAAATTTAAGCATTCGTCCTCCCTAGGTAGCTTCATGGTCATTTCTTGGAGGCTTAGCAACGGCTTTGGTCTTTTTACCTTGTAATTTATGTTATTTAAGTTTTTATCTTTATTAAATCTTTGTTTACTTTTGTGATGTCAGTTAGTGGCAACCCTAGTTTTATTTTTAATTTATTGCTGGAGCTAGTTGTAGATTGTATAGGTAAATCACATCGACCTCATTCGATTTTCTTTTTAATAATTTTCTAATTTTAAAATGTAAATATCTGGAGTTGACAGGAGCCTGGTGGTGGAATGGGCAGTCTACGTTCAGAGCTGAGAGCAGAAACACCTCTGAGAAGCTCCATAAAAATAAATTTAAAAGGGCAGTTTCCCTTATTCTTCGGTTTTAAGTCGGCCTCTCTCCGTGCCGCACCCTCACCAAGAACACCTAGAAACCTTGATGCTTGAGCTACACAAGCCTGATGAAGATTTGATGCTCCTCGGCCCTCCTCCTACGGCCTGAGGATTGACGGTCCTCGGCCGTCCACCACCGTCTGAAGACGGATGCCCTCGGCCCTCCTCCTACGGCCTGAGGATTGACGGTCCTCGGCCGTCCACCACCGTCTGAAGACAGATGCCCTCGGCCCTTCTCTACGGCCTGAGAGTTGATGGTTCCTCGGTCCTCCTCCACAGACTGAAGACGGACGTTCTTCAGTTATTTATTCCATTCTACGTTTCATCTTCAGTACTTTCCGCCAGCTTCACTGGTATTAGTAATTAAGTAGCTCCAGCCTTTAGATTATCTTTGTTAATAAATTCTTATAACTCGTCCCCTTTATTTCTTTTAACAGTGCTCCCCTCCAGACTGAAAGTTAGGTAGGTGAGTGCTCAGTGACTTTACAGTTTTGTGGATCCTATCCAGGAAAATGTAACGTTACAAAGCAGAAGCAGCAGTGATAGCCTAGTGATGAGACTGTCGGTCTGTCAAGACATAGGTCTCAAGTTCGAACACTGGCACCTCCAATTTTTCTGATTCAGGTGCTTATTGTATAATTATCATTTGCTTCGGTGACTGAGGCTCTACTCCCTAACGCTTCTTCCGAATATTCGGATCTTACCGTCTCTCTCACTCGGACTCATCTTCAGAAGTGCGCGAGAGAGACGGATAGATCCGGATCCGTACGGAGAGAGCCGAGAGACTTAGAGTCGGAGTGTTAAGTCTTATTTATTATTAAACACAAATCTTATATTTACTTTATATTATTTTATGTTAGTTTTTAAGGTATATTTATTTATTTAACACTTCAAGCACAAAGTGCAGAGGCGGACTTAACGCCATAGGCATTTTCTACCAGTCAACCTTTGGGTGATGCAGAGACAAGCAGTGGTAGGTGTACATCTGAAAATAATTAATTAATACTAAGGTAAAATAGAAGGATATATAAAATACTATAAATATATATAAATACTATAAATATATATCAAACTATTTATTACTGTAAATAGATATTTACACGGATAACGGAATAAAAAGACAAACAATAGAGAAAACATTACCGCTGTGATGAAACTGCCAGCTTCTATTTATGGGCCATTGTAGCCTGAAATTAATTGATGTTGTTGTTGTTGTTGAAAGAAAACATCGTAAGGAAATTAGCATGACTTATTTGACTTGATGTCCTATGTCCCCTAGATGGGGCAGAGGGCGTCCACAAATGTCCTCCATCGCGATCGGTCTTGAGCTTCACGCTTCACCTCGCTTCACGTCATTCCGATGCTCGCCGCTTCTGCCAACACGGTGCGACGCCAGGTTGGACGGGGACGGCCACGCTTTCTTTTTTCTTGGGGATTCCAGTCCAAAGCTTGTTTGGGTATGTGGTCGGGGTCCCTTCGGAGCGTGTGGCCAATAATAAAAATTAGCATGCCTGAGAGATATTTCTCGACGGCATGAAAAGCCAAGTTAGAGGCCCTAGACGGCATAAAAACTCTGACACCAGGTTAGGCACTATAATCACACGAAAAAGAAGGTCAGTATTTATAAACAAAACAACATTGCATTGAACTCAATTCGTTTAACAAAATTCAAGCACAAAATTGCAAGACAAATATACAGTTTGCTTATCATTGTATCCGTTAAGTCAGACGTTCTTTCCGTTCAGATATGTATGCAAATCATTCGTTCATAGCAAGGGACCTTCAATTCGTTCGTTCGTTCGTTCATTCAGTACGACGTACAAATATGCCCCTTTTATTGCATTAGCACAGATTTTGCGTTTGTGTGTGGCTCTGAAATAAGCGATTCTAGGAAACAGCACATGGTTGAATACTTTGACTTGTAAAAAAACATTAAAAAAAAATAACTTTACCTCCGGAAGTCGTAAACTTTTGTTTGTCTTATTGACTTTTTTGCCACCGACTTCTGGAAATAAAGCTATTTTCCACTTTTTAGTGTATTGTTCAGGCGCTTTTATTTTTTTGCAACGAAGTTTTAAATTTCAGCTTTTTTAGTTGCGGTATGATGTTCCTTTGTAGAAGTCGATTAAAAAGTCAAAGACTGTAAAAGAGTCTAAAATAATTATATTTCCGTTTTTACTATCACTAAGCACTCCTCTAAGATTGTATACCTAAATATTTACATACTTTTGACGCTTGGCGCCGAACCAAATCTTGAAATGTCACCGGGTGTGGTAAGCTTTTATTATACGCTTTTTTATATTAATTAAGCAAAAATGTGAAATAGTATTTTTTGATTCGTAACAATATGTTTTATCTCAGAGTATCTTTCCAAAAGCCTTTGAGCTGTATTGAGTAATCGACCAATATAACTTGAATAACTTGGACAATATCGCGACATTGATTGGTTCTTCAAAGACCTAACAAGTGTAAACAAACATAAGATATGACTGTAGTAATAAATATTTCATTTATCCGAACACTTATAAAATTTGGCCTCCCGTCCAGGGCTTGACTTGGTGAAACCACCGGGGTAGCTCGCGCAATTCGAATTTTGTTACGTTTTTCTTGCAATTTTTGTATCTTTATTAAAATACTAGCTGACGTCCCGCGGTTTCACGCGCGTAGTTCCCATTCCCGTGGGAGTACGGGAATAAAATATAGCCTATAGCACTCACGAATAATGTAGCTTTCTACCAGTGAAAGAATTTTCATCGAAATCGGTTCATTACTTCCGGAGATTACCCCCTACATACAAACTTACAAACATACAAACTTACAAACAAATGTTACCTCTTTATAATGTTAGTATAGATGATTCGCAACTGAAACAAATATGGCTTTACAGAAAGCTTTACAGAGTTATAATCATTAAAATCATCAACTTCAAACTTTAGAGAGTTGTATTAATAATTCTGTATAAACGGACAATTTTGAGAAAGCACGACTTTCTGTCAGGAGTTTTAAGTTCCGGGGTTGCGGGACTGTTCGAAAGAGATACCGTGGCCCCGGAACACATACGGCGATGAAGGAACATGGATGGGTTTAAGTCAGTAAAAGTCTGACACTCCCTCCTGCTCCGCCCAGAGCGGGAGGAGTCATTTGATGATTTCCCATAAAAAAAAGAGTTTTAAGTTCAAAATAACCCTAAGCCTGATAGTTAGACTTTCAGGTTGCGACAAAAGTCATCTAAACCTTTCATTGAATCCATCATAAATTAATCTAAGGCGACATTCGACATAACGAATTTCATACAAGCCAAAGCGACGTAAGATCCGCTCAGCTGCGAGCGCGCAGACGAACGATGTCGTGTGAAAATCGCCTAATTCGTGCCCGCTCGTCCTCCCACAGTTTCTGTGACCCAACTTTTAGACATAATAAAACAAATAGTCACGTTCTCAGGAAAGGATCACAACTGCGACAAGCGGTAATGACGCTCGGTTCCAAATGACATTACGTGCGTTACCGTGATTTATTTATGCGGGATGAGTTATGCTAACAGGGTTCGACAGTTATACAGAACTGTAGTAGAATTTTGGAGAGAAATTGGGTAATACTGCACACGGATATAATAATAGGCTAGTTTCCACCATCAATAAATCGCAAATCTATTTAGTCCGTCAGTTAGAGTATTGGAAAATAATGGACACGTATTTTTTGTTTTTGCAAATCAATGAATATTGACAAAGATAAAACGCAACAAAACTCAGGAGTGGGGGCTCGTGACGTCAGAACGAACTAAAAATTATACCACGGCGTGACCTATTGAGTATTTTAAAAGCGTCGTATTTTCGTCAATTTTGGATTACGTAACAAAAGAAAAAATACGGGTCAAATATTTTTTGATAAACAAACTGACGGACTAATTAGATTTTTTCAGTTGACAAGCCTAATTTTTGTTACAATACCGGCTATACAGGGTGTAAACAACCTCATCACGAAGCCGGCAACCAAGCATTCTGAACATCAAACTAAGTAACTTTACGCAAAAATTATTGCTGGGAAACGACTTTCCTTTTGGTCGAAAACTCATGTTTTGTGCTAGAACTCAATGTAACGCACTCAAAACATTGTGCTGATGGATGGATTAAATAGTACGTGGGTCGCGGTACGTGGGTCGTGGAGTTGTGTAAAGTAAAAATCTTACATTTTAAACTTGTATTTAAAATAAAACTAGTCAAAAAGTTAGCCGTGTGGTATCCGGCAGAGTAGAATAGAACCAACCCATTACACTCACGGGTGTCGTATAAGGCGACTAATGTCTGAGGCAAAACACCTTGCGCCTCCGTAGACCAGAGAATGGGCAGCACCGTTTTCTGTTAGTCTTTCATCACTGCGATCTCTAATCCGCCTGCCAAGCGTGGAGATTACGGCAAATTCCTCTCAACATGGGAGAGGCTTATGTCCAGCAGTGGACGTTATGGGCTGTTGTAGTAGTAGTAGTAGTCAAAAAGTTGGAACTTTGACCCCCAATATCTCCGTAACTAAAAGGTTTTCAGGTATGGTGGTATTTTTTTAGAACAAAAAAAAAATCGCAATAACGGGGAGAACAAGTGCCTTTTGGCTTCGTTAAAAGGTATTTTACACCCATAGAGACCGGCTCATATTTTTACATCATTTTATCGTCACCTGAAAACGAAGCTGCCTGACAGAGTTATACATGCAAGAAATGATAACCTACAACAGTTTCTTAAACTGGAATTAACGTAACATAACTTCACGCCTGTAATCCCCAAAGGATTAGGCAGAGATGTACCTAATAGTAACCCATTTTTCGTCAGTTATGTTTACGTCCCAATTAATAGTGGAAGAGCCTATTGCCGAAAACCACGCACAAATCCAGACTCCGTGGCTGTTACTTAGAAATTCCTGATGGAAAAACCCAATAACACTTTGCCCGCCCCGGGAATCAAACCCAGGACCTTACGCTCAGCAGTCGTGCTTGCGACCGCTAGACCAAAGTGGCAGTCTAAAACTGGAGCATCCTCATCATCATCAGCCTATTAAAGTTCCCACAGCTGGGACACAAGCCTCCTCTCTATGAGAGGGAATGGGCTATAATCCACCACGCGGGCCCAGTGCGGATTGGTAGATGTCACATGTCTTCGAATTTTTAGGGTTCTAGGACATGCAGGTTTTCTCACGATGTTTTCCTTCACCGTTTTGAGAGCAGTGGTGATGAAAAAATTACACAAAGTAATGTTCCTGTCTAGGTCTGAACCCACGACTTACTGTTCGTAAGTTGAGGCCGCCACCACTGCGCCGCCGCTGCTCTCAAAACTGAATGTGTCATTAAAATTCCTAGTACCTACAGTTGAATTAGCACACGATTCCAAGTTCAAGGATCTCGGAAAATGATGATGTAACTCTACCCCATCAATTTAACGAAAGCCTGTATTCACTCGTAACAACCCTCGCGGGGACAATTCTCTCAAACCACACACACGCGTTTATATCCGTCTTGATTGTTACACATTAACGAAGTTATTACTATAGACATACGCGTATTCATATCTTGCAGTAACTTGATCGCATGAGCCTATATCGTTGGTGCCAGTTAAGATGAGAATAGCGATCATTGACCCACCTACATTTATTAAACTTCTTAACTTTGAAAACCAAAAATAAGCCTGTTCAAGCCTTGAATCGTCATCTATCGTCTTCTTCAACATTTTTTGTAATGAAAAACGATACATAGTTTATTTGTTTTGGTTCGTACGAAGAGATATTAGGGAAAGGGCAATGACCGCTATTCTCATCGTCATCTGCCTAGGGCTATGACCTCTGAGTTTGTTTCGGCTGTTTCTTCTCAGAGTAGTCAGGTACAAAACACCGGCCCCATCTAGTTTTAAAAAATGACGTTTATAAGTGTTTGTAAAAACCTACTTGCAAAATAAATATCATTTATCATTTAGCCTTTCCCCGAATATGTTGGAGTCGGCTTTCAGTCTTATTGAAAGCAGCTGAATGGGTACCAGTATTTTACTTGGAGCGACTGCCTATTTTTCTTTTCATTGACATCATGTCATTCAAATCAATTCAATTCTCCGAGCAGCGGTGGCCCAGTGGTGGCGGCCCCGACTTACGAACAGTAAAGTCGTGGGTTCGAACCCAGACAGGCAGGCGCATTTTTTGTGTAATTGATTTCATCACCACTCTTCTCAAAATGGTGAAGGACAACATCGTTGGGAAACCGGCATGTCCTAGAACCAAAAATTTGAAGACATGTGACATCTACCAATCCGCACTGGGCCCGCGTGGTAGATTATAGCCCATTCCCTCTCATTGAGAGGAGGCCGTGTGTCCTAGCAGTAGGAACATTATAGACTGATGATGATGATGATGTCATTTATTCTGTTAGCGCGACAATATCCAATAATCAATTGGCTAAGTCATAGATCTCGAGTTCGAACCCAAGACGAACCTCTGTCTTTTCGGATTTATGTGCGTATTGTATAATTAATTATCACTTGCTTCGGTGAAGGAAAATATCTTGAGGAGACTAGCATGCCTGAAATATATTTCTTGACGGACGACACCAGGTTACGTACTGACCACACGGTCATCATCATCATCATAATTTCAGCCGAAAGACGTCCACTGCTGGACATAGGCCTCCCCCACGTGTAGCCACATTGACAGGTCCCGTGTGACTCGCATCGAGCGGATTCCCGCAACCTTCACCAGGTCATCGGTCCCAGCCAGCACATTCTAGCCTCATTCGCTTGCCTCGATCACAAGACAATTCTTCAGGCATTGCGAAAATTATTTTTTGTAAATAACCGTAAATCCTGACAATACATTGAAATGTAAAACCCAACTGTGTGCCGTTCAAAAGTAAAGGTATGATTTACATGAAATTTGCGCACCTGACGTATGAAACGACACGTAGGCAAATAGTGACGGCAAATCTCTTTCCTGGAATTCCCGGGGATTTTGGTGCTGCAGAGGCGAAAATCCCGTGACGTTACACTAGTATTTTCTTTTGAGCTGGATTCTGGAAAACTGTTGTTAATCTTCAGGGAAAAAAATGTTACATCGAAGCATAGCCCAAATAACATGAAGTTATTTATTTTTTCACGGAATTTCTAAAGATTTTGGATGTACTGTCTCGCAAATCCTGTTTAAACAAGACGTATTTATTGCACAAGATCCTAGGTTCAATTCCCAGGGTTAAAGAATTACCTATTGAGTTTTGAGTTTTTATCAGGAATTTGTCAGTAGCACCCACGGAGTCTCGATTTACGCCCGGTTGATGGCATTAAGCTCGCCCCAAATTAACGTGGGACTTAAACATAACTGGCGAAATGTGGGTATACTACTATGTACACTTCTGCCTAATCATTCGGAGATTAGAGGCGTGATTTTATGTTATGTATTTATTGAGCTGCATTGTGACATTTCTGGAAAGTTTTCAAGGCAACACAGTACTTCTGAGCGTAGACCGCCTAACAAATTGTAGGCGCAAGCGTAAATTGCTGACGCACATCAGGTAGGCGCAGTGCTCAAATAATAAAAAAATCAAAATAAACCCGCATCCTACATGAAATCCAATACCGCTGTTTGAACCATTTCGTATGCATAATTTGTGTATTTACTTTAAAACACGCTATTTTAGAATCCTTAACTTTTACAGAGAAAACACGAGTTTGCTGTCATACTAAAGTAAATTATTTATACAGGGTGTAAACAGACTTTTCACGAAGCCGTCAACCAAGCATTCTGTACATAAAACTAAGTTACTCTACGCAAATAAATTCTTGCTGGGAAACGACTTTCTATTTTGGGGTGAAAAATCATGTTTTACGGTAAAACCCAATGTAACGCACTCAAAACATTATGCTTATGGACCTATTTAATAGTAATCGGGTTATGGAGGTATTTAAAGTAAAGTTACTACACTACTACTACAACAGCCCATAATACGTCCACTGCTGGACATAAGCCTCTCCCATGATGGGAGGAATTTGCCGTAATCTCCACGCTTGGGGATTGGAGATCGCAGTGATGAAAGATTAACAGATAACGCTGCTGCCCATTCCCTGGTCTACGGAGGCGCAAGGTGTTCTGCCTCAGACATTAGTCGCCTTATACGACACCCGTGACTGTAATGGGTTGGTTCTATTCTACTCTGCCGGATACCACACGGCTAGTAAAGTTATGACCTTAAAAACTAGTATTTAAAAAACTTATGATAAAGGTGGAACTTTGACCTCCAATATCTCCGTAACTAGTAGGTTCCCAAAAATGCCAATGACGGGGAAAACAAGTGCCTTTCAGCTTCTTTAAGGATCTATTCACACCTTTTACAGCTCACAAACGACTGCCTCGTTTGTCTGCAAACAAGAGAGCCTAATACACCCGAGATTTGACCTCCACTTCGGGCAAACTGATGCCGGCTGTACAATCTCGCCGAGACAGTCCGAGGCAGGGCAAGCGCGAGAGTGTAGATGGCAGCGCTCGCCCGCCTCGGCCTGTCTCGGCCTGTCTCGATGGTCTTCGCTAGCTCTCCGTCCCGCGTCGGTTGTTGCGCGCGAGTCAAAGGGTCTCGCGCCGCTTCGGCCGAACTGCAAGCGCGTCGCTGTACACTCTCGTTTCTCCCAATTGCGATGCCGATACATCAATTAAGAAGTAAAATTAAGTTTAAATTCTCGTACCTGGATGTTCTATTACAATGAATTGTGGCCATCCAATATCTTCGCTTACGCCCCTTTTTTGTATATATTTTTTTATAATTTATACTTAAGTAACGGTAATAACTGATGGCACATTGCAACATCAGCAGCAACTTTTGTTTCGTTCATTCCCTCGGCGTCCACAATTGAAAATGACGAGTGACCTCGCTCGGCGAGAGTTGTACATGGTCACTCGTTTTGACTGATGCTCTCGGGCGAGAGTGTACAGCCGGCATTCAATGTACGATCGGTGTGAATCAACATGATACCTAAACATAACTGACCTAATGTGGCTTAAACACACACCTCTGCCTACCGTTTCAAGAATAGAAGCATGGCTCACAATACTAGTTATTTCTAGGGCATAACATAAAACTTAATTGCTTCATCACAAAATGACAGACTCAACTAAACTCAACTATGTTCACTGCCATGCAAATTCCCGGGATTTTAATTTGAATCCCGGGTGCGCTACAACACTACGTATGCCGAAATACACGGTTCGAGTCTGTCGCAAAGCAGTGACCGTTAAATTAACCCTTTAACACTCGCGTCAGAATGACCCCGGGAACAGGGCTGGCGATATCCGGAATGACATTTAGTAATGACTTTAGGGCTCAAGTAATTAGGAAGGCTGCTGTTTTTTTCTCAGTGGTTGAAGTTTTACGTGTGTTTCAGAAAAGTTTTTAAAGGATTTGGAATTTGGAGGTTTAATTTCAGTTGATTTTAGAATGACAGTATGTTAGGTGTTTTTATTACAAATCAAATGGATAAGAATTACTAAAATCGAGCTCAGTAAAATACTTTTGCAGATGTGTAATTGCGTACCTACTGACAACGTCCAGCAATAGATAAGTTGTTAAGAGAAAATATCATTTTCTTTTTCATTTCAGCCGAAAGACGTCCACTGCTGGACATAGGCCTCCCCCAAAGGGAGGTTTTTGCCATAATCGCCACGCTTGGCAGGCGGGTTGGCGATCGCAGTGCGGTTGTTACAAAAGCACAGAGAACGCTGCTGCCCATTCTCTGGTAAGTCCCTCGCCTCTTGTCCGTAAGATATTTGTCAATGAGCATCTTACCAAGGATAACCGTATCTTGTTTCGTGAGGCTCGGGCCCGTGCACAGAGTGCGGGCCACAAATACTGCTGGACGAACAACGGGCGCATACTTATCCGCAAGATTGAGGGGCAACCGGCCATCACGATCAAGAGCATCAAAGAACTCGATATTTATCTTGGAAAGCAAACGAGTTCTCCTATACCGGCTTCCTCAACTCAGGAATAATATTGTCGTAATTTTGGTCTTTGTTATGCCTTTTTATAATTTAATAATTATTATTATGTGCAAAAACACAGACATGACATTCACAACACATAAACACAATAAAAAAAATAAACACACACCCCTCACGCACACTCATACACACCCCTACTATTTTCCCTCCAGTAATCTCCATCGGTCGATTAGTGACATTCCATAAAAAGATTTTTACTACAACATCAGTTTTTCGTACCTATACAGATGGCTTTATTTAACATAATGCAAGATATTGATGAAAGTCTCCAAATTAATTGTCACTCTTACGATCTGATGGAAAACTGTAGGGAACAGCTACTACATACTGACTACAACTTTAAAATTCTCACATTTAATATTAGGAGTTACCAACGCAACTTTGATAACTTTTACGCGGTTCTACAACGTCTTGATTGCGAATTCGACGTCATTGTCTTAACTGAGTGTTGGCTGAGCGATGGGTTGTTGTTGGAACTATTACCAGGCTATACTGGCTCCAGGACGCACTCACAGTCAAATAAAAATGGTGGTGTAGTCGTTTACATAAAATCTTCTTGGAATTTTACCGTCAGTGAACCAACAATAGCAGACGCAGACAGTCTATTAATCAAAATTAACAGTGATATTGCCATTCTAGGTATCTATCGATCCCCATCCTATACTAATCCGGACAACTTTACCACATCCTTAGATGCCACTCTGAACCAGTTAATTAATTATGACAAAATATTTGTAACAGGAGATATAAATATCGACATATGTAATGAAATTAACAACAAAAATGCGGACTATCTACGGATGTTGGCTACACACGGTCTCCTTCCTGCAATTACCATTCCAACGAGAAACAGTACTTGTCTTGACCATATTTTTATTAAATCTAGAAATAAATCTACGGGAGCAGTTTCTAAATGTTCTGTCACTGATCATGACATAGCGATGGCTGCTACCAGCTTACAAAATAATAAATCTTGCTCCATCAGACCAAAATGGAAAATTAAAATTGACGAGGAAGCCGTTGTCGCCGAGTTAAATAATATTTCATGGACTGAAGTCCTGAACCAGCATTGCACCAACTCCGCCGTTAATATTTTTGTTGACATCATCTCAACATCACTAAAAAAACACTCACGAAAAGTCAAAGTTAGCAGAAGTAATTATAACATCAGGCCCTGGATTACCTCAGGCTTAATAAGGTGCATGCGCCACCGCGACAAACTGCACCTAGACTCACGTGCGCACAAAGATGATCAAACAAAAAGGTTAATCTACACCCGATACAGAAACTCTTGTAACAGCCTGCTACAAAAGTTAAAAACCAACTACCACAGCAATCTAATCGAAAATAGCCAAGCTGACCCGAAAAAACTTTGGAAGTCAATAAAATCTATATACAGCGATAACAAAAAGACGTCAAATGATTCCTATAAATTCGTTACCAATGAGAACCCAACAGAATCACTTAACAAATACAATACTTACTTCACTGCACTGGGAGACAAACTGTCTGACATCATTCTCTCGAGACTCTCGGAAACACAAGCCTCTCTTGCCGATAAATATACCCCAAATATAACCTGTCCACACACATTCTTCTTACACCCCACAGATGAAACTGAAATAGAAAGCTTTATAACTCAACTCAACAATGACAGCGCTCCCGGGCCCGATAATCTTAATGTAAGACTAATAAAAAAAATCAAAACCGCCATTATTCATCCACTAACTCTTATATTTAACCTCAGCTTAGAATCTGGAATATTCCCGGACCGATGGAAAGTTGCAGCTGTCAGCCCAATTCACAAAAGTGGTGCAACAGATATCCCCGATAACTATAGACCTATCGCCCTATTGCCTATACTATCTAAGTTGCTCGAAAAAGTTGTAAACAAACGACTTACGAATTTTTTCGAGAAACACAACATTATTTCCAATAAGCAGTTCGGATTTAGGAGGGGTAGGTCAACTGAAGATGCAGCCAGGCTCCTAACAAATATTGTGTCGTCAACTATCGATAAAGGAGAACGCACTATGTGCGCTTTCCTAGACCTGGCTAAAGCTTTCGACACTATTTCAATAGATCTCCTGCTAAAGAAGCTGGAAGCAGCAGGTATACGCGGTACCCCCCTAGATTGGCTTAAAAGCTATCTTTCCAATAGAAGGCAATTTGTTAAGCTCGGAGATATCTCTAGCAGCCTACTTCCTGTCAACTATGGAATCCCTCAAGGTAGTACGCTTGGCCCAACGCTTTTCTTGCTTTATATGAATGATATATTAAATATTTCACTCACCAGCGCTGAAATAATAGCTTATGCAGATGATACAGCGGTCATATTTCATGGCAAAAATTGGGACCAGGTGTACAGCATTGCCGAAGAGGGACTCCTCAGAATAGCGAATGCTCTTGATAGGAATTTACTAACCTTAAACGTTAAAAAGACTAAGATAATTACTTTCTACAAGACCAAGACATCAAAACCCCCCCAACATCTCACCCTCACAATTCATTCTTGCTCCCATAACCCTCACACTCGTACTGCGGGCTGTTCGTGCACTGTGATTGAGCGTGTGCAGTCCATGAAATATTTAGGAATTACTTTAGATGAGAACTTATCCTTTAAACCACAAATACACACACTATCCGGCAGAGTCAGGAAACTCATCTACATCATGAAAAAACTTCGTGACTGCACACCCACTCCTGTACTGCGTACTGTTTACTTTGGTCTCTGCCAATCCGTTCTCCAGTATGGTATCTCTGTCTGGGGTGGCGCAGGTAAGGCCACATTTATTGAAGCTGAGAGAGCACAAAGAGCGGTCCTGAAAGTTATGCTGAAAAAACCTTTACTTTATTCAACTGACCATCTATATAAGGATTTCCCAGTCCTCCGTGTCCGACAGCTTTTTATCTTAGATGCAGTACTACAAACACACAAAAAATTAAAATCCAGACCAGACTACATAGAGATAATCTCCAAACGTATATTTAGCATACCTGTGCCCCGGGCAAACTCTCTTATGGCAAGACGCTCTTCAAATTATTTATATCCACGCATTTACAATGAAGCTGTTAAGAACTGCAACATAATAGATCTCAAAATATCCCTGTGTAAAAAGATAATAAAGAACTGGCTCCTCACACTCTCCTACGACGAAACAGAAAGAATCATTTACAAATAGCTACTACACTAACTGACAGCACTCCTAATCTCACTCAGATACACACACAGACACACACACACAAACACGCACATACACACACACACACACGCACGTACCAAGTTTTTGTTTTTAATTACTTGTAATTTCTCTGTTCTTACCTCAAATTTTGTAAATAATCACATTTTGCATACTATTTTAAGTTATTTTCGATGTTATTAATTATTTATTTCTTTTCTTTTTATTTTGTAATCAATGCTAATAATTTTATTAATCCATGATATTTTTCTTGCGCTAGCAGAACATTGTAATTTGTTTTAACTTGTGTTTTGTCTGGGTCACCAAGATACAGGCTGTGCCTAGTTTGGGACCCGCTGTTAATCCTGTCAGTATTCTGTTGCAAGCTAATAAAATGAATTTGAATAAAATGAATTTGAATCTTACGACACCCACGGGAAGATATGGGTTGGTGCTATTCTTTACGTCCGACACCATATCAATAACAAAAGAGAAAATATCGAAACAAATCAATTATTTACTGAAAAAAAAAACGCTACTGAAATTGTGAAACATCGATAATACTTCAATAAAAGTCGTACAAACTATAAGTGATTCCATCAAATAAATTAATTATGACGGAAGTGCCTACAAAAAAAAATGATCTTAATACTTTACACGCGTAACCTTACAATATTCATTTTCTTATTACTTCTTATCGACCCCACCCCCGCTTTGCAAGGCATTACGACTTGTTGACGGAGATTTTTTTGCTATTTTTATATTTTTAAATAGAATCTGGCCGTGTGGTATCCGGCAGAATAGAATAGAACCAAGCCATTACACTTATTTACGGAGATATTGGAGGTCAAAGTTCGACCTTTATCATAAGTTTTTTAAATACTAGTTTTTAAGGTCATAACTTTACTAGCCGTGTGGTATAGCAGTATATAGTGTGGCAGAGTAGAATAGAACCAACCCATTACAGTCACGGGTGTCGTATTAATGTCTGAGGCAAAACACCTTGCGCCTCCGTAGACCAGAGAATGGGCAGCAGCGTTTTCTGTTAGTCTTTCATCACTGCGATCTCCAATCCGCCTGCCAAGCGTGGAGATTACGGTAAATTCCTCCCATCATCGGAGAGGCTTATGTCCAGCAGTGGACGTTATGGGCTGTTGTAGTAGTGTAGTAAATAGAATCTCTAAATGGTGTTTTACACCACATCAAAAGCCGTTGCGGATTTTTAAAAGAAACAACGTGGTCATACAGACAAACACTAAAAGCAAGTTTAACTTTTAATACACTATTATAATAATACTAGCGGACGTCACGCTGTTTCACCCGCCTAGTTCCCGTTCCCGTGGGAGTATGGGGATAAAATATAGCCTATGTTACTCAGGGTGAATGTAGCTTTCTAATGGTGAATGAATTTTTGAAATCAGCGCAGTAGATTTTGAGTTTATTCATTACTAGCTGACGTCCCACGGTTTCACCCGCGTAGTTCCCGTTCCCGTGGGAGTACGGGAATAAAATATAGCCTATAGCACTCACGAATAATGTAGCTTTCTACCATTGAAACAATTTTTAAAATTGGTTCATTACTTCCGGAGATTACCCCCTACATACAAACTTACAAACAAATGTTACCTCTTTATAATATTAGTATAGATTAGTATATTAGTATAGATAAACATACACACACAAAAATACAAATCTTTCCTCTTTATAATATTATTTAGATGTATAAGTGTAGATTATAAATTCGAAAGTAAAGTTTGTTTGTTTTGTTTTTTTAACACTTAAACCACTGAACCGATCATCCTGAAATTGTGCAATACGTTCTTTCTTTATTGTGTGGTTAGTGTGCCTAACCTGCCCGCGTAGCATGACCACGATCGATTCTCTTTCGTTTCTACGGTAGTCATGCTAAGCGGGCTGCTGTCAGAGTTTTTATGCCGAACATGTGCCTCTTGACTTGGCTTGCAATACGTTGTCAGGTGTGCAGAAACGGACATAAATGGTCACCTTTCATCCCGAACAACTTCTAATTTTCTGAGGAAAACAACAATAACGTTATTTTGATAATCGTCTTTCGAATCATGATTGGATTATACAGGGTGTAAAAGACCTCATCACGATGCCGTCAACCAAGCATTCTGTACATCAAAATTAAGTAACTTTACGCAAAAATTATTGCTGGGAAATGACTTTTTTTTTTTGAGGTGAAAAATCATGTTTTGTGGTAGAACTCAATGTAACGCACTCAAAACATTGTGCTGATGGATGGATTGAATAGTATGGGGATCGTGGAGGTGTTTAAGGTGAAAATTTTACATTAAAAACTTGTATTTATAGAAAAACTTGTCAAAAAGTTGGAACTTTAACCCCCAATATCTCCGTAACTAGAAGGTTCCCAGGTATGGCGTAGAACAAAAAAATGATCGCAATGACGAGGAGAACAAGTGCCTTTAGGCTTCGTCAAGAGGTGTTTTACGCCCTTTATTATTTATTATTATTACTAGCTGACCCGTGCAACTTCGTCTGCGTCACATGAGAGAGAGAGGGTTAAAGAGAGAGTGTGAGTCAACCTTAAAAGATAGACATAATGCTATCGCGATTTTTTTTTAGAACGTTTTAAAACGAACAATTCTCTAATACATGAAATTTTGTTGCGTAACTTTAACCGTTTATGCAGCGCCCGCAAAGGAAGCTCTCAAAAGAAATAAAATTTCCTTGTTTTTGCAACATTTATCATTGATGCTCCGCTCCTTTTAATTATAGCGTGATGTTAGATAACTTATACTTAGCCGTCCTCGATAACTATTCAACACTAAAAGTTTTTTTTTAATTCGAACCAGTAGTTCCTGTAATTAGCTCGTTCAACCAACCAAACAAACTCTTTAGCTTTATAATATTAGTAGATATTGATCCAAGTGGGTAACAATTTAATTTCTTCGATATTTATTTGCATTAATCGCTAAAATAATCTACTTTATGTTTTTCCAAAAAAAGGGCTTGCCTCGACAGCCTTTTTTTTTCGGATGGGAAATCATCAAATGACTCCTCCCGCTCTGGGCGGAGCAGGACGGAGTGTCAGAGTTTTACTGACTAAAACCCATCCATGTTCCTTCATCGCCCTTTGTATTCCGGGGCCACGGTATCTCTTTCGAAAAACCCCGCAACCCCAGCAGGCATCGGTCCTTACGGACCCCTTCCTTTTTGCTGAATGCTGACTCTCTTTGAGGCGCACGTGGAACACGTACGCGCTGTCAACACGGCCTGTCTTCATGAGACGAACGGACGGCGAGCTAGCCCATAGCCCACCGTCCACAGGCCCGCGCCTACGGTGGCCGGTGGCCACGTGGTGGTCCCCGACGCCCGGGGCGTCTCCCGCGGTGGCCGGGACGCTGCGAGGTTTTCTCCCTCTCACGTTCCGCCACCTCCTTCTCTAGCATTACTGCTTCGCAGAAGTAGGTGACGGCGTCCCATTCCGTCTCGCTCCGGACCATGGATTGAACCAGGGCCGGACGCAAGGGGTCGCCGCCGCCAATCGCCGCTTCGAGGACACGGCAGTGCTCCGCCCATTACCTCGACAGCCTTACGTCTTCATCCTTAGACACTCGATGACAGTCATACTTCAGCTAGGTCGAAAGTTCTCATCAAAGGTGCAAGAAATTAGCCCAAACACGATTTTTCAATTATAAATGGGATCAACTTTGAGATGTACCTACGCTTTTCACAAAAAAAAGGACCATGTACGGACTTCTCTGTAAAAGTTATCCGTGGTCATATACCAAAAAAAAATACGCGTCGAATTGAGAACTTCCTTCTTTTTGTTTCGTCGGTAAAAAAAACAATCTTGAGGCTACTGACACGGGCGAGGGTCATTCGATTCAGAAAATGGAGTGAAATGACCAACGCCATCTATGGACCAAAATGTTAAACTGCTAAAGTATATTATGCTGAACTCACTAAATTAATCATATCTTTTGATAGAGTGTACCGATTTCGATGAAACAAAAACTAAGTTAAACCTCAAGTTGCGTATAATTTTTTTATATAAACATTGCCAGCATTGAATTCGTAGATTTTACGTGATGTGCGCACAAACAAACAGACAAACAGACAAAAATTTCAAAAATGATTGAAATGGGTTCTGTTACTTATCTTTTCACACGCTGGCTATTTTTTGTTTCAATTTCTTCAATGTACAAAAATGACTTTTCTACAGATTTATTATATGTATAGATTACAAGCCGAGTAGTACAACCCCAATTTTATTGATTGTCAAATTCCAAATTAATGCGAGCAGAACCGTGGGCAAAAGCTAGTACGTTATAATGTTTATTTATTTATTAAGCTTTTTCCGTAGGTTATAATCTATACATATAATAAAACAGTAACGAAAGAAAAACTGTACATTGAGAATTTACGAGAAAATATAAGTGGCTTTTGTTAGAAAAACGTAACTGATGACAAAAAGTGACTTTTTAGAATTTTTGTCTGTTTGTCTGTTTGTCTGTGTGTATGGTACGGCTTCACGCCAAAACTACTGCATAGATTGAATTGAAATTCGGCAAAAATGTTCTTTGTAAACCAAGGAAGGCTTTAGGCTACATATTATCACGCCTTATGTTATGGGAGGTAAGCAATATTGATTTTAAAAGGTTTTTGTTCGTAATTGAATGGACAAAATAATTGAATGCACAAAATAACATGTTAATAAAAATTTTACTCTAGGAACATAATAATCACGCTATTTTTATAAAGGAGCGGGGTATTAAACTTACTTATATCCATACTAATATTATAAATGCGAAAGTAACTCTGTTTGTTTGTTTGCTACCTTTTCACGACTAAACGGCTGATCGGATCGTAATAAAATTTGGCAAGGAGATATATTTCAACCTGGGGAAGGACATAGGCTATATATTATTACGCTAATAACTTACGGGGTGAGCAATATTGCATTTCGTCAATATTATTTAACTGTTTGACAATTACTGACAACTGCCGTAACATACGTTGCAATAGAACAGCTATTTTGAACCTTTTGTCACCGAAACAAATAGCCCGCCGGCGACAGCGACCGCCCTGTGAACAGTGTTTCGCAAGTTCGAGCCTCAGTCAAGACTCACTTTTTGTACTAATTTTGATTTGTTTAATGCTGTAAGATAATAACTTAGGTTCGCATGTTCGATCCCCATCCAGTTTTCGCTTTTTGTAACTAAGTATTTTGATTTTTTTTAAAGCTTTAAGGTTTCGAAATCATTACTACATAGTTTATACATACTTTTAGTTTTTTTTAACCATATAAACGACGGTTAGGGAATATTTTATTTCAATCAAAATTTATCTATATTTATTAATATAAATCTATCATTTAGTAAATCTGTAGACGTGGAGCTTTTGTATGCATGGAAAGCAAGTCGATCGCTTTCCAAGCATATATTTTAGCAGTTTAAATTGACTCCATTTTCTGAATCGCAGTGTTAAGATTATTATGAAAGAATGATAAATACTGTCATTCGCCCGTGTCAGCTGTGTAATGGAGTTGGGCAGGACACCTAGCAAGGCGCGGTGATCGTAGGTGGAGTAAAGCTGTGACCGGGTGGCGTCCTAGGAACGGAAAGAGCGTGGAACTTAGAACAAACAGAAGAGGCCTATACCCAGCAGTGGGTGAATTCAGGCTGTGGATGATGATGATGATGACGCATAACTTTTTCCAGAGAGGTCCGATTTGCATGATTCTTTTTTAGTGAAAAGCGTATATCTCAAAGTTGGTCCCATATACAATTAAAAAAAATCGTGTTCGAACCCAAGTCATGCACTTCTGATTTTTCGGATTCATGTGCGTTTTGTATAATTATCACTTGCTTCGGTGAAGAAAACCATCGTGAGGAAACCAGCATGCCTGAGAGATATTTGTCGACGGCAAGTAAAACCAAGTCAAAGGCCCTTTTTTTTTTTGGATGGGAAATCATCAAATGACTCCTCCCGCTCTGGGCGGAGCAGGAGGAAGTGTCAGACTTTTACTGACTAAAACCCATCCATGTTCCTTCATCGCCCTTTGTGTTCTGGGGCCACGGTATCTCTTTCGAACAGTCCCGCAACCCCGGCAGGCCTCGGTCCTTGCGGACCCCTTCCTTTTTGCCGACTCTCTTTGAGGCGCGCGTGGAACGCGAACGCGCCGTCGACACGGCTTGTCGTCATGAGACGGACGGACGGCGAGCTAAGCCATAGCCCGACGTCCACGGGCCCGCGCCTACGGTGGCCGGGCGACGGGATGTCCGGGGCGACTTCCGCGGCGGCCGGGACGCTGTGAGGTTCTCTCCTTCTCACGTTCTGCCACCTCCTTCTCTAGCATTACTGCTTCGCAGAAGGAGGTGACGGCGTCCCATTCCGTCTCGCTCCGGACCATGGCTTGAACCAGGGCAGGACGCGAGAGGTCGCCGCCGCCAATCGCCGCTTCGAGGACACGGCGGTGCTCCGCCCACGCGGGGCAAACCTCTACCGTGTGCTCCACCGTGTCCTCCGGTCGATCCTCGCAATGGAAACATCCGAGCGTTTCCTCCCGCCCGATTCGGTGCAGGAACCTCCCGAAACAACCGTGTCCGGTGAGGACCTGCGTCAGGCGGAAGGTGAGGATGCCGTGGCGTCGCTCAAGCCACTCCTCAAAGAGGGGACTTATCGCCACTATTGTGGCGTGCCCTGCACGGGGTTGCGACAGTCGCTCTCTCCATGTCGCCATGAGATCCCGCCGGAAGTATGTCCGCTGAGCGACAATTTTCCGCGGCAGCGGAGTTTCCCCCCGGCGTAGCGCCTCCAAGTCAGAGGCCATTGGACGGCATAAAAACTCTGACACCAGGTTAGGCACTAACCACATGATAAACAAGAAGAAGATCGTTCTTAGGCTCATTTCATGCTCTTGATGAGAACTTTAACTCTGGCTGGAGTATGACTGTCATCGATATTCTAACGATGGAGACGGAAGGCAGTTGCAAGAGGTTCTCAGAGTTTACAGCATCTGTATCGTGTTTGTGCTCATTTTGATGAACCTTGATGAGAACTTTAGACCTGGCTGGAGTATGACTATCAAAGAAGGTCTGACTTTGGAGAGGGAAGGCAGTTGCGAGAGATCCGCAATAGTTTAATGGAGTTTTATCGTGTTTCGGCTCATTTTGTGTTCCTTGATGAGAACTTTAGACGTCATCAAGTGTCTAAGGATGAAAACGTAAGGCTGTCGAGGGAAGCCCTTATTTGGAAAAATTAAAAATTAAATTGTTGCCTACTTGAGTCTATATTATTATTATAAAGCTGAAGAGTTTGTTTGGATGGTTGAACGCGCTAATTTCAGGAACTACTGAATTCGTAGACAAGTTTACATCGTTCAAAATGATAGAATAGATATCGTTTCTATAATGTTGATCGCAATACTCTTTGGTAGGAACGCTCACCATAGACTTATGTGTATGTTTTTTCTACAGACATTAGAGAACGAGCGATCGACTCAGTCGTGTCAACATGGCTACCATTTTAGCGCTATCCACAATCGCTGAAACCGAGGAGTTTACGATTGTAGAAAGAGAATCGATATGAAACGTTTGTAACTTGGCTATGCCTACTGGTTCGACTTAAAAGTATCTATTAGTGTTGGATAGCCGATTTATCGAGGAAGGTTATACATCACGCCACAACCAATAGGAGCGGAGCATCAAAGAAAAATATTGCAAAAAACTGGAGATTCCTTTTGGGAATCTTTAACCGTTTACGCAATAATCATAAATGACGGAATTGTTCTTCTTAAAAAGTTAAAAAACAGTCCGCGATAACATAATGATGTCTATCTTTTAAGGTGGTCTCAGAATCTCTAACCTAACCCTCTCTTTCTCTTATTATGTGACGCAGACGAAGTTGCGCGGGTCAGCTAGTTAAACATAACTTAATACATGTACGACCCGCTCACGCTCACACACACTTAGACTCTCCCATACCTATAATACACGTTCACTCACACACACATACTCATACACTCAACAACACACACACACTCATGCAAACACTCATGTTCACATAATTATATATTGTTAGTTTGTTTTACCGCACCCATGTACTGTTTTTATTGTGTTTTAAGTAAGTACCTACTGTTGTGAAGGAGCGGAGTCCTCTAATACAGGCATTATCTGCTTAATTGAATATTACCGTGATTGAAGACTCCAAACCCAAATTGTTTGTGTATAACTTTTAGACACACTAAACGTTATTATTATTGAAATCACGCCTTAGAAATTGTAACCAGGCGTTTTCGTAGTGATTCCGGAGCAACTCAAAGGTATGAGATGAATAT
Organism: Xestia xanthographa; assembly: GCA_905147715.2. Lineage (NCBI taxonomy): Eukaryota > Metazoa > Arthropoda > Insecta > Lepidoptera > Noctuidae > Xestia > Xestia xanthographa. Next base: position 10,431,376 of record LR990668.1, on the reverse strand, counting down.
TCCATATTTCTATGATTTAATATGCCTATAACCCTAAACAACTAGAGGCAGGTCAAAACATCCCACCAACCCTACACGGCAATTACAGTATGGCCACGATGCTCGCTCTAATAAATACACGAATTCAACGCACAAAAGGTCCCGGTTGCGTTTAATTAATTTTTTGTATTTTTATTTTTGAATTTTTTTGCGAAGTGCGACCCGTACCGAAATTACTGATGTTTACGTAATGGTGACGCGTGGCGGTTAGGGGTTATGCTTTTATGACTGTTTGGGGGTCAGTTTTTGAGGGTTGGTTAAGTGCTGGGGGTGAGTAACGGGTACATTATGGTCCAGGACGTCTACAGAAAGAAACGAATGGTTGTAAGTATAGAGACACTCTTCGTTCGAGGTTTAATAGTTACATTAATCGACTGTGACCGCGGTTAGGACCAAAAGAGATTGGGCATTTTCCAACGCCCAATGAATGAGCTTAGTACGTCCCAAAATATTTTTTTTGTAAAATGGTCCTTTGTCCTTCTAGAAGAATATTATGTAAGGAACGATGTCCCACTATTGCTCTTTACAATCATATTTTTTACATGTCCCCCACATGCAAGAGTCGTTTTCTAAATAGCGATTGCCGTTAGTAATAATAATTGGTAATACGATACCCCTTGGTAAGACTAGTTTTCAAACTTTTGGGCCACTGCTGACTACCTGACTGTCAAAGATCTACAATTGACAGCTGGGACCAACCGCTTTACGTGCTTTCCGAGGCATGGAGGAAACTTGGTATGTAATGGGTGGTCAGGCAAGCACGGGTTAACCCAAAGATGGACCCAAGCGGCTGTTATTATTTAGCCACGAGCTTCTTTATATTATTATTTCCATCTTTGAAGACAAATCAGAAAATTCACATACAAATCAAGGAAATCATTCACAAGATGTAACGGAAAAAACTCGGCGATTGTTACCAACAATAGTGAGAGACGCTTGTTTCTCATAAGTTGACATCTGCGGGTTTCCTGGTACAAATCGCTTCCTTACTTGTTGAATGACGACGTCTGTCTTATTAGGGAAATTAAGACTTAGTTGAATAGGAAAAAGGAATAGAATAAATACCTTATGTTAAGTTTTTATTTTGCGCCTCATGGCCTGTCACCTGTGCACTTCATAATCAGCCTTTAATGTTCTCACGGTTGGAACAAGGCCTCTCCATGAGAGGGAATGGGCTATAATCCACTACGCGGGCCCAGTGCGGGTTGGTAGATTTCACATGTCTTCGAATTTTTGGTTCTAGGACATGACGGTTTCATCAAGATGTTTTCATTTACCATTTTGAGAGCAGTGGTGATTAAATAAATAACATTATGTAAAGCGCCTGCCTAGGTTCAAACCCATGACTTACTGCTCGTAAATTGGGGTCGCCGACACTGGGCCACCGATGCCCTCCCTATGCACTTGATGAATGCATCAGTAAGCGAAGTTTACATAGCTGGGGCAAACATAGATTTTTTTGCCATCGATATGCTAAGACGAAGATTACATTAGGAAGATGATATTAGTGCTTGAAAAAGACACTCATCTTAGAGGTATTCCGATTCAGAAGTCTTTGTTGACGAACTAAGCCATCGCCGAATCTTGTTCCTTGTGCCAAATCGGCATTCAATTCAAATCATAAATACAATAAGAGAAGACAAAAGTAAGTGACTACTGATAACACGGAAGATGTATGGGAGAAGATGATAATAATATACTGCTTGGATTGCGAATACGATGCGTTATTATTAAAGAAAAGACAGAATTAATCCAGTTCCAACCAGCTCACACAAGACCCCACATATCAATAACTAGCCAGCAAATTAAACCGTACAGCTAATTACAACCATGATTATTACAGTGTAAGGTATCAAACAGAAAAGTAAAGAAGTTAGACTCCATACAACAAGCGAAAACAGATGCACGCACGGCTACGTATCATAATACCTAAGTTTATCCTATTTTTGATGTAACTTTGGTCCAAAGACCTACTGTTTAAAATACCTAAAGATCGTTTCACAGATTTTTGTAATAACTAATGAACGAAATCCATAGAGGACCATTCATCTACGGTTGACTCACCTACGATTTAAACATGTGCGCGTGTTAGTTGCATTTCCTTTCTGATACCTTAAAACATACAAAGTATCAGGGAAATAAAATAGAACTCAGTAATGCTTAGTGCTTTTCTGCATTGGGTCTTGCTAGCTGCCGTGAGGAGCGAAGGCCGAAGGCGACGACCAATCAATGTCATAGCCAATATTTAAAAAAGCTATTAGATAATTTGTTCGTTAGTGCGATTGTTTTTAGTTGAATCAAAATTAGGTAAGATAAACAGTAGTTGAGTCGACCAATATGTGTAATGAACATAATTTTGTGAATCAACCGTGGCTATATCGAAAATAGGATAAACTTAGGTATTACGATACGTAACTGCACGCACACTTTAGAGGCGTACGTATGGCGATCACAATCAAATCACATCCGGGGCGGAGGTCGGAGGGGAGGGTGCTTGCACACGCTGGACGTGAAGCGTGTATCTTTATGTGTGCGTGCGTTTTCGTTCGCTGGACTTCTGTAGCTATTTATTCCTTGGTAGATAGAGGGTATCAAATAGCCAGTCTACAATTACCTACGCATGTCTAATTAGGCGACAATCGATCCACTATCGAATTGTTGACAAACGCGCGGTGGGCGGGTTCTATGGTGACTGCCATTTGGTTGGAAACCGGAATTGCTGTGACTAATTAAATTGCATTTTAAACATAGAATAATAATAATGATAGATATGGCCTAGTCTACACTAATATTGTAAATAGGAAAGATTTGTATTTTTGTGTGTATGTTTGTAATGAATTAACTTAAAAACTCCTGCGTCGATTTCAAAAATTCTTTCACCAATAGAAAGCTACATTCACCTTGTTTAATATAAGCTATATTTTATTCACGTACTCTTACATTAACGGGAACTACGCGGGTAAAACCGTGGGACGTCCGCTAGTTATCTATAAAGCATTGGTAGAGCATGGTAGCATGGTAGCCTATTGCAAGCTTTTCAGAAAGCTCTTAGGCCTGAATTCTGGTCGCGCTAAATGACGGTCGGTCGCGTACTGTCAGTTATGACGTCCGTCAGCGGGAACAAAAATACGGCTGTCGGTCGCCGCTGACGACAGCGTCGCAGAATGGTGCTAAATAGAAAACAATGTATACTCGTACGCAACCGACCGTGCGCGACCGACCGTCATCATCATCATCAACCTATAATGTTCCCACTGCTGGGACACGGTCTCCTCTCATGATGAGAGGGAATGGGCTATAATCCACCACGCGGGCCCAGTGCCCATATGTCTTCGAATTTTTAATTCTAGGACAATTCAATCTTCGGTTTCCTTCACCGTTTCCTTCGCCGCCACCACTGGGCCACCACAGCTCTCACCGATCGTCAGCGTGACAGTAATTCAGCCCTGAAATACGCAAGAGTGTGACGCGTCACAAACGTTTCTATTCTTCATATTGTTCAAAATAATGCTTTTGCTAAGAAACTTGAACACCTGCCTAGTCTTTTCCTATGTTGAGGTCGGTTTCTAGCCTAATCGGATGCAGCTGACTACCTGTATTTTACATGGAGCGACTGCCTATCTGACCGCCACACCCATAACCTAGTTAGGGCGGGTTAATAGGGTACCCTTTGGTAAGACTGGTTGTCAGATTTTTTGGGCCACTGACTACCTTTAACGACTGTCAAAGACACGATCACAAATGACAGCCGGGACCAACTGCTTAACTTACTTTCCGAGGCACGGAGGAAACTTGGTATGTAAGGGTGGTCACCCATCCACAGACCAACCTAGGCAAGCACGGCTTAACCTAAAGATCGACCCGAGCGGCCGTTATTATTTAGCCACGAGCTCCTCCAGTGGCAAGATTACTGTCTGATAATATTTAATAACTATTTGCATTCAGACTGACTCATAGATCTAGTGGTAGCAAGCGAGACTGCTGAGGTCTTGAGTTCGATTTCCGGTTTGTGAAAAGTGTTATTGGGTTTAACTATCTTGAATTGCTCAGTAGCAACCATGGAGTCGCGTTAGCCGTGTGGTATCCGGCAGAGTAGAATAGAACCAACCTATTACACTCACGGGTGTCGCATAAGGCGACTATGTCTGAGGCAGAACACCTTGCGCCTCCGTAGACCAGAGAATAGGCAGCAGCGTTTTCTGTTAGTCTTTCATCACTGCGATCACCAATCCGCCTGCCAAGCGTGGAGATTACGGCAAATTCCTCCCATTATGGGAGAGGCTTATGTCCAGCAGTGGACGTTATGGGCTGTTGTAGTAGTGTAGTAACCATGGAGTCTGAATTTGCGCCCGGTTGATAGCAATAGGCTCGCCTCCTTGTACATGGGACTTAAACATAGGTACCTGGCGAAATGTGACTGTACTATTAGGTCTCTCTCTGCCTTATCTTTCAGGGATTACAGGCGTGATGATGGTATCTTATTTGCATTCTAAACAAAACAAAACTATCTAAACAAATGAAGATCGTCCAAAGTCCAAACAAAAGCCCCTTTAATCCGTCTTACTTTAGAAAAATACCGCGATTTTCAATATCAATTAGTTAGACAGATAACAGTGTTAGCAGAACCATAAAAATCATGCCATGACGCGTCACCGAGACAGCTTTGTCGCATTTTTCAACAAAACTAATGATTTCACTGTCCATTGAAAAGTTAGAACGCCTAGCAAAAAAGTTGGAGCAAAGAAACGCAGCAGTGTAAAAAGTGACGTTGGAAAAAACTAAGATATTTCAAAAGGAATGTCAACACAATAGGCAGTTGGAAACGCGATGTGGTCACGCAATCTGCAATGTCCAAGGAACTTTCTCGCTTACCTTACAAAAAATAAAAACCAGATTCCGTTGAATAATTTCTTTCATAAAAGTCCTTTTAAATTCTTGGTTGGCTATCTAAACAATGACATCCAACTGTTATAATGACAAATTACAGTGAATACAGTGCACGAACAGGAATCCTCAAAATAATTAACATTGATTTTTTCGCCTGATTGTGTTTGAACAGGCGCTCGATACTCGATATACCTACTGGTTGTCTAGGTTAACTAGATAGGTTCTAGGTAGGTAGGTAGGTAGGTAGGTTAACTCTAATCTTCTTTATCGTGTAGTTAGTGCTCAACCTGGTTTCAGAGTTATTATGCCGCCCATTTTAAAGGGTGTAAACAACCTCATCACGAAGCCGTCAACCAAGCATTCTGTACATCAAACTAAATAACTTTACGCAAAAATTATTGCTGGGAAACGACTTTTTTGTATTAGACTGGTTGGCATAGTTGTCAGACTTTTCTGACTCTTGAATTCAAAGTCTGTCACAGGTAGATTTACTTTGATTCTCAAGACAGCCGAAATCAAAAGGGAACCTATATCAACTAGTATTTCGAGGCTGAAGGTTCTCCACTTGATTTTTTTTTTAGTGCAACATTACTATTTGTTCAGGGTCCGCGAAGTTTCGTAAGATTATTTTAATTCACCTGGATGGCATTATATAAGATAACATATGTACGTATACGTACGGTCGAACAAGCTATTTGGTTTACAGTTTAACCAACGAATTACTTTGTAAAATGTAAACCAAATAGCTTGTTCGACTGTACATACCTCGTTGGTATAAGTGGTCGCAAGCGCGTTTTAATACTACTAATTTAATAAGATCAAAATAAAAACAAAACGGCTAAATAATAAAAGCCGCTCGGGTCGATCTTTATGTTAAGCCGTGCTTGCCTAGGTTGGTCTGTGGATGGGTGACCACCCATTATATACCGGGTTTCCTCCGTGCCTTGGAAATCACACTAAGCCGTTTGGTCCCGGCTGTCATTTTGCAGATCTTTGACAGTCGTTATCGGTAGTCAGTGACCCAAAAAGTCTGACAACCAGTCTTACCAAAGGATATCGTATTACCCAGTACTAACTGGGTTGTGGAGGTTAGATAGGCAGTCGCTCCATGTCAAATACAGGTATTCAGCTGCATCCGGTTAGACTGGAAGCCGACCCCAACATAGTTGGGAAAAGGCTCGGCAGATGATGAATGTAGTAAGATTAATGGGCATCGTTTATACAGCTATCGTTTAATACAGGATGTGTGAAGTCACTCTTCTCAGTATGAATACATTTTCGTGCAATATAAGGGTTGTGCCCAGCCTCGGGCGATGTCACTTGCGACGCAATTTGGCCGTACGTCACTACGCTAGTCGCTTTCAGTGACTCGTGGCGTGCTTAAGGCCCTTCTAACCCTAAAATTAGCAACTCTATTTGTGGTGGTTCAAACTTCGTTTGAAATTCTGTTAGAATAAAGTTCTAATCAGCTTGCACTACAAAGCAGTTGTTACGTCAGTCACTACGGCCGAATAGTGCGAAATGAGTGGTTTATTGCGATTTACAAAAAACCTATTGATTGGACTAAAAAAAATAAAACACATGAGACTTGCTTAATAGTTAGTTCAGATAATAAGCAAAGTTTCATGATCTAATTTGAAGTACTTTTTGAATACCAGAGGTTTATTGTTCGATTTGGAGGTAACTTTGGATTTTTTTCTATCGAGAAAAGTTTATGGAATCGTGTTTTCGTCACTCATAGTACCTAGCATTAATCCTCAACTTTACTATATATTTATTTCAAAATGAATGCTGCAGTATTTTAGGCGTAACGGAGGATCATGCTAAGCCATTTGAAGCAAATATGGCCCTTAAGGCCCGGTTTCCACCAAAGGGGAGGAGAGAGCGAAAGAGATATGTGTAAGATTCGACAGAAAAGACGATAGACAGGAAGAAGACTTCGACCAATGTGATTGGTCGGTTCCCACACGTCTCCTCTGCTTTGGTGGAGTCCGGGGCTTAGACAGCTTCTTCCATTTGTTTCTCTACTGTCAATGTCGCCACACGCACGTCACTTGAGCGTGTGCTCTTGGCCATGAGAGACCACCACATCATCACCATCGACATGATCACAGTGAGGGCGCATCCAACAATTTAAATCTTCGATGTAACAAGAAAATTGGAATTCAAAGCAAAGAGTGAACACTGAAACAGTACAGTTCCTAAGCTCACAAGAAACTCTTGTCTCGAATTATAAACTTGTCTTGCAAGGAAAGCATGTAATTCTTTTGTGCGGAATTGCTTGTGGAGTGTGTTCTTGAATATATTTTAAGAGCAACATGTGTAGAATGTCGATGGAAGTTATTTTGAACTGCAATTTTTTACTTTCTGCATTACTTTTTCCAGTGGTCATTCAGACGAATTGGTAGTTACTTTCTTATTAACAACATACTGCAAATTAGCTGGTCAACGATTGCAAGTGCTACTATTAAGCATAAGAACATGGTTTCGATTCTTAGGTCAGATATATTGTTTTTTGGTATATACCAAATAACAATTTATCTGACCATGAGGAATTTCTCAGTAGCAGTCCGGAGTCCAGTTGGTATCTATAGGCTTGCCCCCTTTGAAACTTAAATACTAATCTGTCTAAATGCGCCCCATAGTACCTATCCAGGTTCCAGATTTATTGTTTGTCACTAAAGGCGCGATTTCATTAGGCAATTCTTGGATGCAAGTATGACATCACATTTGCGTACAAGTTGCTTGCATTGGAAACACATTTTTGAATGCAAATTGCACGCAGATTTTACTTGCTTAGAAGTAGAGATTTTTAACAATTGGGTAGGACATCATAGGTGGAAGACGTGCGTCTGTACTTGTACAAGTGCAACTAACTTTTGCGCGTTTAATTTGCACGTCACTTGAATTTATAAAAATGTATAAGTTTAAACTACTTCTTACAAGTTGTAGCTTGTATGCAGGTTTGTTCATCACCATCAGCCTATTAATGTTCCCACTGCTGGGACACAGGCCTCCTCTCAATGAGATATACCATGCGGGCCCAGTGCGGATTGGCAGATGTCATATGTCTTCGAATTTTATGGTTCTAGGACATGCCGGCTTCCTCACGATCTTTTCCTTCACCGTTTTGAGAGCACTGGTGAAGAAATAAATTACACAAAGTAATACGCCTGTCTGGGTTCGAACCCACGACTTACTGTTCGTAATTCGGGGCCGGCATCACTGGGCCACCGCTGCGGTTTGTTCAAGTTATATGCAATTTGTAACTTGCATACAAGTAAATTGCCTAATGGAATCGAGCGTTAAATTCACTAGTTCCGCAACAATCGTCCTTGGTAACTAGCACCTCACATTTTACAATCATTCTGACTCCTTTCATCTCTTTAGTCGTACAAAAGCGTCCATGCTGCGAGCCAGACGTGTCTCACCATTTTAATATGCTAATGTGTCTCTTTGAAGTGCTAGTACCGCCGTCCGTGAACCCCTACCCTTGTTAACTCCTTGATTAATAAAGGTGTCTTTTATACGCAAAAGAATGGTTTTTTTTTTTAAAGATTAAGGTTGTGGTTCTGTGTAAGTCAGTCAGTATCTTCACTCAAAGTACTTACGGGATAATATCCGTGGTTTTATATGTTGCTGAGCTCCCGATATTTCGACGCTGTTGCAAACATCATGATCGCGGGAATACTGAAGAGGTATGCGGGTGAGGCGAAAATTATTATTATGAGCAGACAAATCTGTCTACCCTCTTTCTTAGTCTTTTATTACGCGCACTACTGGAACTCGATTGTAAATCGCGACAAAACGCACTCACGGTATCACTAGGTTTTTCTTGATAGTGGAGACGCATGTTATTTTTTATTAGGTTTATCACTGGATTGCACGTACTTGATAGTTTAAAACCAGTCAGTATCTTTTTCACTATCTTTTTAACCCCAGATGAAAAAAGAGAGGGTGTTATAAGTTTTTAACGGATGTATCTTGAGGTCCTGAGTTCGATTCCCAGGTCAAGCGAAGTGTTATTGGGCTTTTCTATTAGGATTTTTTCAGTAGCAGCTACGTAGTCTGGTCTTGTGCCCGATTGATGGCAATAGAATCGCTCTGCCTAATGCTTAGGGGATCATAGGCGTGATGTTAAGTTATTTGTGTTTCTTTGAAATGCAGGTACCGCCGTCCGTGAATTTACAAGCAAAGGATTGGGGTTTTCTTTTAAAAAGATTAGGGTTGTGGTCTCGTGTGATAAAGTTGGGGAATTTTGTTCAGATGGCAATCTTATTCTAGTTTTTTAATTATGATTTTTTGACATTACAAAAAACATTGATTTTATGTACGTATATATTAGCTGCTATTGTAGATGATTTGCAGCGATGACATCTTCGCTTCAAGGCATTCAAGAGTTATTTTCTGAATTTAATCAAACCAGAGTCCCTAGACACATAAGCAGTGGCATTCAGAAAAGTTCGTAATGTGTCTGCCATAATTATGATAGGCCAAATATAAACTCTAAGTGGTCTCGTATTCTAGGGCCTCTAAGGGGCAGGACAAACTTGAGACACATATATTAAGTCTATATGAAGACGTAGAAGACGTTGCGTTGGAAGGCCTCCCACTAAGTGAACCGATGACCTGAGGAGTTTGAGTTTGTGCCCAGAAGCAGGCTGCGCTAGATGGATCGCGAACGTCATGCGTAGCAGTTCTGTTCTCGTGGCCTATACACAAAGGCGATAGTAGCTCACGGCAGAGATTTCACGGTTTGAAAAAAAAAAAAGGTTGCGGGGATCCGCTGGATGTGAGACGCGATACTTGGGGGAGGCCTATGTCCAGCAGTGGACATCTTTCGGCTGAAATGATGATGATGAATGTAATGAAAATACAGTTCTCATCATTCTCGACTGCCCATAACCCAATTTATTTAAGGTCTGTGCAGCTTGTCGTCTTCTTCCATAGTTCTCTATAACTCGTCATCTCATTAGACACCTCCTTTTTACCAATAAAGTTCTATTCGGAACTATCCCCTTTCGCAACGGGTAAGCTTGAAGATCTATCATTATACCTAATCACTGTAAGATGTGACATAAGAGGAGCTCGTGTCAAAATAATAACAGACGTTCGGGTCGATTTTAAGGTAAAGCTTATAGTATTATGTTATACTTACGCTTCATATTCACCATTCATAATACTATTCATCATCCTTTTTATTTGTTTATATATCTACACTCAGCAAATCGATTTAAATACGATTCTTTAACTTGGAAATAGCTGAAATAAAATATTATTATAATTTTCATGTTGTGATATTTACGTCAAGCGTCAAACTGTCAGTTAGTTTTTTAATTCTCTTTCTGCTCAGTCTATGGTCTAGCTCTATGATTTCTCTTTTTGGTTTGTATAATTATTTTTATCAATATGCTTAGCCAATGTATTTTATAAATTATTACGATTGTTTAATAACTTAATATTAAATGATTATATTTATAAAATTCTTAACGCACTCATGGATATGTCCTGGCCGACTACACTTGTCAGATGAGATGATGGCCACACTAAGAAAACTAAGATTTGAAAGAAGAAGACTACTTTAGAAAAACGAGCTGACGGACTGCTGAAAAGTCTACTCTGGAATCTGATTTGAGGAGTATCAGAGAGCAGCTTGGTTTTGGCGGTGAGATTCTTAAACTGCCCAGGGGATCCAACGAAAGTTTCTCCTGGGACTTCAACTCCCGATGTTCGGAGGCTAACTACGTGCCTGTCCGTCTACTGGTCTCGCAGGGCTGTTCTACGTCTGGCCCTGAGTTCTGCACTGTCTTGCTGCTGAGCTGTCCTAGTGAACTCTGAGATCTGCGCTGCCGCCGTTTCCGTTCCTTCAGAGCTGAACTTCAAGGGAAATATAGTATTATGTTATACTTACGCTTCATATTCACCATTCATAATACTATTCATCATCCTTTTTATTTGTTTATATATCTACACTCAGCAAATCGATTTAAATACGATTCTTTAACTTGGAAATAGCTGAAATAAAATATTATTATAATTTTCATGTTGTGATATTTACGTCAAGCGTCAAATTGTCAAACTGTCAGTTAGTTTTTTAATTCTCTTTCTGCTCAGTCTATGGTCTAGCTCTATGATTTCTCTTTTTGGTTTGTATAATTATTTTTATCAATATGCTTAGCCAATGTATTTTATAAATTATTACGATTGTTTAATAACTTAATATTAAATGATTATATTTATAAAATTCTTAACGCACTCATGGATATGTCCTGGCCGACTACACTTGTCAGATGAGATGATGGCCACACTAAGAAAACTAAGATTTGAAAGAAGAAGACTACTTTAGAAAAACGAGCTGACGGACGGCTGAAAAGTCTACTCTGGAATCTGATTTGAGGAGTATCAGAGAGCAGCTTGGTTTTGGCGGTGAGATTCTTAAACTGCCCAGGGGATCCAACGAAAGTTTCTCCTGGGACTTCAACTCCCGATGTTCGGAGGCTAACTACGTGCCTGTCCGTCTACTGGTCTCGCAGGGCTGTTCTACGTCTGGCCCTGAGTTCTGCACTGTCTTGCTGCTGAGCTGTCCTAGTGAACTCTAAGATCTGCGCTGCCGCCGTTTCCGTTCCTTCAGAGCTGAACTTCAAGGTTACTCCGGTATCGACCTGCTACCCTGACGCCTGATCCCGTTCTTACAGTGTGGTAAACTCATTATTGTCCATCTAAGTGCATAAACTTTAAAACTGAGTGCGTGCTAGGTAGTTTTTTATAACTAGCTGTATTTTTTATCTTTCCCCTCTATTAAAATTTAATTGAACAAGTCTGCTTATCCATTTATTTTAAATAGGAGCAAGTAGATCTGTTACAAGCTGCGCCAAACCGAGTTTCCTCCGTGCCTCGGAAAGCACGTTAAGCCGTTGGTCCCGGCTGTCATTTGTAGATCTTTGACAGTCGTTACATGTAGTCAGCAGTCAGTAATACTAAACACGTATATACTACACTCAAAGTACTTACGGGATAATATACCACGGATATTATCCCGTAAGTCCTTTGAGTGTAGTGAAAAACCGTGAGTCTTAAACAGTACGTATATACCTACTAGTGAGACTACTTTCGTTTTTTTTTTTTTCGTTTAATTTAAATTAGTGTACTGATAATTTCTCATTTTTTTAAATTTTATGTGTATTGTCCTGTGCGGGCTAATAAATGCTTTTCCTTTCTTTCTTTTTTTTTTCAGTGGCCCAAATCTCTTACCAATGGGTATCGTATTAGCGAGTATTAACTGGGTTATGGAGATCAGATAGGTGGGATAGGTTCATCTGCATGTGGTTAGACTGGAAACCGACCCTAAGATAGTTAGGAAAAGGCTAGGCAGGTGATGAAGATGTCAGATAGGTAACTATTTCTACTTTATCTCAGCATAAAGTTTTGCCCAATTATCACATAAAATACCAACTCATTACCAACCAGTTTGTTTATTACAATTACCAACAATGTCGCTATATCCTCACACAACAATGTTATAGGCGAATGAATATTTTAATTGAATTAACAACTTTGTTAAAATTCCGCATCGTCAAAAACATAAAGTTGAATAATTTATTGAATGGCTGCGGTGTGACTAAATTATCGTGACAGCGAAATGTTTATGCAGATGTGCCATTTATCCAGGTTCATCGACTTTAGAAGGTGTAAACGGACCTTTCACGAAGACATCAACAAATCATTCTGTACTTCAAACTAAGTAACTCTACGCAAAAATTATTTCTGGGAAACGACGTTTTTTTTGGAGTTCAAAATCACGTTTCACGGTAAGACTCAATGTAACGCGGTCAAAACGTTGTGCTGATGGATAAATTCAAATAGTACGGGGGACATTAAAAACGTGTAAGATACTAAATAAATAAAACCGACTAAAACACAAAAAAAGTGAAAAATAACTTTAGCTTCAGAAGTCGGTGACTCTTGTTTGATTGATTTCGTTTTTTTGTCACCGACTATTTTTTGCAAAAAAGTTTTTTATTTTTTCATTTTTAGTTGTTCATATTTGCCATGAATTTATTTGCCATTGTTAACAATACATGTCATGGTAATAGGCGTATCCCCAATATATGGAACTTAACATACCTTTTTTTTTCGGATGGGAAATTATCAAATTATCGCTCTGGGCGGAGCGGAAGGGAGTGTGAGACTTTTACTGACTAAAACCCATCCATGTTCTTTCTTAGCCCTTTGTGTTCCAGGGCCGCAGTATCTCTTTAGAACAGTCCCTTTTGCTGACATCTCTTTGAGGCGTGCACGGAACACGAACGAACTGTCGAAATCTGGGTGTATTGTACACATCTGCGTACCCCCTCAGACCATACAGGCGTGATGTTAAGTTATTTGAGTCGCGCGCTGAACACGATCGCGCCAACTTAGCATACCTAACTGTCGAAATCTCGGTGTATTGTATACATCTGCATACCCCCTCAGAGCATACAGGCGTGATGTTACGTCATGATGTTGTATAAACAATAAACATCCAAGCGATTGCAACATTCACGGCACATTTGCCGTCTATTTTTGAAGAGTTCCATTGTATATCTCCGAAGATCAGCATCAGATGTTCACAAAATTTAAATGGGACCACACGGGAAGCACTAGCTTTCAAATAAAAAAAGAACGAAAAAGAACAGTTTACCCAGTCGAAAGTTCTGAGGTAACAAACACAAAAAAAAAAAAAAAAAAAATACTGTCGAATTGAGAACCTCCTTTTTTTGGAAGTCGGTTGAAAAGTGGCACTTTGACCCCCAATATATTATCCGTAACTAGAAGTTTCAGGTATAGTCCAAAAATTATCGCAATGACATGCACAACAAGTAGGTACCTTTCGGTTTTGTTAAGGGTACTTTGACACCCATAATTAAGTGCCTCCAGTGGGCATGTGATGAGGAGGGCAGAATCACATGTGACTTAAAGAGTGATGAATATAAATGTTGATGGATGGAGAGGGAGAGGAAGACCAAAGAAACGATGGATGGATTGTGTGAGGAATGATATGAAAGAAAAAGGTGTAAATGATTTTGTGATGGTTGACAGGGGAGAATGGAAGAAAAAAACGTGTTGCGCCGACCCCAAGTAACATGGGAGTATTATATTATCTGTGCATGGGATAAGGGCAGGAAGATGATAATGATGATGAATTAATTGTCTCCAGCTAGAAACAAAGAGCTTCAATGGTCCATCTGGAAGTCCCTGAACCGACCACGGACTCTTGTGGGAAAAAGTCACTACAACTTAGAAAACTGCAAGGTGTGGGTGTGGATAGGTAAGGATATGTTTTACCTCCTAACTTTGCCACTGAGCCCAACACGACATGCAGCGAAGGAAACCTCTGCGCTGCAACTGAAAAAGCCGAGCAGCGGCGAAGTTTAACGTCAATTAAGGCGACTACAGGAGCTAAATTAGCAACTCTTATTTGTGGTGGTTCAAATTTGAACCACCACATAAAGTTCTAATCAGCTTGTACTACAAAGTGTTTGTTATGTCAGTCACTGCGGGCCGAATAGTGCGAAATGAGTGTTTTTTTGCGATTTACAAAAAATCTATTGATTGGACTAAAAAAATAAAACACTATCATGCTAATATGTTGCTTGTAGAATTATTTGCCAAAAGATCAGAATGATCGCATGTATTTTGGTATGGTTTTACTCATTAAAAGAAATGTTTAGAGAAAAGTTCGTGATTTTTTTTATCGAGCAAAATTAGTTATATTCATAGGTTTTCAAAACACTATCGTACTAGCTAGGATATAATATCCTGAAGAATATCATATATTTTTCTGGTTTTGTTTATTGCAGTGAATTATATACATTCAGGCATTATAAAACTTGCGTTTAGCTTCTGTAGTCGCCTTAAATATAATGTTCTGCCAGCGAAAAGGAGAAGAATAAAAATAACTAGCTTGTAGAGTTTTATAAAGTAGCAAGCAGACTGCCTTATCAGCCTCTAGTGGTCACAACCTGCTTAATATAGACCTTACTAGGACTTAGACTTCCAGGTAGGGTAATGTGTTATTGGGATTTCTAACAGATTTTTTTTGGTATCTTGACACAAGCCCACGTATCATGACCACCGTAGAAACAGGTTTCTTCGAAGAAAGAATCGACAAAATGACAGATTCCTTTTGTTCATCTGCCATTTTGTCGATTCTTCGTCGATAAAACCCGCTTCCACGTTCATGCTACGCGGGCTGGTTGATACTGGATAAAAATTGTGCCCGTTTGATAACAATCGAAATGTAGTTGAAGGTATTTTATTACAGGCGTGATGTTATGTCAAACACTGTTTTAAGCTTTTACGGTTTATAACTAAACTTAAACTGCCACCTCAGGGATATCTTCTCTTGGGCTGCGGCACTACTACTACAACTACAACAGCCCATAACGTCCACTGCTGGACATAAGCCTCTCCCATGATGGGAGGAATTCGCCGTAATCTCCACGCTCGGCAGGCGGATTGGAGATCGCAGTGATGAAAGACTAACAGAAAACGCTGCTGCCCAGTCTCTGGTCTACGGAGGCGCAAGGTGTTCTGCCTCAGACATTAGTCGCCTTATACGACACCCGTGAGTGTAATGGGTTGGTTCTATTCTACTCTGCCGGATACCACACGGCTAACGGCTGCGGCGCTGTTCGAAAGAGATACCGTGGCCACGGAACACAAAGGGCGATGAAGGAACATGGTTTTAGTCAGTAAAAGTCTGGCACTTCCTGCTGCTCCGCCCAGAGCGGGAGGAGTCATTTGTTGTTTTACCCTCCAAAAAAAATGGGATATCTTCTTCTTCTTTTTTCTTCGTAATATCAATCATGAAAGATCCCGTAGTGAATTTATGTGTAGTGATGTTATGTTACCTACTCAAAAGTTCTTCAAAGATTTATTTATAATTAACTTACATTTTATTCGTGAATATGTTTTACAAAATAAACAGAATCCTGCTACATGGTTAATTAACTCAGTACTACAAATAAAGAAGCTAAAGATTTATACATGTTTGAGTATTTTTCGCTTGCGGCATTTTAGCAGTAATAAATACACAAAGCGTAGCAATTGGGCAATAAAATAAAATAAAAAGACCAGTTGTCATAAACTACTGCTCTATAAAAATTTAGGTTTTTTATTCTGTAACCGATCATAAAGCTTTAAAATGGGCACTATGATATTATATTTTATAGAAGTTTAGTTTGGACAGCAAAAAAATTGTCCCTAATAATAAACATAGTATTTGTAAAATATTTTTTTAAGGGGAAGAGCCTGTAAAATTCAAATTATCTGAGGTTTTTTTCGCAATTTGCAGAATGTCAGGCTGTATGTTAAATAACATACTGGGAGGGATCGGCTTCTAGTCTTACCATCTGACTTCCACAACCCAGTTAGTACTGGGTAATACGATTACACCTTGGTATCGACAATAGTAAAATAGTAGTAAAATAACGACAGCCGGGACTAACGGCTTACCGCGCTTTCCAAGGCACGGAGGAAACTCGCTATGTATGTATGTCGGGTGGTCATCTCCACGGACCAATCTAGGCTGGCGCAGCTTAATCTAAAGATCAACCCGAGTGGCTGTTATAATTTAGCCACGAGCTCCTTTGACGACCTGCGATAAATAAAACTTCTTTAGAATCTCAAAGACTAGTAAAGGCTTTAAAAAAAGCAAAGTTTTGTCGTAAAACAAAAATAGTCATAAATGTATTCATACAATCTCACCCTTACATTGAAGACATAAAAACAATTTTAAATGCCAAAATTAGACAAATGTAACACTGCGAAGTACACAGGCTTCAGAGAATAAATTACAAAACTTCGACAGAAGGGTAAACATCAAAAAGTTGAAAAGTTAAACGAATTACTTGAAGGTTTATACTTGTGTTTGTTACTTGGTTCTGGTGTTAGGGATGTGTTTATGCCTTTTAGGGTTCGCTTAAGCAAAGAAACTGAAATTGTCTTGATTCTTTAGGCTAATGACAAAGATTTCGGAAAACTAACATAAACTTTTAGTCGAAACTTTGGTTGTAGGTGATTGGCTAGCAACAGGGCGGCTTAACTTTTTTTTTAAATATTGTAATAATTATATAATATACCCAATTGCCGTGTGGTATCCGGCAGAGTAGAATAGAACCAACCCATTACACTCATGGGTGTCGTTAAGGCGACTAATGTTTGAGGCAGAACACCTTGCGCCTCCGTAGTCCAGAGAATGGGCAGCAGTGTTTTCTGTTAGTCTTTCATCACTGCGATCTCCAATCCACCTGCCAAGCGTGGAGATTACGGAAAATTCCTCCCATCATGGGAGAGGCTTATGTCCAGCAGTGGACGTTATGGGCTGTTGTAGTAGTAAACCCAATTGCAAAATTGCACCTTTAAATCTTTACTGCCTTTAATTTGCTGCCTAACATTATGTATGTTTTGACGACCCCAATGGCGCAGCGGTAGTGAGGCTGCCTTACGTTATTAGGGTCCCAGGTTCAAATCCCGGTCGGAGCAAATGTTGGTGTGATGAGCATGGACACATGTTTCAGAGTCATGATGGTTATAATGTTTAGTAAGTATGTATTATCAAACAAAAAGTATCTATGTAGTATATCAACTATCTGGAGGTGTCCACGATACAAGCCTCGTTGCTTGGTGTGGCACCTAGATGGCGCTGTGTGAAATGTCCAGCGATATTTGGTCTTGGGGGCATTATGAAATTTAACGAGCTATCCCAATTTTATGACAGTATCAGTCAGTATCAGTATCAGCCTTGTCTATGGAAAACCATTGAGCTACCGAGAAGCATCTTACGATGCACCGTTTCCGAGAAACCGGCCTTCGAATCCATTCATAGGACGAACCATTGGACAAAACCTTTTATAAATATTAGATATTATATCTGATAGAATCTTTCGAACATCTAGCGCTACCTTTTTTTGTTTCGGATGGTAAATTATCAAATGACTCCTCCCGCTCTGAGTGGAGCAGGAGGGAGTGTCAGACTTTTACTGACTAAAACCCATCCATGTTTCTCCATCGCCCTTTGTGTTCCGGGGCCACGGTATCTCTTTCGAACATTCCCACAACCCCGGCAGGATCTAGCGCTACCTTGATTATACATACCTACTAGTTATTTACTATAAAAAACTTTTTGCACAAAAATATAATGATTACTGTACAAAGACGCTTAACGCCTTAGGCATTTATAACCAGCATACTTGAAAATAATAACAGCCACTCGGGTCAATCTTTAGGTTAAGCCGTGCTTGCCTAGGTTGGTCTGTGGATGGGTGACCACCCTTACATACCGAGTTTCCTCCGTGCCTCGGAAAGCACTTTAAGTTGTTAAAAACTTAACGTGCTTTGAAGATGAAAGATCTCTTTGACAGTCACAACAGGTAGTCAGTGACCAGAAAGTCTGACAACCAGTCTGACCAAGGGGTACCGTATTACCCAGTACTAACTGGGTTGTTGAGGTCAGATAGGCAGTCGCTGCATGTAAAATACTGGTATTCAGCTGCATCCGGTTAGACTGTAATGTGTATGTCTTTTACATGTTTTTTACTTACATTTTTGGATATTATTAACCTGAAAATTTAAGCATTCGTCCTCCCTAGGTAGCTTCATGGTCATTTTTTGGAGGCTTAGCAATGGCTTTGGCCTTTTTATCTTGTAATTCATGTTATTTAAGTTTTTATCTTTATTAAATCTTTGTTTACTTTTGTGATGTCAGTTAGTGGCAACCCTAGTTTTATTTTTAATTTATTGCTGGAGCTAGTTGTAGGTTGTATAGGTAAATCACATCGACCTCATTCGATTTTCTTTTTAATCATCATCATCATCAGCCTATTAATGTTCCCACTGCTGGGACACAGGCCTCCTCTCTATGAGAGGGAATGGGCTATAATCCACCACGCGTACCCATTTTCTTTTTAATAATTTTCTAATTTTAAAATGTAAATTATGTGGAGTTGACAGGAGCCTGGTGGTGGAATGGGCAGTCTACGTTCAGAGCTGAGAGCAGGAACACCTCTGAGAAGCTCCATAAAAGTATATTTAAAAGGGCAGTTCCCCTTATTCTTCTGGTTTAAGTCGGCCTCTCTCCGTGCCGCACCCTCACCAAGAACACCTGGAAACCTTGATGCTTGAGCTGCACAAGCCTGATGAAGATTTGATGCTCCTCGGCCCTCCTCCTACGGCCTGAGGATTGACGGTCCTCGGCCGTCCACCACCGTCTGAAGACGGATGCCCTCGGCCCTCCTCCTACGGCCTGAGGATTGACGGTCCTCGGACGTCCACCACCGTCTGAAGACAGATGCCCTCGGCCCTTCTCTACGGCCTGAGAGTTGATGCTTCCTCGGTCCTCCTCCACAGTCTGAAGACGGACGTTCTTCAGTTATTTATTCCATTCTGCGTTTCATCTTCAGTACTTTCCGCCAGCTTCACTGGCATTAGTAATTAAGTAGCTCCAGCCTTTAGATTATCTTTGTTAATAAATTCTTATAACTCGTCCTCTTTATTTCTTTTAATAGTGCTCCCCTCCAGACTGAAAGTTAGGTAGGTTAGGTAAGTGCTCAGAGTGACCTTACAGTTTTGTGGATCCTATCCAGGAAAATGTAACGTTACAAGACTGGAAGCCGACCCCAATATAGTTGGGAAAAGGCTAGGCAGATGATGTAAATTTAAGAAAATTTAATTTATTATTTGGCATAAGTAGGTACCTAGATTTGGCGATGCAAGGAATTTTTAAACAGAATCAACCCCTGTCACACCCCAGGGTGTTTCACCCTAAAATCAAAACAAGAAAACTCCAACCAAACAGGGGTGCACAAAGGTAATAATTTTTCATCACAAGTAATTACGTACTTTTACAAGTGCCGTTACAGTTATGGGGTTGCTATGGGAGTGCCATAGATAAAGTTATGGGATTAGGAAGGTACGCTATTGGTTTTTTTTTATAATGAGACTAGCTGCTGCCCGCATACTTACGTCATAAAAATATTACTGTTTGAATCTTAAAAAAATACTTAAATTTGGATTTTGTTAACAATTACAGGGGTTTTAATTTTTTTGTACGGAACTCAAAATGTCTTTTCTAAAATAAAAGTAAGGTTAAGTTACTCCTTACAAAATGAGCTTACTATCTGCCAGTAAAAGTCCCGTCAAAATCAGTCCGGTCGTTTCGGAGATTAGGCGGAACAAACAGACAAAAATTGAAAAATACGTTTTTTTGTTATAAGTTTCGTAAATATTTCATAAGCATTCATTAAAATGCTGTTATTTGAAATAACATACAGACCCTTCGCTTCTATTTATTTGTATAGATTAAAAACTAGGCGACTAGACAAGGCCAAACTCCGTTGCTCGAATCGGCGTAGTTTCAATCTCATTAATTCATAATAGATGTCACGGCAGGCCACTTTTAGTATTTACAACGTCACGATTTTGAAACTGGATATTCTTTACTTTTTGGTTCTTGGGTCAGATAGGCAGTCGCTCCATGTAAAATACTGGTATTCAGCTTTATCCAAATAGACTGGAAGCCGACCCGAATTAAGGAATAGGCTAGGATGATGATGTCTACATTTTTTATTTGTAAATCTTTCTGCAAAACCGTTATGATTCTGATTTCAAGGTATTTGTTTGTATTACATAATTGTAATGATAATTTTTACATTTAATTTTTGTTAACTTTTTTATAATTACATAAATAACGGATGATTTTTTATCTCTTTCCATAAAAATGGGTATGGTGAACGGAGTAGAATCTTATGGCATACCTAATGTTTTTTTCTTTTTTTCCACAGCTTAGATAAAAATATATCCATCAGTATTAAAAATAAATAAATAATAATAAGTATGCCATTTGCTTCTACTCCGTTCACCATACCCATTTTTATTTTAAATTGATAAAAAAATATTCTGTATATTTGTTACATGTATCAAAAACTTAAAAGAACTAAAGGGTTCGTCGGCAACGCTATCAACGGGGAAAGTGCCATAAAGGCTGGGAATATTACCGTTATACATTTTACAGTTTCTTTTAAACTATTATAAAATCTAAAACAAAATCAATTTATTACATCCCAATGACTCAATCACTTTCTGTTTTACTCTACTCCCAGACTATAATAGATTCAAATTGTTTTACAGTTTTAGGGTTCCGTACCAAATATGGAATACCATGTGGGTGGATCCCATTTATAAACAGCGTTTTAACGCAAATAGTATTAGTGTGAGTCACACTTTTGGTTTTAAGTTTAGTGTAACTCAATAATTTGTGCTAAAAGGTTCTGTAGGGCGTTGATTAATGTTTGCTATTTGTTTTGAGTGTATGTGGGAATGTTGTAACATTTAAATGGTGAATAATGAGCTTAAAGTGTTTCCATTGCTAGGGCTTTAGCTTTTTTTTCCTTTGGAGGATGTGAGCCGTGATCCTTGGGCCTTCTGCATAATTGTTATTGGATGTTAAAATGTTTAAGTCACATGTAGTTACGGGCCAGCGTATTGCCATCTACTGTGCGCAAGTCCAGACTCCGTAGCTACT
This sequence comes from Xestia xanthographa, assembly GCA_905147715.2. Lineage (NCBI taxonomy): Eukaryota > Metazoa > Arthropoda > Insecta > Lepidoptera > Noctuidae > Xestia > Xestia xanthographa. The sequence goes on along the minus strand of LR990668.1, from coordinate 10,409,889 downwards.
ACTGAGAATTTCCTGATGGAAAAACCCAATAACACTTTGCCCGACCTGGGAATCGAACCAAGGACCTCATGCTCCGTCGCACCTGTGATCATTTAAGACCAACGAGGCAGTCAACTAAATCCTATCCTAGATCCTAGCTACATATATATCATATATATTATATCATATATATTATATCATATATATATATATATATTCTATCATCATCATCATCTGCCTAGCCTTTTCCCAACTATGTTAGGGTCGGCTTCCAGTTTTACAGGATGCAGCTGAATACCAGTATTTTACATGGAGTGACTGCCTATCTGACCTCCACAACCCAGTTAGTACCGGGTAATACGATACCCCTTGGTAAGACTGGTTGTCAGACTTTTTGGGCCTCTAACTACCTAACGACTGTCAAAGATCTACAAATGACAGCCGGGACCAACGGCTTAACGTGCTTTCCGATGCACGGAGGAAACTCGGTATGTAATGGGTGGTCACCCATCCACAGACCAACCTAGGCAAGCACGGCTTAACCTAACGATCGACCCGAGCGGCTGTTATTATTTAGCCACGAGCTCCTCCTATATTCTATATATATCCTATATAATTATAAATGTAGTAGGTATGTGTATTTTGCTCTTTTTCCTAACCTGCTCTGTCCCACTCCGGAGCAAAGGATGAAGTAATATCAATAACACTTAATCATCTGCCTATTACAGAAAAACTCGACAGAACAATATATTAATAATATAATATAATTAATTCAAAGTGACATTCGTTTCATTTACGCAATCTGAAGCGAAACAATAGCTCTATAAACTCCATAAAAGGGTTTATATTGCTTGTACGCATTCAATATTTCAAATTTGGAAACTAAGTTGGTTGCGCAAGCGGCGACGAATGTGGCGCCGCCGACGGCAATGTCGTCGATAAGATTTCGCGATGGGTTAGTGTGGATACGTCTCTAATAATTTACTTATATTATAAAGCGGTAATGTTGGAAGTAATCTTTGACAATACTTATCTGATTCCAAAAAAAACCGGCCAAGTGCGAGTCGGACTCGCGCACGAAGGATTCCGTACCATTATCTATACATTAGACAAAACGGCAAAAAAATCATGTTTGTTGTATGGGAGCCCCCCTTAAATATTAATTTTATTCTGTTTTTAGTATTTGTTGTTATAGCGGCAACAGAAATACATCATCTGTGAAAATTTCACCTGTCTAGCTGTCACGGTTCATGAGATACAGCCTGGTGACAGACAGACGGACAGACGGACAGACAGCGAAGTCTTAGTAATAGGGTTCCGTTTTTACCCTTTGGGTACGGAACCCTAAAAATAATTCACTGGTGGAAAGCTCCACTAAATTTCAGAGTGGAATAGGATTTTTTTTATCGCAAGCAAAAGCTGATAATCTAATTTTTGTTAACCAAAAGCCTTATTTGCAACATGTTTGAACGAAAAAGCATTTTAAAGCACGGTGACGTAACTGATAGTAAACACATAATCAACGTGTTACTAGGATATATCCTACCTAAGTTAGAATGCGTACATTGCTAGCTAAAAGCTAACAAATGTATTAATTAGCCTCTGTTTTAGTAAGTTGTAGAAGGCACTCTCATATTTAGAGGAGTCGATCGCAAGGTCCCCCTTTTACGCGGGCCTATGGACGGTGGGCTATGGGCTAGCTTGTTGTCCGTCTGTCTCATGAAGACAGGCCGTGTCGACGGCGTGTTCGTGTTCCACGCGCGCTTCAAAGAGAGTCAGCAAAAAGGATGGGGTTCGCAAAGACCGATGCCTGCCGGGATTGCGGGACTGTTCGAAAGAGATCCGGTTTTAGTCAGTAAAAGTCTGACACCTCCTGCTCCGCCCAGAGAGGAGTCATTTGGTGATTTCCCATCCGAAAAACAAACATACAAAGTCATATAATTATAATCCCTCATTAGCCACCACTACAAAGTTCTGCAGCCCTGAATTGATTAGAGATCACTTCGAGATTTCCGTAAATGTTGGTAATTATGATAACACAACATCAACAACAAAAACAAGTCATATCCACACTAAGCTTACATAACAAACAAACAGCAAACTGACAGAGCCTTGTAAGATTTGCGTAGGAGTGCATATTCGGGTCGGCGCGTAGATCTCACTACCAAACTTACGTAACTGGCACACTAAAGCTTATAAACATTAGTTTTAATTTGTAATAGCAGAAATAAGTGCTATTAAGAAGCTCTCGAAATTATTATGACTGTTGTGTTGTTTGAGAAACGAATCGATCTAAACACAACACCCTAATTGCGTAACACATGGGTAATCTTAAGGGGACTACAAGAGCTAAATGCAAGTTTTATAATGCAAAAGGCATAATTATGATTTACTGCAATAAACAAAACCAGAAAAATATATGATATTCTTCAGGATGTATTCTAGTATGATAGTACAAGGTAAAATTCGCGATAAATACCCGTTTACATAATTATGTATTATAATGTGTTCTGATCGTGAAAGTTTAAAAAAGACAATTAGTATGATAGTGTTTTGGAAACATAATACAACTAATTTTACTTGATAAAAACCGGCCAAGAGCATGTCGGGCCACGCTCAGTATAGGGTTCCGTAGTTTCCCGTCCGTCACAATAAGTGTCCACTTATGAGTTTAAAGGTGGTATCCATTATGTTAAAATGCTTGCATATACGAATATGCTACAAACTTAGTCTCAACTTTTTGTCTTTTTTGTACAAAAACTGTTGTTTCCATCAAGTTCAAAATGATTTTCCTAGAAAGTCCTTATAAAGTTCTACTTTTCAGATTTTTTCATATTTTCTAAAGTTATGGTTCAAAAGTTAGAGGGGGGGGGGACACATTGTTTTTTAATTTTGGAGCGAGTATTTCCGAAATTATTGACATTATCAAAGCATGATTTTAGAAAACCCCTATTCATTTTTAAATACCTTTCCAACAATATATCACACGTTAGGGTTGAAATTAAAAAAAAATCACTTCCCACTTTACATATAGGGGGGCTACCCTAATAAAACATTTTTATTCAATTTTTATTTTACCACTTTGTCGGCGTTATTGATATACATATTGGTATACAAATTTCAGCTTTCTAGTGCTAACGGTCACAGAGATTAAGCGAGGACGGACAGACGGACGGACGGACGCACAGACATGGCGAAACTATAAGGGTTCCTAGTTGACTACGGAACCCTAAAAACATCACGAACATATCTCTAAAAAATTCTTTTAACAAGTAAAAACCATACTTAAATACATGCGATCATTCTGATTTTATGGCAAATAATTCTACAAGCAACATATTAGCATGATAGTGTTTTATTTTTTTAGTCCAATCAATAGATTTTTTGTAAATCGCAATAAAAGACTCATTTCGCACTCTTCAGCCCACAGTGACTGACGTAACAACCACTTTGTAGTGCAAGCTGATTAGAACTTTATTCTAACAGTGTTTCAAACGAAGTTTGAACCACCACAAATAAAGTTGCTAATTTAGCTCCTGTAGTTGCCATGAGTGAACATGGCCAAAAAAATGGGTATTTGAAGAAACTATTGCCGATGCCGTCGCACTGTGCAGGCCTGCCGACTCAGAGTGCGATAGGGACATGCCCATCGTCTGTCAAGCCCCTAAGAGGGGCACGAACCATGTCTGTCCGACCCCTAATAGGGGCGCACTTTCCTTTGCGTTAGTTTGACATAAATTGATGATGACACTTGTACCTATCTCGCTCAAACTTGCACAGAGTATAGAGGAATGAATACGACAGACATTTTGCCTCAGTTCAACAACGAACGACGCTTCTAACTGACCAAAAAACCGGTCCCCAGTTGAGAGTTGAGGCGCGCGCCAACCGGTCGTGACAGATCCGAATAAAAAATGTTCTGAATGCTATTAGTGTGCTAATTATAACACAAAAATTGACGAGGTCGATGTTTCGTGTTCCCCTTTATTCTCCTCGAAAACTGAGCCGATTCAAATATTTTTGTAATTTTTAGTTCCTATCAGTTACTCTCATGTTAAGAACTTTCGAATTTGTCTGATGGAATAGTAGCTTAGGTTACCTCTTATAACATCAGCTATTTGCCAGTAAAAGTCCGGAGTTCGGAGGTTACTCCGAAACGGCTGGACCGATTTTGACGGGACTTGAACAAACAGATTTTTTTTTTTTTGTTATAAGTACCGTCCTAGAATACTTTCTTAATCTGCATTCAGTATTAAAAAGCTGTTATTTTGAAATTACAATCAGACACTTCAACTTTATTTATTTGCATAAATGGGGCAAAAATATTCTAATAACATAAATGAATCAATTCATCATTAATCAATAATTTTTCATTTGTTATTAACTATATTATGTAAAATTTGCACGCCGAAATTAATGGCAGAATAAGAGAAATATACTTTATCTTTAAGATCCTCCTGTACCTTATTTACGCAATGATTTTGAATTTGAATTTTGAATGAAAATTCGTTTTAAGAAAACCCAACAAAGCGTGACGCAACTAAAAAAAACACGTTCAATGTAAAAATCATTATCATAAATAATACCAATCACAACTTTATCGATAACAATATAACAATTTATCTTACCTCTCCAATAATCACAGAAGTACCTTATTTACGCAAATAAATGATTTTGAATTTGAATTTTGAATGAAAATTCGTTTTAAGAAAACCCAACAAAGCGTGACTCAACTAAAAAAAACACGTTCAATGTAAAAATCATTATCATAAATAATACCAATCACAACTTTATCGATAACAATATAACAATTTATCTTACCTCTCCAATAATCACAGAAGTACCTTATTTACGCAAATAAATGATTTTGAATTTGAATTTTGAATGAAAATTCGTTTTAAGAAAACCCAACAAAGCGTGACTCAACTAAAAAAAACACGTTCAATGTAAAAATCATTATCATAAATAATACCAATCACAACTTTATCGATAACAATATAACAATTTATCTTACCTCTCCAATAATCACAGAAGAACATTAATTACAACAAAATTTCTTACTTCAGAAGTATTTTATCATTTAACCTTTCTCGAATTGGACAAAAACTTCCAGCCAGAGTTCCCTTATCGATTCCAGTCACAGTCTAATACAGCTTTGTACAAAGATGATTACACTCTAGATGTGGTTTAAAGTAACAATGTTAACATCTAAGACTTTTTTGAAGACAATTGCTTTGAAGGCATGGTTAGACCAGCCTGCTGTCTTGTATGGATCAGAATGTTGCGCCACAAAAAAGATGAATAAAAGGCAATTGCATATGGCTGAGATGAGAATGCTAAGAGGTATGTGTGGTGTGAGCCGAAAAGTTCTAGAGTGGCGACCGCGAACCGGAAGACGTTGCGTTGGAAGGCCTCCCGTAGGTGGACCGATGACCTGGTAAAGGTTGCGGGAATCCGCTGGATGCGAGTCGCATGGGACCGGTCAATGTGGTGACAGTTAGGGGGAGGCCTATGTCCAGCAGTGGACGTCTTTCGGCTGAAATGATGAATGACGATGATAATGTGTGGTGTAACACTAATGATTGAAAATGGAATGAGTACATAGGGGAAAGTCTAAAAGTGGTACCGGTGACTGCAAAGTTGTGTGGGAATAGGTTATCGTGATAAGAAGATTGATGGCTATAAGAGTAGCGGAAGACCAAAGACACGATGGATGAACTGTGTAAAGGATGATAATTATGTCTAGATTGGAGTTGACTGCTGAGATGTCGAGTAATAAAAAAGTGTAGAAGAAGAAGACATGCTACGCCGATCCCTAATGAATTGAGATAAGGACAAGAGAATGTTGATGATGATTATGAAAAGGTAACAACTAAAGACTTTTAGGAGTTCTGAAGGACGCAATAATAATAAAAGCAATTGCTTTGAAAGCGTTTTATATTTTTAATATGACATTCACGGAATGACATATGTCAATCAAAATCAAAGCCAAAAATTTATTGGTAGCGTCCCTAATGCTACCAATATCAAGCGAGATTTTGTCTGGGACCTTTTGACCAAAAATTAATATTAAAATCGGCCATGCCATGCTCATCATGTATTTAATAATGGATAATAATCCTCTAGTCAATAAATTACATATTTTGAACATTTTTAAATATTTCTATATAAAACACTATAAAAAAAACATTTAAAAAATATAAAAAATAGTAGCCCACCAGCGCTGGGAACAGGGTCCGAGCAACCGGTGGTCAGGGCTCTTGAGAGAGGAACCTCCTAACAATACGTGCCGTGTCCAGAAGTACTGCTTTCTTAATCAAGCCCTTGATCCAGCCGCCAAGCGAGAGCCTCCTAAGATTTTGATCGAGGCTCTTGGCTATTAAGCCATTGACCGACACGACTATTGCCACAATGACTGCTGTATTCACGTCCCACATGTCGACAACCTCGCGAACCAGATCCAGATATTTGAATTGTTTATCTTTCTCTGCTTTCACGAGGTTCTCAATAGATAATAATAATAATAATTAACAGATAATAATTATTATTAATATTTCATTTATCTTGCATGACTAGTTTTTTCTTCTTTGTCCAATACAAACACCTAATATGATTTGTAACTATGAGTTTGATGAGCATTTTTATGAGATTCGTATCATATGGTTGTTTGATTTGAAACTGTGAAGATCGCTATATTTGTCATGTTGATCATCATCATCAATCTCTTGCTCTTATCCCAATTCATTTGAGGTCGGCGCAGCTGTCTTATTCTTCCATACTTCTATGATTTGACAGGTTAATATTGCAAAAAAAAAACTTAATAAAATCAGTAACAATAGCGTGTTTCAGCCATTAGTTTGGAAGACATAGTTATCTGTCACTTCCCTTCTCTCTACATCTTTGCCCCTGAATTTCCCAAACCTACCCCGAACTGGGAACTTTTCTACTGAACTCCAATTAATTATATCGCGTAATGAGCGGGGCTCCACCAACTTGCTACGTGACTCTGGTCAATGCGTCTCTTTTCAGCCATGTTCGTTCTTGCAGCTATGTTTCTTCTTTTGAAAGTCTGTCGAGAGTTGCTGAGTTATGTTTAGAGGGGTCCCTGGTGGAACTAAGTTGCCAAAGTATCTTGGGAAGGAGAAATGTTTGTGACGACTTTAACACTGTCGATTTCCGTTGTTTAGCACAAAGAGGTGACATTATAAGTAAAATTCAAAAAACTGGGTGGTCCAGTCACCCAGTTTCTTGAATTTTTTGCAGGTTTGCCAAAAACGTTAGTTTATTTATTTTCATGAGTTTATTTACTGATTGTGTGAGATAACAATGATTTCAACAGTTTTCAGGGCAGAAAATTGATAAATCTTATAGTACATCATCCCTTCAATCAAGTCCTGATCTCTTTGAAATTTTTTTATGAATAAACCAATAACAATAAATACCTAAAAATAAAATAGCTATCTGGCATTAAAAAAACATGACAAAATTAGTTTAACTTTACATCGTCAATAAAATATTAGAATAAGTACTTGTAGATGTAACTGTAACAATTTAATTTCACAAAAAACGGATATTTTTTCATACACCAACTCCTCGAAACCCTACAAGTACCAGGCAAACAGAAACATCGAAGAGAAAACAAACCATCCCGACACCCAATGGCATCGACATTTTTTAATTTAACTTTGCGCGCACCAGCAGGCTGAATTGCAACACATAAAGAATTGGAGCCAACAAGGAATTGGATTCTTCGTACAGAATTTTTCATATTCGATCGCTGTAAAGGATTTTAATATTACTTGTATCGGTATATTGTAGTATGCGACATTTTTGTGTAGCTTCAAAGGTGACTTCTACGATATTTGGTGTTTGATCTTTGTAAAAGTCGGTTTAATATTTTATATGACGGCTCATACAGAGTGGCCAGGTTCGGTTAAACCCATACGGACAAATTGCGGACTATCTGTGGAAACCGGACACTGACAAATACTTTACACCATCAGCACCCCTAGCCAAGTTACAAACGTTTCGTATCGATTCTCTTTCTACTATCGTAAACGCCTCGCCGTAAGCGATTGTAGAAAGCGCTAAATTGGTAGCCAAGTTGACACGACTGAGTCGATCGCTCGTTCTCTAATGTCTGCAGAAAAAACCTACACTTTAGTTTATGGTGAGCGTTCCTACAATCATTGGCACGATTCTTGAGCGCTGACCTTCACCTGCGCAAAAGTGAGTTATTGGGTCCCTTTGGTGGTATGAAGTGGGGCGCGTATAGGTGCACGATGCGCAAAGCGATCCCCACTCTTCCGCCGAGCGCTCAAGAACCGTGCCGGTATCTGTACCAAAGAGTTTCGCGATCAACATTGTAGAAACGATAACATTCTATTCTATCATTTTGAACGATGTAAACTTGTCTACGAATTTTCTATTTGTTTGTGTTGATCATGTGATTTAACGTTGAGATGATGTCATTCCCATTCATTTGAATAGTTTTCTACTATCGTTAACGATTGTAGATTGTCAACTTGGGTAGGGGTGCAGGGGTGTCCGCTGTTGGTCCGTAACAGTGCCGTACCAGTTTCCCCTAACCTTAAAAGGTCAAAAAGTGATCTCAACAGATAGGCTTGGATGCAACGAGTCCTAAAGTTGGAATATTGGTGAATGCTTTTACATAAAGGAAGTTGGATATCCTTTGTGTTTTAAAACATAAAATATTATTAACTGCAGTATTGTCTCTCCTTCCCCTTAAATCCATCCAAAGGTTGTCTCGCCCATTGTGTCACCCATTGTAAAATGATCTAAATTTGTATCTGGAATTTTTATGGTGTACATAATAAAAATAAAACGCTTGCCGACCAGTAGATAAACCAGACAAGCAAGCTGAATAATCATTTAATAATTTATGTTTATGGGTTGTATTAAAATATCGATAAGCAGAATCTTCAAAAATACACATCATCATCATCATTTCAGCCGAAAGACGTCCACTGCTGGACATAGGCCTCCCCTAAGTGTCACAACATTGACCGGTCCCGTGAGTCATCGGTCCAACTAGTGGGAGGCCTTCGGTCTTTCGGTTCACGGTCGCCATTCCAGAACTTTTCGGCCCCATCGGCCATCCGTTGCACATTGTCAAACTTAAGAGCCTGTATTTGCTGTTTTGGTGATATTGGGCGATCTAGATCTCGGTATCTATAAGACCTAAGAGTTCGCTATTTGGACACCATTAAACTTGAACTTATAATCATTAAATCTGTTGAAGCGAAAACACGATTGGATAAAAAAATCACGATAGAAAAAAAATACAAAAAAAACTCGTTTTGCACTTATTTTGTGTTGGATCTCTAAAACCCTAAGGAATTTAATGATGATTTTTAGCCTAATAGATAGGTAACAATATTATCTAACATCGTGTTGACTTAATTTTTTATTTTTCTACTTGGTTTTCTCGTAATTAGCAATATGTGATTTGGCGCTTACGTTATTTTATTCTAAGCGAGCACGCACTCTTTATGTCCCTTGTTTTGCACGCGGTAGTAATAGCGCTATCCTTTTCAACCGTTCCCTTCAGTAACAAACGGGCCATCCCAGAGTGAGGACGTATGACTTTGGTGCGCGCGGTCACGTGTTCTACGTAAATTATATTCCGGAGATTGTACGCCGACTACCATATTTTGATCTGAATTTTTTTTTTATATTTTCATTTTATAAACAAAGAACTTTGCTTGTTTACTGAGATTGTTCAAATTTTGTTCAGATTCAATACTAATGTTATGATGACGGCGTAAAGTTTGTATTCTATGTTTGGTTTGCGTGTTTGCAAGTTTAGATGTAGAGGGTAATTCGGAACTACTGATCCGATTACAAAAATACTTTATATATTTTTTTTTATTATATTATCGCCGAGTGTCAAAGGCTATTTGCAGGACGTTCCCGTGGGATAGATAAAAGCGTCACGTTTCCGAGATTTAAGCTATCAAAGTTGTACTGGTAGCGATCACAACGCTATATATATTCGAAAAATAGCTAACGTTGCTGTCTCAGACATAATGAATATGTTAATGGACCACCATGAATGGACTTTAGCTTTCATAGCTCATATTTCTGAAACGTGACGCTTTAGAAGATTATGTACCCAACAAAATTTGCTTGTATAAATGTCGCAGCCAATTCGTATAATACGCCGTTTCACATAATGGCGCGCCGGATTGTAAAACGCCGTCGTTATGTAATACGGCGCCCTCACGTTCAGCCGGATTGTGGTGGCGATACGTTTGATAAGCGGCGTCCAACGTTTAGCCGTATTGTCAGCAATTCCGATACCTCAAATAACCTACTAAAATTGTCCTAAAAGTCTTGCTAGCTGGCATGAGGAGTGTAGGCCGAAGGCCGGTGGAGCGACGATGACATTTGTGACAAAAAGTGGATGTGTAATGTAAAATGCTAGTCGTAGCGAGCGCGCGTCATGTAGTCGTAGCAGGTTCTAAATTTGCTTATATCTCGAAACCGTTGCGTCCTATCGCAAAAATAATGAAAAATTCACCCCCCTTTTAGAAGCCCCGTGCCACATAATTCTCAACATGTTGGTAAAAAAAAAAAAATAAAAAAAACGAAAATTTTTTTTAAAAAAAAACTGAAGAGCGGGAAAAGCGGCCTTTTCATTGTGACATCGTTGTCGATTGTGACGCCATGTTTCTTGTTATGATCATGCAGCGCCACTTGCGGTGATAAATGGAACTAAAACTTTCAAAGCGGTATCGACGATGCGCCAGTTTGTATAACGGCGGCACGTTATTACGCCGTTTTGACGAACGCGAAGAGCTCATTCAATGCGGCGTACTTTATTTCAGCCGAATTGTGATCCAGCTGAACGTGAGGACGTCGTATTACATAATGGCGGCGTTTTTCAACCATACATAATAACGGCGCGCCATACATAATAATGGCGCGTCATACATACAAATTGCCTACGACATTAATATGACCATTTTCTTTCTTTCTTTTCACTTAGTTTTTAACTAATGTCTGACAGTTTCGGTACTTTATGCGGGTTACAAGTTGAACACAACGATGTTTTTTTTTAGGGATGATCCTGACTAATAAAATATGATTCTGTTTAGTCCGTCCAATAGATTATCGAAAAATATTGGATACATGTTTTTTGTTTTATCAAATTAATAAAATTGTCGAAGATAAAACGCGTCAAAGATAAAGAGAGGCTTGTGACGTCACTTTCCGGTAAAAACTGTACTCAAATGTGACGTCACACGAGTTTTCGACGCACTGTATCGTCTTAATTTTTAGATTACGTGAAAAAATAAAAAAAATCTGTGTCCAATATTTTTTGCAAATCTTTCTGACGTTAATTTTTTGTTTGTCATCTACCCTATTGTATTGTTGATGAGTCGACGTACACGATTCTGTCAAATGTTTGCAATCTAAAATGGCCGCTTTAGCAGAATCCACGCAGAATCTTAGCATGAATCACGTTAAAAAAATAAAATTCTTAAAATGGACTTTATAGTTATGGTCATAAAGTCCATTTTAAGAATTTAAAATTTTTAACGTGATTCATATTACGATTCTGCTAAAGCGGTCATTTTAGACCACCAGGTCCCCTCAAATGTGTACGGTTCTTTCCTCAAAATCATCTTAGATATTAATCTGCGTGGATCTAATAATTATGACTTAACCATCATAACATCACGCCTTTAATCCCCGAAGGTATAGGCAGCGATGCACCTAACAGTACACCCACATTTCGGCAGTTCTGTGTAAATCCCATGTAACAGGGGCCGAGCCTATTGCCATCAACCGGGCACAAATCCTGACTCCATGGCTGCTACTGAGAAATTCCTGATGGAAAATCCAATAAGACGACATATTGATTGTGATAAGCACACAAATTCATGACTTTTATTTCTAAACCGTACTTACTACTTAATATGTTACTTAAAAATAACTAAAAGATCAAAATGGTTTAAGCGATCACTACACTCGATCTTAACCCGTGTGTGCGTGTATCTGCATGAACAATGCACACAAACATAGGATCGCAACGAACGACGATTTGCCTAAACTCTAGCGAGTGGATTTTATACGGCGGACTCTTAAGTGGCAGTAGGCAGAGCACACTCTGCCCACTGCCACTTAAGTTTGACAATTTTTAGCGCTACGTCGGTAATTTTGGTTCACAATACACATCTCGTTTGAACTCTTTAACTTTTGATATCCGCTTCATAACATTCACTAACTATTTCTTTTCTCTTTCTCAACAATAATATAAAACTCACACTTATAACTTTTACAATGAACAGAAAAGATTTATATGAGTTTGCGAAAGCCGAAATTATTCATTCTTCACTTTACTGGGTTAATCATTTTTGTTCTACATTAAACGATGCCCATTTCTTTTTTAGACTATAACAATAACATAACAAGAGTTCTTACAATGGTCAATTAACTTTTACTGCGAGAATGACGGCTACTGGTTAGTATTATTTAAATTTCAACTGTTACAATCAGTAGCCTGGTGGAGTGCGGTGCTGATAGGTCTGTCGAGTTGTTCAGATATTTGATCAGAACATGGTTTTGGTGTTTGGCCTCTAGGTATAATCTCCTTTACCGTATGGTTAGTGCCTAACCTGCCTGCCTATTACGTATCTCTGTTGACAGCTCGAAATGATAGTAACTGGGCTTAGCTTCCATCAAATAACTGTCAAATGGTTAGTTTCGTATTATTTATGTCTAGTCGCGATCAAATATGACGTCATTGGTGCCCATCGTGGCTTATAGTAACCGTAACTCATTTTGACAGAAGCTTTCATATCGATTCTTCTAATATTGCGATAATGTAAGCATCATCATCATCATCAGCCTATTAATGTTCCCACTGTTGAGAAAGAGGCCTCCTCTCTATGAGACGGAAAGGGCTGTAATCCACCACGCGGGCCCAGTGCGGATTGGTAGATGTCACTAGATGTCACATGTCTTCGATTTTTTTTTTTTAATTATGTAAGCATAGTGGACATCAAATTGATGACAACTGAGTTTGAAGGGGCTTTCGTGAATGACGTTACACCGTACTCGGGCTGTTAGTCACCGTAAAGTGATATCTACTCTGTACGTAATACCAATATTTTGACATTCTTGGTTGTCATTTTGGTGTGCTTCGGCTGTACACCGAACTTTGGTTCGGTGTACAGCCGAAGCTTGATAGTCACTGGAGATCAAAAAGATACGTAATAGCCCTACTAGTGTCAGAGTTTTTATGTCGCCCATAGACAGGGTCCCATGACTTGGCTTTTACATCCCGTCGAGAAATATCTCTCAGGCACACTGGTTTCCTCACGATGTTTTTCTTCGCCGAAGCAAGTGATAAAATTATACAATACGCACATCATGAATTTCCGAAAATTCAGAGGTGCGTGTCTTGGGTTTGAACTCGAGACCAATGACTTTAGAGTCCGACGGTCACACCACAAGTATTACTGGTTCATTGAAATGAAAGGATTTGATTTAATAATATTAATCCGTAATTATTTTCAAATTCAACGCACACCGTAACTTTCGTAACCACGTGTGCAAAATTAATCGCCTCAACCTGAACACGGGTTCTAAATGTATGAAAGCAGTTGATATAGGTACTACGAGTATAACATCCATAAATATTAGCAAGAACAATGCAAGGTCAACCGTAAGTAGATCTTACTGTGTCTTCAGTTCAGTCGACATTGTTTCTTGTAGCAATGCCGAGGAGTCATGATGAAGCTTTTAAGATGGAGAAGGTAAAGGGACTCGAACTTAATGTGTACCTACAAAACTTCTTTGATTTCACTTCTGTATTTTTGAAGTGAAAACTTCTTTAGGCGCGTTGAGCACTTTTTGGGTGAAGGAAAAACATTGAACTCATCGTCACGTAACGTAACGTGCGGTCACGCTTCGTAGCCGTTCGTAGCACTCGTAGCATCCGCTACGGCGTAGCACCACATAGGCATGCGTGGGGCATAATCAGTGCTACGACTGGGGCGGGGCCTGTGTACTTTTTGTTTTCACTTCTATCGGCAGTCCCCAAAGACTGCTCCGATTATTTTTGTTTCTGGCGTTGCTCAAAAATCCGCTAAGCTAAAGTAGGACTGGACTGGTCTGCGGTATGCCCAATGAGCTGTGGGACAAAATAGCCACTTTCTGGAGCCCTGACACAGCCAGAGTGTGGTGCGGGCGCGACAGACCACGTAGAAGATGGCGGGACGAGCTGGAAAAAACCAACGATGGTCCACATTAGCCCTAGATAGAAACTACTGGAAGTCCGGAGAGGCTTTAGAGGGATGACGTAGGTTAACAGTTGAAGTATCAGTAGTAAAGTATTAGTAGTAGTATCTTGCCAAATGTTAGCGATACCCACATTTTTACAAATAATTTGAGGAAACGAAAAAGGTTGCTGATTTGACAGATAGTCAGAGGTAAAGCGACATCGGGCATTAGCAATGAGGGATTTTCTTTTTAGCTCTTCCCTAGTCGCTGGATAGATGGCGCTAGGAGTTAGTATGATAATGCAAGGAACGGAACCTAAAAAAACGGATTTTAACAAAGCGCGAGAAAACTAGGTTATATTCGGAAGGTTAAGCAAATGAAAGTGTCAGTCAACGAGAGTATGTGACGTGACACAATGTTTTTTTTTTCAATCGTTTTGGCTTTGGCACCAACTATCATAGTAAGTTCAACGCCATTTATAGAGCTCTTGGAAACTAAGTTCTTTTTTAAAAACTCAAAAAGAAAATCATTCATTAGAACGTTGGCCCGTTAGGTTGTCGACTAGCTGTCAGTTTGATAAGTAAAGTTGTGTTTTCAATTTGTATTTTGTTAGTTCTGTAGTAATGTGTCTATGAATAAACTTTATGTAGTAGTGTAATACCAAGTGATTTTAAAAGAGTAACCATGGAGTTTCTTGCCGGTTCTTCTCCATGGAAACGACTAACCCGAACCGTGCACCATTGTCGATGTTGACGTTTTCTAGGTGCCCGCTATGTGAAATAAAAATATTTTGATTAGATTTGAGTTTTCGTGAGTATAATTTACAACAAGAACGCTGGGAATATATGAAGGATAATCCATTAGTTATAACGCCGTTTACACAAAGGGTTCGTAGGTCCTTTCAAAGACTCTGTCTCACACGTTTACGCTCAGTTCGATAATTTCCCTATTGGCTGTTGATCTTTTGCCAAGTAATACTTTCGTGTCTTGGATCTCTATCTAAGAACCAATTACTGTGGGGTTCACATCAACCTTTTGACATTAATGTTTTGTTATTCCTAATCAATTAAAGTGATCACATAACATAACATCACGCCCTTCGGGGATAACAATCCCCGAAGGGTTAGTTAGAGGCGTATCTAATAGTATACCCATATTTCGACAGTTATGTTTAAGTCCCATGTAAAATAGGGCGAGCCTATTGCCATTAACCGGGCACAAATCTGGACTCCGTGACTGCTACTGAGAAATTCTTGATGAAAAAATTCAATTACAATTTGCCCGACCTTAGAATCGAACCTAGGACCTCGTGCTCAGTAGAAGCACTTGCGACAACTAGACTAAAGACTAAATTGATTAATTTAATACTTACTATTTTAAGAATCATCATCATCAGCCTATTAATGTTCCCACTGCTGGGACACAGGCCTCCTCTCTACGAGAGGGAATGGGCTATAATTCACCACGCGGGCCCAGTGTTGTTTGGTAGATGTCACGTTTTCGAATTTTTGTTTTATTTATTATATTATATAATTATTTTATTTATTTTATTTTTTAATACTTATTTTAATTTCACTGTATGGATCATGTTTTTTTATTTTTTTTTTTATAGGCAAAGGCCTCCCCCATTCCTTTCCAATTCTCCCGGTGTTTTTTGATCATGTTATCTGAATTAAATGAATCTTATATATTTTATAAATGAAAATACCTACAGATATAATTACCTATTATATATTCTGTGTAATTACATGGAATTTTGGTATATTTTTTTTTAGTATGAAGCCGATAAAAGCGTCAAACCAAAATAACGTCACCCTCTTTTTGTGGGATATAATACCGCAGTCGAGTTACAAAAGTTCGATGGATTATGTGACAAAATGTTATGACAAGGAAGACAGTGGACACTAAGATGACGGCTGACAGATATATACTCGTATCGCTTGGAAACATAATTTTCGGACCACAAATAATTTGTTGCCCCAGATTGAGATAGATTTATGGTTACCTGCTGGTATAATGATTGTGATTTCTTTTTTTTGGAGATCACTCATGATTAAAATTTGTGGCTTAATAATAACAGCCACTCGGGTCGATCGTTAGGTTAAGCCGCGCTTGCCTAAGTTGGTCTATGGATGGGCGACCACACATACCGAGTTTCCTCCGTGCCTCGGAAAGCACGTTAAGCCGTTGGTCCCGTCTGTCATTTCTAGATCTTTGACAATAGTTACGGGTAGTCAGTGGGTACTAACTGGGTTGTGGAGGTCAGATAGAGGCAGTCGCTCCATGTAAACAATTACAACAACAACAGCCCATAACGTCCACTGCTGGACATAAGCCTCTCCCATGATGGGAGGAATTTTCCGTAATCTCCACGCTTGGCTGGAGGATTGGAGATCGCAGTGATGAAAGACTAACAGAAAACGCTGCTGCCCATTCTCTGGTCTACGGAGGCGCAAGGTGTTCTGCCTCAGAAATTAGTCGCCTTATACGACACCCGTGAGTGTAACGGGCTCCATGTAAAATGCAGATAAAAAATTACAGCTAAATTAAATTTAGAAGGTCTTTTTTAGAAGTCTATTAAAACGGACAAAATGATGAAAAGAGATAACTTGATAATAATGATTTCAATTACATGGCAATAAATAAATTCAAATAATACCACATCCAAACTCATCCAATTCAAGGAACAAACCGCTTAAAAAAGCTAGTAGAAGGTTCCTTGCTCTGCTTGGTTTCGTGGGAGAAACAAAAGTGTACGGGTCGGGTAAATGCCATTATGTACGACATGCGTTTAGGGTTGCCAGCGAAGACTTGTTTTTAACATTGGTTGTGTGTGTTAAAAAGTTGCGGGTACTTTTAAAAAGTAGTCATTTATCTATTTGATGCTATGGGTCTTTTTACCACTTACTATTAAGGGCCATATATATGCCTCAAATGGCTCAGCATGATCCTCCGTTACGCCTAAAATACTGCAGCATTAATTTTGAAATACATATATGGTAAAGTTGAAGATTAATGCTAGGTACTATTTGTGTAATGAAAACACGATTCCATAAACTTTTCTTGATAGAAAAAAAATCCAAAGTTACCTCCAAATCGAACAATAAACCGCTGGTATTCAAAAAGTATTTCAAATTAGATCATGAAACTTTGCATACTAACTGAACTAACTATAAAGCAGGTCATAGGTGTTTTATTTTTTTAGTCCAATCAATAGATTTTTTGTAAATCGCAAAAAACCACTCATTTTGCACTATTCGGCCGCAGTGACTGATGTAACAACCGCTTTGTAGTGCAAGCTGATTAGAACTTTATTCGAACAGAATTTCAAACGAACTTTGAACCACCACAAATAGAGTTGCGTTTAGGGTTAGAAGGGCCTTAAGTTCCCGTTAACTTACTTCACAGATTCATATTGTTGCATTATTGAATTTATTCGGAAAGTAATGGCTTTTTCGACATCGTGAAATAGGCCCTACAGATATGACTAAATATTAAAACAATGATAGGTACTTATTATGTTAAAGTTGTGTTTATGGGCGAGCCTATTAACTAAGCAGAAATCTAGATTCCATGGGTGCTAACGAGAAATTCCTGATGGATCTAGACCGGTCAGCTCTCGACCAATGAAGCAATGAGAAAGACTCAATAAGCCTGTGTCCTGAAAAAATCTAATTAGTCCGTCAGTTAGATTATCAAAAAATATTTGACACGTTCGTTTCTTTTGTTGCGTAAACTAAAATTGACGAAGATACGACGCTTTTAAAATTCTCAATACGTCACGTCGTTCTATAATTTTTAGTAAGTTGTGACGTCACTCTCGAGTTTAGATGCGTTTTATCTTTGTCAATATTTATTGATTTACAAAAACGAAAAATACGTGTCCATTATTTTCCAATACTCTAACTGACGGGCTAAAAAGAGACAGTAGTAACAGTATCTTGAAGATGATTGCTTCCCGTGCTGATTGCCCAATCCAACAGAGATGGATGAACATCATGTTGGGACGTTAGATGTCGTCAAACTAGCGCAGAAGTTTGTTGGTGTCTGGCGGTGGCCTTACAAAAATGAAGGTGACGGTCTGGCTCGCCGATTGATTGGTTGATTTTTATATATTGTTTTTATTTGTATTATTTTATTATGAAATTTTGTTAATTCGTTGTATATAATGTATGAATTGGATAATTTAGTGATAATATTTTAATTTACTTTTAAGTTTGTGATTTGTTGTCATTGAATTGTAATTGTATTGTGTTTTATATTTAATTAATTATGTAACTTTTTATTTTTTATATGGATGATTATAATCTGAAATAAACGTTTAATAATAATAATAAATAGATTTAAAATTATTTATTAATGGTGTAAACAAGCCTATTGTCATGTTTTTTAAACACACTTTTATTTTTTTATTTATTTAACTATTTATGTACACACAGTAAACAACAGAGGAAAATACATTAAAAATATGAATACAAAGGAACTTTTGTATTTATGTCAAATAAATGTCGATAAAATTCCACTATTATTGGCCTAAAAAAATCTGAGCTTCAACCAAAATTATCCCTTTACGAATTGGCATCCCTAAACACAGTACAGTTAGCGATACGGAACGCGTCGCGTGCGCTCACCACGTTAGTCGCATCGGTGTAATTGAGGACGGCACTGTTATCATTTAGGACTTAACTCCGAAACTTAGTGATAGTTAATTAGTTTTAACGTTAATGAGCAGTTTTTATTAGTGTTTTATCAGTCCATTAGGTGCGGGATGAAATGGATTTAATTAGTAGTTTGTGATGCTAATTTTGGATAGTGATTATGTGCAGGGATTAAAAATGAAGCAAATGAATGGGATCGAACCGGTGTTTTTTATATGTTTGTGTATAAGACACTGATGATCTGCATAATTATGATAGTCCTCATGTGAGTTGACCAAGATTATGTCTGGACCTTAAAACAAGTTCAAAAACTAAAACGCGACTACTGAAAAAGCACGCTCTAAAAAGTATGAAACAAGAAAATATTCTCGTCTGGAATTGTTGTGTACTATCGAGGATACTCCCGCCTGACCACCACTAAGCTCATTTTTGCTTGCACTCGCAACATAAAAACGCTCTCTAGCCCCGCCCCGTTGACTTTGTGTAGAAAAAATGCCGAATCGGCAGAGCGCATTGACGACGCACGCCAAACGAGAGTTATTGTTATTTTGCGCGCCAAAGTTGACGCTTTCCTAATAGGCCCAAACTTTAAGGGGGCGTGTCTCGGCGCCTCCGCATGATTTAAGCGAAAAAAAATTAAAATGGTCATGCGGAAAAGACCCCCATAGTACACACCTACAAACCATTCACTATTTATCGTCTATTAAATAAACAACTTTCAAGTTATATATTTTAATGTATTAAATACTAGCACTTCACCAGCGACTCGTCCGCGAAAATTGTGATAGCTCGGCTAATTTGCATCATCATCATTATCATCAGCCTATTAATGTTCCCACTGCTGGGACACAGGCCTCCTCTCTATGAGAGGGAATGGCCTATATAATCCACCACGCGGGCCCAGTGCGTATTGGTAGATGTCACATGTCTTCTAATTTTTGGTTCAGGACATGCCGGTTTCCTCACGATGTTTTCCTTCACCGTTTTGAGAGCAGTGGTGATGAAATAAATTACACAAAGTTTTGCGCCTGTGTGGGTTCGAACCCATGAATTACTACTGTTCGTAAGTCGGGGCCGCCACTACTGGGCCACCGCTGCTCTCAATTTGCATGTTATCAATATAATTTATATAATAAGTTACTTGGTGATAATGTAGCATTCTAATGGTGAAAGAATTTTTGAAATCGGTTCAGCAATTTTTAAGTTTATTCGTTACATACAAAAAATACAAATCTTTCCTCTTTATAATATTTTAGTGTAAATATTCATAGTGATAGTGATTCAGAGGATACGAAGCTGCCAATAAACTATAGAAGAACAATTTAAAACCTCCACTAAAATATGTACTAGATACTGCTAAGTAACATAAAGAAAAAAACATAACGGTCTTTTAAACCCCTAAAGGGACAAAAAGATCCCTTCGATTCCTTACATACGGTTACATTGTAATTATATTTAAATCCATCAAGTATTAAGATGGACAGTAGACAAAAATGAAAGTTGTATTAACAATACAGTAATTACTACAAATGATGAAAGCCTTCATAGTACATCTGTTATTATTTTGATTATACTTATTTTTATTAAAATGGTTGACTTAAAGTTTGTTGTGTAGACTGTAGAGTGCGAGCTAAGCTATGATATTGCTTTCTACGAGTACAAGTAGTATAGTAAATTGATGTCGCCAAAATTCATCGGCCCCCTCGTAACTGGCTTTGCCACGTTTGTCGACTGATCCTATTCCCTTGTTCGCCTTAGGACAGATTCGCTTAACAACAGATTTGCTTTACGGCAGATTCGCATTACGGTCGAAATTGTACAGTCGCAGTCGTGCTGAAATGGTCAAGCATAAAAAACTCTTTTTGTTTCTGTCAATAAGCATCATGTTAATGGCCACTTATAATGTCATGGTATATTTTTAGGGTTCCGTACCCAAAGGGTAAAAACGGAACCCTATTACTATGACTTTGCTGTCTGTCCGTCTGTCCGTCTGTCCGTCTGTCCGTCTGTCTGTCACCAGGCTGTATCTCATGAACCGTGACAGCTAGACAGTTGAAATTTTCACAGATGATGTATTTCTGTTGCCGCTATAACAACAAATACTAAAAACAGAATAAAATTAATATTTAAGGGGGCCCCCATACAACAAACGTGTTTTTTTTATAATAATTGGTACGGAACCCTTCGTGCGCGAGTCCGACTCGCACTTGGCCGGTTTTTAGTATATGACATTATCATAAGTAGGTACTATATCCAGCAATAAACAAATCTATACAAATAAAGTGTTTATTTTTAATATCAAAATAACTAATAACTATAACTTACTGAATGCGTATAGAAATATATACGGCACATATTTATAAGGTATATATATTTTTAAAATTTTGTCTGTCTGTCTGTTTGTTCCGGCTAATCTCAAAAACGACCGATTTTGACGAAACTGATGTTAGTAGTAACTTAGGATACTTTTATTATAGAAAAAAAATAGTTCCGTGCAAAAACAATATCCCTTGAAATTACTAGGGAAGTTAGATTTTTATAATCATTTTCACGCAGACAAATGTCGCGTAGCGGGGCACCGCTAGTGCTACAATAAAACTTATAGCTCACACTATGCACATGCTTCACTTGTAGCCCCAAGCTAAGCACGTGTTTGTTTAAAACATGTATATATAACTCAATTCACATGTGTATGTTTATGTCACAACGCGTTACAAATTACTTTGCTACACTAAATAAAGTGGCGAATTAGTGTCTGATTACATGTTAGAAAACATGTTTTATACAGTTTCGCAACATGTTTTATACTTGTTGTAATTTTGTAAAATTTTGGTTTATCATCATTCTTGCATTCTGCCTTTATACAAATTTATTTGGGGTTGGCGCGGCTTGTCTTTTTCCTTTGTCATCATCATCATAATTTCAGCCGAAAGACGTCCACTGCTGGACATAGGCCTCCCCCAAGTGTCGCCACATTGACCGGTCCTGTGCGACTCGCTTCCAGCGGATTCCCGCAACCGTCTCCAGGTCATCGGTCCACCTAGTGGGAGGCCTTCCACCGTAACGTCTTCCAGTTCACGGTCGCCACTCCAGAACTTGTCTGACCCATCGGCCATCCGTTCTATGAGCAATGTGCCCTGCCCACTGCCACTTAAGTTTGGCAATTCTTCGGGCTACGTCGCGTCGTCGGTTCTTGCGGATGTCTTCATTTCTGATTCGATCGCGCAAGGAAACTCCGAGCATAGCCCTCTCCATTGCCCTTTGGGTGACTTTAAGCCTTCTGATGAGGCCCACTGTGAGCGGCCACGTTTCGGTCCCGTATGTAATCACTGGCAACACACACTGGTCATAGACTTTCGTCTTGAGACACTGTGGTAAGTTTGACGAGAAGATACCACGCAGCTTTTCCTTTGTACTACTCTATTAATCGTCATTTTAGCAGACACCTCCATCTAGCCATGTCATCCATCCATTGCTTCTTTCTATTAGTGAATGTTACCTTTGTACTAACATCAACGCACATGTATACGCAACATAGTCATACAACACTGTAAGGCCGTTTTTCGGGCTTCAAAGTGTTCCTACTGATGTACGATTGACCGTACTTAACAATGAACATAAATTCACGCCTGTAATCTACAAAGAATCAGGCAGAAGTGTGCCTAGTACATCCACATTTCGCCAGTTATGATTAAGTCCTATGTAATAGGGGGCGAGCCTATTGCCATCAACCGGGCGCAAATCCAGACTCCGTGGCTGCTACTGAGAAATTCCTGATGGAAAAACCCAATAACAATTTGCCCGACCTGGGAATTGAACCCAGGACCAATAGTCGTGCTTGCAATCACTAGACCAACGAAGCACTTTACCTACCTCTAAAGTTATTCTTTAAAGTAGATTCTACCTTGACATTGCCCCCAGCGCAGCACGTGTGATTTCTAAACCTACACATAACTCAATTGACACATGTCGTGTCGAAACTCGTTGTTTTACAATTATATACACACGATAATGTGCTTCTCGTGACTGCTGCAGTTAAAGGGTAAGTTGAAGAAATGTTACGAAACTAGTTCAGAAACTGCTATTTCAATGTCAATAAGGGTTTATTTGTTTAGGGTTGATGTTTGTGATTTGTGGAGGTTAGTAGGTTATAATAAAGAGAGTTTATAAATAGGTATTGATAGAAAACGATTTTTTCAGTAACTTAATGGAGTCTGGATTTGTGTTCAGAGGTGGCGGCTCCAACTTACGCACAGTAAGTCGTGAGTTCGAACCCAGGCATTACTTTGAATATTTTATTTATCACTAGCTGATGCCCGCGGTTTCGCCCGCTTGTCAAATTATATACTAAAACCTTCCTCTTGAATCACTATATCTGTTAAAAAAACCCGTATAAAAATCCGTTGCGTAGTTTTAAAAATCTAAGCATACATAGGGACAGACAGACACGGCCTTTGTTTTATAATATGTACCTAGTAATGACTGCTCTCAAAACGGTGAAGGAAGACATCTTGAGGAAACCGTGGTGGATATAATCCACCACGGTCCCATTCTCCCCATTTTCCCCATTCGGCCCATTCTCTCTCCAGAGAGGAGGCCGTGTGTCCCTACAGTGGGAACATTATAGGTTGATTATGCATGATAGCAATATAGGCTTGTATTGGGTAGACACTGGACTTACATAGGAATGTCCAATTATAATATTTTCACTTCTCATGCTCTGAAAGTGCTTGTTTGTGCAGAATATAGGCTGCACAAAATCGAATTTTGTGCACAAGGGCATTAATGTATCTACTCATAAATGTATCTATATTAAGGCAAAGAAACTGAGCCATACAGCCAAACGCAATAAGAAGTTCATAGATAGAATTTGTTATTTTATAATATTTACTTTAATTTATTTGCCTTATGTGTTTTTTAAGACATAAAAGACATAAAAAATTAAATTCAAGTACCTACGGTAGGTTATTTAATTAATTTAAGAAAATTATTATAAAAAAAAAATATTTAATAGTAGGCTGTATAGGTCTGCAGCCCAAGTCTAATATCAATGTCGTAAGATTTCAAAAAAAGAAAGCGGCGGGAAACAGCTCTTGTTTTTGCGTGTTTATTAATTTCTTCAATTATACTACTGTTTTATTTCCTCGCAATCGAAGTGAAAACCAGAGTTTATAACTCGTCCACAAAACCATTTTTATCCTCGACATTACTATCAGCCCTCGCCTTCGGCTCGGGCTGCTAAAAATCTCGGATAAAAATGGTTCGTTTTGTGCACTTGTTGTAAAATCTACTATTTCATCCCTTCTATTCGAAAAGTGTCGTTTTGTTCCCCTTTTAGCGGGAGCAAAGTAGCTCTTTTCTCCACTAGACCTTTTAGCGGGCAGTAATGAGATTTGAATTTGGAACATGAATCGTTCATTGAAATCGAACGAAAATTGTATAAATTAGTGTTTGTACGGTGCGGGGGTCAGCACCCGCATTGTAGAAAATATCAAATTAAGAGTTGCAGATAGTTCGCCCATGCCGTTGTCACCGCGCTCTTCTACATCAAAGGAACCTTTTCCTGAGCACCAGCCAGATACTGAGATTACAAACACTCAAAATACTGGATGACTTTTTTATCACTTTCCAAAAAAAATGGGTATATTCGGTGAATGGAGTAGAAGCTTAAGGCATACCTAGTTTTGTTTTTCTTTTTTCCACAGTTTATAAAAGAATTGATCCATCATCAAAAAACGCTACAAATTTCAAGTAAACTTTTCATATTAGAACAAAGAAAGAGAAAATAAAAAACAAAAAATGTAAAATATCGAATTTCACATCAAACGAAAAAAGATTTTTTTTTTTTAATTTCGAATTTTAAAAAAAAACCGGCCAAGTGCGAGTCGGACTCGCGCACGAAGGGTTCCGTACCATTATCTATATATTAGACAAAACGGCAAAAAAATCACGTTTGTTGTATGGGAGCCCCCCCTTTTTTTTTTTTTTTTTTTCGGATGGGAAATCATCAAATAACCCCTCCCGCTCTGGGCGGAGCAGGAGGAAGTGTCAGACTTTTACTGACTAAAACCCATCCATGTTCCTTCATCGCCCTTTGTGTTCCGGGGCCACGGTATCTCTTTCGAATAGTCCCCCAACCCCGGCAGGCATCGGTCCTTGCGGACCCCTTCCTTTTTGCTGACTCTATTTGAGGCGCGCGTGGAACACGAACGCGCCGTCGACACGGCCTGTCGTCATGAGACGGACGGACGGCGAGCTAGCCCATAGCTCACCGTCCACAGGCCCGCGCCTACGGTGGCCGGGGGCCACGTGGTGGTGGCCCCCGACGCCCGGGGCGTCTCCCGCGGCGGCCGGGACGTTGAGAGGTTCTCTCCCTCTCACGTTCCGCCACCTCCTTCTCTAGCATTACTGCTTCGCAGAAGGAGGTGACGGCGTCCCATTCCGTCTCGCTTCGGACCATGACTTGCACCAGGGCCGGACGCGAGAGGTCGCCGCCGCCGATCGCCGCTTCGAGGACACGGCGGTGCTCCGCCCACGCGGGGCACACCTCCACCGTGTGTTCCACCGTGTCCTCCGGTCGATCCTCACAATGGAAGCACCCGGGCGTTTCCTCAAAGGAACCTTTTCCTGAGCACCAGCCAGATACTGAGATTACAAACACTCAAAATACTGGATGACTTTTTTATCACTTTCCAAAAAAATGGGTATATTCGGTGAATGGAGTAGAAGCTTAAGGCATACCTAGTTTTGTTTTTCTTTTTTCCACAGTTTATAAAAGAATTGATCCATCATCAAAAAACGCTACAAATTTCAAGTAAACTTTTCATATTAGAACAAAGAAAGAGAAAATAAAAAACAAAAAATGTAAAATATCGAATTTCACATCAAACGAAAAAAGTTTTTTTTTTTTTTAATTTCGAATTTTAAAAAAAAACCGGCCAAGTGCGAGTCGGACTCGCGCACGAAGGGTTCCGTACCATTATCTATATATTAGACAAAACGGCAAAAAAATCACGTTTGTTGTATGGGAGCCCCCCTTAAATATTAATTTTATTCTGTTTTTAGTATTTGTTGTTATAGCGGCAACAGAAATACATCATCTGTGAAAATTTCAACTGTCTAGCTGTCACGGTTCATGAGGTACAGCCTGGTGACAGACAGACGGACAGACGGACAGACAGACGGACAGACAACGAAGTCTTAGTAATAGGGTTCCGTTTTTACCCTTTGGGTACGGAACCCTAATAAGTGTGGCATTTGCTTCTACTCCGTTCACCTATTATATCCATTTTATTTGGAATTGTGATAAAAATTCATTCTGTATAAATAAATCCACAACTATATCAATCCAAAATAAAACACACACAGTGACAATAAATTTTCGAAATTTCGCCAGCGTAAGATAAGATAAGATAAGATATATTTATTTGCATAAACATGTGTACACATACAATAATAAAAGTGCATGTAGGATGGCATAAAATAAAAAAATGTTCAGACATGTTTGCCACATACTATGGCGTGCAAATGTTTTGAGTACTAATTAAAATTAAGAATATTAAATGGCAAAATAAATTAAAAGAATAACAAACATGATAAAAAATAGCATCGCTTAATAAATGTCAAAATGATACAATACATGCCAAAGTAAAAATAATAATAATAATAATATGATAATAAAATTGTGAGCACATAATATTAAATGTCAAAATAAAGGTACACAATCATGTCAAATGCAGTTAATTAATAAAATTATAATTTAATCTATGTCACAGTAAATGGTTCTGTCAAAAATTCATCAATATTATAGTAAGCTTTGTCAGTTAGAAATGATTTTAGTTGTTTCTTCAATTGTACATTATTAAGCTCTCTCCAACTTTTAGGCAATTTATTATAAATAATGGGAGCCATGCAGAAAACACTTTTGCGCATAAGTGCAGTCCTACTCCTGTGCAAACACAACTGATTTTGATCACGCCTGTTTCTGGGGAATTTATCGGTCATTCGCGGAAATAAGTTATTGTTATTCCTAATAAACATTACAATTTCCAGAATATAAAGGGAGGTCAGTGTCAATATTTTATAACGTAAGAAATAGGGCTTACAACTATCGGTGGTTTTCAACTTAAACATGGCTCTGAGACATCTCTTTTGTGCTTTGAATGCGGCTTCTTTGTCGGTTGAGTTACCCCAAAAGATAACCCCATATCTGAGAACAGATTCAGTGAACCCGTAGTAAGCAGTTAATAAGGCATCTATGTTAACTTTATGAGACAAAATGTAGAGGGCAAATGCACTACTGCTTATTCTTTTACTTAGGGCCTCAACATGCGCCTTCCAATTTAAACTTCGATCTATCGTGACTCCCAAAAACTTGGTTGTATTAACTATGTCAATTTTGTTATTATTGTATATTACGTCAAGATTTGGAGGAGTCAATGCGCGCTGGCTAAAATGCATAATTAAAGTCTTTTCTAATTAAAGTCTTTTACTTTTAAATTATTATTATCTAACCATGCTACAGTTTCCTTTAATGCGTTATTTATGTCCTCTTTATAAAAATGTTTTTGATTACATGGAATAGTTATTGTACTGTCATCCGCGAACAGTGTCATAGGATGCTTGATTGCCCTTGGAAAGTCATTAATATATAATGTAAAAAGCGGTGGTCCTAGTATACTTCCTTGTGGAACTCCGTACACAACATTACGTTCCTCCGAAATAAAGATTTCTTCTCTTTTGGTGCTTATATTTATTCTGTTAATTTCTGTTATTTGTTTTCTGTCAAGTAGGTATGATTTTAATAGTTCAAGGACATTACCTCTTATACCGTATGCTTCAAGCTTTTTTAATAAAATATTATGTTGTACATAATCGAATGTCTGTGTCATGTCACAAAATATCGCGCACACTGGATTGTTATTATCCATATTTGTCATGACCGTGTGCAAAAAATCATAAATGGCCATGTTAATTGATTTGTTTTTTCTAAAGCCTTTTTGTTCGTTGCAAAGAATATTATTTGCTTCTAGATATAGATTGAGTTCTTTATAAACATACTTTTCAATTATTTTCGAAAACATTGGTATCAACGAAATCGGTCTATAGTATTCCATTAACTCTCTATCTTGTTTTTTGAACAATGGCTTTATTACCGATTTTTTCAGGGCATCTGGAAAAATACCTTCGCTTATACATAGATTTATTATAAAACTTAACGGACAACAAATTTCCTCGGTCACTGCTTTCAGTATTTTTGTACAAATGCCATCGTAACCTACACTGTTTGTATTATTAAGGGCTAAAATTATTTTTAATACGTCGCTTGGCAAACTTGGAGCCATGAACATAGAATCTTTTCTGTTTAAAATATATTTTGTGACTCTGTCTCCCGAATTAATTGACTTAATTTTATCAATATAGGTAATAATGATTAAATACATTAGAAATACATTTTGGATCCGTAATAATGTCATTATTGTTAACTCTAATTTTATTAATATTATTCTTTGGCATATTTAATTTTATTTGATTTATTATTTGCCATGTGGTCTTGGATTTGTTGGTAGAAGTTTTTATTTTATAATTATTTTGAGCTCGTTGAGTTAATTTTATAATTTTTTTGAATAATTTTGAGTAATTTTTAAATTGTATTTTATTCTTCTGAGACGGTTTTAAACGGAATTGCCACAGTAATTGTCGTTTTTTCTCGCTGCATTTTTTTATACCACGTGATACCCATTTTTGCTTTTTATGGGAATTTACCCAAACCACCGTTTCGGGGAAGCACTGTCTGTAAAGCATTAAAAAAATATCAGAAAACGCGTCAAATGCTTCATTTGGGTCCTTTGATTCAAATACATCTGAAAACGTTAAACTTCGCAGATGGCCTTTAAATTTCTTAATATTATCACTATGATAGTCACGTCTTCTCATGCTCCATCGATTAATAGTACATACGGTGCTAATTGGGCATTTTAGTAACTGAGCTGTGTGATCTGACAATGCTAACTCCACTACTGAAGCCTTACAGCGCCTGTTAAAGTTATGCGCAAAATTGTCAATGCATGTTTTGCTCTTAAGACGAGTTGGTTGATAAAGCGCTAGTTTCAAGTTAAAGCTTAATAACATATTTTCGAATTCAATTGATTGGTTATTCCGTTTAAGTACATCTATATTAAAGTCCCCTGCCAAAACAATATTTTTACAATCCTTTTTCATTAAAATATTTAATATCCGCTCTAATTTACAAATACATTCATTGAAATTATTTATATTTGGTACTCTGTAAATACAAACACATACTATTTTGTGAGTAATTAGTTCAATGGCGCAACATTCAAAGACACCCCTTGTAGATATTTTTGCAATCGATGGCAACTCTCTCCATTTATGACCGGACCTCACTAGTATACACGCTCCACCTCTTTTGGATTCTTTTCGACTGTAACAGGCTGCTAAACAGTAGTTGTTTAAATTCAGGTGTTTTTCGTAGGTTTCCATCATAAAGTGCTCTGTAATGCATAGGACATCCACTCCTATGTTTCTATCATTTAACTCATTGAGACAGACTGCTAGAGAATCGCATTTTGTAAGCAAGCCTGCAATGTTTTGGTGCATGATGTATAGATGATTAGTCACGAAAAAAAATGGTCTTCTGTTGTATCAATGTCATTCAAATTGTGGTGTATGTCAACGTTTTGCATAATGTCCGTAACTAAGTCCAGTAAATCCTTAAAAATAGTGCGTAGTCCAAGTTTATTTATTTTGCCAGAGTATTTGTTAAACATGCGTATTAGATATAAATATAAATTTTTAATTGACCTTATTGACATTCATGTCATTTTTTTAATTAAACTTATCCATTAATTACTTAAAAGTGTCTCATAATTATTTTCTCATAGAACAAGATGAAAAGTAGAGTATATGACTCGAGAGCAAACATATTTTTCCCTCAGGCGATGTACTTTGAATCCCTCGCTACGCTCAGGATTCTATTTTAGAATCCCTCGCTATGCTCGGGATTCTATTCTAGAATCCTTCGCTTCGCTCTGGAATCAAAATAGCGTCCTCGCCGTAAAAATACTATTTTGCTCCCTTGTCATACAATCTACTATTCTCTACTCCTGTATATTTCTTCTTGAAATACAGGCGTGATAGACCCATCGGACAACACAGCTTTGATAAAAAGTTATGAAAAACATAATTATCATGTTTTATTTTCTAATGTGAAAAATTGTGTTCCAGTTTTTGTTTCTCGTTCCTAGAAAACACCCCATTCGTTATAAAAACCAAAATAGAGAAAAACATTAATAAAAATATTTTAATACCCTTTTAACACCGCGCTAACACGTAATACATAATTGTTTCATAGAATAAAATAAATTTACACCGACACGAATACTTCCGTAACATTCTGGTCGTGAGTAAAACCAATAAACAGTTCCCAGTCTAAAACTAAAACTGGAAAGTTGAAGTTAACACTCGAATTCGTCGGTTTGCTAACAAAAGTTGCTGGCTGTCACACCGAAGCGTAACGATTTCCGATTTCCATGTTTTAAATACCCAGGTCAAAATTGAAAGAGAGGGGGGAATGGTGAGGCTTGAGCTTCGAAAAACCCATACGCAATAGGCATTTGCATCAGATTAAACTGGAAGACGACCCAGCATAGTTGGGAAATATGCTTCTTCTTCTTCTTCCTATTGAATCGATGACTCAGATCAATGCATTGCTGTCTCAAAGAGCGCGTGGAGCACCAACATAGAATTTTCCACTCCTACTCTCCTACCGGTTGTGCACAACTAATTGCACACTTCAGAACCTGAATGGGGCAAACGACAAACGACAGAGCTGTCCAGAGGCCCTACTCCCTAACGCTTCGTCCGTGTATTCGGAACTATCCGTCTCTCTCACTCGCACTCATCTGCAGATGTGCGCGAAAGAGACTGATAGATCCGAATATACGGACGAAACGTTAGAGAGTAGGGCCCTAGGTTGCTACGTACTGGTCAGGAAAATGCTGGCTGACAAACGTCCTCTTTTAAGGTCTGTAGATGGTGGGTTAAAACTCGTACGTTGTGGAGCGATCACACCCTCCCTTCATCGATTTACCGCGGGTGATTAAAGTGCCACTCTGTAAAATACAGATCAATTTCATTGATTAAGGTTTGCGTATTTGTGAATGTGAGATGGCTGTTCGGTCGTGCGGCACAAACGAGTTGCCGGTAAAGCGAAAGGCCGTACCGCTCGCGCCAGCATAATGTGTCTGGAAGCCTTGACCTTGACCTCATTCCTTGCTTCTTTGTCACATAAACAAAATAAAACGCATGCCCATACATTTGACCCTTGCAAAAAGTATCCTTGGCCTTGGGGTGGCAGCCGATCACAAAAGAGATTACCCAAATACGTAGGAGGAAGTATAGTGCATAATAGTGTGCGCAAACATACAAGCACTCTTTAGAACTTCACTATCTCCTCTATCCAATGGGGTAGCAGCCTGACATAACCAGAGAGAGCGGGTGTTTACCACCGAATTTCAAACTCTGGACTCCTATAATATTGACGAATTCCTAACACAAAAACTCAATAACATTCCTCAACGCATCCAGAACCCCAAGATCAGCAGGCACTTGCAACCACAAAAAGCAAAATAATGACGATACATCGAAAGTCCTTTTGTTACACCTCGGTATATAGTACGACGAACTCAAACCGGCAAAACTGACGAAACTTTAAACGCTAGTGGTGAAGACTTTATTTGCGTCGCTCGGTACTCCCTAGTAACAAATTACACTATAAACAACGTAGTATTTAATTAGGTTACCTGACTAGTTTATTGTTCGGATTAAACTTTAGATTTATAATAATGAAGATGTAGTTACATTTCCTGTAAAGAACTAACCACTTGGCCACAAAGTACACGTTAAAGCGACATGAATGTTGTGGCAGCGACTGCGGGAGAAATCAATTCAAGAAATTACTAAAGCGCATTGCAAGCAGGGAGTGGGCGCGGGTCGGGCGCGGGATGGGTCAGGAGTACGGCGGGTGTAATTTCATGTATTTATATGGATCACATCACACAGAGAGCGTGCGCGGGACGGCCGCGTGGTAGCCGCGCCCGTCGCCCGTCAGCACAAACAGTGCAAGGGCGAGTAGGTCGGGAGCGGGAGTAGCGTTGTTGCATTGCGTAATACACGTATTCCCCGAAAGGTATTAACATGGACGCGGGCGCTTGTCGGGCGAGGTGCGTATGGTTTTTGTGCATATTTACAAAGAAATGTCAGTTACGATCGAGTATGTCATGGATCTAAACATGGTCTAAACGAACAATTTATACATAGAATGGACTAGTAAACAGACTTATTATTACGAACCTATTGACAAAAACAATAAAAAATGCAGTTTTATAGTTGTCCGTTGCCATAGTAACAACTGCCACTATCAAGTAGGATGCTCCAAACGCACTGCCGACACGCGGCCGCATTGTGTGTGCAGACAAATCAGCGCACATAACAGCGCGTCTCACGCGACGGACATGACACGACCCGCGCCCACCCCGCACCCGCTTTATGTGTGATTCGGGCTTTAAGGCCGGCTACCAGTCACCGCAGGGGAGTCGAGGGAAGAAAAAGAAAAGGACAAAAAAATACACTAAAAGAAAAACAAAAAAAAAACACAAAACACCAAATCAATCAAAGGTCAAGTTTCAGAAGTCGGTGAGAAAAACACCAAATCAATCAAAGGTCAAGCTTCAGAAGTCGGTGACCTTGTTTAATTGATTTAGTGTTTTTGTCACCGACTTCTGAAACTTGACCTTTGATTGATTTGGTGTTTTTCTCACCGGCTTCTGAAGCTAAAGTTATTTTTCACCTTTTTGTGGTTTTGTTTTAGTGTTTTTTTTTTTGTTTTTCTTTTAGTGTATTTTTTGTCCTTTTTTTTTGTGTTTTTTTTGTTTGTTGTTTTTTTTGAAGTCGGTTTTATTTTTGGCAAAAATGTTTTATTTTATTTTTCCATTTTTAGTTGTAATATCCTATACTTACAAATATTTGCTATGCATTCATTGTACATGGTTAACAATACATGTCATGGTAATAGGCTTATCCCCAATAAATGGAACATAACATGCCATAACTGTCGAAATCTGGGTGTACTGTACACATCTATGTACCCCTCAGAGCAAACAGGTGTAATGTTACGTCATGATTTTGTTTAAACAATGAACATCCAACCGATTGGAGCTATCACAACAGATTTGCCGTCTATTTTTGAAGAGTTCCATTGTATATCTCCGAAGATCAGCATCAGATCTTCACCAAATTAAAATGGGACCACCTCAGGAGTATACTCTTTCAAGTAAAAAAAGAATTTTGAAAATAGGTCCACAAATGGGAGAGAAATCAGGTAAATTGTACACTTCTGCGTACCCCCTCAGAGCATACAGGCGTGATGTTCCGTCATGATATTGTATAAACAATGAACATCCAACCGATTGGAGCTATCACAACAGATTTGCCGTCTCTTTTTGAAGAGTTCCATTGTATATCTCCGAAGGTCAGCATCAGATCTTCACCAAATTAAAATGGGACCACCTCAGGAGTGTACTCTTTCAAATGAAAAAAGAATTTTGAAAATCGGTCCACAAATGGGAGAGAAATCAGGTAACATACATAAAAAAAAAAAAAAACATACACACGAACATATAACCTCCGTGTGCCGTTCTACTCGGGGTTGGCGCAGCACGTTTTCTTCTTCCATTCTCCCCTGTCAGAGATCATTAAACTCCTTTCTCTTTCATACCATTCCGCACACAATCTATCCATCTTTTCTTTGGCATTCCTCTCCTTCTCCGTCCATCTTTTCTTTATACTTCTTCAATCACCATTTACTCCTTTCTCTTTCATACCATTCCCCACACAATCTATCCATCTTTTTTTTTGGAATTCCTCTCCTTCTCCATCCATCTTTTCTTTATACTTACTTCATCAATCACCATTTACTCCTTTCTCTTTCATACCATTCCCCACACAATCTATCCATCTTTTCTTTGGCATTCCTCTCCTTCCCCATCCATCTTTTCTTTATACTTCATCAATCACCATTTACTCCTTTCTCTTTCATACCATTCCCCACACAATCTATCCATCTTTTCTTTGGCATTCCTCTCCTTATCCATCCATCTTTTCTTTGTACTTCATCAATCACCATTTACTCCTTTCTCTTTCATACCATTCCCCACACAATCTATTCATCTTTTCTTTGGCATTCCTCTTTTCTCCATCCATATTTTCTTTATACTTCATCATTCATCATTTACTCTTTTCTCTTTCATACCATTCCCCACACAATCTATCCATCGTTTCTTCGGCATTTCTCTCTCTCTCCATTCATCTTTTCTTTGGCCTTTTTTTTTTTTTTTTTGTTCGGATGGGATATCATCAAATAACTCCTCCCGCTCTGGGCGGAGCAGGAGGGAGTGTCAGACTTTTACTGACTAAAACCCATCCATGTTCCTTCATCGCCCTTTGTGTTCCGGGGCCACGGTATCTCTTTCGAACAGTCCCGCAACCCCGGCAGGCATCCGTCCTTACGGACCCCTTCCTTTTTGCTGACTCTCTTTGAGGCGCGCGTGGAACACGAACGCGCCCGCCGTCGACACGGCCTGTCGTCATGAGACGGACGGACGGCGAGCTAGCCCATAGCCCACCGTCCACAGGCATCATTCATCGTTTACTCCGATCTCTTTCATAATGATTCCTAACACAATCCATTCATCTTTTTTTGGCCTTCCTCTTCGACTTCGAAAAGACTTCAAAAATCTTTGCAAGATTTATATCCCAGTTCTCTCGATCTCGTTGGTTTTGTGGTCGCAAGCGCAATAGCGCTTTAAAACACACGCTGACAAAGTTTTTTTGAGTTTTTTCATCAGGATTTTCTTAATAACAATTTATTTCTCTTTTATATCATTCCTCATACAATCCATTATGTTTACTTTGGTTTTCAAAGATGCATATTACTTTTAAATCTATAGCTGCCCCAGCAGACGTGATATTAAGTAATAAAACCACGTCTTTTTTCCATACATCGAGGCAGAAACTTCCATAATACCATGCTAAGATACTTTCTAATAAAAGCGGCGAGACTTCTTAATCCCAGTATGTTCCCGTCTTATCGCATACTTAGGGAAGGCACTTAGGTTATATTGCTCATTAGCGAGCACATTGCCAGTTATTTTATTCATAAAACTAGTGCTATTATGGTGGTTTTCTCGCGAGTAGACTGGGTGTTGTTGTGATTTCGTTTTCGAAGCTGTTTATATGGTTCCGTAACCGAAGGGTACACAACGGGACCCTATTACTAAACCTCCGCTTTTCGTCCGTTCGTCCATCTGTCTGTCAGCGGGCTGTATCTCGTGATACGTTATAGGTAGACAATGGCTTTTTTTTTTCGGATGGGAAATCATCATGGAGGGCCGTAGGCTACTGGTGGGCTGGGTCTCAGCGCAGGTAAAGCTGCTGGAGCCCAGACCTCTGAGGTGTTATCGCTGCCACGTGGGACACCATGTGTCAGTACAGTGCGCCTCGGAGGTTGACCGCAGCTGACTCTGTTTCCGCTGCAGTCAGCCTGAGCTGCGGGACTGTTCGAAAGAGCTACCGTGGCCCCGGAACACAAAGGGCGATGAAGGAACATGGATGGGTATTAGTCAGTAAAAATCTAACACTCCTTCCTGCTCCGCCCAGAGCGGAGTCATTTTATGATAAATCCGAAAAAAAAATAGGTACATAATTGAAATTTACACTAAATTTGTATTTCTGTTGACGCTTTAACAACAAATTATTATTAAAATTAAATTAAAAATAACTTAAAGTGGGTGCATCAGCTACTACGATGTTACGGAATCCTTCATAGGCGAGTCTGACTCGCACTCTACCGGTTTTTGTATTTGCTTAGATTTTTGTCACATCATCTGCAAAGCCTCTTCCCAACTACGTTGGGGTCGGCTTCTAGTCAAACTAGATGCAGCTGAATACTAATAATTTACATGGAGTGACTGCCTATCTGACCTACACAATCCAGCTAGTACTGGGTAACACGATATCGTTTGGTAAGTCACCCATCCACGAACCAACCTAGGCAAGCACCGCTTAACCTAAAGATCGACCCGAGCGGCTGTTATTATTTAGCAGCGAGCTCCTCAGACTTAGGTAGAACAGGGTGTGAACGGACCTCTTCACGAAGCCGTTAACCAAGCATTCTGTACATCAAACTAAGTAACTCTACTCAAAAATTATTGCTGGGAAACGATTTTTTTTTGGGGTATAAAATGTTACGGAAAACTCAATGTAACACACTCAACACATTGTACTGATCGATGCATTGAATAGTAAACGGGTTGTAGGTATTTCATCATCATCATCAGCCTATTAATGTTCCCACTGCTGGGACACAGGCCTCCTCTCTATGACAGGGAATGGGTTATAATCCACCACGCGGGCCCAGTGCGGATTGGTAGAGATGTCATATGTCTTCGAATTTTTGGTTCTAGGATATACCGGTTTCCTCACGATGTTTTCCTTCACCGTTTTGAGAGCAGTTGTGATGAAATAAATTACAAAAAGTAATGCGTCTGCCTGGGTTCATTCAAACCCACGACTTACTGTTGGTAAGTCGGGGCCACCACCACTGGGTCACCGCAGCTCTACTACTACTAATATAATATTATACTGGAAGTATTTAAAGTGAAGTAATTATGACCTTAAAACTAGTATAAAAATAAAAATAAACTTGTAAAAAAGTTGGAACTATGACCTCCATTATCTCCGTAACTAGAAGGTTCCCAGGTATGGTGTAGAACAAAAAAAATATCGCAATGACGGCGAGAGCAAGTGCCTTTCGACTTCGTTATGGATTTATTTACACCCTTTATATCATACAAGAACTTGCAACTGTCAGCAACAAATATACGACATCTTTGTATTGCTCTGCATCATCAATATTCTCATGTCGGTAGCTAATATTTTGTATTGGTGTACGCCCACCGGTAGCTATAGAAATATTTATTATGACTGCTTCCTTTTCTTCTTATCTTGATCATTCATATGTATTTTTGAATCAAATTAATGATTTATTCTGTGACCATTCTCATTTCTGACCAATATACCAACAATCATCATTATAAGTTGAAAGTGTTCATGCTATATCCCTTTTTCCATGTCATCATCAATTTGTCCCACCTTTTCCCAACTATTTTGGGGTCGGCTTCCAGTCCAACCGGATGCAGCTGAATACCAGTATTATACATGGAGCGACAGCCTATCTGACCTCCACAACCCAGTTAGTACTGGGTAATACGATACCCCTTGGTAAGATGGTTGTCAAATTTCCGGGGCACTGACTACCTGTAATGCCTGTGAAATATCTACAAATGACAGCCGGAACCAACGGCTTAACGTGCTTTCTGAAGCACAGAGGAAACTCGGTATGTAATGAACGGTCACCCATCCACGGACCAACCTAGGCAAGCGCAGCTTAACCATAAGATCGACCCGAGCGGCTGTTATTATTTAACCACGAGCTATATATATATCTCATTTCCCATATCATTCATAAATAAAATATCATCTACGTCTCCAGCTTTTTTTCCAATCGACAGTTTCCTACCACGTCGATCACCCGTGTACACAGTGGTGACTAATGGTCCAGTCGTGACGCTCGATACCATCGTTGTTTGTACAACATTTATCGATAGTTTGTATCTTTAGTACTGTGTGTTGTTAAGAAATCGACCGTTTTTTGTTTTAGTTGTTTAGGTAATAAGTCTGTGTGAGGTGTTGTGTTAGTAGGCTATCTTGGAAATTCAATCAAAACGATCTTATACTTGGTGCCAATTAAGATGAGAATAACGGGCATCGACCCACCTACATTTATTAAACTTCTTAACTTTGAAAACCAAAAATAAGCCTGTTCAAGTCTGGAATCGTCATCTATCGTGACCATCTATCGTGATGACACATTTTTTTGTAATGAAAAACGATACAAATGGTTTATTTGTTTTGGTTCGTACGAAGAGATATTACGGAAAGGGCAATGACCACTATACTCATCTTAATTGGCGCCAACTATAGTCCTTTTTAGTTAAGTTAGGGACATAGTCTGCGATTCTCCATAAAATTATTGCCGAAGTCGACGTTTCGTATTGCCCTTTTTTAACCGACTTCCAAAAGGAGGAGGTTCTCAATTCGGTTGGTATTTTTTTTTTTTTTTTTTTTTTTTTTTTATGTATGTACACCGATTACTCTGCCGTTTATGATCCGATTTACGTGATTCTTTTTTAGTTTGATGCGAAATAGTTGCCATTTGGTCCCATAAAAATTTAACATGGTTTGGCTCAGCAGTTTTCATTTTATGAACATTTTTACTTCAGTTGTGTGGTATAATTTTATGTATGTTCACCGATTTCTCCTCGATTTGTGGAGCGATTCTCAAAATTCTTTTTTTGTTTGAAAGAATATACTCCAGAGATGGTCGTATTTAAATTTGGTGAAGATCTGATGCTGATCTTCGGAGATATACAATGGAACTCTTCAAAACTAGATGGTAAATCGGTCGTGATAGCTGCAATCGCTTGGATGTTTATTGTTTACACAACATCATGACGTAACATCACGCCTGTATGCTCTGAGGGGTACGCAGATGTGTACAATACACCCAAATTTCGACAGTTTAGGTATGTCAAGTTCCATTTATTGGGGATAAGTCTATTACCATGACATGTATTTTTAACAATGTAAAATAAATGCATAGCAAATATATGTATAGGATATTACAACTAAAAATGGAAAAATAAAAAAACTTTTTTACAAAAAAAATAAAACCGACTTCAAAAAACACAAAAAAGTGAAAAATAACTTTAGCTTCAGAAGTCGGTGACAGAAAAAAACTAAATGAATCAAACAAAGGTCACCGACTTCTGAAGCTAAAGTTATTTTTCACTTTTTTGTGTTTTTTGAAGTCGGTTTTATTTTTTCCTGATTCCTTCCTAATGCCTCTAGAGCAATTATTTTATTCATAAAATCAAGGCCCACTGTGGACACGTTCTGTCCCACATTGTTTTTGTTCAGCAAGTCATAAGTAAAGACAATATGACCCTCCTAACGTGACCCTCCTCCTTTCTGTGTGAATGATGACGTCGATGAGATGAAATCAGAAATGAATGACAGAAGAAGACCCAAAATGAAGAAAAAAAAAACGATGATGGTGTGAAAGTGTTCAAAAGCCGGTTTAACACATCTAAAAGAAAAAAGAAAACAAACCAAAAAGTCGAGATCGATGTCAATATGTTCAAAGTTACGAAGTAAAGTGTCATATGTCCCGCGGTGACCGCAAATGAGGGGCAGACAGAAAATAAAAATAATTTGTCAAACTAGTCCGGCGAGTCGGCGGCTACCCGACCGCGGTTTACATGGAGCTAAGAAGGCGTAGTAAGCACAGTTGGAAACGTCTCCGGAATGAATGTAATGTATTGAACGAACAACGTACCTATTACTCCTTGAGGCTCGTGGCTAAATAATAACAGCCGCTCGGGTCGGTCGTTAGGTTAAGCCGTGCTTACCTAGGTTGTTCTGTGGATGGGTGACCACCCATTACATACCGAGTTTCCTCCGTGCCTCGGAAAGCACGTTAAGCCGTTGGTCCCGGCTATCATTTGTAGATCTTTGACAGTCGTTAAGTAGTCAGTGGTCCAAAAAGTCTGACAACCGTCTTCAAAGGGGTTTCATATTACCAAGTACTAACTGGGTTGTGGAGGTCAGATAGGCAGTCGCTCCATGTAAAATACTGATATTCAGCTGCATCGGGTAAAACTGGAAGCCGACCCCAACACAGTTGGGAAAAGGCTAGGCAGATGAGATGATGAACTAAAAAAAAAGATAAATGTAAGAGTAGAAGACTAAAAAAACGATGAATGGACTGTGTAAATGATGATATATCAAGAAAGAAGGTGGCTGATGAGACGACAAGTAATAGAGAAGTATGGAAGAAAAAGACATGCTGCGCCGACCACAAATGAATTGGAATAAGGGCAAGAAAATGATGATTATGATGATGATTGTGGTCTCAAAAAGGAATCACACGAACAAATTCCTACTCAAAATGCTACTTCCACTTGGTCAAAACACAAATGATTCAGGTTTAATTAGAAACTCAAATCGTCAATATTCACACACTACCGTATCCACACATTACTTAAGCAACGTAAATAGATGGTATCTTAGCACACAGTCCGTTAACGCGTATTAGACACTTGATCGATCTGCTGTGGCGCCCGAAACATCTTGTATGTCGATCACTACACACTTAAGGGGAATTGTAATACTCTTAGGAAAGGAGGCATTTGACTTGAGACTAAAATCGATTGGTACGTTCTGTTTCAACGTTTTCGAAAAGGACATCACTTTTATTTGACTTCTTTTCAAGTGCTAGAACATCAAGCTACTACAATCT
This sequence comes from Xestia xanthographa, assembly GCA_905147715.2. NCBI lineage: Eukaryota > Metazoa > Arthropoda > Insecta > Lepidoptera > Noctuidae > Xestia > Xestia xanthographa. The sequence goes on along the minus strand of LR990668.1, from coordinate 10,369,500 downwards.
GTCAAATTACTTTAATAGATTTTCAACCTTATCGCTAAAGCTTAGCTTAGCTAAGCTTCAAGGTTGATTTGAATGTTTCGGGAAGCTTGATGTGCTTGGCGTCTGTACTTCTGCTTCCTTCCAATTATACAATAGATGCTATTATCTGTAAATGTGTTAACGGAGATATAAAACCAGACCAGTCTATGACCAGATGAATGAAAGAGGACGAAACAAAAGGAGTATGTAGACGAAGTAGATATAGGCTTATAGTTCCTGCCAAGAGAAAAAAGTGCCAGTTACAGGGTGGAAGTCACTGACGCACAAAACAACAAAACAACGCAACGGAAAAAACAGCTGATAACAAAAAAACAAAGATGTTGTTATTCAAAGATTATGAAATATTGCACTAGACAAGGCTACTTACTTCCAAAAGTCCCACCAGGGAGTTACTTTCTGAACCCGGACATATCACAAGAATAAGCTGGCTCATGACACCTCAATCGTCAGGGGACACTACACTATTATGTTGCCTTCACAAGCCTTCATACCACACAATTTTTGACACATAGGAAGCTACAGTCACATGAGTAAGTAAACGGAACAGAGTGTAAGCTTCTTAAGAACGTGCAAAATTGTTACCTATTTTGGTAGGGTTGTCACAATAAGTGAAACCAAATTAAAGAAAGCAAAAAATAAAACTTTATTCTATTCAGGGGTTATGGCAGGCCTGTCTCACTTCCATACAAGCGGCGCAAAAACCCCGAGATATTTACCTACTATTCTGGAAAACAAGCTAATTTCAACCTTTTGCATTGCGCATAGCGTTCATAGTACAATAACTGCCTGCCGTCTCGCTTCAATCTGCTAGGGCTGTCAGAGGTACTTTACGGTATTAACAGTTTATTATTGTTTCGCGGGTGCGTGCGCTGCGTGTGCGGTGCGACAAGTCGAGTGAGTGCAAGCCTATTGAGACTAGTGCGGTGGCCGCAAGTTTGCGGTTATCATACCTAAACTCGGGAGTGAAACTTCTGTACCGTAAGGTACTAATATATATTCTGTGGTTATGGCATGAGTCCCATACAAAAATGTTTAGTTTCCTTTCAGCTCAATCAAACATCGAATTGGTTTAAATCTTACTTTCAATATTTGAACTCAATACACATACCTAATACCTACTACATACTAACCCGCTCACATACCTACATATGTTTAGTAAAAGCTTGAAATAATAATAAAAAGGTAAAAACACACCTTGTAGTACTTACCCTCTTCTTATTCAAAAAAGGATCATACAATAAAATAAAGGTCCTCACATGAAAAAGTAATAATCAATTATTTACTTACCTATTGTAGGTACTCCTTGGGATAGTTAAGGTATGATATATTTTTATTTTTTCTAGTATTATTCATACACACGGTACATTAAACAACCACGTTTTTACACAAAAATGTTCAAACTCGTCACAAAACAAACAACGTGAGTTACCCTGACAACCATCAGATCGTCAACTGGCTGTGACAGCGTAAACCGGTTTTTTCCACTCGCCGCGTACGCGACAAGCGGTCAGTGGTCACGCACACCTGCTCCGCGCGCTTGTAGTAGTGCAACCGATTCGCACGGTTGTATGAAGATTATACTCTGTTCCGTTTACTTACTCATGTGCTACAGTCGTAAATTAAAAAGGATTTTGTTGCACAAAAACATCTGAGCATCGTTTGTGAATTTTGAAAATACATGGAATGTGATTTCATCATCATCATCCGCCTAGCCTTTTCCGAACTATGTTGGTCGGCTTCTAGTCTAATTGGATTCAGCTGAATACCAGTATTACCTCCATAAGTCAGTACTGGCTATTACGATACCTCTTGGTAAGACTGGTTGTCAGACTTTCGGGCCACTGACTACCAGTAACGACTGTCAAAGGTCTGCAAATGACAGCCAGGATCTACGGGCTTAACGTGCTTTACGAGGCATGGAGGAAACTCGGTATGTGTTGGTCAATCGTCCACGGACCAACCTAGAATAATAAGAGAAAGAAGTCCTTTAGGCCGGTCAGAATAAATTCGCAAATTAAAACCTTGGAATTAATTTCTTCAATAGATGATATTAAATAAACTATGTGTTATCTATCAGTCATGGATGGAAATACATAACGGCAGAAGATTGATGAATAGTAATCATGATATTTGTAAACGCCGGAAGCACATACCCCCTAGGCATACTGCGTCTGAGTGTAGTATCTACCTGCCTATTACAGCTGATATACTAAGATATCAGATCGGTACATAATATGTGTATTTATGATAATTGTGTCCTCCCTACGGCTATATAGCTTCTGCGTAGATCAATCTGTCGGCAAGATTAAGCAGTTAGCATTGATAACCTAGTGGTGTGACTGTCGGTCATGGTCTCAAGTTCGAACCCAAGACACGCACCTCAAATTTTTCGGATTCATGTGAGTATTGTATAATTATCACTTGCTTCGGTGAAGGAAAAACATCGTGAGGAAACCAGCATGCCTTAGAGATATTTCTCGACGGCATGTTAAGCCAAGTCTGAGGTCGATGGGTGACTTATAACTCTGTCACCAGGTTACTAAAAAACCGCACGAGAAAGTAGAAGTTTATAGTCATTCAACACTTTCCTGTGAAGAAAAAAAAAAAGTCGTCAAAACAACGTTGTGTGTCGTGTGTGTGTGTGTCGTGTGTTTGTTGTGTGTCGTGTGTGTGTGTTGTGTGTCGTGTGTTGTCTGTTGTGTTTAACGTAGCCCAACAAACTTTTACTTTAGAAAAACCAAATGCATCACTTCCCCTTAACGAAGAACTTGAGAAAATGGTCATTTAATCCGCTTAAGAAAGCATAAAGGAGAAACAATCTAACAGTAGATCGAAATCATTGATAAAGTTCTGGGTCTGGACATAATTTGTGACAAGTGACCCGTGTGGGCACACTACAGTAAGTTCACATGGGACATTACGATTTGTATGACGTTTTACTACTTTAGGATTAGTTGGATAAAATGTTTACACGTGTGGAGTGTTTATGAGAGTAGAAGTTTGAATGTTTTGCACTAGAAAAAATTGCTTGGAAAAATTATTGAAATACTGTATGTTTCCCGCGATTTTCGTTCGCGTGAAATTGTTATAAAAATACTACTTCCCTTTTTGAATCGGATTTTTTACCAATTTCAATGGTTTTATTTTTGTTTGCATGGAACTCATAATAATTCTTATTTTGAAATAAAAACAGCCTTAGTTACTCCTTATAGCTCCTTACAGCACCATGCTGAGATAGGGCCTTGTGGCCTCGTACAGGACTAATTTCATTTCTATTTATTTGTATGCCTTTTTTTTCTTTTTAAGTTTAATTTTATTAGTTTTGCCGATAATTTAATCATTTTAATAAGTGTTTTTTCTTTATTTTCTTTCTTTCTTATAACATGAGCTTTCTGCCATTCTCCATTTGCCATGCGTTCGTGTTCCACGCGCGCCTCAAAGAGAGTCAGCAAAAAGGAAGGGGTCCGTAAGGACCGATGCCTGCCGGGGTTGCGGGACAGTTCGAAAGAGATACCGTGGCCCCGGAACACAAAGGGCGATGAAGGAACATGGATGGGTTTTAGTCAGTAAAATTCTGACACTCCCTCCTGCTCCGCCCAGAGCGGGAGGATTCATTTGATGATTTCCCAACCGAAACAAAAAGGCTTTCTGCCAGTAAAAGTCATGTCAAAATGGGCTCAGCCGTTTCGGAGATCAGCCGTCACAATCGGATTTTGTTATCAATTTCAAGGGTTTTATTTTTTTGGCACGGAACCCTAATTACTTTTCTGAAATTAAAGTAGCCTTAGCCTTAGCCAGGGATTAATTTTTTATACATTTTTAATCCGCGTACAAGTACATCCGTGACGGTATTTGAATATTTTAATCCGTATAGATAGTTTGGATAATTCTATTAGTTTTTGTTGATTATAACTTAGCATAATATATTGAATTTATTCTTCTTAATTGTTATAATTGCGAAAGTTTGAAAGTATGGATGGATTTTTGTTACTTTTAACGCAAAAACTATGAACCGGATTTGAATGCGATCTAGCACACAGATAGTTTATAACCTGGATTAACACATAGGTTACTTTTTATTCCGGTAGTATGATTCCTTTGGACAATGCAACTCTTCTTGTGGTAGTTCAAACTTCGTTTGAAACACTGTTAGAATAAGGTTCTGATCAGCTTGCACTACAAAGTGATTGTTACGTCAGTCACTGCGGGCCGAATATTGCGAAATGAGTTTTGCGATTTACAAAAAATCAATTAATTGGACTATAAAAAAGTAAAACACTATCATGCTAATAATTATGTTGCTGGTAGAATTATTTGCCAAAAAAAACAGAATGATCGCATGTATGGTTTTTACTCGTTAAAATATTTTTTTAGATATAAGTAGGTGATTTTTTTCTATCGATTAAAATTAGTTTTATTATGTTTTCAAAACTCTATCGTACTAGCTTAGATCCTGCAGAATATCATATATATTTTTGGTTTTGTTTATTGCAGTTAATCATATGCTTTTTTTCATTATAAAATTCGCTTTTAGGTCATGTAGTCGCCTTAAACAGAATTTGTTTCCTTAAAGCCAGTCTGACCTTAATAAGCTGATGCAATTAACCTGAGACTAGCACGCGTGGTGTAAACGTAACGTAAATCCATCGATTTAAAATTAAAAATACTCGTTTCGGAGGGATGAAACGCATGTGACTAAAAGAGTGATGAATGTAAATGTTGATGGATGGAAAAGGAGAGGTAGGAAAACCAAAGAAAAGATGGATGGATTGTGTGAGGAATGATATGAAAGAGAAAGAGAGAGAGAGAGAGAGAGAGAGATGAGATGATGATGAGAGAGTAAATGATGCCGTGACGTCTGACAGGGAAGAATGGAACGTATTAAAGTATTAAACTATCTACAGGATGTATAAGACCTCATCACGAAGCCGTCAACCAAGCATTCTGTACATCAAACTAAGTAACTTTACGCAAAAATTATTGCTGGGAAACGACTCTTTTTTTGGCAGAAAAGTCATGTTTTATTTATTTATTAAAACTTTATGCACAAGTAAAAAAACTGTACAAAGGCGGACTTAATGCCTTGGGCATTTTCCACCAGTCTACCTTAGGGTGATGCAGAGATAGTACACAGTAGGTGCAATAACAGAAAAAAAGACTAGAAAATATTTATAAATTTATAACTAAAACATAAGAATAAATACATATATACATACATATAACAAAATATATATATATATATTAATATAAAAAGTGAAGAGAGATTAACAAGAAAAATAAATAAAAACTAACAACTTAGTTCTGAGACGAATCTGCCAACTTCTTGTGAATATGCTCTCGAGCTTTCACTTTGAAGGTGAAACGACTAGTCAACGTCCTGATACTCTGGGGGAGTGCATTCCAAAGAAAGACCGCCTGGACAAAGAAAGAAGATTTTATAAAGCCAGATCGGTGAGAAGGACAGCGTAGAAGACGGTTATTGGAAGAACGAAGATTTTTCGTGTGCGCAGAGCATAAATATTGAAAATGAGAAGTCAGATAAGAAGGAGAAGTGGGTTTGTGAAGAATAGAAAACAGGGTTGTCAAAGCCCTCAATGCTCTGCGTTGCCGGATGGGCAACCACCTTAACAGCGATCGATGTGCAGATACATGATCATACTTGCGAAGATTGAAGACGAATCGAATACAGTTATTAAGAAGTCGGTCAAGTTTATTGAGGAGTTCTGCATTCAGGTCATAGTAGCACACATCACCATAGTCAATCATGGGGAATAGAATAGATTAGGGACTGTACAAGCATAGCCTTGATGTGTGATGGGAGAATATTTTTCAGCCGATAGAGCGACCGCAATGTTCCGGTGACTGAACGGTGTTCTGGTGATGGTTTTGTGGTAGAACTCAATGTAACGCACTCAAAACATTGTGCTGATGGATGGATTGAATAGTACAGGGTTTGTAGGTGTTTAAAGTAAAATCTAACATTAAAAACTTGGATTTAAAAATAAAACTAGTCAAAAATTTGGAACTATAATAAAATATATATAAATATATATATAAATATAATATAAAAATATCAATATCTCCGTAACTAGAAGGTTCCCAAGTATGGTGTAGAACAAAAAAAATATCGCAATGACGAGGAGAACAAGTGCCTTTCGGCTTCGTTAACAGGTGTTTTACACCCTTTATGTAGTACAACTATCTGGTGTCCACGACACAAGCCTCGTTGCTTAGTGTGGGACTAGGTAGCGCTGTGTGTAAAGTCCAGGGATATTTATTTCTATTTAGGGATATTTATTTTTTGAACATATTGTCGTGTTTAGTCGTGTGGTATCCGGCAGAGTAGAATAGAACCAACCCATTACACTCACGGGTGTCGTATAAGGCGACTAATGTCTGAGGCAGAATACCTTGCGCCTCCGTAGACCTGAGAATGGGCAGCAGCGTTTTCTGTTAGTCTTTCATCACTGCGATCTCCAATCCGCCTGCCAAGCGTGGAGATTACGGCAAATTCCTCCCATGATGGGAGAGGCTTATGTCCAGCAGTGGACTCCATCGAGGCTTGGCTGGCTATTGTCGTGTTCAATTATAATAATATTATTTAATTTTACTGTGTAATTGAGTGTTTTTCTCTTTTATGTGTTGTTATTGTATGTTTTCTATATTGTATGTAAGTATTATAGCATCGTATTGGACAAATCTGTAATGATGCTATAATTAGTGGTAAATAAATAAATAATAAAATAAATAATTTATTTATTTATTTTATTACGCCGACCCCAAATAGAATGACATAAGGGCGGGAAGATGATGATAACTCGTTTCATATTTAATATTTTCATAATTTATTCATTTCCATGGATGATACTAATTGTGATTTGAATAATTAAACTAAAATACGAACAAGGAGCTCGTGGCTAAATAATAACAACCACTCGGGTCGACCTTTAGGTTAAGCTGTGCTTGCCTAGGTTGGTCTGTGGATGGGTGACCGCCCATTAAATACCGAGTTTCCTCCGTGCCTCGGAAAGCAAGTTAAGCCGTTGGTCCCGGCTGTCATTTGTAGATCTTTGACAGTCGTTAGGTAGTCAGAGGCCCAAAAAGACTGACAACCAGTCTTATCAAGGGGTATCGTATTACCCGGTACTAACTGGGTTATGGAGGTCAGATAGGCGACTACCTATACGATATAACGATGATGGAGCGACTGCTCCATGTATAATACTGGTATTCAGCTGCGTCCGGTAAAACTGGAAGCCGACCCCAACATAGTTGGGAAAAGGCTAGGCAGATGATGATTTTCATAATTTATTAATTTCCATGGATGATATTAATTGTGATTTGAATGATTTAACTAAAATGCTATAGCAGACACCCCTCACTCATGCTAGTGCCTCAGATTTCTCAAACTTTAGTTATGCTACTAATTCCTAGTCTATACTAATATTATCCTTTGCTCGCTCTATACCTGTAGCACTTCAATACCCGCAATTACAGACACAATTAAAATAACAATGCACTGTGCCTCTGGAGGCACGGCCGGGAGCATACGGGTTAACGCAGTGTGCCTAAGTCGCATAAAGAAGTAAAATTTGTTTGTAAGTTTGTATGTTTGTAAGTTTGTATGTAGGGGGTAATCTCCGGAAGTAATGAACCAATTTTAAAAATTGTTTCACTGGTAGAAAGCTACATTATTCGTGAGTGCTATAGGCTATATTTTATTCCCGTACTCCCACGGGAACGGGAACTACGCGGGTGAAACCGCGGGACGTCAGCTAGTAGAGAATATTTTCCTAAGATAATGGTATTGGTATTGGTATTTTGTCATTTCTATTGTATCTTTTTGTTTCTGTTTATTCTGTGTGAGTTCAATAAATACTTTTCTTTCTTTCTATTAGTATTTTCCTAAGTCAAGAAATAACAATATTATTTCAGCTTAGTGTACTCTAACTTTTTTTTTCTTGTGGTTACAAAATACCACTCAAAAATATTTAGGGGAAATCCGGGACCGCGGTCCTGGTCCCAGAAGCCTCCCGACCCTTATTAATTAAGCCTTCTTTGATTTATAAGTCTAAGGGACTACAGCATCTATTTTTTTTGACGCTCTTGAGCTCAAGGTTAGGTACCTACCTACCTACCCAAATTCTAAAAGTTGTGTTAAAGATGCGTGTTCATGAACTACATGGGTATTCATAAATTGTCATCAAGTTTAAAAGATAAATTAGCCGACCGAATACCTTTCAAAAGATTAATAACCGTTTATAATCTTATTCAACCTTTGACAATCAGTTATTCTTTGGTAACACGTTTTAACGTATTCAAGATTTATTTATATGTAAATAAAACTCATCAACTCCAATGATGGGCAAAGTATAAGGCGCATGTTTATCTTGTATACATATGTACATATATAGTTACATACAAATAAATACAATTGTGGCAGTGGGCAGGGCACATTGCTCGCAGAACGGATGGCCGATGGGGCCGAAAAGTTCTGGAGTGGCGACCGCGAACCGGAAGACCATTGGAAGACTCCCCACTAGGTGGACCGATGACCTGGTGAAGGTTGCGGAAATCCGCTGGATGCGAGTCGCACGGGACCGGTCAATGTGGCGACACTTGGGGGAGGCCTATGGCCAGCAGTGGACGTCTTTCGGCTGAAACGATGACGATGAAATATAATTTTAAGTGTCTGTTGGTATTAAAATAAAATGTTTTTATTGAATACATTATGAAAGTATAGAGGGTGAAATTTTCAATTATGGATGGCCTTAAATACTCAAAGGAGTTTCGAGCCCAACTTTGATAAGAACTGCATCAATGGATTTTTGAAAAATCAATTTTCCTAGCCAAGAATCGAATCCGTTAATTTTGAAAAAACAAAACCAAAGACTGTATTATTCCACACCATTCGATATAACCGACCAAATAAATGAATAATAATGAATAATAATGAATGATGAGAATGATTTGGTAATTTTCCGATCAGCACATAAGCCGAATGAAAACCGAAATGTGTAGCATAGGTTAGCTTCGGAATAACTACCTGCTCTTCGGTTCGAATGTGCCGACCGACCCGGACAAGGTCTATAACGAAGCCGAGCCACTCCATTTTCAAAGTTGGTTAAAAACAGCGTACCACAAATCCAACATCAGTTCTTTGAAACATTATAATTCAACAAACTCAAACACAAGAACTCTAAAAAACTTACTTAACATTCACGTATAAAATATGCTCCAAGTTTCAAAGAACAATAATTAAAATGGCGTTTTAGATGCCTCCGGGCCATATAATTAATTACAGACTAACATACAAATCGTTAAGTTTCGTGTCGGATTCCGAAATGGATGAGAGTTAAATACTGGTCTAAGTTAACATTTTAATTGGTGTAGATATATTTATTTTTTTGATCGCCGAACGTGGCTTTTGCACTGCCGTGTTTAGATTTGGGGTTGATAGGAATAGCATTTATTTGTTTTGTATTTTTTTCTAGTTTGAATTCTGTATGCACTTATCATTAAACTTGTAATACCTGAAGAGTTAGGCAGAGGTGTACTGAATAGTGTGCCCACATTTTGCCAGTTATGTAATAGGGGTATAATAGTAATAGTCCTATGTAATAGGGGGCGAGCCTATTGCCATCAACCGTGCAGAAATCCAGACTCCATGGCTGCTACTTAGAAATTCCTGATGGAAAAACCTAATAACAATTTTCCCGACCAGGGAATCGAACCCAGGATGTCATGCTCAGCAGTAGCGATTACGACCACCATACCAACGAGGCGAGTCGTTCATCAACTGGTCCCACATGCCTACGACCCGCCTACGGGTCGGGGGGCTTTCGGGACCAGGACCACGGTCCCGGATTCCCCTTTTTTTTTTTTTTTTTTCTTTTTTTTCAGATGGGAAGTCATCAAATAACTCCTCCCGCTCTGGGCGGAGCAGGAGGGAGTGTCAGACTTTTACTGACTAAAACCCATCCATGTTCCTTCATCGCCCTTTGTGTTCCGGGGCCGCGGTATCTCTTTCGAACTGTCCCGCAAGTCCCGGATTCCCCTTAAATATGTTTTAGTGGTATTTTGGGACCACAAGAAAACAAAACAAAGTTATGTCTAGGGAAAGTACGGTCAACCAAACATATATTTCGTATCGAGTCGTTCATCAACTGATCCCACATTCCTACGGTCCATTTGGGACGAGTTGATGAAAATCAAAATAAGGACAGTCGTTTGTTTTCATGCCATACAAATCAGAGCAGGAGTGTTGACCCAGTATTATCAATCTCAACTTAGAGGAACTAAAAATTCTAAGACATGTTTTTGACATCTAGCAACCCCCAATGGACCCGTGTGGTGAACTACGGCCTCTTTCCTTCTCATGGGGAGAAGGCCTGTGGGTCAGCAGCAGGAACATTATAGGCTAAGATTATCATGAGAGCAGCGGTGGCCCAGTGGTGGCGGTCCTGATTTACGAACAGTAAATCGTGAGTTCGAACCCAGGCAGGCGCATTACTTTGTCTAATTTATTTCATCACCACTGCTCTCAAAACGGTGAAGGAAAACATCGTGAGGAAACCGGAATGTCCTAGAACCAAAAATTCGAAGACATGTGACATCTACCAACCCGCACTGGGCCCGCGTGGTGGATTATTCCCATTCCTTTTCATGGAGATGAGGCCTGTGTCCTATAATGTTCCCACTAAAAGAGAAAGACCAGAAAGACAGCGGATAGAATGTCACTGTCTTCTGGTCTTTATTGCTGGCATGACACATTATGGAACAATACGTCATGCAAATAGACTGGATACGAAATAAAACTGGTGTTATTGCAGTGCAAGAGGTCTTATTTCCAGCTGTGAACTATGAAAAGTCAAGTTGATTGATTGATGTCAAATAAATGGGTCAGATGATCTCACATAATGCAACAGTTGATTGCGGCTAAGAAAGGAAGGAGCTCTGATGCGATGGTTTATTAAGATGGATGGCAGAAAATGGCGTATCGTCCTAAGTTCATATACCTAATCTGAGATAAAGGTTGGAGAAGGACATTTATGGGTATAATTAAAATTGGTCTATGTGACTTACACCTCAGGATTCTGTACATCATGCGACGTTGCTAAAGACCAGGCAATTTCTGGATATATTTGTAGACAATAAAATGGGGATGAAATATCTATGTGTTTCTGTACACCTTTTTTTTCGGATGGAAAATCATCAAATGTCTCCTCCCGCTCTGGGCGGAGCGGGAGGGAGTGTCAGACATTTACTGACTAAAACACCTCCATGTTCCTTCATCGCCCTTTGTGTTCCGGGGCCACGGTATCTCTTTCGAACAGTCCTATGCAAAATTTCAGGATAATCGGTTTAGTGGTTAAGGCGTGAAAAGGTAACAAACAAACAAACTTACTTTCGCATATTATATAATATTAGTTAGGATTAGGATATCTCCATGACCCCTGTATTATTCGTCGCATCCATCAGCACAATATTTTGTGTACTACCATTTAACCGTGATGTTTCACATCAAAAAAGTTTGTTACACTTTCAGAAATTTGTGGGGCAAATCATAGATTTATTATGCCTATTGTAATTGAAAGAATTTCATTAAAAAATTTCATTAATTGAATTATTATCTATTCCTCATTAGAAAAGTACTTACGAGATAATATCCGTGATTTTCTTTTGTTTCTATGAGCTCCCGTAGTGTAGTGTAAAACCGTGAAAATCTAAACCAGTGCAAAAAAGTTCGTTTCCCAGCGATCATTTTTGCGCAAAATATCTTAATTTGATATACAACACAACAGCCCAAAACGTGGCTGCTGGTCATAAGCCTCTCCCATGATGGGAGGAATTTGCCGTAATCTCCACGCTTGGTAGGCGGATTGGAGATCGCAGTGATGAAAGACTAACAGAAAACGCTGCTGCCCGTTCTCTGGTCTACGGAGGCGCAAGGTGTACTGCCTCACACTTTAGTCGCCTTATACGACACCCGTGAGAGTAACGAGTTGGTTCTATTCTACTCAGTCGGATACCACACGGCTTGATGATATACATAATGCTTTATTAACGGTTTCGTGAAGGCTCTGTAACTTACTTTTCGCATAACCCATCAAAAGCAATTCCTCGGAACCGATCTTGCAGGCTTTATATAACAAAGCAATCATTCCTTTGCAGGAACAGTAACTTATTTCCTCCTCTCTATTACCTCAATGTTGTGACAATTTCTCCAGGGACAGTCTAACGTTACTACTATCAAATGCCATGCTGTAATCTCAAGAGGTTCCCGCAAAGAGCTCCGGTATTGTTTTCAATTGTTTTTATCGTACCTAGTTCAATCGGGTTATTGTACATTCGTCACAAAGTTAATTCGCCACGAAAAAAAGTATGTGTAAACTCGCCACAACTCTATTTTCATGAAGTAAAATCCGCCATATCGTTTATTTCTGTACAGATAGCAGAAAAATCAAACAATAAGTTGATTATAACGTTATTTATTTATTTTTAATAAGCACAGAAATTCACATATAAATCACAGTTCTACTTACTAGAGATGCAACGAATATTCGGTGACTATTCGGTATTTGGCCTATTCGGCCAGTTTTTTCAGTATTCGGTATTCGGTCGAATAGTAAGTAGTATTCGGCCGAATACCGAATACATAAAATAATAGCAAATATCTTATAAAAGCTCGCACTTGCACAAAAGCACTCGCTTTTTTTCCTTCTCCACCACGCGTGATCTTGACTTTACATAGCAAACACAGCCAACTTGGAATCTTCACTGAAAACTTCAAAATATTTCCAAATAGGAGACTTTTTATTCACAACTAAAGCCATTTTAGACAAATTTTAGACAAAGTACATTTAAAACACTGCACGTTGTAACACGATTTGCCGGCTACTGAGCCAAATACTTCCCGCCCGCCCCGTCACCGCCGCACGCACCGCATCAAAACGTGTCGTTACTTGGTAGCGTTGACGTCAATTGTACTGGATCACCCGCCAAATATTCGGCGGCCGAATATTCGGTATTCGGCTGAGAGCGCCGCCGAATATTCGGTATTCGGCCAAATCACTATTCGTTGCATCTCTACTACTTACAGCTAAAATATACGCTAATGTTGTCTGGTTTTGTTCTATTTTAAGGCCACGTTGTCAAGGACAGCATGTGTAATGTTGTTAGTTTTTAGTAATTTGTATAACTGTTCAATATTTTCTAAAAAAATGTAAAATCAAATATGCCATGGTTGATTCAGCTCAAAATTTGGCGTCAAATCTACTAAATTGAAACTGTTAGCTCTTGTCATCCCACTGCTGGGCAAAAGCCTTTCCGTATGACATCTAGTTTTTTTCAATCCAGGGCTAAAGTCCATACAAGCAGTACATTACAAAATTGGGTAGGTTCATGGTCATATGAAATTAGACATAAGAAGACACAAAATTTGAATGAATAATTTTGTATGCGATTGAATCTAATGTATTACAATCTGGTATAATTCAGCTGCATCCATTTAGACTGGAAGCCGACCCCAACACAGTTGGGAAAAGGCTACGCAAATGATGATGATATTACAATTTTCGTGCTCTTAGGCAATGGGTATTTGTGCTGCATCTGGAAACATCTGTTGACTGGTTTGTCATTTACTGTAATTTCGTAGTTACTAACATGAAGTTTGTGTTAAAATAAAAACATTCGAACCTCAGCCTCTGGCCTACTTATAAACTAAATCCTACTGTATTTAACATTATAAAAATGCGAAAGTTTGTGAGGATGTATGGATTGATGTTTGTTACTCTTTCACTCAAAAACTACTAAACGGATTTGAATGGAATTTAGCACAGAGATAGTTTATAACCTGGATTAACACATATAATACTTTTTACCCGGTAAAATCATCCCGTAGGACAATTATCGAACTCCACGCGGGTGAAGCCGCGGTCATAGGTTTATTTATCTATTTATTTTATTTAATGCACAATGTACACAACCAATTTTACACGCTAAGCGTAAACTAGTGAGTACATGACCCTGTTAGGGTGCAGCAAGATAACTTAAAACTAATATTGCAGAGTATCTATCTAGATTTATCCAATGTCAGATAGATAGATCATTAGGAATTAAATATTATATTAATTAAATTTATGTCTAACATTTCATTTCATTTACTTAATAACAATTGTCTGAGTGTGTTTAAGTTTCAATTAATGAAATAAAAATAATTAAATAAACAAAAAACATAACTTGATTATTAATAAATAGAAAAAATATATCATCACTAAGTCAAATCATTTTTTTTTACTTATATTTAATTGTTTTAGACACTTTATAAACCTTCTTCATTGTTTGCCGCAGTAAAACCAAAATAAAATTTCAATCACAACAATAAAATCACGCCAACAGAACTCCCCTTCATTTCCTACTTACCCAATTCGAAAAACGGTTGGACGATAAGCAACGAACTTATTCCTAAAGCGAAGAAAAAAAGTGCCAAGCGCCCAACTGGCAGTGTTCCAATTTCTAGCAATATTGCCAGCTAGACGGCAAGCTTATCCTCTGTTTAAGGTAAATGCCAGCCTCTTGTCACGTCTGAACTCCGCTTTTATGCTGAACTGGCAGACTTTGGTGGTTATTTGACTTTGTGGTTGCCAGGCTATGGTGTAAGTGGAGTGGACGTTTAGATTATGACGTAGTGACATTTTTGATCCAGATAATTTGATTATTATTGATCTGCCTCGTTGGTATAATTATAGCTAGGTTGCAAGCACAACTGCACTCCTAGTCAAGTTACAAACGTTTCGTATCGATTCTCTTTCTACAATCGTGAGCGCCTCGGCGTAAGCGATTGTAGAAACCGCTAAATTGGTAGCCAAGTTGACACGACTGAGTCGATCACTCGTTCTCTATTAATGTCTGTAGAAAAAACCTACACTAAAAACCCAGTCTATGGTGAGCGTTCCTACTGTTGGAACTTTGATTGGTTCGGTGAGTAAAAGACGATTATAGGGAATAATAATCCTTTATTTATTTTAATTCCTGCCTTACATGATCAAATAGGGGGTTACAATTCACTGCAAAGCTACGTAGTTAGAATTTATTTTCGACCTATAGACACTACAATTACCTTACTTATTAAACACTAATTTATAATATTAATATAAGAACGAGCACCCATTTCACTCTGACACGTATGCGGCGTATAGCGCGGTCTGCTCGCACACTATAAAAACGGTGGGCGCCGGCGCAGATCTTCAGTACAAATTTGTTCTCGGAGCCGGTATGTTGTCTGTGGCCGCGGCGACAGTTTACATGAGGCGCTTGCGCCCGTAGTATGCTGGTCCCATACTACCAAAGAGTTTAGCGATCAATATTGTAGAAACGATAACATTCTATTCTATCATTTTGAACGATGTAAACTTGTCAACGAAATTTTTATTGAGATGATGCCCTTCCCATTCATTTGAATAGTTTTCTACTAGCGTTAACGATTGTAGATTGTCAACTTCGCTAGGAGTGCTGATGAGCTTGGGTTTTTCCGTCAGGAATTTCTCAGTAGCAGCCACGGAGTCTAGATTTGCGGCGGATGATGGCAATAGGCTCGCCCCTATTACATGGGACTTAAACATAACTGGTGAAATGTGGGGGTACTATCAGATACACCTCTGCCGTCAGGGATTACAAGCGTGATGTTATGTTATGATTGACTGATTGAAACTGACATTAAAATCTGATTGACTGATTAAATTGAAACTGACATTAACATAAGATCTGCAGGCCTTTTACGTATCTCTGTTGACAGCTGGAAATGATAGTAACTGAGCTCAGTGTCCATCAAATAACTGTCAAAAGGCCCACCAGACCAGTCGTGATCAAATATGACGTCATCGGTGCCCATCGTGGCTGATAGTCACTGTAACTCACTATCATATTTTGACATTCTCGGTTGTCATCAAAGTTCGCTGTACAACCGAAGCTTGATAGTCACTGGAGATGAAAAAGATACGTAGTAGCCCTACTGATTGAAACTAACATTAAATTCCCTTCTGTTACGGTCATCCGTTTCACTCATACAACGTTTTATTACTCTAAATCACTCATTCAGGTCTGAGGCACCAAAATGATCACTTACCTTACATTATTGGGTATTACAGTGAGTTTAAGCTTAACCTTAAGCTAATGATAAATTCTTCTCACACACGATCGAAGCAAATTAAGGATGTGGTCTTAGTGGATGATAATTATTTTATTATTGAATGTGAAATCGGAATAATATAACTATCTCATTGGCTGTTGTAAAAGCCAAGACATGAAAATTAGGATTATTTTAAGCTCGTGACTAAATAATAACAGCCGCACGGGTCGATCGTCCAGGTTAAGCTGCGCTTTTTAAGGTAGGTACGAGTTTTGTCCGTGTCTCAGAAAGCACGTTAAACCGTTGGTCCCGGCTGTCATTTGTAGATCTTTGACAGTGGTCGACCAGTAGTCGTTGGCCCGAAAGTCTGACAACCAGTCTTACCAAGGGGTACCGTATTGCCCAATACTAACTGGGTTGTGGAGGTCAGATAAGCAGTCGCTCTATGTAAAATACAGGTATTCAGCTGCGTTCGAACTAAAGAAAGACTGGAAGCTGACCCCCAATACATTTGGGAAAAGGCTACGCAGATGTTGAGATAGATGTATTTGATAATATATGTAAATTCCTACTTTGAATAAGTAGGTACCAATCTTTCAGACGAGGTGATCGAGATTAAATGTAACATTATAGGTTCAGTAAGCATGTACTCATCTGCCTAGCCTTTTCCCAACTTTGTTGGGGTCGGCTTCCAGTTTTACCGGATGCAGCTGAATACCAGTATTTTACATGGAGCGACTGCCTATCTGACCTCCACAACCCAGTTAGTACCGGGTTATACGATACCCTTGGTAAGACTGGTTGTCAGACTTTTTGGGCCTCTGACTACCTAACGACTGTCAAAGATCTACAAATGACAGCCGGGACCAACGG
Source organism: Xestia xanthographa (assembly GCA_905147715.2). Taxonomy (NCBI): domain Eukaryota; kingdom Metazoa; phylum Arthropoda; class Insecta; order Lepidoptera; family Noctuidae; genus Xestia; species Xestia xanthographa. The sequence continues at coordinate 10,352,459 of LR990668.1, read as the reverse complement.
CTTAATGTGCTTTCCGAGGCACGGAGGAAACTCGGTATGTAATGGGCGGTCACCCATCCACAGACCAACCTAGGCAAGCACGGCTTAACCTAACGATTGACCCGAGCGGCTGTTATTATTTAGCCACGAGCTCCTCTCAGTAAGCTATGTACTAATAAAGATAATGGAGAAATTCTGAGTGAGTTTTTATAACAATTAACATAGCTCTAAAATAATACAGAATTTTACCTAAAATAGTCGACTTATTCCATTGGTTGAAATAAATCTGTCCCGTAGGATTTTAAGCAATTATTTAGGGATAAGATTAGGTTGTTAGGTAAAGGTAAATAAATACCCTATTCTATGTGAGGTATAAATGGTATAAAACACCCTTAATGAACCCGTGAGGCACGTGGTCTTGTCGTCTTTGTAATAATTTTGTACTGCTTTTAACCCGGCTGTACTCGCTAGGTATTTACGAACATTAACACTCGCTACCGGGTAATAAATACCACAGACTTGAAATGCCATTATTTTCGAAAACACGTTTAAGTTTTAATATTTGACAATGTATTTGTGTTATTGGTACTACTGTCTATAAATAAAACAAAAAATTAAAGTGTTAATGTTTAATTGTTTGTAATTAGAGCTTATCCTAAAAAAACAATAAAAAAATCTTTTTTTTTGAGTAATCTTACAAAATCAACAATAATAAAAGAAAATCTTACATATTTGGCAAAAAGGACATTGATATCAAAAATAAACTAGGTACACTCGTAAAATACTAAAAAATAATGAAACTTCTAAAGTGAGTGAACATTGAGATAATCAACACTAAACAAACTGTTCTAAATGTCTTCCTGGAAACGTAACTACTTCACTCTATCACGGAACGTCGCTACCGGGTATTTTCTACCCATACTCACTTTACACGTCCTCCATTAACAAGCGCCACGCGCAAACTGGCTGCCCCGTGGAGTGGGGGCGTGTAAGCTATCGGCTCGAAGGTACTTAGAATCTTGGGTTGCCAGAATGCGTAGAAAAAAAAATACAACCAATTTTAGTGCCCTGTGGTATTTTTTACCCAGTAGCGAGTACTGCCGGGTTAAATTTAAGTCTTAAATGTTATAAATTAGCCTCTAAATATCTCCATGACCCCTGTAATCGTCATTCCTGTGCATCCATCAGCACAATGCTTTGAGCACGTTACACTGCGCGATACCATAAACAGTAATTTTTCACATAAAAAAACCGGCAATAGTTTTTGCGCAGTGTTACTTATTTTGAGGTACATAATGCTTGGTTGACAGCTTGGCCTTGAACATGAATGGTTCGTATACACCTTTTATTTAGTTACTAAATCTAAACGTCACAAATTATCTTACTACAATTTCACCCGCACCCGCTCCCGCTACCGCCTATCAATAAAGTCACATCCAAAAGCGATCACTTACAGAACACTTAAAATATATTACCGTTAATGCTCGGTTTAACTCGAGCAACTTAAATTGTGTACGGTCAACCGCACTTGGACCACTAAAACCTACCTTACTGCTTTGACATAAAGGCACTGCTAACGTCACCATAGACGTGCGGTTTACTGTACTTTCTATATGCATTTAACAGCTATTCTCACGAACTATCTCCGATTTCCGGCCAAAGCGGTGTTAAATAAAGATTAATTACTGAGTAATTATTTAAATATTTATTTTGTAATTAAAAATAAATATTTAAGGAACACCACACTGCGCTCTAGAACGCAAATTGCGGACGTAGCTTTTAAAGCTGCTAGACTAAAATGAGACTGGGCAGGCCCTGTCTCCCGGCACAGCTGCAGTGGGCCCGAATATCGCAAGACTGGAGCCCTGAGACAGCTAGACGGAACCGCGGAAGACCGAGGAGAAGATGGTGGGACGTCTTGGATGGTTTCCTCACGAATTGGCGAGAAGAAGCACACCATCGTGAGAAGTGGAAGGTGTAGGGAGAGGCCTTTGCTCAAAAGTGACAATACGGGCTAACAAAAAAATAAATATATAGACTCAGGATGGCCTATATCAGAATCTTCCATGTTTCACGTGGGTCAGAAACTCGAACAAAGTCACAAATTGATTCTCCAATGATTTACTTCTCCTTAACTTCACAGATTAACAAAATATAACGCTAACACTCTTTAATTAGGCATAGATAACGATACTAAATTAAATCAACTTAGAAACTGTTAAAGATGGCATCGGAAGTAAGCGATTCGTCGAGCGCGTGGTGCGTTGGCGGTTCTCGATTCCGAAGTGAACAAGATGGCCGCCCCGCTCCCACCGGTGTGACGTTCCGCAAGAATGGCAGCTGACAGACAGCTGACATATGTCATACTGCCATTCTGTTCCGACGTCGTCGACAGCAAACGTCAAATGTCATGTGTCGCGCCGTCACGGCTGGACTGACATTCGACCGTCCTCGGGCGTAGAGCTAACAGGCAATTTTATTATTTCATGGTTAGCTGCTCGTCCAGCCTGACAAGCAACACAGCACTAATTCTAACAAATTTCAGAAGCAACATTATGAAACCATGTATCCCTTCGACCATTATAAATAATGGACCGGATGACATCTCACAAGCTGGACAACACAACCCGGACCGGACGAGTGTGTCCTTTCGACCAGCTTCAATGCATGGACCGGACGACACTGTCCCTTCGACCGGTTCAGACAGGGTCTAGACAAGTGTGTCCCTTCGACCAGCCCCAATGGCATGGACCGGACGGCACTGTCCCTTCGACCAGATCACAGACAGGGTCTAGACAAGTGTGTCCCTTCGACCAGCCCCAATGGCATGGACCGGACGGCACTGTCCCTTCGACCAGATCACAGACAGGGTCTAGACAAGTGTGTCCCTTCGACCAGCCCCAATGGCATGGACCGGACGGCACTGTCCCTTCGACCAAATCACAGACAGGGTCTAGACAAGTGTGTCCCTTCGACCAGCCCCAATGGCATGGACCGGACGGCACCGTCTTTGCGACCAGTTATAACACAGCATTTTAAATACAAAGGAACAGAAATGTGGCATACCTATAAGTTACGGACAATCTTGCTCATTTTGAATTTCGACTTCATCTAGTGCGCCGGGATCAGAGTACACACTGAGTGTATCTGACCCGGCAGTAAGGGTAACTGAATTTGCCGAGACAGTGTCCGAGTCTGTGTTCGACCTTTCATCTCTAATATTTAGGTCATCGCCTCCCTGAATTGTGCTTTGTGGTAGCATGACATCACTACTGGATTCTAATTGCTCCGCATCTTCCGGCGCCGTCTCGGCCTCCTCATCGTTCAACAAACAGGTAGTGACTTCAAGCAAACTTTCATATCCGTGAGGTACTGAGCTTATATTCTCATAGGCATACTTATAAATTCCATGAGAACTATCTAACCTTTTTTTAATTCGTACCGACCGCACCCTTTGATGCTTTGCAAATAACGCACGAGTCGATAATTTTCCGCACGCATTTTGACATTTCGGGGAACCAATACTGCTCATAGCGTTTATCTAAAGCTTTATCCTTTCTTAAATGTTGTAACTTATTATGAACGTGATTTAATAGCGTCCAAATTAAAGAATGGGGAACTACCGACAACCAAGAAACTGTTTTATTACAAACGATTTCCCTAAGGATACCTTTCCTAACGTCTTATGTTTGTGTAACATTCTCCGGTAAATGACCGTTCGAACATTTCTTTATGTCCTGAATTTCAGAGTTACACTTTTGCTCGACAGACAACCAACCTGCAAGCAACTTTACGTTACTTAACAGTTTTCTTTGCAGGAGTAGAACTAAGAAAAGCTTCGAACTTATCTGAACAATGTTCTGCAGTTGCGATCTCAGGTAGGTGGCCATGCGCTAATCACACACATGTCCACGTGACGTTGCTCAGGAGCTGCGCCCGCTGCACCACCGCTCCTACTACCGCTATTCAAATTCGGGTAGCCTGATATCCTTACTCGAACCTCCTGGTATGTCTCGTGTGATGGTTACCCTGCAAACAAATAGTCCACGACAGAAATTTGTTCCACTCGGTCACTCCTGACCAAACTCTAGATTCATCGGGTCGGTGAAAGTAAAGAATTCCACTGTTCTGTTTTAACCAAATCCTACTATAATAAAATCATACATACATCATAACATCACACATGTAATCCCCGAAGGGTTAAACAAAAGTGCACCCAGTAGTACACTCAATAGGGGGCGAGCCTATTGCCAACAACCGGCGCAAACCCAGACTCCGTGTCGGCCACAGAAATTCCTGATGGAAAACCGATCAACACCCTACCCAACCCGGGAATCGAACCCAGGACCTCATGCTCAGCAGTCACGCTTGCCATCACAAAACCAACGAGGCAGTTGACTAATTCAAACACGGTTAAATTGGGAATACACAAAAATAGGTCAACCGTTGGGCCATGTACCATAGTCGTTCGATTCAAACTTTAAAACTCTACTGCAATAAAAACTTAGCATCTTACAGAAACCATCAAGTAAAACCTCTAATGCCACGACTCTCTAGCCGACCAGCAATCGCATTGCTCTCACATCCATCAAATGGATCTGCCATGTGCATCACCCACTGACTACACACTACGGTCTTTCCAGACCCCGACCTCTGCCAGAGCTAAACACGCATCGCGTCCCACGGACCACGACTACGTAATAACTACTGGTTCGGTCAAACACACTACTAGTATAACCGAAAGGGTACTAAAACAGTGGTACACAACGTATGCAACGCACACACTACGCATGTAACGCACACACTACGCAAGCTACGCACGGACTACGTATGCAACGCACACACTACGCGAGCTACGCACGGACTACGTATGTATCTCATACACTACGTACGCACTACGTATGCACTACGTCTACACTACGCATCCACTACGCACGCACTACGTATGCACTACGTTCACACTACGTATGCACTACGTATACACTACGTATGCAACCCATTATAGCTCCCCGCCCTACAGGTGCCACACAGGCTTACAAGTGCCACATAGGCTCAGGTTGCCACACAGGCTGCTACCGCTTAAGCTTGCTCAAAATCATCAAATCCTTATCAACATCGACTGGTACGTGACCCACTGGCATCTTTCTTAGCATACCCTGTGCATATTTGTAGGCACCCTTTTTATTCAAAGCTTTCAGTTTTTAACGATCATCGTTATCAAAATGAGTGGAAGCACTAACTTTGGGTATTTTCTTCAATTGACAATTGTGAGCATATTTATACTGGCAATTACAATTTAATGATTGCAAAGTGTATCTGTCCTTCCAATAATAAACTTGTCGGAAACAATTTTCCTCTCTCTCTCCCTCTACATTAGACTCTACATCAGACTCTACATTAGAGTCTACATTAGACTCTACATCAGACTCTACATCAGACTCTACATTAGACTCTACATTAGACTCTACATTAGACTCTACATCAGACTCTACATCAGACTCTACATTAGACTCTAGACTTCTTACACCTCTAACTTCAAATGGTCCTTTGAACTTTGGATCCAGTTTCAATTGATTTCTCTCCTCATTTTATATTAAAACATAATCACCTACTACACATTTCTGAATCTTAGCCTTTGTACTGTCAAACCGATTTTTGTCATAATTGGAACTCTCAACTAGATTCCGCGATGCCTGCTTTCTCATTGCAAAAGGACAACATTGGAAAAGGCCCGATCAAAAAGTTAACAATTCTGTTACTCTCTAGCATAATTCATAAGCAATGCATACTCAACTCGTAAAACTTTCATAAGTGCTCTGTGCTCCAACACAGACAGAAATCGTACCAACGATTCCCTACAGACCCATCGCCACATGTTACTCGACCAACAGACCCATCTCCATGTGTTACTCATAAAGTGCGGTCTAACATTTTCGAGTATGAGTGTTAAAGCTATTCTTAATCAGATTCTCACTGCCAATATAATCAACTATGACATCTAATTCTAGAGGAACTTGGTGGTCGGGGATATTTCTCACACAGGCTAAAATCTTCGAATTACCATTTACTGAACCTTGACCAACACCAGTTATAGTAACGACAAGGTAAATATGCTCACCCTTAAGTCTAGCGAAACAGAAAAGCACTCTGCTCCAGAGTAACAACATGAAAACGACTCACCAAAGTACTTTCATATCCCGGCTCGACGAAAGGTCCACTCGCTTCTCCACCAGCACAGCAGCACTGGACCTGCCTGCTGTGCAGCGTCTGGCAATGTAGCCATACTTAAAGCACACCAGTGAGTTGCTGCTGCTGGCTTGTTGTCACTGCCCAACGCCTGTTGCAGCCGGCACAGGCAACAACTTCCTGGCGGCGGTCGTCTTTGTCCGAAAATCCGCCGGTTCGTGTCCTTGTTTGCCGCATACGTGACGCTTGATTGGTGGCGGTGATGAAAACTTCTGACGTATCTCGTTCCCATCGTCAGTGCGTATATTTTTCTTTTGTTTGTGACTGCTCAGGTTAATGTAGTCGTAAATGTTTCGACGTACACAAATCTGGCCTTGAACAATTCTTTAAACTGGATTCCTTCCACTGCATTCACAACAAGAAACAAGTCAGCGATGACACACCACGAGCGCGCATTGTTTTTACACTTTTCCTGGTTAGCACTGTCACTTATACCATGTGGGGCGTTTGAGTTGCATCCCACTTCTGATATAGACTCAGGATGGCCTATATCAGAATCTTCCATGTTTCACGTGGGTCAGAAACTCGAACAAAGTCACAAATTGATTCTCCAATGATTTACTTCTCCTTAACTTCACAGATTAACAAAATATAACGCTAACACTCTTTAATTAGGCATAGATAACGATACTAAATTAAATCAACTTAGAAACTGTTAAAGATGGCATCGGAAGTAAGCGATTCGTCGAGCGCGTGGTGCGTTGGCGGTTCTCGATTCCGAAGTGAACAAGATGGCCGCCCCGCTCCCACCGGTGTGACGTTCCGCAAGAATGGCAGCTGACAGACAGCTGACATATGTCATACTGCCATTCTGTTCCGACGTCGTCGACAGCAAACGTCAAATGTCATGTGTCGCGCCGTCAAATATAATATTTTTATTATTTTAGGCTCTTGCAAATAAATATAAAGGTTATGCTATGTTAGTGCATTTTAAGAATGCTACACACAAGACTGACTTACTGGCATCGTGCACCCGTTGCCCCTACGGGCATCGGGCATCCGGCATCACTACCGTCAACCCTGTGGGTCCTGCATCCAGCTTCTCGGCTCCAGCGTCCCTTCAGCTACTCGCAAGCCAGGGCAGTACTTTACGCGCCCACCTCCATATTACGGAAAAAATTATGACGGGCTTTTGTAAATCCTACGACTTAGAATATTTTTTTTGTTGAAAGTGTTGGTGAGATCGAGTGTACTTTAATTTCGTTGTTTATTTTCTTAGCGTGTCGATAAAAATCAAATAGAGTCAGCCCAAAATTTGGTGACAAGTTTAGCAATTTCAGAAGCGTCTATCAGCTCCTGTGATATGCAAACAACAGGAGAGGTAGAACACCATATCAAGTGTCATCTCTTAGTTATCCATGAACACCACCTGAACAGATTTTCCTTACTTCGGCCAACCTGTGCCCGGAGTCAATTCAAAGACTTCCAGGGCAGCCATTCACTATATAATAATAATAATATATCATTTTTAAGTCAGGTAACAAAATATATATCATATATACCTTACAGACTAACATACATTATTTATAAAAACCACAGAAACCTAATTAAACTATTGAACACGAAGAGATGGCGTCATGTTGCGCTGTGTGGTATTGCGTAGCCTTCCGCGGAATCGCCGATATATGACACCGTTTGGCCAAAACTCTTCCTTGAGGAAGGTCTCAATATGATGACTCGTAGCACGAACGATTTAAAAATCGTGTTGTGGCGCGACTCCAACTTCTCGAACCTCAAGGTCCAGCTGGTCTTCGCTTGGACATACTCCACGATCCCCTCATTCATAACCTTCACTTGGACATACTCCACGATCCCCTCATCCTTAACCGTCACTTGGACATACTCCTTGATCCCCTCATCCATAACCTTTGCTTGGACATACTCCACGATCCCCTCATCCATAACCTTTGCTTGGACATACTCCACGATCCCCTCATCCTTAACCTTCACTTGGACATACTCCACGATCCCCTCATCCATAACCTTTGCTTGGACATACTCCACGATCCCCTCATCCATAACCTTTGCTTGGACATACTCCACGATCCCCTCATCCATAAACTTTGCTTGGACATACTCCACGATCCCCTCATCCTTAACCTTCACTTGGACATACTCCACGATCCCCTCATCCATAACCTTTGCTTGGACATACTCCACGATCCCCTCATCCATAACCTTTGCTTGGACATACTCCACGATCCCCTCATCCTTAACCTTCACTTGGACATACTCCACGATCCCCTCATCCATAACCTTCACTTGGACATACTCCACGATCCCCTCATCCTTAACCTTCACTTGGACATACTCCACGATCCCCTCATCCATAACCTTTGCTTGGACATACTCCACGATCCCCTCATCCATAACCTTTGCTTGGACATACTCCACGATCCCCTCATCCTTAACCTTCACTTGGACATACTCCACGATCCCCTCATCCATAACCTTTGCTTGGACATACTCCACGATCCCCTCATCCATAACCTTTGCTTGGACATACTCCACGATCCCCTCATCCTTAACGTTCACTTGGACATACTCCACGATCCCCTCATCCATAACCTTCACTTGGACATATTCCACGATCCCCTCATCCTTAACCTTCACTTGGACATACTCCACGATCCCCTCATCCATAACCTTTGCTTGGACATACTCCACGATCCCCTCATCCATAACCTTTGCTTGGACATACTCCACGATCCCCTCATCCTTAACCTTCACTTGGACATACTCCACGATCCCCTCATCCATAACCTTTGCTTGGACATACTCCACGATCCCCTCATCCATAACCTTTGCTTGGACATACTCCACGATCCCCTCATCCATAACCTTTGCTTGGACATACTCCACGATCCCCTCATCCTTAACCTTCACTTGGACATACTCCACGATCCCCTCATCCATAACCTTCACTTGGACATAGTCCACGATCCCCTCATCCTTAACCTTCACTTACACATACTCCACGATCCCCTCATCCATAACCTTTGCTTGGACATACTCCACGATCCCCTCATCCATAACCTTTGCTTGGACATACTCCACGATCCCCTCATCCTTAACCTTCACTTGGACATACTCCACGATCCCCTCATCCATAACCTTCACTTGGACATACTCCACGATCCCCTCATCCTTAACATTCACTTGGACATACTCCACGATCCCCTCATCCATAACCTTTGCTTGGACATACTCCACGATCCCCTCATCCTTAACCTTCACTTGGACATACTCCACGATCCCCTCATCCATAGCCTTCACTTGGACATACTCCACGATCCCCTCATCCTTAACCTTCACTTGGACATACTCCACGATCCCCTCATCCATAACCTTCAATTGGACATACTCCACGATCCCCTCATCCTTAACCTTCACTTGGACATACTCCACGATCCCCTCATCCATAACCTTTGCTTGGACATACTCCACGATCCCCTCATCCATAACCTTTGCTTGGACATACTCCACGATCCCCTCATCCTTAACCTTCACTTGGACATACTCCACGATCCCCTCATCCTTAACCTTCACTTGGACATACTCCACGATCCCCTCATCCTTAACCTTCACTTGGACATACTCCACGATCCCCTCATCCATAACCTTCAATTGGACATACTCCACGATCCCCTCATCCTTAACCTTCACTTGGACATACTCCACGATCCCCTCATCCATAACCTTTGCTTGGACATACTCCACGATCCCCTCATCCATAACCTTTGCTTGGACATACTCCACGATCCCCTCATCCTTAACCTTCACTTGGACATACTCCACGATCCCCTCATCCTTAACCTTCACTTGGACATACTCCACGATCCCCTCATCCATAACCTTTGCTTGGACATACTCCACGATCCCCTCATCCATAACCTTTGCTTGGACATACTCCACGATCCCCTCATCCTTAACCTTCACTTGGACATACTCCACGATCCCCTCATCCATAACCTTTGCTTGGACATACTCCACGATCCCCTCATCCTTAACCTTTGCTTAGACATACTCCACGATCCCCTCATCCATAACCTTTGCTTGGACATACTCCACGATCCCCTCATCCTTAATCTTCACTTGGACATACTCCACGATCCCCTCATCCTTAACCTTCACTTGGACATACTCCACGATCCCCTCATCCATAACCTTTGCTTGGACATACTCCACGATCCCCTCTAACCTAACCTTCACTTGGACATACTCCACGATCCCCTCATCCTTAAACTTTGCTTGGACATACTCCACGATCCCCTCATCCTTAACCTTCACTTGGACATACTCCACGATCCCCTCATCCTTAACCTTCACTTGGACATACTCCACGATCCCCTCATCCATAACCTTTGCTTGGACATACTCCACGATCCCCTCATCCATAACCTTTGCTTGGACATACTCCACGATCCCCTCATCCTTAACCTTCACTTGGACATACTCCACGATCCCCTCATCCATAACCTTTGCTTGGACATACTCCACGATCCCCTCATCCTTAACCTTCACTTGGACATACTCCACGATCCCCTCATCCATAACCTTTGCTTGGACATACTCCACGATCCCCTCATCCATAACCTTTGCTTGGACATACTCCACGATCCCCTCATCCTTAATCTTCACTTGGACATACTCCACGATCCCCTCATCCTTAACCTTCACTTGGACATACTCCACGATCCCCTCATCCATAACCTTTGCTTGGACATACTCCACGATCCCCTCATCCATAACCTTTGCTTGGACATACTCCACGATCCCCTCATCCTTAACCTTCACTTGGACATACTCCACGATCCCCTCATCCATAGCCTTCACTTGGACATACTCCACGATCCCCTCATCCTTAACCTTCACTTGGACATACTCCACGATCCCCTCATCCATAACCTTTGCTTGGACATACTCCACGATCCCCTCATCCATAACCTTTGCTTGGACATACTCCACGATCCCCTCATCCTTAACCTTCACTTGGACATACTCCACGATCCCCTCATCCATAACCTTCACTTGGACATACTCCACGATCCCCTCATCCTTAACCTTCACTTGGACATACTCCACGATCCCCTCATCCATAACCTTTGCTTGGACATACTCCACGATCCCCTCATCCTTAACCTATTATGTTTTTGTATTTGTCACTTCAAACACAACAAGCAAAGCTTTGCCGTCTTGTCTATATCAAAACAATCTATCATAACCTTTTCAGTTTCATTTGTGGACTTAATTAAACCTGACGACTCATGTAAATCAATATTTAAGAAACTTGGTTTGTTACCATTACCGTCACTTTACATTTACGAAATCTGTACGTTTGTAATGAAAAACAAACAATTATTTAGGACTGCAAATGATGTGAATCCTCGAAATAGACGAGATCCCTATAAATTAGTGTTGAATGACTTACCTAGGCTAGCTAAATACAATAATAAGTGCCTGGCAATATGTGTGCGCATTTATAATAAAATACCGAGGCATTTTAAAATATTAAATACAAAATTATTTAAAACTAAATTTTATAAATGGTTACTTGAATATAGTTTTTATAGCTTAAGAGAATTTATAGATAAAAAATTTTGATGTTCTTAATATTAAGTGTACTGTTCAGTGTTTGATGCCTGATTACCCTTTTCCCTGTATTCAAAATTTTTGCATGCTTGGTCTTATTAGGCTAAACATGTTTGTGCCATTTAAATTTGTAACACCTTTGTATACCATGTTTTACGCGAATAAATATACTATTACTATTACTATTACTCGAAAGATCAGTTTTCCTTGTAACAAGCACACACATAATTACGAGAATTAATTCAATTTGCTAGACAGACGGACAGTTTCAGCTAAGAATGAATAGAAGTAACATAGTTGAAATATGACGGAGTAAGATCTGCATTCAACAGGTACAGCGAATTGTTAGGGAATGTAGGCCTTATTACGTGTTGCTTGAAGGTATATTTTTGATTGATAGGAATTAGGAGCTTTAGGTAAATTCATAAATATAACCTAACATCAAGCCTGTAATTCCTGAAGGATTAGGCATAAGTGTACCTAATGTAACCACATTTTGCCAGAGCTTAAGTCCCATGTGAAAAGAGGCGAGTCTTTAGCCATCAACCGTCAAATTTTTCGTAGCAGCCACGCTCGAAGCTGTTACTGAGAAATTCCTGTCGGAAAAACCCAATTACAAACTCAAACTCACAGCATTTATTTCAATAAGACCATTACGGCACTTTAGAATGTCAAAAATAAAAAAAAAAACAAAGCTACAGTCAGTCACAAGACATAATAACTTGAGAAAGTACCTGTAGTTGCCCATTCCCTAGCGTAGATCTCTATGGAGAAGAACGGGCAAGAAACTCGGGTCGGGGGGCTTTCGGGACCAGGAAATCAAAAATTGTTAAAAAATCTTGGTAACATCATTCATGTTGAGATTATACATATATGTGAGAACGATTTAGAAAGACGTGCACATTAAAAGCGTCCAGAGCAAAATATTAAATCAACAGTTCAAAAATAAAGTAATTAAAATGAACCGTGGCAGCTAAGAGATGAGCAGTCCCAATTGACAGCGCCCGTACACGAACATGACGCATGTATCGGCGCCATTTTTACACTTTTCCCGACCTGGTAAACGAAACCCAAGATCTCTCGACTCATGCTCAGTATTTGCGCTTCCGAACGCTCAACCAACGAGGCAGCAACACCACTGCCAACAACACCACTAATCAGAGCAACACGTAATACGAACTCTCACAGATCTTCTTGTCCGTTTTAATTTCGTCACTGCCCTGTTTTCGCAGATATGAAAAACAGTAGAAAAAGACTGCGTTTTCACCAGAAATATACGAGGACCTGCAGAGAGAGAGATGTGCATAACACTAAATAATCACATAACTAGCTTAGCTCAAAATGTGAAAAAGGAGCACTACTATTGGTTAGTTGCACGGACGGGTGAGCGAGCGAGCGGAAGAAGACCGCCAAACCGGCCGCGAACGAGTGGGCGAGCTGAGCGAGCATCGTTTCCACTCTTTTCTTAGTTTTGTTCACACCGCGAACTACAGAGCTATAAGCTCCGCTAACGAGTAGAAAGAATAGCATCGCTGGCATCGTCCGATATTTCGTTCGCAATAGTTTGCATCGCTGACCTAACTTATCTCTATACAGGCTGTAAAAGACCTCATCACGAAGCCGTCAACCAAACATTCTGTACATCAAACTAAATAACTTTACGCAAAAATTATTGCTGGGAAACGACTTTTATTTTTGGGATCAAATATCATGTTTTGTGGTAGAACTCAATGTAACGCACTCAAAACATTGTGCTGATGGATGAATTGAAAAGTACGGGGGTTGTGGAGGTGTTTGAAGTAAAAATCTTACATTAAAAACTTGTATTTAAAAAAATACTTCTGAAAAAGTTGGGACTTTACTTTTTTTTTGAGACCAATATCTCCGTAACTAGAAGGTTCCCAGGTATAGTGTAGAATAATAGTACATTTTGATACAAGTAGAGAAAGTTTGTTATTGCATTCGAGGCGGAATTATAACACCTGTGCCGTAGGCGAGGGTGTTTTTGAGCCGAGAACTGCAATAACAAATGTCCACGTGTATCAAACGACGTTTTTCAATACACTTTTGAAGAAATAAAATAAAATATAACGAAAAATATTTTTGTCACGAATTAGCTAAGAAACTATGATTTTAATTTTCTTTTTTTTTGCTCTCTGCTTTCGCCAGGTTGAACGAGAGGCAAAGGTATGAAGCCGTTAAACAGCCTAATATAAAAAAAATAGATTTATTTTATATTTTGAATTCAGAACACAAATCAATGTTAATTTGTGTATAAAAATAACTATTAGTTTTTAATAATCATGTTTATCTATGATATTCTATTTATAAACACAATTTTAATATTCCAAAAATATTTATGCCGTAAAGACGCGTAGTGCTTTGCCAAATAAAAAAAAAACATTCACCTCAGACTTGTATTTCTGTATCAATACGTTTGATTGACCATTGAAAAAAAAATTAAAACCCTTGTAATGCCGTCCCGGTCTGCGTTCAGCTTTAAAGTTCAGGTGCTGTTCGAGCCAACTCTACTATATTCATGACTTCAAAACCTTTCAGTCGACACTGATACTTAAAGAATTTTCCTTCTAAAGATCCAAAAAGCCAAGAGCAACCCTCTCCCAAGATACTGCATAAACTTGAAAACTTGGAAAAAAACTGTGAAAATAAGAAAATATCATTGTTATTCTTTATTCAACTTCACACGAGCTCTCTGCCTCCCCCCAAAAGCCGCGGCGACGTGATACGAATACTAAATAATAATTATTTACTTGCTTCTGAGGTAACCTTCGAGTAGGGTGACCATATTGGGTGAAGGGATTGGGATATGTGTAAAAATGGTCTATGCCATTATTTTTAGGTCGTTCTGGAACCGAAAGCCATAGACTTGATCATCGAACTCGGAGCGATTGGAACTGTCTTTTAAAAAAAATATAATATCATACATTTAATTTTTCGTGGATTTATTAAAAAAAAATAACAAAAAAAAATCACGAAAGATTTAATTTATGAAAAAAATTATTATTTTTATTGTTGTTTTTTTTTTTTTTTTTAAATATAGCGCCAATCATTTTCAGTTTGATGATCGAGTTTACGGCTTTTAGTTCCAGAACTACCTAAAATTAACCGTGTATTTGGACTAGATTATACTTACTGTCTCGTTGGTAAAATTTTATTCTCTAGGTCTGTACACTGCAGTTAAAATCAGAAACTACTTACTCAGTTCTGAAATATTCTAAATTGCATGCAATTGTCTAAAACATGATATTTTACTTTGCCTAGCCATTACAGCAAAAAATAAAGTTATATAAAACAATAATTATGAAAGTTGGATGAGCTATTTCCGAATTTATTGCCAGCTAAAGTGCGCATAAGAGAATTAACAGCTTAAACTAATATTTGGCCTGTCGACATGATGTGTGGATAAGTCCTCTTAAAAATCCTTAAACATAGCCACCCTACTTAAGGTGGGGGATGAATGTGTTCGTACGTATTCGGAATGTTACTAAGTTCTCTTTTTTCATGAAAAAGATTTCAGGAGGGCTTATATTGACCTCCTGTAAGGTCGCGGGAGACTCCATTATCAGCATAAATTTATAAAGTGCTACCTATAATATGGTATCTATTTGAGTGTGTGTGTGTTTGAAGACAGTATTTTTCCGTAAAAAAATTAAGGAGTATATTTGAAAAAAGAAATGTTGACATTGCCAGAAATTGGTACGAGGAATCAGTGTTTTCGCATTTTTAGAATTTATCTATGGTTTCATGTTTTCCAAATGACTTATAAGACTTTACTTAAGTGGCAGTGGGCAGCACATTGCTTGCAGAACATATGGCCGATGGGACCGAAAAGTACTTCTGGAGTGGCGACCGCGAACCGGAAGACGTTGCGTTAGAAGGCCTCTTACTAGGTGGACCGATGACCGGGTGAAGGTTGCGGGAATCCACTGGATGCGAGTCGCACGGTACTGGTCTATGTGGCGACACTTGGGGGAGGCCTATGTCCAGCAGCGGACGTCTTTCGGCTGAAATGATGATGATGATGATGAAATGACTTATTGTTTGTCGATCCAACCAGTTGGGAGAGGTCTATGGCCATAATAAAGTTATTTTGGCTCAATAAACCTTCATAACATAACATTACGCCTATAATCCCCGAAGGGTTAGGCAGAGGTGTTCCTGATAGTACACCCACATTTCGCCAGTTATATTTATGTCCCATGTAATAGGGGGTTACCTTATTGCCATCAATCCGGCGCAATTCTAGACTCCATGGCTGTTACTGAGAAATTCCTGATGGAAAAACTCAATATCTCTTTGCGCGACCCGGGAATCGAACCCAGGACCTCTTGTTTCGCTAGAACAACGGCAGTCTAAATAAACCTAACCTGCATAATGTTCCTACTGCTGAGACAAAAACGGGACTAAAAGGAGTGGACAGTAATCCACCATGCTTGCCCAAGGCGGATTCGTAAGATAAAGTTTCAACTGCATGATTGATTGTGATCGTACCGATTCTTGGGGAAGCTTATATTCAGCAGGGGTCTTCATAATAATAATAATAAACCATTTATTTCAGGTAACAAAGATCCATAAATACCTTAACCTAAAAATACATACGAATAACAATTTTTGTTAGTCCTAAGCAACTTAAAAAACTATGTTAGTAGCACTTCACTTGCACGATGTTTTGTGCATACTTGTGGAATCTGTCCGCAGAAGCGACGGAACATCACATCCTGCGGCCAAAAACTTTCTTCTAACTCCAGGTGGAGCATACACGTTGGGGTGCGCACCACAAACGCCTTGAAATTGACGTTGTGGTGCGACTCCAGAAGCTGTACTCACCACCTCACACTCGCTGTACTCTATTTCTGTATAATCACCTGCCTTTTTCCAACTATGTTGCAGTCGGCTTCCAGTCAAACTGGATGCAGCTGAATATCAGTATATACATGGAGTGACTGTCTATCTCACCTCCACAACCCGGTTAGTACTAGGAAAAACTTGGTAAAACTGGCAGTCAGACTTTTGGACCACTGACTACCTGCAACGACTGTCAAAGATCTACAACAGCCTCACCAAAGGCACGGAAGAGTCTCGGTATGTAATTAGGACCAACTTCGGCAAACGTAGCTTAATTATTGTTTTAACCATGCGGCTATATCTACGAGCTCCTCGGCACCGGTCTTCTTTTGGCGAGATTTTTAGATGATGTTGCTTTCCCCGAAAAACTTTATTTTAACTCTCCGCAAAGGCTAGGCAGATGACTCGTCATCTGCCTAGCCTTTTCTCAACTATGTTGGGATTGGATTGCAGTCTAAAAGGTAGGTAATACGATACCCCTTGGAAAGACTGGTTGTCAGACTTTCACATTAGCCTTGAGAATATTCAAAACACGTGTACGCATACATTTATTATTTTACACCTTTCCAGGGACACCAAAATCCCAAATGAACGAGGAAATTACGTTAATAATCAAACGCCCACGTTCTCCTGCCTTCAAATGTCATAATTTTCAATATGGCTCTCGAAAATAAAGAAATAAAACATATTCTGTTGAAATTATCTTCGTCTGCACGTTAGGGCGTGTCATTTGTATCTGACATGCTAAGATTACCTGCGAAGTGAGTTTTATGTGTTCGGGCTCCGTTGGAAGTAATATTGTATGATGTTTGTTTGTTTTTAACGATAGCTTATTTAGAGTTAGGTTATGTTAGGTTAATATTTTGCGATTTTATTATTTACTAGCGGACGTCACGCGGTTTCACCCGCGTAGTTCCCGTTCCTGTAAGAGTATGGGGGTAAAATATAGCCTATGTTACTCAAAGTGAATGTAGCTTTCTAATGGTGAAAGAACTTTTGAAATCGGCGCAGTAGTTTTTGAGTTTATTCATTACAAATATTTATTTCATTCATTAAAAATACAAATATTTCCTTTTTACAATATTAGTGAAGACTAGCTTATGCCTGCGGCATCGCCCGCGTGGAGTTCGATAATTGTCCTACAGGGTCATACTGCCGGTATCAAAAGTATTTTATGTGTTAATCTAGGTTATAAGCTATCTCTATGCTAAATTTCATTCAAATCCGTTCTGAAGTTTCTGTGTGAAAGAGTAACAAACATCTTTATAAATCCAAGGTTTGTAAGGACGGATGGATGGGTATAACCATGGAGGTTCTTACCGGTTCTTTTCCCGAAACCCGGTTCTTTTTCCTGTTTTTACTTTAGCCCGAAGAATTGCCAAACATAAGTGGCAGTGGGCAGGGCACATTGCTCGCAAAGCGGATGGCCGATGGGGCCGAAACGTTCTGGAGTGGCGACCGCGAACCGGAAGACGTTGCGTTGGAAGGCCTCCCACTAGGAGGACCGATGACCTGGAAAAGGTTGCGGGAATCCACTGGATGCGAGTCGCACGGGACCGGTCAATGTGGCGACACTTGGGGGAGGCCTATGTCCAGCAGTGGACGTATTTTGGCTGAAATGATGACCGAACGGTGCACCTTTTTCGACGTTTTCTAAGTGCCCATCCAGGCCTATGTGAAATAAAATATTTTGATTTTGATATCCATCTGTCCTTATTTATAAACTTTCGCATTTATAATATTAGTAGGATAGTATAGAAAGTAGTATTCTGGCCGCTTCTGCTGCGGCTGCTAAGATCCTCAAGCGCGATACAGTAACCTTATTTGTAACTACAGTTTTAGAATCCCATTGTCATCGTTGTATATGATTATGTAGGTACATACTTTTAGTCTTCATTTATTATTATTATACAAAAAATAATAAAAAATTCATTCATTCATTCATTCTCATTTCTAAACCATTTGAAAAAATATTGAATAGAAAGAAAGAAAACATACTTATTTGGCACATGCCACAAGTGCACACAACAGAAAATAAAAAAAAAACCATAAACAGAAAAAAAACAACGAGATAATATTGCGTCTTACGGCTGCGCCAAATAGGCCCAATTCGCCAAACTGCCGAGCAGCTAGTTCCCGGCGCTGGAATCATGATAGTCTGCAACAGACAAGACTTTGTGAAGAGAATAGAACTATTTGTCAATCACCATTTATCAGGTTCAAAAGACCAGGAATTAGTAAAGCAGACTTCAAATACATCACATTAATGCCTTACTACTTATTGTATCCACATCGTTGTATTTCCTTCCTACGCAATCCAATAAACACTGGTGTTGATTCTGCTGTGCACAAACTAAACTTAATATAGGCTATTGTTATATTTTTCTCTCTAATAAAACGAGAAAGAGACGGAAGTAATTAAGAGCTGTCAAATTTAATTGGAACTTATATTTCCATACACATGTCGACTAAAAACACGGTGAAGCGCAAGGTATAAACTAGTTTTATATCTCTAACTTAGTTCATAGTTATAGCCGTACTTTTCTCGCATTGCCTTTTAGTAAAATATAGCAATAGCCTAAATTAAGTTTAGTTTGTGCACGCAGAGTCGACACCACTATCTATCTTTCCACACCTTAGGACCATCAGTGCGTGCGTTGTAACCGTTTCCTAACCAAGGCGTGGCAGCGACAAGACCTTATAATATCAACAACTTAGGTTCTACGCAGACAGTTAGCATAAATTAAGTAAGCAGGTCATTTAAAGGTGCTTGCAGGTGATTGGCTGGCCACCTTTCACTGATTGCACTAGTGCGAACTTTGGTCTAGACTCTGGATAGACCTTCACTGAATTTTATATTGAAAGGATCTGCAGGGTGTGGCTTGTAGTTGCTCTTCAGTACATTTGAATGCAATAAACTGACCTTTCTAACGAGTCAACGCTCTTGTCGAGCGTGTCAAAGTTGCCTGGAAATAAATGAATGTTTTTGTATCAGGCTGCACTTCTGTGGAATCAAAACCAGAACAAGCTGGTCTCTTAGCATAAGCATTTATAATCAGCCTGTTATGTTCCCATTGTTGGCACACAGGCCTCCTCTCTATAAGAGAAAATGGCCTATTATCATCTACGCGGGCCATACGCTTCTCCCAAGCTATCAAGTGATGTTACCCAAGCATAGGCTGATCTCTGTGCATAATAAACCTATAATGTTCCCACTGCTGGGACACACGGCCGCCTCTCTATGAGAGGGAATGGGCTATAATCCACCACACGGGCCCAGTGCGGATTGGTAGATGTCACATGTCTTCGAATTTTTGGTTCTGGGACATACCTGTTTCCTCACGATGTTTTCCTTCACCGTTTTGAGAGCAGTGCTAATCAAATAAATTATCTGGGTTCAAACCCACGACTAGACTGCTTGTAAGTCGAGGCCGCCACCACTGCTCTTATTAAAAAATATTACTACGCCACGGCAGCATAAGTTCATAAAAATATCACAAGTATGCGGTCAATTGTACAAAATTCAAAGACTGAGGTGATTATCACATTACACTTCTTCTTCCATAACACTACGTACCTACGTACTCGTAACATATAAATGTATGTACAAAATACCAGTTTGAGGTATTTGAAGCCGAACTTAGACCCAAAAGCTTAAAATGTCTGTCATTTAACTGCTTTCACAAGATCGTTTGTAGAGCATACATACCTAGTGCAAACTTCCTCCCCATCTTTTTACACATCTTTATTTTCTACATCTTTTTTAACATCTTTCTGCTCTCATCACAATTTTCCCAGCCATGTATCATCTTTCACACGAACAATCAGTCGTTTCTTTAGTACTCTAGCTAAGTTGAAATCAAAACCTAATAAGCAAGGCTTTATTGGAAAAATACCGAAAAATGATCCAGTTGAAAACTATCGGCCTATTTGGCGCAGCCGTGAGACACACATTTTTTTTTTCTGTTTGAATTTTAGTTTTTTATTTTTCGTTGTGCCAAATAAATACGTTTTCTTTCTTTGTTTCTTTCAATCATACTCCACATACGAATACTGGTTGACCAAGAAGTGAATATGAAATACATATTCAGTACATAAATCATGCGGTGTCTGTGTTTGGGCGGCGCTCGCTGATTGCTGGCTACTAGCCTGGGTTCGGACGGCCTTCCGTTTTCAACTGGGCTCGAGGAGGGTGGAGGGGGCACGTGAGAAAAATATTTTTTTTAAATATAATTTTATACTTTCTACATTGGTGTGATTAAATGTTTGAACATTTCATCTGACTGCCTTATTGGTGTAATGGGCGCAAGCATGACTGCTGAGCATGAGGTCATTTGTGTTCAATTCCCTGGTGGGGCAAAATGTCATTGAGGATTTTACATTAGGTATCTTCCACTTCACACACACGCATTTTTTTTTTTAATTTTTTTTAATTTTATTTCATTATTACTTTTGTACTTTTTCTTGTTATTCTTTTTAAACATTAGCCCTACAATGACATGTCGCTCTAAATGTACATAATCCCAATCTCGGCGAGGCAGGGGGCCAGGAGTCTATAGCACACTCCAATATTTGTAACACCTCTAAATTGTAACTGTTCTTTGTGGGAGAGAAATAAATGTATTATTATTATTAGGTAATTCTCAGTAGCAGCCACGGAGTTTGGACTTGCATTCGGTTGATGGCAATAGGCTCGCTCCCTATTACATGGGACTTAAACATAACTGGCGAAATGTGGGTTTACTATTAGGTACACCTCTGCCTTACCCTTCAAGGATTACAGGTTTGATGTTATATTCATCTGGCGCGGCTGGAATAGGTGTCGAAAATTTTTACCACGGCAAAGGTTTTTGAAGTTCCTACGTTGAGTCGTTATTTCCTTAGAAATAAGGCTGTGTTTCAGATGAGTGTCAGTGTAAAGACTGCCATACTTAGACAGAAACCATCCAATTCCTCACACGTTGCAATATGGCACATTTTGGCACTTCTTTGAGCACAGTCATCAAACAAAAATGTAGACATAACAGCCAGATGGAATTGCTCAACCAGTTGCCCATAATAAAGATCTCAACTAATCAACATTTTTAGGGTTCCGTAGTCAACTAGGAACCCTTATAGTTTCGCCATGTCTGTCCGTCCGTCCGTCCTCGCTTAATCTCTGTGACCGTTAGCACTAGAAAGCTGAAATTTGGTACCAATATATCACGCCGACAAAGTGGTAAAATAAAAATTGGAAAAAAATGTTTTATTAGGGTAGCCCCCCTATATGTAAAGTGGGAAGTGATTTTTTTTTTAATTTCAACCCTAACGTGTGATATATTGTTGGAAAGGTATTTAAAAATGAATAGGGGTTTCCTAAAATTATTTTTTGATAATGTCAATAATTTCGGAAATAATCGCTCCAAAAGTAAAAAACAATGTGTGTCCCCCCCTCTAACTTTTGAACCATAAGTTTAAAAAATATGAAAAAAATCTAAAAAGTAGAACTTTATAGGGACTTTCTAGGAAAATCATTTTGAACTTGATGGAAACAACAGTTTTTGTACAAAAAAGACAAAAAGTTGTACAAAATAATTTCTAAGACTTAAGTTTGTAGTATATTCGTATATGCAAGCATTTTACATACTCATAAGTGGGAACACTTATTGTGACGGACGGGAAACTACGGAACCCTACACTGAGCGTGGCCCGACACGCTCTTGGCCGGTTTTTTTTTTACATTTTTTGCTCTATTTAATTTTTTCAATCGAACCCATAGCATTAGTCTTCCACTGCTTCCACGAACTTTTTTATCGCGCCACCTTGAACTGAACCAGCCATAAGATTAACTTTGACCAACACAAAGCCCACTCCACACTAACCGCGCACTAACCACAGGTTACTTGTGTCAGATAGGAGTAAAAAACAAAATAAAGTGGCGGTACAAATGAAAGGCCCCCGGATCGGGTTTGCGCCGTATTATGTTCATTACTACTTACCTAACCTTGACTTTTACCGTAATAATATCGTCTACACGTTACTATAAGGTTCTATTTTTAGATTGCGTCCCGGGATTTGGAGTTTTAATATTTTTTTTTAATATTTTGGACTGCTTTTGAAATAAAGAAAGAAAAATATTTATTATTCTCATACAGGATAAAAAAAAAAAACAAAATTATATAAAAAGTAAACATACAAAAAAAAAAACAAAATTGGTACTGTACGAGGCCAAAAGGCCCCTTTTGTTTTTTTTTTATCCTGTATGAGAATAGGGGTATCTCGCATGGTGCTACAACATTTAAAAAAAAAAGTCAGTGCGCTGGTATTCCCATAATACCAGCGCTGTGACCTTTTTTTTTGAAAACGCTATTGCTGAGCTCGAGGTCTTAGCTTCGATAGTCAGGTCGGGCAAAGCGTTACTAAGCAATTTCTTAGAAGCAGCCTTGAGTCTGAATTTGTTTTCGGTTGGGAATTGTGTGTTCGGACACTCTCAGGCTAGGTAGAGCGATGAACTTAGAAGGGCGGCTGGAGGTAGCCGCTCTAAATAAATATTGCCTATGATTTACCTGGCTGTGGAGATAAGCACAAGAGAGAGGGGCCTATACCCAGCAGTGGGTGAGTTCTGGCTGTGGATAATGATGATGACTTGCAGAACTGTGATAGGATGATGATAATGTCCACTTAAATAGATAATTTGTTTTGCATTGCTCGCAGAACGGATGGCCGATGGGGCCGAAAAGTTCTGGAGTGGCGACCGCGAACCCAAAGACGTTGCGCTGGAAGGCCTCCCACGCGGTGGACCGATGACCGGGTGAAGGTTGCGGGAATCCGCTGGATGCGAGTCGTACGGGACCGGTCAATGTGGCGACACTTGGGGGAGGCCTATTTCCAGCAGTGGACGTCTTTCGGCTGAAATTATGATTATGATGATGAAATAGATGATGCCACGCAACGATAACCTTCTGTAGCGTCTCATGTTGAAAATATGACTTATTTTACTATAGACTACCACAGTAGATTCATCATCATCATCAGCCTATTAATATTGGAGCCTACGGCCTCCTCTCTATGAGAGGGGATGGGCTATAATCCACCACGCGGGCCCAGTGCGGATTGGATTACTTAATCAAACATAAAATGAATGCACGCAACCAAAATCAGATTGGAATGTGTTGGACTAGCGACGGCAGACGGTCGTCTTTTCTTTTTCATATGCTAAAAACTAAGCTTACAACAGAATGCAGATTTAAGAGGACAATGACTCGTGAAAAGTTTACTTCCCGTTGTCCCCGATAGCCGAAAGTACGTTATGGGGACAGCGGAACATAAATTTTATCACGTGCCGCTATCCCCGTAACGGGGATATGGCATACGGGGACAACGGGAACTAACCGTATCGCAGTTTTGGGAGCGGCCTAAATACTGTACAGTTTTTACTAAACTGCCTTTAAAGATTCAATAAAGAACAATTTATGAAACCCAACATAACATCACGGCTGTAATCCCCGAAGGCCAAGCCAGAGCCAGCAGAGCCAGTTATGTTTAAGTCCCATGTAATATAGGGCGAGCCTATTGCCATCAACTGGGCGCAAATCCAGACTCCGTGGCTGCTACTGAGAAATTTCTGATCCGAAAACTAAATGACATATTGCCCGACCCGGGAATCGAACCTGGATCCTCATGCTCAGCAGTCATGCTTGCGACCACTAAACCAACGAGGCAGCAGTAATGAAAAACTAACCGTTCATTAATTAGAATATCGTCACACTTATTTCCCGTTACGCAACCGGTTTCGTTATATTTTTTGTAGATAAGTATGAACTCAGGTTAATTTATCGCACGACTACGTAACGTTTTAAGAACAGAAGGTTTGTTCTGATGTATTTCATTTCAAATCAATATATTCAGGATCAATTCACATTTTGTTTGAAATCATTAATCTATACACAAAAATTAAAAAAACACGTGCATTAAAATTATAAAACTAACACATTCAACAATAAATTAAGAATATAATACAACAATAAAAATTAAATTAAATTCAATAACATTACAGATTACCAAATCGATACAGCGTGGAGCGTGGAGATTACGGCAAATTTCTCTCATCATGGAGAGGCTTATGTCCAGCAGTGGACGTTATGGGCTGTTGTAGTAAATCGATACAATAAAAAATTTAATAACATTAAATTACAACCCAAAAAAAAAACTTAAACAATCTATAATATACCAATATTACCCAGTCTCACATTAACTGATATAAATAAATAAAAAATATTAAAATGTGGATATGTCATCGTCTATCGAATACAGACATTTCTCCAATGGGAATGCTTTGAGTCTTGACTTAAATGAGCTTTTGTAAATTATTCCAATGGTATAAAACTGCGGGTCTAAAATGGCCGCTATAGCAGAATCTACGCAGAATCTTAGCATGAATCACGTTAAAAAATTAAAATTCTTAAAATGGACTTTATGTCAATAATGATAAAGTCCATTTTAGGAATTTTATATTTTTAACGTGATTCACAAAACGATTCTGCTAAAGCGGCCATTTTAGACCCCCTGAACTGGATACAATCTGATCTCTCTCTCTTTTTCCCTCTGGATCTCCTAAAGGTTCTAGTGAATCGGTTTCCTCTAAGCAAGCGTGCTCTAGGCCTCATTATCGCTTCATATCAGGCGAGTTGCGACCAAACCCAAACCAACTAAGTAGCATCCGTTGTCGTAAGTTTGAATTCGGAAGGAATCATATAATGCAAATTTTATGCCAATAAAACTGCTCCTAGAACTTTGATGGAACACATTGTGAGGAAACTGATGTACTAGAACCGAAAATTCAAAGAAATGTCATATTTATTTGGGTCTACACAAAAAAGGCTGCAATAAACTTGATGGACGCCTGATTTCCAAACTTTCTAAAGAACCTGGATCTTGGAAATCACTTCACTTTTATGGACAAAATTTCATGGAGAAGTTTGGTTATCTATACTTATATTATAAAGAGGTAACATTTGTTTGTAAGTTTGTATGTAGGGGTTAATCTCCGGAAGTAATGAACCGATTTCAAAAATTCTTTCACCATTAGAAAGCTACATTCACCCTGAGTGACTTAGGCTATATTATATATTATTTATCCCCGTACTCCCACGGGAAGGGAACTACGCAGGTGAAACCGCGTGACGTCCGCTAGTAATAAATAATTATAAAGAAAAATAAAATAGCCTGATTTAATTTTTATATTTGTATTATTACCAGTGTTGGTGTAATACAATTATTAAATTAAAACAGGTTATGAAAAAAAAGGTAAATTTAAAGTATGGGTGTGGATACCTATTAAGTTTGGTGTGGAGAGTGTGGAGTGCATTATCAGTGCAAAAAGGGTATAAAAAACCTCTTAACGAAGCCAAAAGGCACTTATTTTTCCCATCATTGCGATCATTTTTTGTTTAACACCATACCTGGGAACCTTCTTACGGAGATATTCGGGGTCAAAGTTCCGTTCAATACAAGTTTTTAATTGAGGATTTTTACTTTATACACCTCCACGACCCCCGTACTATTGAATCCATCCATCAGCACAATGTTTTGAGTGCGTTATATTGAGTTCTATCACAAAACATGATTATTCACCCCCAAAAAAAAAGTCGTTTCCCAGCAATAATTTTTGCGTAAAGTTACTTAGTTTGATGTACAGAATGCTTGGTTAACGGCTTGGGTGCTTGGGTGGTGTAATTTGTGTGTTTTGGGTGTGTGCGCAAATTATGTGTAGGTACCTATGTTAGAGCTGGTCTGATAATACTTCGAAACATTTAATTATGATGAAGAAAGAAACAAAACTAAAACAGATGAACATGCATATAAACTGGAACTTCTGTACAGTATATTTTGCGTATAAAAGCCGACAATTGGAGCGTAATAAGAAGCTGTAGGTAGGTAAGTGGTGACAAAAATATTCTTTATTTGGTCGTCTTACCAATCTTCGCCATAATACAGACATCAACCGACCTTAATACAGCTGGGAATCTCCAAATTACAGTGGAACTGCGTAATTATTAGTCACAGTAATTTAGGAATAATATAATGTTTTTGTATTGCTTCAGGTTAATTGCTGTTTTACTATGTATTGCTGCCCGTGGTTTCTTTTTATCGTCTTCACGCTTGTAGTCCCCGAAGGGTAAGGCAGAGGTGTACCTAATAGTAAACCCCAATTTCACCAGTTATGGTTTAGTCCAGTTAAGTGTAATAGGGGGTGAGCCTATTGCCATCGACAAGACAAGACATTTATTTATGTATTTACATACATTATTATTTATATTCATAAAACCGTATCTCAGTCACTAACAAGTCCATTCATACACTGCCACATATCACACTCACACCCTCTCACACTCACTCATTCACATAGCACAACACACAAAGAGAGGATCATACCACTATTATAATAAGCTTCAATAGAGCTTCAATAAGAGTACGTAATATTCAAAGGTATTGTCAAATGCAAGCTTATAAGAATCATTATGATATGTAACTCGAGGGGGTTGGCGCTGTAAGCCGAAATACAGGTTGTTCCTAGTTCGGCTACAGATGCTAAAACTTTTGTGTACAATTGCAGCCGTTTAAAGCATTTTATTTGTAATTTATAATAAGTACTTTTTGTGAAAGAAATAAATTATTATCATTATATTATTATTATTATTTATTTGTAGAAACATGAGTATACATAAAGGGTGTAAAACACGTCTTAACGAAGCCGAAAGGCACTTGTTTTCCTCGTCATTGCGATAATTTTTTTGTTCCATACCATACCTGGGAACCTTCTAGTTACGAAGATATTGGGGGTCAAAGTTCCAACTTTTTAACAAGTTTATTTTTTTCAAAATACATGTTTTTAATGTATGATTTTTACTTTAACCACCACGACCACGACTGACCACGACCCCCGTACTATTCAATCCACCCATCAGCACAATGTTTTGAGTGCGTTTCATTGAGTTAAAAACATGATTTTTCACCCCAAAAAAAAAGTCGTTTCCCAGCAATAATTTTTGCGTAGTTACTTAGTTTGATATACAACATGCTTGGTTGACGGCTTCGTGATGAGGTGGTTTACACACCCTGTATATCTACAAGATAGGCAGGTTGTTTATAAACAAAAAGATCCATCATGTTCGGCCTATGGAGCATACAAAATATAGGTAATGGGTAAGAAAAGTCATTAGAAGGTATTTAAACAAGACTAAAAATCATTTTAAAATTATCACACAAACTAATAATTAAATTTAAACAGTAAATTACAAATTTGAATTAATTTGTCCTGTAATTTAATAAAAAAATATACATAAATATTAGACTTTGACCCTCGACCGGGTGCAAATCCAGACTTCGTGGCTGCTACCGAAAAATTCCTGATAGAAAAACCCCATAACACTTTGCCCTATGGGATTGAATTTAGGACCTCGTTCTTAGCAGTCGAGCTAGCGACCACATTTTTTTTGTAATTACAACTTAACAGTTGAAATCTAATTAATAAGACTTACTCCATTGCTCACAACAATATTAAGCGTATAATAGGCTAGTTTCCACCATCAATACATCGCAAAAATTTATTTAGTCCGTCAGATAGACTATTGGAAGATAATGGACACATATTTTTTGTTTTTGTAAATCAATGAACATTGACAAAGATAAAACGCATCAAAACTCGGGAGTGGGGGGGGGGCTCGTGACGTCAAAACTCACTAAAAATTATACCACGGCGTGACGTATTGAGAATTTTAAAAGCCTCGTATCTTTGTCAATTTTGGCAAACGTAACAAAAAATAATACGGGTCAAATAGTTTTTGATAATCTAACTGATGGACTAATTACATTTTTTCAATACACAAGCCTATACGCGCTACTAATAAACAGCATTCCAAAAATCTCGATCTCGAGTCGGTTTAATACTAATAATTTTATTATCTCAAATTCTAAGCTTTCTTTACAGCATTTCCTAGAATATTGGTTATTAAAACAAGAATTTGTAACGAAGCGAATATTTGATAAGTAGGTACACAGTGATCTAAACGAGATTTTCAGGAATAATTATTTCAAGTATCTGACGGTTTCAGGGGATTACACCGAAACTAAAAGTATTAGAAAAAAGTGGTCAAGTTATTTCAATATTCAAATACTTTGCGTTAAGGCGATTACATGAGCTAAATTAGCAACTCTATTTGTGGTGGTTCAAACATTGTTTGAAATGCTGTTAGAACAAAGTTCTAATCAGCTTGCAATACAAATTGGTTGTTACGTCAGTCACTGCGGCCGATAAGTGCGAAATAACAGGTTTTTGCGATTTGCAAAAAATCTACTGATTGGACTAAAAATGTAAAACACTATGATGCTAATAAGTTGCCTGTAGAATTATTTGCCAAAAAATCAGAATGATCGCATGTATTTTAGTATGGTTTTTACTCGTTAAAAGAAATTTTTAGAGATAAGTTCGTGATTTTTTTTATCGAATGAATTAGTTGTATTATGTTTTCAAAACACTATCGTACTAGCATATATCCTGAAGAATATCATATATGTTTCTGGTTTTGTTTATTGCAGTGAATCATATGCTTTTTTTAATTATAAAACTCGCGTTTAGCTCCTGTAGTCGCCTTAAACGGAAACGGTTTTACTATCAATCAAAATATCAGCCTATCACAGCTTAAGCGTACTTCCAGTAGGGAACCCTAAACAGGAGTAAATTACATAAAAATTAAAAGAAAACAAATATTTTTAAAAACAAGCTTTTATTACTTATTAATAAAAAGAACTAAAAATTTAAAAATAATTTAAACCTTAGAAAAATAAAAGCGTGTTACATTTTTTAGCATATATACACCTTCATTATTTTTCTTTTGCAATCAAAATGTAACACGCTTTTATTTTTCTTACAAGGTTTAAATTATTTTTAAATTTTTAGTTCTTTTTATTAATAAGTAATAAAAGCTTGTTTTTAATTTTTTTTTCTTTTATTTTTTTTTTACTTTTTAGTATTTTTTTGTTCATGTTTTTTCCATGAGTATTGGACAAAAACAGTCCATCCCCCCAGAGGTCCGTTGTAGGGGGATAAGCGTTTCAGTAAAACACGGTTCACCCTGATACCCTGAGGCGCAAGCGCAACGTTAGCGATATGACATATTTATACACCGTCATACCATTTAGCCCTGCACGTGCTCACCTTGGCATTGGGTCATCCATCTAATTAAAAACAGAATCCGCATTCATAACAAACGGAACGAACGAACGAATGAACTTATTTTCCCGAAGATGGTGTCGCATATTTACGTCCACCAAACCACCACCACTCACACTCACCACCCATTAAAAACGATCCACCCATCACGACGAATCAAACTCGACACGGTAGTGTCACATAATTACTGAGTTCCTATGGCCACATTTCTGCTCCACCATCAGACTCTGTTACCATCTAGCACCAAAGTACTCATCAAGATGAATCAAACGAGCCCAAACTCGATGGGGTTATGTCGTTCAATTATTGAGTTCCTATGGTCATCTTCCAGCTCTATCATCAGACCCTGGTTACCATCTAGCACCAAAGTACTCTTCAAGACGGATCAAACGAGTCTAAACTCGATGGGGTTATGTCGTTTAATTACCGAGTTCCTATGTCTATCTTCCAGCTCCATCATCAGACCAAGGTTACCATCTAGCGCCAAAATACTCATTAAGATGAATCAAACGAGCCCAAACTCGATGTAGTAACGTAGTTTTATTACGGAGATCCTATGTCCACCTTCCAGCTCTATCATCAGACCCTGGATACTATCTAAAGACAAAGTACTTATCAAGACGAATCAAACGAGTCCAAATTCGATGGGGTTATGTCGTTTTATATCGGAGTTCCTATGGCCACCTTCCAGCTCTATCATAACTCCCTGGATACGATCTAAAGACAAAGTACCCATCTAGACGAATCAAAAGAGCCCAAACTAGATGTGGTAATGTAGTTTTATTACGGAGATCCTATGTTCACCTTCCAGCTACATCATCAAACTCTGGTTACCATTTAGGACCAAAGTACTCTTCGAGACGAATCAAACGAGCCGAAACTCGATAAGGTTATGTCGTTTTATAACGGAGTTCCTATGGCCACCTTTCAGCTCCATCATCAGACCCTGGGTGCCATATAGAGACAAAGTACTCTTGGAGACGAATCAAACGAGCCCAATCTCGATATGGTTATGTCGTTTTATAACGGAGTTCCTATAGCCACCTTTCAGCTCCATCATCAGACCATGGGTGCCATATAGAGACAAAGTACTCTTCGAGACGAATCAAACGAGCCCAATCTCGATAAGGTTATGTCGTTTTATAACGGAGCTCCTATGGCCACCTTTCAGCTCCATCATCAGACCCTGTGTACCCTATAGAGACAAAGTACTCGTCAAGACGAATCATACAGGCCCAAACTCGATGGAGTTATGTCGTTTTACAACGGAGTTCCCATGGCTACCTTCTAGCTCCACCATCAGACCCTGGATACCATCTAAAGACAAAGTACTCATCAAGACGAATCAAACGAGTCCAAATTCGATGGGGTTATGTCGTTTTATATAAGAGTTCCTATAGCCACCTTCCAGCTCTATCATCAGACCCTGGATACGATCTAAAGACAAAGTACTCATCAAGACGAATCAAACGAGTCCAAACTCGATGGGGTTAGTTCGTTTTATAACGGAGTTCCTATGGCGACCTTCCAGCTCTATCATCAGTCCCTGGATACGATCTAAAGACAAAGTACTCATCAAGACGAATCAAACGAGTCCAAATTCGATGGGGTTGCGTCATTTCATTACAGACTTCCTATGGCCACCTTCCAGCTCCAT
The DNA here is from genome assembly GCA_905147715.2 of Xestia xanthographa. Lineage (NCBI taxonomy): Eukaryota > Metazoa > Arthropoda > Insecta > Lepidoptera > Noctuidae > Xestia > Xestia xanthographa. The sequence continues at coordinate 10,320,909 of LR990668.1, read as the reverse complement.
CATCAGATCAGCTCCATGTTCTCATAATATTGCATTGCCCCACGATATACATATGCGTTCAAAATTTCAGCTCAATTGGTAACCGGAAAGTGGGTCAAATTTAACTTGCAAGATTTGATTACAGACAAACACCGGGACAGGTGAAACTAAATAAAAGCTTGTAATAAAAAGGAACTAACTAAATACATATAAGTAGGTACACAAAAACTTTATAAACAACAAAAGCTCAAGGACGCTTAGGCGTAAAAGTACCTCCACATAGTCAAGTAAATAAGTAAAAAAAAAACTAGCAATTTTGTTTACAAAATGCACTTTTGCATCGGAAGTATTTACAAAAGGCACGAAATATTTTCACTCCATAAAAGTAAACTGCGTGAAAAACTCAGATAGAGATCTTTAGGAAAAATAAATAAGCCAGCCAGTGTTGTCCGGCGAAGTCTAAAATATTTATTACTAGCACCGCCTTTCGTTCATTTACATCTTTTTCAACACGGCAAAGGAACTTCGCTTTGAGGGTTCCATTCGCGAAAGATGTCAACGGGACCCTGTAACTTAGGCTCCGCTGTCTGTCCGTCTCGTTCCGGCGAAGTCTAAAATATTTATTACTAGCACCGCCTTTCGTTCATTTACATCTTTTTCAACACGGCAAAGGAACTTCGCTTTGTGGGTTCCATTCGCGAAAGATGTCAACGGGACCCTGTAACTTAGGCTCCGCTGTCTGTCCGTCTCGTTCCGGCGAAGTCTAAAATATTTATTACTAGCACGGCCTTTCGTTCATTCACATCTTTTTCAACACGGCAAAGGAACTTCGCTTTGAGGGTTCCGTTCGCGAAAGATGTCAACGGGACGCTGTAACTTAGGCTCCGCTGTCTGTCTGTCTCGTTCCGGCGAAGTCTAAGATATGTATTACTAGCACCGCCTTTCGTTCATTCACATCTTTTTCAACACGGCAAAGGAACTTCGCTTTGAGGGTTCCGTTCGCGAAAGATGTCAACGGGACGCTGTAACTTAGGCTCCGCTGTCTGTCTGTCTCGTTCCGGCGAAGTCTAAGATATGTATTACTAGCACCGCCTTTCGTTCATTCACATCTTTTTCAACACGGCCAAGGAACTTCGTTTTGAGGGTTCCGTTCGCGAAGGGTGTCAACGGGACCCTGTAACTTAGGATCCACTGTCTGTCCGTCTCGTCTGTCTGTCACAGGACTGTGTATCTTTTGAACTGTAATACCTTGGCCTGCAAAAATAAGTATCACACTTTAAAAATTGCAATAACTTTTTATAAACGCAAGATATACTTACGAAAAAAAGGACTCGAAAAACAGTTTAATTTTGTACATACTACAACAGCCCATAACGTCCACTGCTGGACATAAGCCACTCCCATGATGGGAGGAATTTGCCGTAATCTCCACGCTTGGCAGGCGGATTGGAGATCGCAGTGATGTAAGACTAACAGAAAACGCTGCTGCGCTGGTGTTCTGCCTCAGGCATTAGTCGCCTTATACGACACCCGTGAGTGTAATGGGTTGGTTCTATTCTACTCTGCCGGATACTACACGGCTACAATTTTGTACATAAAAACTAACAAAGCTGATAAAAATTGCTATGAAACGTTTTTTTTATTTTAAATCTCAGACTTATATAGTTAAAAAAAAACATGTTGTACTTAGTTTTGCAGGCCAGGTAGTTAGACACTTGAAATTTCACAGAGTGTGAATTACTGTAAAAAATGCTGTAACACTAAAATAATTCAAGAACTTGGTGGTATACTACAACTAAAAGAGATATTTCGGCAGATTGTTTCGAAAGCGTGATTTTTCAGTAGCCGGTTTGTATTTATGTTGTATGGTGAAAATCACGCTCTATTTAAGTTCAGGATTTACAAGGTAAAATCAATTTCTACTATTGTTGAAATCCATTAAAATGTAACCTTAGTTACCTGGATCTTAATAAAGAATCGATTGACACCTTTTTTTTTTCGGATGGGAAATCATCAAATGACTCCTCCCACTCTGGGCGGATCAGGAGGGAGTGTCAGACTTTTACTGACTAAAACCGTCCATCCGTGTTCCTTCATCGCCCTTTGTGTTCCGGGGCCACGGTATCTATTTCGAACAGTCCCGCAACCCCGGCAGGATCGATTGACACCTTACTCATCAAAATCGGATGAATAGTTTAGGCGCTACGGAGGAACATACGTAAAAACAATCATACATACATACATCCATCCCCTTCGACTGCTTAAATCATAACTCTTCCTTTTGGTCCGTCTGTACCATTTTTTTATTCGTAATTTCACATCTGTTTTGTGTAGCGGTTCTTAGAAGACACCTGCTCTACCTAACAAATATCAACTGTGTGATGCCAACATTTATGGAGTAAAATGGCTGTGACATACGGAATGACAGACAGACAGAAAGACAAACATACGGCCTGGACGAATCTAAAGGGTGTAAAACACCTCTTAATGAAGCTGAAAGGCACTTGTTCTTCCCATCATTGCTATCATTTTTTTGTTCTACACCATACCTGGGAACCTTCTAGTTAAGATATTGGGGGTCAAAGTTCCTACTTTTTGACACGTTTTTTTTTAATTCAAGTTTTTTATGTAAGAATTTTACTTTAAACACCTTCACGACTCCCGTACACTATTCAATCCATCCACCAACACAATGTTTTCAGTGCGTTACATTGAGTTCTACTACAAAACATGATATTTCACCCCAAATAAAAAAGTCGTTTCCCAGCAATATTTTTTGCGTAAAGTAACCTAAAGAATGCTTGGTTGACGGCTTCGTGATGAGGTTGTTTACACACTATATAATGATTCCGCTTTTTGCCATTTGGGAACGGAACCAAATACGGGTTAAATATTGTGCGGTGAACGAAACCTTTCGTGTGATATACCGACTCGCACTTGGCCGGTTTTTTAAACAACCGTCACACCGCTTTAACTTAGAGGTGGAACGTTTAAAAAAACACAAATTCTTCTTTTGGAAACTTTTCAAATAACCACGCTGTGTAAATGCCATTAGTATATTCCGGTGATGTTGGGGATCAACGTCTTTTTAGAACAGAGACGCATTTAGGTCAAAAACCAGCATTATGGCCCCGACTTTAGAAGCCACTTTAGAAAACACTGCAGTTTTTTTTTCGTTGTTTTTCCATTGTTAAGATGTCACTTGATGGCTGGTAGTTGAATGTGAAATTACTCGCTTTTCTATTTGAATTTTCTGAGAAGTTGGAAATAGTCGCACTTTATGTTTTTTATATTGTCTCGTCAAGCTGCAAGCGAAAGAAATAGGTTCTTGGAAAATCTAGGGATCAGAATGAAAAGGTATTTTATTTTCTCCGTATTCTTTTCTTAGCAATTACTTTCTTCCACATAATTGGCTTTTCAGTACAGAAATTACTTTCTGGCATCAAGAAAAAGAAATATAGTACAACTTTCAGATTGAAGTAGCTAAGCAAAACCAATTTACAAACGTCTTTGCACTCTTAAAAAGTTTTGCAGCTCTCGAGGCAAAACGAGTGCCTCCCTGGCAAAACGACCCGAAATTTGAGGGTCTAAAAGAAACTTAAATTGGACTTTGGTGAGGTTTTCCTGGTACTTTGAGTTTCTTAGGTAACTTCTCCTGAAATTAGATTTTCTTAATGTTGACCTTGATAGTTTTAATGGAATAATTGCATGTTTTTATTTTGTTTATTGATACTACCCACATGACATGCAAAATATATAAATTGGAAGTTTTACTCAAGAAAATATTCGCAGAGATTTTTGTTTTGAGTAGGTACCTTTTTTTGGTTTTCACAAGTTTAACAATTAGGTAACCAAAAACAAAAATCAGAGGCTTAAACCGTAAGGGGAACGGTGCATTTTTATTTTTATTGTGTCTGTAATGGGGATGGCATCTGTGGAACTAATGGCGCTAGCATCGCTTGTACTAAACATCGTCATTGGTTGGAAATCTGTCAATGTCATTGTGTATTTCAAAATAGTTTGACCTCAATGAGAGGTTTTCCTTTTGAGGTTTTAAAAAAAAACTTAGTTTCCAAGAACTGTATAGATGGCGTTGAACTTACTATGATAGTTCGTGCCAAAGGCAAAACTCTTGAAAAAAAAAAAACATTGTGTCACGTCACATACTCTCGTTGACTGACACTTTCATTTGCTTAACCTTCCGAATATAACCTACATTTCTCGCGCTTTGTTAGAATCAGTTTTTTTAGGTTCCGTTCCTTGTATTATCATACTTACTCCTAGCGCCATCTATCCAGCGACTAGGGAAGAGCTGAAAAAAAATCCCTCATTGGGTTTAAGTTATGGACGCGCCATCTACAATCAGCTTTGACCAACCTTCCTCATTGCGGGTAGGTATCTAAGAGCTACGCCTCTAATTTTTGTTTTTACCTAATTTACACTACTTTTTACCTAAGTTACCTAATTTGCACACCTAGGAGATAAAAGGCGATGTTATGTGTGTGTGAATTAACATAAGAATTATTTTTCTAAGATTCAGTATCACTCTTAAAACACATCCTACTAATTATTATAAATGCAAAAGTTTGTGTTTTTGTGTGAAATTTTGGCACACAGATAGTTTATAACCTGGATTGATAATAAGATACTTTTTATCCCAATAGTCCCCGGTATCCCCGTGGAGTTATTACCGTAATCCATGCGAAGCCGCGAGCATAAGTTTTTAGTAAAATACCAAAAAAAAAAAACCGGCCAAGTGCGAGTCGGACTCGCGCACGAAGGGTTCCGTACCAATTATTATAAAAAAAACCGGCCAAGTGCGAGTCCGACTCGCGCACGAAGGGTTCCGTACCAATTATTATAAAAAAATCACGTTTGTTGTATGGGTATTTTGGTATTTAAGGGGGGCTCCCTTAAATATTAATTTTATTCTGTTTTTAGTATTTGTTGTTATAGCGGCAATAGAAATACATCATCTGTGAAAATTTCAACTGTCTAGCTGTCACGGTTCATGAGATACAGCCTGGTGACAGACAGACGGACAGACGGACAGACGGACAGACGGACAGACGGACAGATGGACAGACAGCCAAGTCTTAGTAATAGGGTTCCGTTTTTACCCTTTGGGTACGGAACCCTAAAAATCACGTTTTTTGTATGGGAGCCCCCCTTAAATATTAATTTTATTCTGTTTTAGTATTTGTTGTTATAGCGGCAACAGAAATACATCATCTGTGAAAATTTCAACTGTCTAGCTGTCACGGTTCATGAGATACAGCCTGGTGACAGACAGACGGACAGACGGACAGACGGACAGACAGCGAAGTCTTAGTAATAGGGTTCCGTTTTTACCCTTTGGGTACGGAACCCTAAAAACCATCCGGCCATAATCTCCTTAGTTACCACATGTAAATCATCATCTGCCTAGCCTTTTCCCAAGTTTTATTTGGGTCGGCTTCCAGTGTAACCGAATACAGCTGAATACCAGTATTTTACATGGAGCGACTGCCTATCTGACCTCCACAACCCAGTTAGTACTGGTACGATACCCCTTGGTAAGACTGGTTGTCAGACTTCTTGGGCCACTGACTACCTGTAACGACTGTCAAAGATCACAAATGACAGCCGGGACCAACTGCTTATCGTGCTTTCTGAGGCACGGAGGAAACTTGGTATGTAATGGGTGGTCACCCATCCACAGACCAACCTAGGCAAGCACGGCTTAACCTAAAGATCGACCCGAGCGGCTGTTATTATTTAGCCACGAGCTCCTCTGTTACCACATCATGACAATAAAAAATAAAATTCCAATTTATATTAATGACATTTTCGCTATAAAACATAATACGTCAGCCGCCATCTTTTAATTTAAATAATAAATAAGTAAATTCGAATCATATTAGTGGAGTGCCAATCTTTATTAATAGTGCTTATTACACAACGGTTTTAATAATTGCTCTTGTGTTACGTGAGTGTAAATTAATAAGCGTTTTATAATTAATAATTAAAATGCTTGTTGTGATCTCGATGTCTGCCAATAATTTGAGTGTTGTCGATGTAAACAACTCAGTATTAATCAAGGATTTTGTGATATTAATTTTGTGCATTGCAATTTGATTTTTGGTGTTTGTTGGGACGTATTGGTTCTATGTGTATTGCATGTAAAGTCGATGACAAACATGGGTAAACTGCTACATTCAAATGCGTTTTTTTATTAAAAAAGATGACTTCAAGTATAGTGTTTGCAATACTTGAAGTATTTTTGAAGTGAAAACTTCTTTAGGCGCGTTGAGCACTTTTTGGATGAAGGAAAAACATTGAACTCATCGTCACTTGACGTAACGTGCGGTCACGCTTCGTAGCACTCGTAGGCTATCCGCTACGGCGTAGCACCACATAGGCATGCGCGGGGCATAACCAGTGCTACGACTGTGGAGGGGCCTGTGTACTTTTTGTTTTCACTTTTATCGGCAGTCCCCAATTTTGTTTAAACTTCTTCCACTTGCTTTTCTTCTGATAAACGCAATATTTTTAGTCACAGTTTACACCTAATTGGTCAAAGTCAACAACTACGTGGCCGAGCAGTGGCCATTTAAATTAGTTTTGACTTCGCTTTTCTCTATTACACGGTCGGATTCACCAATTGTGCTCAACAAGATATCTGTTTAAAATGTTTCCAGTATTTTACGAGGGGCGAGAAGCAGCGGTGGCCCAATGGTGGCGGCCCCGATTTACGAACGTCGTGGGTTCGAACCCAGACAGGCGCATTACTTTGTGTAATTTATTTCATCACCACGGCTCTCAAAACGGTGAAGGAAAACATCGTGAGGGAACTGGCATGTCCTAGAACCAAAAAAATCGAAGACATGTGACATCTACCAATCCGCATTAGGCCCGCGTGGTGGAACTGTTGGATTATAGCCCATTCCCTCTCATAGAGAGGAGGCCTGTGTCCCAGCAGTGGGAACATTAATAGGCTGATAATGATGATGTTATTTTTTACATTTGCATGTAGATAACATAATTCCGGAAGGGTATGGGCTGAGGTGTACCAAATAGTACACCCAAATTTTCCCAGTTATTATTTAAGTCTATCCAATTACGGCCGAGCCTATTGCCGTCAACCGAGCACAAATCCAGAGAAATAGCTGATGGTAAAATTCAATAACACTTTGCCCGACCTAGGAATCGAACCCAGGACCTCATACAAGGTACCTATGTTGTTAGAATGTTTATGTTATATTTGTTGGAATGAAAGATATTGCTGAGTAGACTTGGTTTATTAAGACGAGGAACACATTACAATACAGAGAGAGTTTAGTAGAAGTATCACAGACGGGATCAGACATAGCAGTGCCTCAGCTGGAGTCCCAGGTATAAACCGGAACCATTAGATAATATCTAGTGGTGTGTACAATTACTTACTAAATAGTGATGTTACTGTTTAAAGACGGTTATTAAAAAAAAAAACACATAATATATACTTATCTAAACGTAGACACAACTTCGAGTAATAATAGTTTACTTACTCGAAAGTCCAAAAAAAGAATAAAATAAAATATTATAATAAAATATTACATTCAGTTGTAATTTGCAACAGCACACATTTGTCATTAAAAATGCATATTATTTATTTATGGCAAACACATCAGTAGTAAAGAATTCCATGCTAATGACAGGCTAGCGATACACAAACATAGATAACTTTATGGGATAAAAAACTTGATGCTAACTTAGGCTGATTGCATACGATGGATACCTTCAGCCATCTGTGAACTAGATTACTAGTAAATGTCGCTGGACATTACACATAGTGCCATCAAGTGCCACACTAAACAACGAGGCTTGTGTCGTGGACACCAAATAGTTGATATACTACATAGATACTTTTTGTTTGTAAATACATACTTATCTATACTAATATTATAAAGAGGTAACATTTGTTTGTAAGTTTGGTTTGTATGAAGGGGGTAATCTCCGGAAGTAATGAACAAATTTTAAAAATTGTTTCACTGGTAGAAAGCTACATTATTCGTGAGTGCTATAGGCTATATTTTATTCCCGTACTCCCACGGGAACGGGAACTACGCGGGTGAAACTGCGGGATGTCAGCTAGTTATACATAAATAAACATCCATGACTCGGAAACAAATCTCCATGCTCATCACACAAACATTTGCCCCTACCGGGATTCGAACCCAGAACGCAGCCGGACGCAGCTGAATATCAATATTTACACATGGAGTGACTGACTATCTGACCCCCACAACCCAGTTGGTACTATGTAAGATACCTCTTGGTAAGACTGGTTGTCAGACGGACCACTGACTCAGGTAACGACTGTCAAAGATCTAAGAATGACAACCGGGACCAACGGCTTCACGTGCTTTCTGAGGCACAGAGGAAACTCAGTATGTAATGGATGGTCACCCATCCATAGACCTACCTTGGCGAGCGTATCTTGAAGACTGACTCGTTCGGCTTAACAGGCCTAGGGAAGCTAGATGAGAGAATGTTTGTTAACTGTGTAAGTCCCTTTTTAGGTCGTCATCATCAATATTGTTTAGTACCACACACATGGAGGAGGCCTGTGTCCCAGCAGTAGGAACATTATAAACTGATTATGTTGTAGCTGAGTCCAAAAAATCAGAATGCCATTTTTGCAAAAGCTTCAAACTTTTCCCGTTGATGACGCTAAACATGACAATTCAATGTGAACGTGTGCAACCAGCTTTACCAAGCGCCATTTTCAATTTAAAGTTATCTGCGACTGCAGTTTTTATTTTATGCGTTTGAGCCTAAATTATAAATAGCTTTCATGCCAATCTGGGAATTTTGAAGTGATACTGTTTTTTATAACGTTGATTTAATGGTGTTCTGATGTAATATGACGTCATCATTACATTTAATGAAGGAGCCTAGGTAAGGGATGCCGTTTTTTTAAGTTTCGGATAGCGATCTACTTAATAATACAATCACTACAGTTGTTCATTTTTGACACTTTATTTAATTACGTGAAGACATATCATCCTCAGTTATACAATATTATATAACATAACATCACGCCTGTAATTCCCGAAGGGTTAGGCAGAGGTGTACCTAATAGTACACCCACATTTCGCCAGTTATGTTTAAGCCCCATGAAATAGGGGGCGAGCCTATTGGCATCAGCCGGGCGCAAATTCAGCCTTTGTGGCTGCTACTGAGATATTCCTGATGGAAAAATCAAACAACAGGACTTCATACTCAGCAGTCACGTTTGCGAGCACTACACTAACGAGGCAGTCATACAATGACTATGTCAAACCATAAAATGACAATTTGTCATAATCATTCGTGATTTACAATTCTTGCATTGCATTACCTATAAGTTTCACCTAACTCAATGCCTAATGCCCGTTTGCACCAACACTAAGTGTCACCTAACTCAATGCCTAATGCCCGTTCTCACCAACACTAAGTGTCACCTAACTCAATGCCTAATGCCCGTTTTCACCAACACTAAGTGTCACCTAACTCAATGCCTAATGACCGTTTTCACCAACACTAAGTGTCACCTAACTCAATGCCTAATGCCCGTTTTCTCCAACACTAAGTGTCACCTAACTCAATGCCTAATTCCCGTTTTCACCAACACTAAGTGTCATCTAACTCAATGCCTAATGCCCGTTCTCACCAACACTAAGTGTCACCTAACTCAATGCCTAATGCCCGTTCTCACCAACACTAAGTGTCACCTAACTCAATGCCTAATGCCCGTTTTTACCAACACTAAGTGTCACCAGATAGGGAAAAAAATCCCTCAAACAAATAAATAAAAAAATTGAGACAGTCTTATCTAAGGCGGGTAAAGATTATATTTGCAACACAACTTGCAATTCAATATTTTTCAAACAAATAAAACAACTGTGCGCACGCTACATGCATACCTACCCGGCTTATGGAAAATGTTGAATTCATATTGCGTTGTAAATAATCTGTACCCAGCTTTATATGAGCAGCGGTGGCCCAGTGGTGGCGGCCCCGATGACATGTGAAATCTAAACTTTCACGATCAGAACACATTCATTCATTTTTAGGGTTCCGTACCCAAAGGGTAAAAACGTAACCCTATTACTAAGACTTCGCTGTCTGTCCGTCTGTCTGTCTGTCCGTCTGTCCGTCTGTCCGTCTGTCCGTCTGTCTGTCACCAGACTGTATTTCATGAACCAGACAAAACACATGAAACAACACACACACACAACACACTCATGGCTAGACAGTTGAAATTTTCACAGATGATGTATTTCTGTTGCCGCTATAACAACAAATACTAAAAACAGAATAAAATTAATATTTAAGGGGGGCTCCCATACAACAAACGTGATTTTTTTTTATAATAATTGGTACGGAACCCTTCGTGCGCGAGTCCGACTCGCACTTGGCCGGTTTTTTTTCTCTTTCCTAGTGTGAACCGGCCCTAATTGACATAATGAACATTAAGTGAGGGTAGTTGAATAAACACTTTCGCTTTGCTGTGGCGGTACCTCCAATACTTCAGTCTTCCCACGACCACGGCTGGTGCAATCCGGTCGAAACGTCGGGATTATAGTAGCTCTTCGATACCCGTTCGCGATAAATACCCGTTTACCTACATATGTTTTATAATGTGTAGCTACTAACGAGCACTGGGCCCGCGTAGAGGATTATGGCCCATTCCCTCACATAGAGAGGAGGCCATGTGTTTCTGCAGTAGGAATATTAAAAGCGGTTTAAGCAGCTTTATCATCATCTGCCTAGCCTTTTCCCAACTATATTGGGGTCGGCTTCCAGTCTAACCGGATCCAGCTGAATACCAGTATTTTACATGGAGCGACTGCCTATCTAACCTCCACAACCCAGTTAGTACTGGGTAATACGATACTCCTTAGTACGACTGTTTGTCAGACTTTTTGGGTCACTGACTACCTGTAACGACTGTCAAAGATCTACAAATGACAGCCGGGACCAACAGCTTAACGTGCTTTCCGAGGCACGGAGAAAACTCGGTATGTAAGGGTGGTCACCCATCCACAGGCCAACTTAGGCAAGCACGGCTTAACCTAAAGATCGACCCGAGCGGCTGTTATTATTTAGCCACGTGCTCCTCCTCCAAAATTTTAAGCAGCTTTATATGGTAAAAAAAAAAAAAAAAACTATCCACACATAGCACTCAATAACCCGTTCATCCGTAAAATATTTGCCTTTGTTATCGTTCGACAAAAAGAGCGGATACTCACAATTTACGGACCAACCACAAAAAGAAAACATTTAATAAGTTTCCTATAAAATATCCATCGACAGGCCCCAATTATTCCCACATTTATAACAAAAAATAACACCCAATTGTAAGCTCCAGACGGCTGGAGGCAAAAAATCTTTAAAACAATACAAATACTGCAATCATCTGTTATTAAATCTCTGGGAGAACTTACGGGCAGAATAAGATTAATATTGAAATGTACTATTAACAAAAGAGATTGGTATGCAGGCTACATTACATTACTTGGCGACCCGAATGACGCAGCGGTAGTGAGGCTGCCTTACGTTCTTAGGGTCCCGGGTTCGAATCCCGGTCGGAGCAAATGATTGTGTGATGAGCATGGACATTTGTTTCCAAGTCATGGGTGTTTATATGTATAATAAGTATGTATTTACAAATAAAAAGTATCTATGTAGTATATCAACTATCTGGTGTCCACGACACAAGCCTCGTTGCTTAGTGTGGCACTGTGTGTAATGTCCAACGATATTTATTTATTTATTTTGCCTTTTCCCCTAGGCAATCTAGCAAATTTGCAAATTCAAGTAAAAATTAGTAAAATTGAAGTGTCTCTTTGATATTTCAAAATAACAGCTTTTTTTCTGAATGCAAGTATATACAGTATTTATAACAATAAAAATAGTATCTGTCGGTTTGTTTGTTTGTTCCAGCTAATCTCCAAAACGGCTGGACTGATTTTGATGGGACTTCTACTGGCAGATAGCTGATGTTATATCTCTGCCCTATATAGTTACCTATATAGGGCAGAGGCTACTTTTATTTCAGAAACAGGTTTAAGGTCCCGTGCCAAAAAAAACCTCTGAAATTGTTATCAAAATACGACTCAATTATGAAAGTAATATTTTAATAATAATTTCGGTTTAGTCCCATCTCGGCACCTTCCCATCTCGGCACCCATGAATTAATTTATCATCTTTACGAAAAATTCCCATCTCGGCACTCCGTCATTAGTCGTTGCTAAGTACAGTCATAAAAAAATAGATACACTGTATCAGTATAGTGAGTAAATCAAATTGGCTCAAAACTAAAAAATGTAAAAAAAGTACCTATAAAATAAGTTTTATAGCAATTAGCTGACCCCCTTTGCAATTATTTTATATTTTATTTATTTGAGCGAAGTAAATAAAATTTAAAGAATTGCAAAGGGGGATCAGCTAATTGCTATGACTGTACAGTGAACGCGTAATCAAGCCTACTCGTATCATTTAGTACCAGTATGAAAGTCCTCAAAGTATGGACGCCCTTTTGCCTACGTCACGGTTATACTGATTAAACGTTAATTGTACATAATAACTGTTGATTTTTGTAATATGTTTTTACATAATTGCTGGAAAGATTTTGAAACAATTTATTCCTACGAACCGTGAATTTTTCATATATTTTAAAATTTGTTATGTTACGGCCAAGGCAGAGATAATAGAGCCTCTAAAAAGTGATTCAAGGGCTTGTCTGTGAAAATGGTAATTAAAAAAAAAAAAAACAAAAATGATTTAATAAATAGGTAATAAAGTTGATTTACTTACTATACTGATACTGTGTTTCCGTTTCTTTCTGTGTACCTTAAAATGATTCATGAGAGGGTGCCGAAATGGGAATTTTTCGTAGACAAGATAAATAAATTCATGGGTGCCGAGATGGGAAGTTGCCGAGATGGGAATAAACCATAATTTCATGCGGACGAACGTCGCGGGCAACAGCTAGTTAACTCTAAAATTGAATGCGTCGTGTGAATCTGAGTGTTTCTAGTCTACAAACCAATTTATTTTGCCAACTGTACTTTGGTTGAAAGAATTCAATTATTATCTTGTCACACTGTATGAAAGAGATGACGATTTATTATCCGATTCTGAATGAGGACATTCTGTGCTACCTGGAAAAATGTGGAGATTTTTTCATATTATGATTAGGTACCACGCCTTGAGTTCTGACAAGAGGTACGATTGGACTAAAAAAATAAAACACATAGACCTGCTTATAGTTAGTTCAGTTAGTATGCAAAGTTTCATGATTTAATCTGAAGTACTTTTTGAATACCAGCCGTTTATTGTTCGATTTGGAGGTAACTTTGGATTTGTTTTCTATCGAGAAAAAATTATGGAATCGTGTTTTCGTCACACACAGGACTTAGTATTAATCCTCAACTTTACCATATATTTATTTCAAAATTAATGCTTTAGTATTTTAGGCGTATCGGAGGATCATGCTAAGCCATTTGAGGGATATATAGCCCTTAATCCTTTCGGTAGTTTAATTCAGTCTAAAGCATGTTTGACTTGTCACTTTGTCATGGAATGTATATGTCGGTTCCGGTCATGAGTACGGACGAGCGAATGGATCGAAAGCGCGCCATTGGTGATATCACGCGACCTACTTACCAGTCTACCCCACCATGGCGGCTTTTACAGAGTCCTGATGTTAACACCTCGCGGCGAGGCGGACATTCGATGTCTGATCGCAGCGGAGTTAAGACGTCTTGAAAATGAAACTGTACCCTATTCCTTGTGCCCAGTGTTAATGTGTCAAAGTGTAAAGTCAAGTAATTTGTTAGACTCAGTGTATCTGTTTGAAAAGAGTAACCATGGAGTTTCTTGCCGGTTCTTTTCCATGGAAATTACCAACTCGAACCGAGCAATGCGAAATAAAAAAGTGTATCGCATCCAGTGTGTTTTCATAGCACGAAACCCGTCTACAGCCCACATAAGCTCGAGCCTAGTGAAATAGATCCTGACAACCCGACATATATATACGTATAAAGTGAGATCAAATAAAACGGCAGCACCTAAAACAAATTATGATACCAGTGAGAATAATAAAAAATGAGCCACCCCGGACGCCTGGCAGATGTGAAACATCGAAATTATTGTGTACAAGTTATTGGCCTAAAAAAAAGTAAAAAAAAAAAACATAAAATAATACCAAAATGACTCGATTCACAAAAAGAAAATACATGCTGGAATCGAACTCGAAGTCACGAGATTGTAACCCAGCGCTCTGTGCCCCGAGACCAGCTGGCTTGTTGTAAACCGTAGCAAATATGTAGATCTTATGCTGCTTCAACAGGTCGGTAATGTTCGGGATTGTTCGGGCCGGGTTCGATCGCCACGCTCGCTTCGAATTGTTCATTTGTTTCTTTGGCTTCCGCGCCTGTAGATGTTTCACATCAAAGCCTATTTTCCAAACAAAGCCAAGATTTCAACGTTAAAACAAAAATCACGATACGGAACATTATTTTAATGGTTGCAAAAACCGTTCAAGCTAATTAGATAATTTGTAATTACCTGATCAACTAATTAGTTTTGACGTACCCTGCAGAGATAACCGTTTAGAAAGAAAAAATACATAGCTACCATTAATCAGCTACCGTTTTGTTTTTTACCCGACAACGGCGATGCTAAAAGGGAGGGTTATGATTTAAGCAGTATATGTATGTAATAATATGTTCCTCCGTAGCGCCTGAACTATTCATCCAATTTTAATGAATAAGGTATAATGAATAAAATATAAGGTATCATCATATGTCGACGGCGCGTTCGTGTTCCACGCGCGCCTCAGAGAGAGTCAGCAAAAAGGAAGGGGTCCGTAAGGACCGATGCCTGCTGGGGTTGCGGGACTGTTCGAAAGAGATACCGTGGCCCCGGAACACAAAGGGCGATGAAAGAACATGGATGGGTTTTAGTCAGTAAAAGTCTGACACTCCCTCCTGCACCGCCCAGAGTGGGAGGAGTCATTTGATGATTTCCCATCTGCTGGACATGGGCCTCCCCCAAAGGGAGGTTTTTGCCATAATCACCACGCTTGGCAGGCGGGTTGGCGATCGCAGTGCGGTTGTTACAAAAGCACAGAGAACGCTGCTGCCCATTCTCTGGTAAGTCCCTTAGTCGCCTCTTACGACACCCACGGGAATTGGGATGGTGCTGTTCTTTACGTCCGACACCATACAGAGCAAGGTAAGGTAAGGTATCAGTTGATTCGTTATTAGTAGCCCGTGTACCATAGGCTACATTTGAATCGACTTCAACAATAGTAATGTGTCGATTTTCCTTGTAAACCCCGATTGTAATTAGAGCGAGATTTTCCCTCACACATTCTTTTTATTTTGGAAAACGGTGCTCCAAATATTTAGTGCAAAGATCATCCAAAATAACACATAATGTAACATCACTCCTGTAATCTTCCAAGGTTTGGGCAGAGATGTACTATCGAGGACACTCCCGCCTGACCTGAGCTTATTTTTGCTTGCACTCGCAACATAGAAACGCTCTCTAGCCCCGCCCCGTTGACTTTGTATAGAAATAATGAATGAAAAGATACCGAATCAGCCGAGCGCACTGACGACGCACGCCAATCGAGAGTTATTGTTATTTTGCGCACCAAAGTTGAGGCTTTCCTAATAGGCTCAAACTTTAAGGGGGCGTGGCTCGGCGCCTCCGCATGATTTAAGGGAAAAAAAAATAAACTGGTCAGGCGGAAAAGACCCCGATAGTACATAGCAGTACACCCACATTTTGGCAGTTATGTTTATGTCTCATTTAAAAAGGGGGCTAGCCTATTGCCATCAACCGAGCGCAATTCCAGAATCCATGGCTGCTACTGACAAATTACTATAGAAAAAACCCATTAACACTTTGCCCGACTTGAAAACCTAATTCAGGACATCATGCTAAGCAATAGCGCTTGCAACTACAAGACCAACGAAGCAGGCAACGAGGTCATCCAGATGATTTATTAATCGGTATGTTATTAATTAAAACATCTATTGTTTTTCGAAAAATACCAATGAACGAAATGAAAACTTTTTTTTACCGGTAATAACATCTAATTGTAAAGATATATGGTTGAATTTTCAACAACGCAAGTAACACATTGAAGTATTCAGTTTTTTTCTTTGTGTCGGATTTTAATCGACTTCCTTTTAAGTGATTGTCAGATCAAGCTTCATTTAAGATCAGATTAATGATATAAAATGTCTATTGTTACAAGTTGTTTCTACGTATGAGCATTACTCCCGACGCCGCTTGTGTTAAATACTCTTTTGTCGTCCAAAGAGAATGGAACACTACTTTTTAAGTTTAATTGTCTTTGGTATTTTATGGTTTTCTAAAGACTTTTGATTGATAATGGTCCATAAGGTACTAAATAGTAATCAATTCAGTGCCGACAGTGGTCATTTAATATGCTACTTTGTACCACCTCATTAGAAGTTATAAACTGTTCGAGTTAGTTCTTATCGTACTATATGGATCAGAATGCTGGGCTGTGAAGGAGATGGATGAAAAACGATTGCATGTAGCAGAGATGAGAATGTTGAGGTGGAAGTGTGGAGTGACAAGAATGGATGAAGTAAGGAATGAGTATATTAGGGCTCGGAGTTTCCTTGCGCGATCGAATCAGAAATGAAGATATCCGCAAGAGAACCAAGGTTACCAACGTAGCCCGAAGAATTGCCAAACTTAAGTGGCAGTGGGCAGGGCACATTGCTCGGAGAACGTATGGCCGATGTGGCCGAAAAGTTCTGGAGTGGCAACCGCGAACCGGAAGACGTTGCGTTGGAAGGCCTCCCATTAGGTGGACCGATGACCTGGTGAAGCTTGCGGGAATCCGCTGGATGCGAGTCGCACGGGACCGATCAATGTGGCGACACTTTAGCTTGCGCTCATGAGACGGACGGACGGCGCGTTCGTGTTCCACGCGCACCTCAAAGACAGTCAGCAAAAAGGAAGGGGTCCGCAAGAGCCGATGCCTGCTGGGGTTGCGGGACTGTTCGAAAGAGATACCGTGGCCCCGGAACACAAAGGGCGATGAAGGAACATGGATGGGTTTTAGTCAGTAAAAGTCTGACACTCCCTCCTACACCGCCCAGAGCTGGAGGAGTCATTTGGTGATTTACCATCCGAAAAAAAAGGACTAGGCAGAGGTGTCTTCGAGATGATATCAACATCAGCCTACAACAGTCCCTTGCTGGGCATAGGCCTCATCAATCGCTCGCCACTCAACGCGATTTTCGGCAACTCTCATACTGTTGCTACCAGCCGCTCTGCGAAGATCGTCGCTCCACCAAGCCTGAGGGCGTCCCACCTTCCGCTTGCCGATTCGCGGTCTTCTCAACCGACAGATGTTAACAGATGTTATACTGGGTCCTAATTTGCTGGAAGATTGTGCAAAAGCGTACAGACAGACAGGTAATCCAAATTACTTAAACACAGATTTACGATTTTTTATATCTCGACTTCAATATCGTTATCTACCTAATAGATCACTTATAATGAAATCAATCATGTTCTTATTGTGTGTCTGTTCGCAAAACTTACGATACAAAATGATAGAGAGATAATAATTGTATGACAGTCTGATTTGCATACTAGTTCTGTCTTGTGGTTTCGATTCCTTTGAGAGAGCACTTGTGTGGCCTAGAGATAATTGTTTTGGATCTGTGTATTTATAAATTATTCAGAAGGATTGCTAGGGGCAAGTTTATGGTCAAATTGGTTTTATTTTATCAAGCGGCAATAAACTGTCATTTCTATCTTCACATTTATTGTTTTGTGCACTTTAAGCACAAAGAGAATTATATGGTTGGTCTCATGGGAAATGACCACGTCTGTTCGCTACGAGCGCACAAATTGCAATCCGAAGTGCAAAAATTGCAATTCCAGTGCACAAATTGCAATTCCAGTGCAAAAATTGCAATTCCAGTGAAAAAATTGCAATTCCAGTAAACAAATTGCAATTCAGGACTTCTTCTTGAAAATAAATGACACAACTTAGAATATAGAGGTCGAGCAGTTGGTGAGCTACGTAAAACACAGATATTCAGTTGCATCCGGTAAACGAAAACAGTCTAACCGGATAACCCTAACATAGGAAAAGCATAAACAGATGGTGATGATAGGCAGATGTCATCGCGGCTAACCGCGTACCTAGTCAATTATTATCCACATCAGCTGAGTGGTGTACTAACTGGGCTGTGGAGGTCAGATAGGCAGTCGCTCCATATTACATAAATACTGATTGGAGTTGAATAACTGCATCCGGATATACTGGAAGCCGACCCCAATATAGTTAGTAAAAGGCTACGCAGATAATCATCATCGTCTTAGTGGTCCAAAATTTTAATACAAGCTGGTAGTCTTATCCCAGCAGTGGGATTATGCAGGTTTTACAATAATGAAAACCAGCCATTTATCATACACAGACCTTTACCAATAATAATCCCGTAGACTCATATTATTTGCGCTATAGCGCAACTTTGGCATTTAATACTGGGTCGTACCTACTGATAAAATTATTATTAAACGCAGTGACAGGTTGAAAACCTTGTACTAGTAGTTCCCAGATATACCGTGATCTGTTTGATAAACATACTGCTAGAACCTGTCTAACATTATAAAAATTGGTAAATCTCAGCTATTGAATACTTATTTTTCAAAGAGAGATTAGAGAATCGTTTAGATGTAAAAGAAGGACTGCTGATGAAATTTCTCGCCGACTAGTTGACACTTCACGTGACCAGAGAGCTGGCTCTTTCTTTGGCCTAAGAATTAGTATTGCCAGTCAACGTTGCAATACTGCCAGTCTTCTGGGCACGTTTCCGGATGACAGCGATGTAGAGGAGTACTTAGACAACAACAACAACAATAACAACACGTACGTGCACGTGCGTGTACGTGGTTTTCAACATAGAAAACCACGGATATTACCCCGTAAGTACTTTGAGTGAGTACTTAGACGCCTAAACACCCGCCCTGTACTTTATTTAATTAGTTATTTTATTTAGTTAGTCCTTTTTTTTGTTAATATTTAGTTTTAATTACGTATTTTATAAGTTGCTTTAATTCAAGTTATTAAATTATTATAAGTAATTACACATTAAATTACGTCCACTTACTTACTTGTTTTTATCATCTCTCATTGTTTTGATATTTTTTTACGATCCATACACGTTATAATGATTTATATTTCAAAGCGTAACATCGTTGTTTTCATGTCATCGTTCCATTTCTCAATGTTATTGAGATTTCTTTGTTCCGTATTTAATAATCTATTAAATTGTAATTAGATTCCTTTGATATTTAATAACCGCATAGGTATGTTCTTAATAGTTTTGAAGACATCGCATGATACAAAGGATCTGGTAACCGATCCAATCTAATCGGAGCTTCCCGTCTGATCGGATGCAGCTCACTATCACTATTTTACATGGAGTGGCTGCCTATCTGACCTCCACAACCCAGTTAGTTCTGGGTAATACGATACCCCTTGGAAAGACAGACTGATTGTCAGACTTTCGGGCCACTGACTACCTTTAACGACTGTCAAAGATCTACAAATAACAGCCGGGACCAACGGCTTCTCACACTTTCAGAGGCATGGTGAAAACTTAGTATGTAGTAGAGTAGAGTAGAGTAGGGACTCCATTTTCCGCACTTAGACTCTTATTCGGTCCGTTGTGCGTAGGTGTCCTGGCTAAGTTAGCCAGCCTAGCTCCGTCCAGAAGCAAAGAAGTTTCCTGGGATCTTCACAGGCTTCGCGGAGCGACCTCACCGTTCCGAGGATTTGTTTGCGTTGGGTAGCCACGGCCTCGCAATCCAGGATGACGTGGGCGGCTGATTCTTCGGCGTCAAAGCAGCCCCTGCAGAGTGGGCTGTCCGTGGCGCCTATGTTAAAGAGATGTTTGTTAAGGGGGCAATGGCCCGTTATTGTCCCTATTATTATTCTGAGGTTATTTCTGCTTAAGCTGAGCAGTCGTTTTGTTAGTCGTGGTTGTAGGCTTGGCATCGCCATTTTTGACTGCCTACAGTCTGTGGACCGTGACCATTTGTTGTTATGAAGTTCGGTTGATCTCTGGCGAATCCACGTACGTAATTGTGAGAAAGGTAGGGGAAGGAGTGGGTACGGGCCTAGCACTGCCATCTCGGAACCTCTCCTAGCAAGTTCGTCCGCGGCGTCATTGCCTAGGGATCCACTGTGCCCCTTAATCCACTGGAGGGTGATTCTACTATAACTTAGTATGTAATGGGAGGTCACCCATCTATGGGCCAACCTAGGCAAGCACGACTTAACTTTAAGATCGAGCCCCAGCGGCTGTTTTATTTGTCACGAGCTCCTCCTCAGCAGTGAGACTCCATGGACTGAGATAATAATGATAATGTTTATATATAGAAAGCTTAGACATAGGTTACAAAATGTTTTAACAGGTACGTTACAAAATGTTTTAACAGGTTAAGGCCCTTCTAACCCTAAAATTAGCAACACTGGTGGTTCAAACTTCGTTTGAAATGCTGTTAGAATAAAGTTCTAATCAGCTTGCACTACAAAGCGGTTGTTACGTCAGTCACTGCGGCTGAATAGTGCGAAATGAGTGGTTTTCTTCTTAAATCTATTGATTGGACTAAAAAACTAAAACACATAAGACCTGCTTTATAGTTAGTTCAGTTAGTATGCAAAGTTTCATGATCTAATTTGAAGTACTTTTTGAATACCAGCGGTTTATTGTTTGATTTGGAGGTAACTTTGGTTTTTTTTTCTATCGAGAAAAGTTTATGGGATCGTGTTTCGTTACACATAGTACCTAGCATTAATCCTCTGTATATAACTGTAACATACCATACCTGTACCATATTTATTTCAAAATTAATGCTGCAGTATTTTAGGCGTAACGGAGGATCATGCTAAGCCATTTGAGGAATGTTAGGCCCTTCATTTAGGTCACTTTAAGTGATGTAGTCATCTGTAGCCGAACTGGACAGAGCCTGTATTTCGACTATCAGCGCCAAACCCCTCTAGTATTAAACATCCCACCAAAACATTTTCATGTAAAATGTTGCCAAGAAGAGACCATATGACTCGCACTGTCAAAAAGTTATCAGATCTCATGTAGAGTCAAGCTTTTAACTCTAAACGCCCTAACTCTACAAAGTCTAACTTCACAAACTCTACACCTTAGTCAAAATATGTGGCTAGCGCAATTTTTATTGGGGTATATTTCTTGCACATCAGAGACGCCAGGAGTCCCTATATCAATTTTCAGACTACTTGCTCATCAATTTTCAGACCTCTTGCGTCAAAATTGCGGAAGTCTCATACAAAATTCCTTCCCCTAGTTTAAGGAATAAACAAGGATAAAAGTTAGAAGTTGTATAATATTTTTGTTTTTTGTATACTAATAATAGCGGCAGAGTTAGCCGTGTGGTATCCGGCAGAGTAGAATAGAACCAACCCATTACACTCACGGGTGTCGTATAAGGCGACTAATATCTGAGATAAAACACCTTGAGCCTCCGTAGACCAGAGAATGGGCAGCAGCGTTTTCTGTTAGTCTTATAACACTGCGATCTCCAATCCGCCTGCCAAGCGTGGAGATTACGGCAAATTCCTCCCATCATGGGAGAGGCTTATGTCCAGCAGTGGACGTTATGGGCTGTTGTTGCTGTTGTAATAATAGCTAACATACCAAATTTCAGCTTTCTAGTACATTAGGAAATACCCTAAGTATTTTGATGATCATCAGTCAGTGACGAAATCAGGGTTGTTATATATCAATAAAAATCGAAAGTTTATGCAATTAAAACTTTATACGTTTAATGAATCTACAGTTGATAACATATCCCGAGAATCTTGTTTATCTGCCCGCGTAGCATGGCGACTAGAAACAGGAAAAGACTCGACAAATCTTTTGTTCATCTGTCATTTTGTCGATATTGAATAGACAAAATGACAGAGGAACAAAAGATTTGTCGAGTCTTTCCCTGTTTCTACGTCGCCATGCTACGCGGGCTGGTATAATCCAAACCCACGTTATAAGGGTTAAAAAAAACGACGAAGCGCTTCGAGAAAAGGTAGGTAGTGCCCTTGCGCTTCGCTTGGTTCGTCTTGGCGGGTTCACTCCCGTGCCCCCAGATATAAAATTAACAGTAACATTTAATTTGTTTCTTCTACAAAATCATTTTAACAATATTAATATAATATAACAATTTTATTTTTAATACAAAATTTAAAAGAAAAAGAGTTTGAGTAGTGTTTGCATGCAATTGAAAGCGTTATAGTCTCCACCAGATAAGTAAGAATTAAAAGTCATTAACCTGCATACATTTATTCAAATACATAATTCCGAAAACAGAATTAATAATGACATAAACTTGTCCCGAAACGACCTATATCGTGATCCTTGACTTTTTCTAGTAAAAAAAAACTATTCATGATGTATTGTCGAGGTACCTACGCAGAGAATTTAAGGAAAGAGCAATGACCTTTAATTCTAACTTATCTGGCGGAGACTATAGACACTTTGTCTAGTTAATTCTTTATAGTCCATAAGACGCTGACTGAAAGTTTTTACGACAGCATGAGCTGTTGTCATAGTTACTGTGTCTGACTGTGTCTTAGTATCGTCCTCCTAGTGAAAGTTTCCCCCATAACCCAGCAATGTATTTACAACAATCGTAACGCTTTCCGTATCCAACAGCCCTAACAAGAAACTTATGTGCGTGCTTCTCAGTTATGTTGGAGAAGTTAGAGGTGCCTCATTTATATGTTGAACATGTGACACCAACTGTAAGTAATATGTTACGTTTGGCTTATGTTGTTTGACCTTCGGTGTTGAACTTTTGACCTTGAGAGCGGTGACTTGGCAAAAGAGATATTATATTTGAGTAAGTATGTTTGTTAGATTTAGAGAAGCAATAATTGGTGTTTGTCTGTTCAGTTTTCCCTCTTATTTGAAGAAATAAAAGTTCAAATATTACGTAGGTAATGTTTTTACGTAAGATATTTTTCTTGGAAAGGGATAATCTCTCATTGTGTAAACTTGTCTTAAGAAAATCCATACCGATCTTCATGAAAATATCCCCCCCATCCTAGTTATGAAATTTATTTATTTATTTATTTAGCCTTTATTTGCCTTAACAATCACATTTCTTACAAAACAATTCATTTAACATTTAATTAAACCTTAAATTTAACAATTTCTTTAACATTTTTATAAAACATCACGTGTAACAATACATTTCACCTTTTTTAACATTATATTTAGTATTTCATTCTTTTTATTTAACATTTCACTAAACTAAGTTTTTAACATTTGTAAATTTTGGTTTCGATTTCATTACTTCTAATAAAAAAACTTTTTAACCATATCATCAAACATTCAAAATACATTCATTAAATTATTATTATTCATTATTTTATTGTTCATTGATTCATTTAGAATTACGTTTATCATTCCATTAGACATTTTATCAAACAATAGTACCTACATACTTTCTTTTCATGTGACTTAAATATTACTTAAAACATTGGTACTTACATTACATTTATCATGTTTGACGACCCGATTGGCGCAGCGGTAGTGAGGCTGCCTTACTTTCTTAGGGTCCCGGGTTCGAGTCCCAGTCGGAGCAAATGTTTGTGTGATGAGCATGGACATTTGTTTCCGAGTCATGGATGTTTATATGTATAATAAGTATGTATTTACAAACAAAAAGTATATATGTAGTATATCAACTATCTGGTGTCCATGAAACAAGCCTCGTTGCTTATTGTGGCACTAGATGGCGCTGTGTGTAATGTCCAGCAGCAATATATAATATATATATATCATAACACTTAAACAGTAGTATAAAATACATTTTATGCGATTTAAAACCTTAGCACATTACAATTCACATTTAATTCAATTTATTATTACATTCTATATTATTTTATTTAGGATTTCTTTTGATTTAACATTTTACGTTAAATTTCTTACATTTCACAAAATATTCATTTAATAAAAAGAAACCCTTTAACCTTTTTATCAAACATAATTACATTTAAAATTAGATTTATCATTTCATTTGACATTTTATCAAACAAAATAGTACATATTTTCATTTCATGCGGTTAAAATATTACATAAAACATTGCTACATTTCATTTATAATTTCATTCAACTTTTTATTTTTATTTTTTTATATAACATTTAATCACACAGTAGTATATTATATCAGTAGTGTAATAGTAGTAGTATTTACAGTATTTAATTTAGGATTTCTTTTAATAAAACATTTCATGTTACACTCCTTGCATTTTCAATATATTATATTGATTTCTTTATTGATCTTTTTATTTTATATTATTTTTTTACAGTTAAGGCCCCGTTTGGGTATAGGCCTCCTCCAACTTTTTCCATGAGTTTCTCTCCTTCGTTTGCTTCATTCCGTCCTTTCCGGCAATTTGTTTTATTTAATTATTCGTGTGATATACAATTATTGGAGTGTTGGAGGGTTGTAGTCTTATTCCCCCGCGGTGACCAGCCGTATTGGGAGATCGTGAGAGAGGGCCAGCCGTAGTTGCTATATGACTTGGGTATTTTCTTCTTCTAGAGAGTGGAAGGTAAGCTTCGGTTTATGTATTATAAACTTTTTCATATTCATGTTAGCTGTCTTGTTCTTTTTAGTTGGTTGCTTTTTATTGTTATGTTGACTTTCTTCCCTACTATTTGTGGTTAGGTCTGGTGATTCAGACAGGTTTCTCTTATTTGTGAAATTTTTGGATATGTTTGTTTCTTGGTTGTTAACTATGATTAATTTATCATACTTAATAAATGCTTTTTTACCCAGTTCTTTTTGAATTTTAAGTTGGGGTTGCAACTCTTTGCGTCTGTTTAATACTTCCAGGGGATAGTCTTGATTTATGTAATATGGTGAGGTCTCGAGGCACTTGCCGTTTTTCTGGATTTTTAATTTTAACCCCATGGTAGTGAACGTTATTATATTACTATTGGTCTGACTTTATCACTTTTTTTCCCTAATCTTCTTACCGCTTCGATGCAATTATTCTCATAATGAAAGCCAAAATATTTGTTGATTATCTCTACTATACGTTTCTCTAGCTCATGGTATGTTTTTTCCTGTTCTTCGACCCCAAATATAATCAGATTTTTTCGCCTTATGTAGCGCGCCTCAAAGAGAGTCAGCAATAAGAAGGGGCCCGCAAGGGCCGATGCCTGCCGGGGTTTGCGGACTGTTCGAAAGAGATACCGCCCGGAACACAAAGGGCGATGAAGGAACATGGATGGGTTTTAGTCAGTAAAAGTCTGACACTCCCTCCTGCTCCGCCCAGAGCGGGTGGAGTCATATGATGATTTCCCATCCGAAAAAAAAAAGGTCCTGGGTTCGATTCCCAGGTCGGGCAAAGTGTTATTAGGTTTTTCCATAAGGAATTTCTCTGTAGCAGCCACGGAGTACTCTTAAAATATGGGACTTAAACATAACTGGCGAAATGTGGGTGTACTATTAGGCTCTGCCTAACCATTGAGGGATTACAGGCGTGATGTTATGACTCAAAGAACATGTCTCATCTCTCTCATCGAAACACCGTTATTACCTTCAAATAATCTCCCAAAATTTCAAGGAACCGTAATGTAATATCCGCCTTAAAACGTCTACGGACATAGCTTTGCCGATGCAATTTCCTACATGAGGTATGGCCAATAAAGGGAATATGAACATCGAGTGAGCATCCAAGCGATTGTAAGATGTAAAGCTTAGACCAACAATAATATCCGGTACGACAGTGACGTTGAAAGCAGTCGTGAGTTATATTTCATGATAACCTATGATAAATGTAGGTGTTTTAAATCACAGTATAAATTAGTTTTGTTTGTTTATGTATATATATTTCGTAAGTGTAGGGTCCTGGGTCACACAAACAATTTTTAAGGAGGAGCTCGTGGCTAAATAATAACAGCCGCTCGGGTCGATCGTTAGGTTAAGCCGTGCTTGCCTAGGTTGGTCTGTGGATGGGTGACCGCCTATTACTTACCGAGTTTCCTCCGAGTCTCGGAAAGCACGTTAAGCCGTTGGTCCCGGCTGTCATTTGTAGATATTTGACAGTCGTTAGGTAGTCAGAGGCCCAAAAAGTCTGACAACCTGTCTTACCAAGGGGTATCGTATTACCCGGTACTAACTGGATTATGGAGGTCAAATAGGTAGTCGCTCCATGTAAATTACTGGTATTCAGCTGCATCCGGTTAGACTGGAAGCCGACCCCAACATAGTTGGGAAAAAGCTAGGCAGATGATGTACAAACAATATTTAAATTTCGAAATGGCATTAAAACAAACACAACACGGCCGGTTGTGGATGTCAGATAGCCAGTCGCTCCATTTAAAATACTACTATTCAGCTAAATCCGGTAGGACTTGAAGCTGACCCCAACGCAGTTGGGAAAAGGCTAAGCAGATAACTGTTTTATTGGGCCAATATTTTTATTTTATTTTATTTATTTATTTTATTCAAATATCAAATCAATATTTTATTCAATGTTACTCTCATTGGGCCAACACTGTGTCCTGGTCAAAACATTTACTGGGCCTTACCTGATGCTACGCCTCGACTACTGCAGCTCTCTGTCAGCGGCCATTAGCAACATATTATAAATAAATTAAAAAAAAAGTGACTGAAACTTGACATATACATACAGGGTGTAAACAACCTCATCACGAACCCGTCAACCAAGCATAACTTTAAGCAAAAATTATTGCTGGGAAACGATTTTTTTTTTTGGGGTGAAAAATCATGGTTTGTGGTAGAACTCAATATAACGCACTCAAAACATTGTGCTGATGGATGGATTGAATAGTACGGGGTTAGTGGAGGTGTTTAAAGTAAAAATCTAAAAACTTGTATAAAAAAAAAACTCCAGGTTCGTGATGAGGTTGTTTACAAACGCAATGACGAGGAGAATAAGTGCCTTTTGGCTTCGTTAGCCTTCGCAGCAGCTTCAAAGCCGAAAGGCACTTATTCTCCCCGTCATTGCGATATTTTTTTGTTCTAGACCATACCTGGTTTGCCTTTATCCTCCTAGTTACGGAGATGTTGGGGTCAAAGTTCCAAGTTTTTGACAAGATTTTACTTTAAACATCTCCACAACCCCCATACTATCCAATCCATACAGCACAAGTTTTGAGTGAGTTGCATTGAGTTTTATTGATTTTTCGCACTAAAAAAAAGTCGTTTCCCAGCGATAATTTTTGCGTAAAGTTACCTAGTTTGATGTACAGAATGCTTGGTTGACGGCTTCGTGATGAGGTCTTTTACACCCTGTATAAAAAAATGTAAGTAGGTATAGGTATTTTTTAATTTTGTGTGCAATTTTATAAGTCATTTTTTAATATTATAAAGTGACTTATAAAATTACCTATAAAATGTATAAAGGGTGTAAAAAGATTCTTAACGAAGCCTTTCTCCCCGTATATTTTATATATATTGGATATTTTTTTTGTTCTAGACCATACCTGGTATGCCTATAACCTTCTAGTTACGGTAATATTGGGGGTCAAAGTTTCAAGTTTTTCACAAGATTTTACTTTAAAGACCTCCATGATCCCCCGTACTATTCAATCCATCTAGCACATGTTTTGAGTGCGTTACATTGAGTTTTGCCTTATAAGGTAATTTTTCGCATTAAAAAAAAGTCGTTTCCCAGCGATAATTTTTGCGTAAAGTTACCTAGTTTGATGTACAGAATGCTTGGTTGACGGTTTTGTGGAGGGTCTGTTTACATCCTAAATAGGTCCACCGCGCAAGTTTCCTCTACCAAATGGAAAAGAATCACATAAATCGAACCAATAATCAAGGAGTTATGAGGTAATAAACATTTTTTTTTAAGAAAACCGAATTTAGAACCTTCTTTTTAGAAGTAGGATAAAAAAAGGAATAATCGCACTATGACAAAAATAAAAATTACTCATAGGAACCGAACAGTACAGTACGTACGCAGACGGTAAAGATCGAGCAGCTTGCTACCAATTACGGTGATTACGTCGCAGGTAACCCAAGACCGATTGTCTTAAATTCCACCTAATGAAGCCCATTTATTGGGTAAACGGTGCGTGTGTTGTGACACACAGCTTTGGGGGAGTGGCAAATGAGTTTTTTTTTTTTGAGATTATCAATAACCAAGTTTAGGAGTTTTCTTTCTCAGTGCTGTGACTTTTTTATTCAAATGTCACAGCACCTTGCTGAGATAAGAGCCTTTTGGCCTTGCACAGGACCATTATGATTGTTTTTTTATTTATTTTTTTCTTGTTTACTTTTTTATACAATTTTGTCATTTCTATTCTATCTTTTTGTATCTGTGTATCCTGTGTGAGTTCAATAAATACTTTTCTTTCTTTCTTTTTTCTTTCTCTTTTCTTGAAATAGCACTTCACCGGTGGCTTTGTCCGCAAACATTGTGATAGCTCGGCCAATACGCATGATATAATTATAATTTATAGCCTATAGCGTCGAAAAATAATGAAGCTTTCTAACAGTTAAGGAATTTTTAGAATTGGATCATTAGTTCCCGAGATTACCACCTTTAATACAAAAGGTCAAGTTGGCAATAATAACAAAAAACACATTATTAGTACTTATCTAATTTTAATTCATTTAAATTTAAAACAGGTCTTAGAAATCTCAAGCAAGACGTTACGATCTTGTAAAATAAGTTTAGTTAAAAAAAATATATACGAAATTTTCTTTAGCTACCTAACTCTTTCGACCGTGTGTCACCTAATTGAGCGTCACCGGTGAAAATCACAGTAACAATTGACGCGAAGCTTTATTTTCATTTCGGCACTCATTCTTCAAGGCCTGACTCAGTCCTTCAGTTTTATTGGAGCAAAAATGTTCCTTTGGAAAAATTACTGAGCGCTGATTGGTTGGCTGAAACTGGGTGAGTTTGATCGCTCTTACTGTTTGGCGTTGCGCTGTGTTCAATGTTTTTTGTGTAAAATGTTAGTATTTTCCTTTATAGTTATAGTTGAGGAGCTCGTGGCTAAATAATAACAGCCGCTCGTGTAGATCTTTAGGTTAAGCCGTGCTTGCCTAGGTTGATCTGCGGATGGGTGACCACCCATTACATACCGAGTTTCCTCCGTGCCTAGGAAAGCATATTAAGCAGTTGGTCCCGGCTGTCATTTGTGATCTTTGACAGTCGTTACAGGTAGTCAGTGGCCCAAAAAGTCTGACAACTAGTCTTACCAAGGAGTATTACCAGTACTAACTGTGATGTGGAGGTCAGATAGGCAGTCGCTCCATGTAAGATACTGGTATTCAGCTGCATCCGGTTAGACTGGAAGCCGACCCCAATAAAACTTGGGAAAAGGCTAGGCAGATGATGTTAGGATTTTCCTTTAGGATAATATTTTAATTGTGCATAGCCTGAATTCACCCACTATTGGGTTTAGGGCTCTCTTTTTCTGACAAAATGTGCTTTTCCATAATTTCTGCTTATTACATATTTGAAGGAAAGAAATTTTAAATAATCTCCATAATAATAGTGTTCATTTTCCTCTCGGACGTTTTTTCTATCAATATCCTCACAAAAACCCAACATAACGAGTATCTACGAGCATTTCAACATTCCTATTTGTAAAAATATTCACAGCCGACTCCCAGGCTTCAGGCACGTAAATAAACTCCAAACTGGGCCGCTGATCTAATTCCAGATCTAAAACTATGTTACGCGTAACCGAATTTTCAAAAACCTAGCCTGAAAAAGTTTTTTTTTTGTTAGTCCGGTCTAACATGTTTTTGAACCTCGACAACCGATTAATTTAAACGCCAGACGAAAGATTAAACTCGTACAAATATTTACACTAGTATTATAAAGTGGAAAGATTTGTATTTTTTTCTGTGTATGTTTGTAATGAATAAACTCAAAAACTACTGCGCCGATTTAAAAAAATCTTTCACCATTAGAAAGCTACATTCACCTTGAGTAACATAGGCTATAATTTATCCCTGTATTCCCACGGAAACGGAAACTACGCGGGTGAAACCGCGTGACGTCCGCTAGTTTTTAACATAAATACACTTACTAAATAACATCGATAATATCGCAAAAATAGGTTGTGTCAGGCGGGCATTCAGGACTCCAACAACCTGTTTATTTTTTCCAGTTCCTACCAAACTTGATGCCCAGTTCATTAGCAACTTATGAAAACAAATTTCAGTGTGTAGAGAAAATGAAATACAATGATTTTAGAAGAAAACCAAAGTAGAGCAAGGTGAGGAGCTCGTGGCTAAATAATAACAGCCGGACGGGTCGATCTTCAGGTGAAGCCGTACTTACCTAGGTTGGTCCGTGGATGGGTGACCGCGGAGGGTACTGAATTAACAACTTTCTATGGGAAATGGGTTTTTATAATCGAGTTTTTTTAATCTTATTCTTTGTTATCAAATAATTATCAGCTCTCAACTTACGACCCACTAATGATTATATACGTAAATAATTATATCCGTAGTGCTAGGCAACTGGGCTTATCCCAGTTGTTAACGTCTCTTTGTGCCTGTTGGCCTTGTTTTGTTCCGTTTCCTGCTAATATGGAGGTGGGGGAAATGGTGTTATGTTTTCTACTCCTCCGCTATTCTTTTTAATTGCGTAGCGAGATCCAATACATAGTTAGATTTTGTCGCTAGGTCATCGTCGAGCTTCATTGTTTCGGTTATTTTCTGGCGGTCGCCACTGTTGATTCTGGCTTTCAGGAGTTGCAGTGGTTAGGGCATAGTGTGGCCGGGAGCCAGGTGGTGGCCCCTGGACACCGTAGGCGCGGGCCTGTGGACGGTGAGCTATGGGCTAGCTCGCCGTCCGTCCGTCTCATGACGACAGGCCGTGTCGACGGCGCGTTCGTGTTCCACGCGCGCCTCAAAGAGAGTCAGCAAAATGAAGGGGTCGGCCGGGACTGCGGGACTGTTCGAAAGAGATACCGTGGCCCCGGAACACAAAGGGCGATGAAGGAACATGGATGGGTTTAAGTCAGTAAAAGTCTGACACTCCCTTCCGCTCCGCCCAGAGTGGGAGAGGTCATTTGATGATTTTCAGTCAGAAAAAAAAGGCACAGTGTGGCTTTATTCTTTGTTAGCAAAACGGGGGTTTTATCCATTCGGATATACCAACTCATAATGGAATCATGAAGCTACTTTCAACCACAGTAATCTTCCCAAACTGTACGTCATGTTATTATTAAATATTATTAATTTTGAAACACTCGGCCGGAATCAAAGCAATTATTAATAATAAGAGTGTTATCTAGTGTCGGTATGCAGAGTGCTTGCTTTATTATTTCCGTTGGGCCGCACCGGATGATCCAGCGTTATATTTAGGGTTCCTTGTGTAAATGGTGCGATTGGATTTTATAGGTAGTTTGATTGAAAACAAAAAAGCGGCCAAGTGCGAGTCGGACTCGCGCACGAAGGCTTCCGTACCATTATCTATACATTAGACAAAACGGCAAAAAAATCACGTTTGTTGTATGGGAGCCCCCCTTAAATATTAATTTTATTCTGTTGGTATTTGTTGTTATAGCGGCAACAGAAATCCATCATCTGTGAAAATTTCAACTGTCTAGCTGTCACGGTTTATGAGATACAGCCTGGTGACAGACAGACGGACAGACGGACAGACAGACGGACAGACAGCGAAGTCTTAGTAATAGGGTTCCGTTTTTACCCTTTTGGTACGGAACCCTAAAAAAAAGGTGTATTTTGTATGACAGGAATTGACAAGATGTATGTACGTGGGCAAATCAATAGGTAAGAGTATTAATTAATGGATAGTGGAATTCTGTACTTTTTACTATCTCCATGGGAAATAAGCTTATTGAAATGAAATAACTGCTACATTTTTTAAGCCTATGGTTTTTTCCGTTTGCAGTAACTATCAAAACTCATGTCTTTTTTTTCTGAGTATTGTGGATATTTGCAACTTGTACCATACATTAGTATTGAGTAATGCCTTCCATTATTTCTTTGATCTTATTTTACTCCAATAGGTACAAAGAGAACTCGCTAAATAATAACAGCCGCTCGGGTCGATCTTTAGGTTAAGCCGTGCTTGCCTAGGTTGGTCTGTGGATGGGTGACCATTCTTACATACCGAGTTTCCTCCGTGCCTCGGAAAGCACGTTAAGCTGTTGGTCCCGGCTGTCATTTGTCCATCTTTGATAGTCGTTACAGGTAGTCAGTGACCCAAAAAGTTTGACAACCAGTCTTACCAAAGTGGTATCGTATTACTCAGTATGAACTGGGTTGTGGAGGTCAGATAGGCAGTGGCTCCATGTAAAATACTGGTACTCAGCTGCATCCGGCTAGACTGGAAGCCGACCCCAACATAGTTGGGAAAAGGCTAGGCAGATGATGATGAGGTACATAACTAGGCAAATTTTAAGAAAATATTTTGACTATTCTTTTTTTTGCTATCAGAACTACTTAAGTAGGTTGTTTTTCGATATTCGGTGACAAAAAGTTATGACACTAAGCAGTAAAGTTCATTTATGTCAAAATGGATCTAATAAGTTGTACGGAACCAAATAAAACACTCCCGGTTCACGCTTGGCACATTTTTTTATAAATGATTAATATCGAAGCATACCATCGTATGTTTTATATTTTTCTGCATTTATAATCTAATTAAGCATATAACGTATACCATTAATATCACCAGCTAAGCTAAATAAAATTAAATAACTATTAAATGCATAAAAACATGTTTAAAAGCATACACTCAACTTTTATTTATGTCTGACCTGCAATCAAAACTGAACCATTACTGAAGCAATATAAGGTAACTTTTCCTCAATCAAGTTATAAAGCTACTTAAATAGACGATGTCATAATAATGAATGTGGACCTGTTTTTATTAGATCTCATTCTAAAACTTTTGCATTACCAGGCTATACGTCATGTCAAGTATTACCAGCCTTCCATTTGTACGTAATGTCTTTACAGGGAGAGGTCATCTTATACTGGGCAGGCATCCTTGATATGTCGCCTGTCATAAATTATTTCCTTAGCTGTATCCTCATTAATTTTCTATTGACGTAGTGATTTATGTCTTTGAAATAAAAAGAGAAGGCAGTCGACGTATCATAGAATCATCTTTCGAAGAATCATCTTTCGAAGAACTTGTAAGTTAAACCTAATTGTCACAAAAACCAGTAAGTTTACCAACAAACATAAAAGCCTTTTCCGTGGAGAAACAATAATTATACAGCAAAACGAATCCAGAACCACGACCTGATTAAGTTTTAAACGAAGCTTATTTTTACACATCCAATTATACAGAACCCACAATCCCACATTACTTACCTAGTTAACCAAAAAAACAAACCTTAACTCTGCAATTTTTACACTGCATTTCAGCAAAATTGGGACCACATTTCAGTATAAGCCATAGTAATTACATTGCACCCGGAAATAGAACGAAAAAATATTTATACTACCCGAAAACCTCTAATTACTGGGCCAAACACGTAGGAGGACAAATGTACACCATAATTTTTAGAAGTAACGATTGCAATTTGACATTTATTGTGGACATTAAGGCGAACGATACTGGCCACAAATACGGGCCGCCATTTTGTACACGATGTGAATTCATAAAATGGCCGTTCGGTTGATGCGTTGACGGAATGCCGAGGTTTTTAATTTCATTAGAATTTTTATTTCGTTCCCTATTGTATGAGATTTTAACATAACTGGAAAAATGTGGGTACTAAAGCTTCGGTTCCGCCTAACACTTGGTGTAAACGGACCGTTCAAGGAGCCGTGGACCAACCTCTACGCAAAAATTATTGCTGGCATAATATGACTTTTTTTTTTGCGGTGAAAAATTACGTTCTACAGTAGGACTCAATGTTACGCAATCAAAACACTATGCTAATGGATGCATTGAATAGTACAGAGGTCGTGGAGGTATTCAAAGTAAAGATAGATAAAACATTAATTTGTATCAAGAAAAAAAACTTATAAAAAATTTGGAACTTTGACCCTAGAGCCAATAAAAAAATCGCAATGACGCGTGACGTTGAGAACAACTGCCTTTCGGCTTCGTTAAGGGTACTTTTACACCCGATATTTATAGGTTTCTATCATCATCGTCATCAGCCTATTAATGTTCCCACTGCTGGGACACGGCCTTCTCTCTTTGAGAGGCAATGGGCTATAATCCACCACGCGGGCCCAGTGCGGATTGGTAGATGTCACATGTCTTCGAAGTTTTGGTTCTAGGACATACCGGTTTCCTCACGATGTTTTCCTTCACCGTTTTGAGAGCAGTGGTAATGAAATTATATTATACAAAGTTATGCGCCTGCCTGGGTTCGAACCCACGACTTACTGTTCGTAAGTCGGTGCCGCCACCACTGTGCCGCCGCGCCGCTTCGTTTCTATAATAAGACCCAATTAACACATCTCAGTTTTACGAGAATCTCACATGAACCAAATAAGATACACAAAATCGTTTTGCAACAGTTACTCGTATATTAAAGTCCTTTCTAAGTGAAGGGATAAATTCTTAAAGGCCTCGCCTACTGGTCGGGTTAGTCGGCACGTCTGCTTTGACATTGCGAATACGTTGCTAAATCTAACCTGTTTGTAGTGCGGGACACAAATATTGGGCAAGTAGTCTATTAGAAGAAATTATTTATTTATTTAAACTTCATGTACAATAGGCGGACTTAATGCCACAAGGCATTTGCATTGCATTGTGCATTGCCAAAGTCAAAGTCATTTATTTCAGAACAATATACATTGTGTAGAAATTTGGTAAAATAAAGCAGTACCATTCAAACATATCAATCGAAAAAAAAAGCATGTCAAAGATAATAAAAATAACAAATTCAAAACGATAATATTCCACATTCAATTAAAAATTATTAATAATATACCTACAATGAAACAAAATGGTCAAATAAAAATGATGAAAACGAAAATCAAATTAGTATTAAAAAATCAAGATCAATGATTTAAGAGATCTAATTTTCTAAGAACAATGCAATAAAATAAAAATGAAAAACAAATTTCTTTGAATAATCAATAACAAAAATAGAATGCCAAATATAAATACAAATAAAATAAAAACAACTTGACAAACAAAATATCCGTATCGAGGAGCTCTTCTGAATCCTGATTGTCCAATTTGGTTTTAATTTTTTTAGTCATAATTATTATCATTATGGCCTGCCATAATGATAATAATTATGACTTCATAGCTTGATATAAGGTAAAAATTGTGAACAACAACGCCCTACCTTACCAAGCAATGTTTGACGTCGTACTTATCATTTGATCAAAGCTTTAGTTAGATAAGCTAACGTTATTATCAACATAAACCCAACAAGTTATGTCTGTCTGTCATTGTAAGGGTTTTTCGTTGGCTAGACTGTGTGCTCTAAAACCACGCTAAAAGATTGGTTAATCTCAGTATGTCACGATTTTACGTTGCAAATAATGCAGTTACATTTATTGCTCCTTGGTTACACTGACAGAGAAAATGAACAGTTCAAATTAAAACAAATTTCATATTTTATTGCAAAATTAATGCGCAGTTCACTATGCTTTAAAGATTAAATCTTGCACAAAATAAAATAATATAATGACTGAACAAACATTTGCACAGATTTTTTTTTATAAATAATAATAAAATACTTGAGCAGTACTTCTGGACGCGCGGTGCGTATTGTTAGGAAGTTCCTCTCTCAAGAGCCCTGACGCCTGCTGTTCGGACCCTGTTCCCAGCGCTGGTGGGATGCTATTTTTTATATTTTAAATGTTTTTTTTAATAAATATTGTTTTATATTGGAATGTTTAAAAATGTAAAAGACGAAGTGTTGTAAAATAAATAATCGAAATAATAAAATTTAGTTACTGCCTTACAAACAGGTTACAGAATATTGTGAGACCCTGGCTCCAGAGCTAGGTTAGGTTTGTTTTAATTGTACGAAAAAAGTAGTAAAAAGTTATGTATTTCGATTTAAAAAAAAATCAGTTTGAGCCGATAATTTTCATAATAATAAATTATGAAATAAAATAATTATGTATATGATTTTGAACCCTGCCAAAAACAATTCAGTTCTGTAGATTAAACATCTTTTTTTTTGTACAAACAAAAGAAAAAAATACCCAGCCCTGTTTTTTCATGCAAATGATGGTACATTAATGAATAACCATTAACAAGTTACCCAGTAATAACAGTCAGCATACTTACTGTTTAAGTCAGTAGGCTAGTATCTGCCTATCTAGAGTACTCACGATCGTGAGATTCAAATCACAATGGCAATCGCAATGAGGGCACTATTTATCTTCATGCCCTCTTTATGGTTACGATGTGAGCAGAATTCCTAGCGGTTTTGTCATCACAGTTAGATGAGTAGCGTTGTTCTAATGAGATTTGAATGTTGTAGTGTTGATTGCGGATTTTTTCTATTTGTCTACAGGTGTACTTTGCAAAGAATACTATTTTAAAGTATTATTAGTATGCGACAACAACAGCCCATAACGTCCACTGCTGGACATAAGCCTCTCCCATGATGGGAGGAATTTGCCGTAATCTCCACGCTTGGCAAGCGGATTGGAGATCGCAGTGATGAAAGACTAACAGAAAACGCTGCTGCCCATTCTCTGGTCTACGGAGGCGCAAGCTGTTCTACCTCAGACATTAGTCGCCTTATACGACACCCGTGAGTGTAATGGCTTGGTTCAAACGACACAGCCTGTGACAAACGTTACTTCTAATTCGTTCGTTCGTTTTTATGGGCAAATTAAATAAAGAAATAACGTAATTTATCATTCTTTAAGAATTAAAATGAATCTGTCACGTTTAATAAATTAAAGTTTTCAATGAATCTAGTTTTGTTATACAAACAAAAAGTAAACTTGACAAGCTACACAAGCACAAGCTACATTATCATTGAAATAACAAAAACACAAAATCGTGATCGCAACATTATCAACGAAATATATTGTAACTGTTCCCATTACTTTTGTCCTGCAGTGTACAATAGCGTAGAAGCTGATATAATCGGTGAGTACCGAGTTTTTGCACTGTGGAGCATTTACACAGATTTTGCTTTGAGATATTGTATTACAAGATTCATAGGTGTATTATTCATTTATTGAACCAATTTAATTGAGTACCTATTTGTAAAGGTAATTTTAAAGTCATCAATTACTAATGGTACAAGGTGTACTAGAATACTTACATAACCATTAGATTACGCTTGTAAACTCCAAAGGGTAGTACGGCACTGGTACGGCGCCGGCGGCGGTGTACATAAAAATACATCTATTTTTTAGAGTTCCGTACCCAAAGGGTAAAAACGGAACCCTATTACTAAGACTTCGCTGTCTGTCCGTCTGTCTGTCACCAGGCTGTATCTCATGAACCGTGACAGCTAGATAGTTGAAATTTTCACAAATGATGTATTTCTGTTGCCGCTATAACAGCAAATACTAAAAACAGAATAAAATTAATATTTAAGGGGGGCTCCCATACAACAAACTTGATTTTTTTATAATAATTGGTACGGAACCCTTCGTGCGCGAGTCCGACTCGCACTTGGTCGGTTTTTTTGAACCCTTAACTTGGGTTTGGATTATACCAGATAAACAAGATTCTCGGGATATGTTGTCAACAGTAGATTCATTAAACGTATAAAGTTTTAATTGCATAAACTTTCGATTTTTATTGATATATAAAAACAGAATAAAATTAATATTTAAGGGGGGCTCCCATACAACAAACGTGATTTTTTTGCCCTTTTTTTGATAATAATGGTACGGAACCCTTCGTGCGCGAGTCCGACTCGCACTTGGCCGGTTTTTTTAGGGTTCGGGGTTTTTCGGGGTTGCGGGACAGTTCGAAAGAGATACCGTGGCCCCGGAACACAAAGGGCGATGAAGGAACATGGATGGGTTTTAGTCAGTAAAAGTCTGACACTCCCTCATGCTCCGCCCAGAGCGGGAGGAGTTATTTGATGAAAGGATGGAAAACAAATTAAACTCTAGACCTCTTGTTCAGTGCAGAGAGGAGCTTGTGGCAAAATAATAACAGCCTCTCTGGGTCAATCTTCGTGGATGGGTGATCACAAGTTACATACCAAGTTTCCTCCATGCCTCGGAATGCACGTTAAGCGGTAGGTCCCGGCTGCCATTTGTAGATCTTTAACAGTCGTTACAGGTAGTCGCTCGAAGGTCTGACAACCAGTCTTACCTAAGGGTATCGTATTACTAAGTACTAACTGGGTTGGGGAGGTCAGATAGGCAGTCGCTCCATGTCAAATACTGGTATTCAGCGGCATCGGGTTAGACTGGAAGCCGACTCCAACATAGTTGGGAAAAGGCTAGGCAGATGATGATGACCTCTTGCTCAGTAGCTACTAGACCAACAAGGCAATTCTGTTCTCATCGAACTTTCATGTTTTACGTAAGTAAATGAAGCTGTGATTAAAACAATTAATATTTGTAAGGAACATTTTCTAGAAAATATTACGTATAGTTTGCCTTCCATGAGAAAAAGCTTAGCAAGCTCATTATGTTTGTGAATAAGTATGAACATATCAAATTAAATTACTAATTTAGTGTTCACAATTAGAAAACTTAATTGTTCCATGTAAACAATACTCGTATAAAGTACGTTATTATAAATTGTGGCTCAAAATCTCAACATTAAAAAATGAAAGTTTATAATGAAAGAGAAAGCTTCTTTATTGCACCAACTATCTTTAAGTTAGATGTTACCCTTATCTCGGCCTCAAGTGTAGTAGCGATACTATCAGTAACAAGATGTAAGTACACTGTTAGGACATTTCAAACAGATTAAGATTTACTATAAATATACGGCCGCTTATAAAGATGTTTTATAACATAACATAACATCACGCTTGTAATTCCTAAAGGGTTAGATAGAGGTGTGAATAGTGCGAGCAGCGGTGGCCCAGTGGTGGCGGCCCCGACTTACGAACAGTAAGTCGTGGGTTCGAACCCAGACAGGCGCATTACTTAGTGTAATTTATTTCATCACTACTGCTCTCAAAAACGGTGAAGGAAAACATCGTGAGAAAACCGGCATGTCCTAGAACCAAAAATTCGAAGACATGTGACATCTACCAACCCGCAATGGGCCCGCGTGGTGGATTATAGCCCATTCCCTCTCATAGAGAGAAGGCCTATGTCCCAGCAGTGGGAACATTAATAGGCTGATGATGATGATGTACCTAACAGTACGGTCGAACAAGCTATTTGGTTTACAGTTTAACCTACAAAAAACATTGTAAAATCCAAACCAAATATGTAGCTTGTTCGATCGTACACCTAAATTTCGCCAGTTATGTTTAAGTACCATGTAATAGGGGGCGTGCCTTTTGCCATCAACCAGACGCAAATCCAGACCCCGTGGCTGCTACTGAGAAATTCCTGGTGGGAAAACCTAATGACACTTTGCCCCACCCGGGAATCAAACCCAGAACCTCATGCTCAGCAGTTGTGCTTGCGACCACAGACCTGCAACGAGGCAGTTGTTTCGTTGTAAAAAATGTCAACATCTAGCCCCACCTTTAATATAACATAACATCATACTAGTGGCTAAATAATAACAGCCGCTCGGGTCAATCTTTAGGTTAAGCCGCGCTTGCTTATGTTGGTCTGTGGCCTTCCACAGACCATATAAAAAAAAGAGGGTGTTCATCATTATGAACACCCTCTTTTTTTTCGGATGGAGAATCATCAAAAGACCCCTCCCGCTCTGGGCGGAGTAAGAGGAAGTGTCAGACTTTTACTGACTAAAACCCATCCAACCCATCCATGTTTCTTCATCGCCCTTTTACATACCGAGTTTCCTCCGTGCCTCGGAAAGCACGTTAAACAGTTGGTCCCGGCTGTCATTTGTAGATCTTTGACAGTCGTTGCAGTTAGTCAGTGGCCAAAGAAGGCTAACAACTAGTCTTACAAAGGGGTATCGTATTACCCAGTACTAACTGGGTTATGGAGGTCAGATAGGGAGTCGCTCTATGTACGGTTAGACTGGAAGCTAACCCCAACATAGTTGGGAAAAGGCTTAGCAGATGATGATGATCATCACACCAGTAATCCCTAAAGGAGATTGGCAGAAGTGTATCTTCCTAAGTTCCATCCGTTTTTTGCCAACTATGATGCCACTATTGCCATCAACCCTGCACACTTCCAATCTTGATAGCTGCTACTGAGAAATCTCAGATGGAAAAACCCAATAACTCTTTGCCTGACCTGAGAATCAAACGGAACACTTCATAACATGACACCCGTCTGGTCGGAGGATCCTCCCTTTTTGACGAAGATGACTTTACACTAAACTAGCATACTGACGCCCTCTTGTCTGCCTTTGAACATATCACTACTATTATAAAACAAAGTCGTCGTCGTCTTTCAAAGAGTTTCTTTGACAAGGCCGAAAAAAGGAAAAAAGATCGAAAAGGAAGGGGCCGATGCCTGCCGGGGTTGCGGGCCAGTTCGAAAGAGATACCGCGGCCCCAGAACACAAAGGGCGATGAAGGAACATGGATGGGTTTTAGTCAGTAAAAGTCTGACACTCCCTCCTGCTCCGCCCAGAGCGGGAGGGGTTATTTGATGATTTCCCATGAGAAAAAAAAAAAAAAAAAAAAAAAAAGGCCGAGAATCATAAAAACCCCTTGATCTCTTCAGCCGCCCATTATGTCCCGTCAAAAAATTCCAAGATTCGCCGTCCCAGGCATACTTTACTCATACCCGACGACCCCACCACCCTCATTCAGGAGAGTTGTAGGGAAACTAGCACATTACGTAAAAATAAAATCAACAAACACAAATACAAACCGCGAATCCGAACCCGACCCCACCACCGTGGTGTACCGCGAGCGCGACCCCCCCGTAACATCACCGCCCGACCCTTGCTCGACGAGCCAGCCCGCGCCGCTGAGCATGTAGCTTCAAATTCCCTAAATAATAATCCGACCCAGCTTGCTGCCCTCCCTCAATGACGCACCAAGCCGAGGCCCGAACCCCACAGGGGGTGCCCTTAGTGATGGTCACTTAACTGAATATCCTAGATTGTAAGCCCTGGCTGGGGGCCTTAAAGTAATTTTTGGCCACCACTGGATAGTCCAGTTAAGCAGTTTGACAACCTTAACGAGTTGTATCTGCGAGTGGTCCCTTCTAAAAAAAAAAAAAAAAGCGTCTGTCCATAATATATACGTATGCTTAGATTTTTAAAATTACGCAACGGATTTTGATTTGGGTGTTTTTAATAGATGTGATGGTGTGTGTGTGGTGATGTGTTGTGTGTGTGATGTGTGGGTGTTTGATTCAAGAGGAAGGTTTTAGTATATAGTTTGCGGGCGGGCGAAGCCGCGGGCTTTTTATTATATCAGTATATATCAGATGATATATCTGCGTTCATTTCGCACATCCGATGAATTCTAAGAAACATACAAATCTTGCAATACTATGAAGTAAAGTAAATCACGGTGTCATTCACAATGGTAACGGAAATGTGTCAATGTGTGGGTGTTCACATAGTCAGGTGAATGTAAGAACTTCACTGTGCAACTTTAGGAAGTTATCATAAGATGTTTTAGAAGATAAAACTAGATATATATATATGGCTGTGGATATATAGAGCTACATGGCTAAAATGGACTACGTAAATTTTTGACAGATAAAGTGTACAGATAGCATAAATGAGTTTGTAACAGAGAAAAATATATATATGTTTTTAATTTATATTAATCAATATTAATTTGAATAATAATGATATTTTGTTGATTGAATGATATAATTGTAACAAAAATGATAATTTAGTAATTTAATGATAATTGTAATAAAATTATAATTTATGAATTGAATGATAATTGCAATGAAAATGATAATAATTTATTATCTGATATAATGAATGATAATTGTATTAACCCTTAATACCCGGGGGTCCCGCAAACCCCAGAGGATGAATATTTGTATATATTTTTGTACAAACGAAACGCACTATAGTGCCACTCGAGCTAATCTTTGATTACGTCGGTGGCCATCTTTTCGCTAGTCTAGCTAGCGTCAACGCTTACACAGTGTAGACGGAATTATAGCTATTTATGGGTCTGTCAGACCCCAGGGTAATAATAACGTAGCATTTGACATTTCTTGCTGTCAATATAATTGGTGAATGCTGTTATTTTTGATACAATATTTCAAAAGGTAAGTTTAATATTTTGAGCAGCAGATCCTGATGCAACGATTCAAGTACCAGAGATGATAGAGTTTTATAATAAAACTAAATGCGGAGTCGATTTGATGGATCAGCTATGCCTCAAGTACAACGTATCTATAGGAGATCAAAAAGTAGGCCAATGTAAAAAATTATTCACCTCCTAAATATATTAGGTCTAACTTCATTTTTCCTGCTAGAATGGCCACAAAAAAACTACAAAAAGACGTAATTTCTTGAAAAAACCCCTCAAATGGAAGTACGATTAACATGGCCCTCTTTGCCTATGAATCTTCAAGTTCTCCTAGGTGGAATCTTGCAGAAGAAACGGCCATTGCAAGAACCAAGTTCTGCTCCCACTGCTAAAAAAAGATGTGCTATGTGCCCAAGGGGTGAGGATCGAAAAACCAAGGTCACCCCAGGTTTTTTCCAAAAACCTCTTTGCGATGAACGTACTGAGGCTATGTGTCAAGAATGTGTTACCAAAAACCATTGACAATTTTTTTTGTATTGTCTACTAAGCAGACTATTACAATAAATAATAATTGTAATTAAATTGTTTTTTAATTTTTAAGTATGAATTTTTATATATTGAGGTCCTTAAAGCCCCTGGGTAGCAATAGTGTTTCTCCTAGAATAATAATAATAAATAATAATAATAATAATAAATCTTTATTCAGAATATCAAAGGAAAAATACAATATGAATCTAAAAACTAACAATGTAGGTATAATAATGTATGATGCCGGTACTAGGATAATCCTGTATCACAGGCTGCAGGAGCTCTAACAATATGCTACATGTAGGACAGAAGTTATTTATTATATTTAATATTTAACATTACGTGACAAAATTATTTTGATTAACTTAAACTCTAACTTAGAACTAAACACATTTGTTACACGAAAATTTGCGTCAGCAGAATTTATTATAGGTTGCAAAACACATTCGAGGC
This sequence comes from Xestia xanthographa, assembly GCA_905147715.2. NCBI lineage: Eukaryota > Metazoa > Arthropoda > Insecta > Lepidoptera > Noctuidae > Xestia > Xestia xanthographa. The sequence goes on along the minus strand of LR990668.1, from coordinate 10,277,662 downwards.
ACTCTGTTTTTATTCGATAATTACACCTAGCGACTAATGTGCTTACAATTAATAAAATCGATGGTAAGTATGTCAGCGCAGTGGTCTGTTATTGCCATGTTGTTTCAGCAATATGCGTCAAACGCGGAAGTCTGACCTAGAGTATGACATGAGTCATGAGTATGATGTTTGATGTGTGTATGAGTATGAGTATGAGAATGGGTAGGGTTTAAGGGTTAATAATAGGTAATAATCGATCTGGTCTTTAACATGTAGTAAGTACATGTTTCATAATTAATGTAAATGTTTGCATGCTGAATGGTAAAATAATTATGGCTGAACTTTGTTATGTCATAACAACTATAATGTATACCCATAATTGCAAAATAAAACTAAATTCTGTTCTATTTTAATCTACTCTAAATATGATAGTTACGAAAAGTAAGTATTATTTACTATCATCTCGACCCCTCATTTTGAAATCTTCATTGACTACAGCGCTCAGGCTTTAAGAAAAGTAACTATTATTTTTACGCAACTTTAGTAACTGATATTGAAATAAAACCAGCCAAGTGCGTGGCGGCCCACGCGCAGTATAGGGTTCCGTAGAAGCCCGTTATCACGATAGGTATATAACGATTTATCTAAGGATTTTGTATTTGGTGCAAAACTATCCAACACGTTCATCGACTATTATTGCTAAACTAATAAAGTTATCTTAACCGCTATAATTTTTCTTTAAAGTTCATGAAATGCATTATCATCATGAATTTTTCAGTTTAGCTTTAGTGGGCCCTGACGCTGGAACGAAAATTTGCACTTTAATGTTTAATATTTCGTTAATAGAGCATTAAATCTAAAAATGTATTAGCAACCACTAAGTTTTTTTAAAAGACCTATTCAGCGATGAACACGATGGGATAGACGATGAAAAACAAAAAAATATCCCCACTTCACATGGAGCTACCATAAAAAATAATATTTTCCAAAATTTTATTTTACCGCTTTGTCGGCGTAATTATTATACACACCCCTAAAAAATTACAGCTTTTTAGTACTAACGGTCACTTAGCAAAACCTCGGACAGAGTACGGACATGAAACTATAAGGGTTCCTTGTCAGGACCACTGAACCCTAAAAATTGGCCGTGCGTCGGCACAAGTTAGAAAGTATGCATCATCATCATCATCAGCCTATTAATGTTCCCACTGCTTGGACACAGGCCTTCTATTTTAAGAGAGGGAATGACCTATAATCCACCATGCACGCGGGCCCAGTGCGGGTTGGTAGATGTCAGATGTCTTCGAATTTTTTGGGGACATGCTGGTTTCCTTACGATGTTTTCCTTCACCATTTTGAGAGCAGTGGTGATGAAATAAATTACACAAAGTAATGCGCCTGCCTGGGTTCGGACCCACGACTTACTGTTCGTAAATCAGGGCCGCTACCACTGGGCCACCGCTGATTTGCATACGTTCACAGTACACACTAAGTGCTCATTTTTGGACACCCTGCGAGTCGCGCGGCGCGTCGGGCGGCACGTTGAGCGGCGCGTCACGCGGCGCGTTGCGCGTTTTTCCGTTTACGGAGGGGCGGTGTGTGCAGCGGCGGTGTCATCTGTCATATGTTTGTATTTGCGCGCGCACTACCGCGTTGACCGCGGCGGTGGACGCGGCGGTGCTCGCGGCGGGCAACGCTGAATTTCAGCATACACGCGTAAAATCGCTTCTCCGTAAACGCTCTCATACATTGCCATATGTTTGAATTTTAAGCGGGCCGGGCCGCTCCGTAAATGAGCCCTAACACTACTTGATGCCACACATTTTGTTCATGACAAAATAAGTAAGGTCTGGCGGCCCTGGGATCTTGGCTACAACAAGTGGTCAGGGAAAGTGCAATCTATACTATCTATACTTAATATTATAAAGAGGTAACATTTGTTTGTAAGTTTGTATGTTTGTAAGTTTGTATGTAGGGGATAATCTCCGGAAGTAATGAACCGATTTCAAATTTTTTTTCACCTTTAAGTATATTTTATCCCCGTACTCCCACGGGAACGGAAACTGCGTGGGTGAAACCGCGGGACGTCCGCTATTTTAAGTAAAGGAAGAATTTACTTGTAAATGAATATAGAGGGTGTAATAAACCTCTTATCGAAGTCGAAAGGCTGATGTTCTCCCCGTCATTGCGATCATTTTTTTGTTCAACACCATACCTGGGAACCTTCTAGTTTTTTTAAGCACCTCCACGACCCCCGTAATATTCAATCCATCCACCAGCACAATGTTTTGAGTGCGTTACATTGAGTTCTATCACAAAACGATGTTTCACCCCAAAATAAACCGTTTCCCAGCAATAATTTTTGCGTAAAGTTATTTAGTTTGATGTACAGAATGCTTGGTTGACGGCTTCGTGATGACCTCATCACGAAGCCGTCAACCAAGCATTCTGTTGTGTTGTGTTTACACCCTGTATTTGTGTAAAACACAGTTTACACAAAACAGTTTACTTCCAGAAATACCATAGTATCTTAAACAATATAATATCGTTATCCATCTCACATGTGAGTAGGAGGAAAAATGGTTACCATAACCTACGTAGCCTTTTCCCAAGTGTGTAGCGGTCGGCTTCCACTAAGGATTTCGATGAACATAGTACGAATGCTATCCTCTGAGTTGGTTTCGAATTATTCTTCTCAGAGTAGTCAGTAACTTCATCACGTTTTAAAATAACTTATTTTTGACGTGTAAAAGTGTTTTTTTACTTCCAATACATAACATAACATAACATCACGCCTATAATCCCCGAAGGGTTAGGCAGAGGTGTATCTAATAGTACACCCACATTTCGCCAGTTATCTTTAAGTCCCATGTGATAGGGGACGTGCCTTTTGCCATCAACCAGGCGCAAATCCAAACTCCGTGGCTGCTACTGAGAAATTCCTGATGGAAAAACCCAATAGCAGTCGTGCTTGCGACCACTATATACGTACAGGGTGTAAACAACCTCATCACGAAGCCGTCAACCAAGCATTCTGTACATCAAACTATGTAACTAACTTTACGCAAAAATTATTGCTGGGAAACTACTTCTTTTGAGGTGAAAAATCATGTTTTGTGGTAGAACGAACTCGAAACATTGTGCTGATGAATTGAATAGTATGGGGGTCGTGGAGGTGTTTAAAGTAAAAATCTTACAATAAAAACTTGTATTTAAAAAAAAAACTTGTCAAAAAGTTGGAACTTTGACCCCCAATATCTCCGTAACTAGAAGGTTCCCAGGTATGGTGTAGAACAAAAAAAATATCGCAATGACAGGGAGAACAAGTGTCTTTCGGCTTCGTTAAGTTCGATGCAGTTTTTAAAAACAATTTACACAAATAAATTTTAAGTCATTTTAGGAATTCAATTAATTTCAGGTTCAACACAAAAACTACTCTTTAGTTCCAGTTTCAACGAAATCATCCAACTTTTAAAAGAATGTCTACAACCTGACCAGATTTGATGAAAACGCAATTTTATGCATCACCTGCCTAGCCTTTTCTCAACTATTTTGGGGTCGGCTTCCAGTTTAACCGGATGTAGCTAAATACCTGTATTTAACATGAAGCGACTGCCTCTGAATTAGTACTGGGTAATACGATTACCCTTGGTAAGGACTGGTTGTCAGATTCTCGGGCCGCTGACTTCTTACCCGACATAACGACTGTCAAAGATCTACAATTGACAGCCAGGACCAACGGCTTCTAACCCTAAAATTAGCAACTCTATTTGTGGTGGTTCAAACTTCGTTTGAAATACTGTTAGAATAAAGTTCTAATCAGCTTGAACTACAGAGCGGTTGTTGCGTCAGTCACTGCGGCCGAATAGTGCGAAATGAGTGATTTTTTGCGATTTACAAAAAATCTATTGATTGGACTAAAGAAGTACCTGTTTTATAGTTAGTTCAGTTAGTATGCAAAGTTTCATGATCTAATTTGAAGTACTTTTTGAATGCCAGCGGTTTATTGTTCGATTTGGAGGTAAATTTGGTTTTTTTTTCTATCGAGAAAAGTTTATGGAATCGTGTTTTCGTCACACAAGTGTATTTAACATTAATCCTCAACTTTACCATATATTTATTTCAAAATTAATGCTGCAGTATTTTAGGCGTAACGGAGGATCATGCTAAGCCATTTGAAGGATATATTGTAGCCCTTAACGTAAACGGCACGGAGGAAACTCAGTATGTAATAGGTGGTCACCCATCCACGGACCAACCTAGGTAAACACGGCTTAACAATTGCAATTGCGATTCTTGCATCACTGCCTGTCTAAATTTTTTTGCACTACTCATACTTGCAAAGATAAAAATAAAGTTTAGTACCGATACAAATCACGAAATTACCGAAAAAAACACAAACAATGCATTCTACCAACTAAAATTAATCAATCAATTGATTTGCAAAAACCGTCGTGACATGGCGTGACTTCGAGATAAACTACAGTATATTTATATCTTCAACAAAAACTGGAATTCTATCGAGTACCCATTCAAGTCATACCACATAAGCGCAATGACAGAAAGAGATAGACAAAGCAAGATATACAGGAGTGAGAGAGACAGATGAAGTCGCGTGGCTCAAACAGGATAACTCTAGGTTTGTCAAGTTTTTATGACAGAACTTGCTTTGAACACCTGATGAATAGCTGCGGCTTTGCAACGGGAGAGGTTCCTTCACGGTTGTTTTCGATTATGGGGTAGGTAGAAATATTGGTGAAGCAACAGGTACATTGTGATTTTGATAAGTCGTTTTTTTTAGTTTGTCCCATAATGTATTTTCTGAATGAAACAATAGTTCTCCTATAATGTCAACACTCAAAAATGATCTTAAAAACTGACAATTCTCTTAAATACCTTTAAGTACATTACAGTAACAGTGAAATATTGAAATAAACAACAACAAAAAATAAAAACCAAACGTAGGTACTATCGTGGTCTTTTCCGCCTGACCATTTTTTTTTTTTTTTCGCTTAAATCATGCGGAGGCGCCGAGCCACGCGTCCTTAAAGTTGCGGGAGTGTCATCGATAGTACATAAATCCTCCATAAAACCTATCCTACTAATATAATAATAGCAAAAGTTTATTAGGATGGATGGATGGTTGGATTTTGTTACTCTTTCACGCAAAAACTACTTACTAGCTTTGGATGAAATTAGGCGCACACATAGTTTATGACCCGGATTAACACATAGGATACTTTTAATCCCGGTACTAAGATTCCATGGGACAATTATCAGATTCCACGCGGGTGAAGCCCTTGGCAGAATCTAGTATTATAAACGCAAACGTTCGTGAGGATGTATGGTTTGTTACTCTTTCACGCAAAAACTACTGACTGGATTTGGATGAAATTTGGCACACAGATAGTTTATAACCAGGATTAACACATAAAATATATCCCAGTAATTAATACGATCCCGTAGGACATTACCAAACTTTTCGCGGGCAAGGCCGCGGGTATAAGCTAGTCCTCTGTAAAAATATTAATCCAAATTAAAAAAAATAACAACTGTACGAAAAGAAAATACGGTCTACCCAAATTACTTTCTTTTAAGGGAAGGAAATAACCAATATGCAAGAAGATGAATGAATTCGAAAAAAATTAAACATTTTCTGGAACTGTGTCCCGTAAGAGGAAAATCTCACAATATCCAGCTTCCGCGTACTTTGTCAACCCTAGAGTTTAATCGTAAACGTAATTCACCAACTTTTTTTGTACGGAGTTATCCTCATGGGTACCCACCATGTAGGGAGAACGAAGGGTTTTCTCGGTCTACTGGTTACTACCATGAGTCGAGGATTTCTGGGATACTCATAAATATATTGACGCAAACCTCATTTAAAATTGTACCTGCACCCCTAAATTCCTCAGGCTGTCAAAAACTCAATATTGTTTCTCTAAATCAAAAGGTAAAACTTTATTTCATTTTTCCAACTAAATCTATGTCCCCAATTTCTTGACCATCTATTGTATACCTCTGATTTTTCGGATTCATGTGCGTGTTGTATAATTTTCACTTGCTTCGGTGAAGGAAAACATCGTGAGGAAACCAGTATGCCTGAGAGATATTTCTCGACGGCATGTAAAGCCAAGTCAGAGGCCGATGGGTGGCTTAAAAACTATGACACCAGCCCGCTTAGCATGACCACAGTAGACACGAAAGAGAATCGACAAATCTTTTGTTCATCTGTCATTTTGTCGATTCAATGACAGATAAACAAAAGATTTGTCGATTCTCTTTCGTGTCTACGGTGTTCATGTTAAGCGGATTGGTTACGCAACAACCACACAATAAAAAGAAGAAGAATTGTATATGTCATAGGCAATGTGTCTAATCTGGCATTGTATAGAATGCCTAGGCTTTATATATATTGCCTAAAATGTTCAGGCAATGTATATAATACGATTCATTTCATACATTGCCTAGGTATTGTATAAAATGCCCAAAGCGCATCAGGCAATGTGTATAATGAACGACCACGAGAAGGAGACACGTGTGTGCGTAAGTGGTATAGGATACTACTAGGACTTGGGGCACCCCGACGTTAGATTAGTTAGGTTCCTTTAAACCCTGCAGACAGAAATAGGAGCCCCGGGCTCCGCCGATTTCGCTTTTTAGGCGAATATAAAGTGTCCCCCGTCCCTTCTCCTGTCAAACAATACTAAAGTCAACCCAAATTTTACCCTTATTACATACATTGCCTGTGCTTCAACTGGCATTCTATACAATGCCTAGGTATTTTATACATTTCCTAGGTAAAGTGTAAAATAGTTTAAACATATACATATTTAAAAAAAAAACTGACTTAAAAAAATACACAAAAAAGTGAAAAATAACTTTAGCTTCAAATTAAGTCGGTGACCTTTGTTTGATTGATTTAGTTTTTTTCTGTCACCGACTTCTGAAGCTAAAGTTATTTTTAACTTTTTTTGTTTGTTTTTTTTTTTTTAAGTCAGTTGAATTTTTTGCTAAAAAGTTTTTATTTTTCCATTTTTGTTGTTCCCAAACAAATATATGCCATGAAATTATTTTACATTGTTAACAATACACGTTATAGTAATAGGCTTATCCCCAATAAATGGACCTTAACATAGGTACCTACCTAACTGTCAAATTCTGGGTATATTGTACACATCTGCGTACCCCCGCAGAGCATACAGGCGTGATGTTACATCATGATGTTGTCTAAACAATAAACTTCCACGCGATTGCAGTACAGATTTGCCGTCTATTTTTGAAGAGTTCCATTGCATAATTATATATCCGAAGACAGCGTCAAATCTTCACCAAATTTTAATTGGACCATCTCAGGAGTATATTCTTTCAAATTAAAAAAATTAAGAATCGGTCCACAAATGGGGGAGAAATCAGGTAAAATACATAAAAAAAAATACACACGAACATATTATAACCTCCTCTTTTTTTGCAGTTGGTTAAAAAAGTCTGAAGGTTCCATCAAATTCTATTCTATTTTTATTTATGGTAAATGATGTCGATGGTGTCGATGCCAATGTTGACAATTCTGCCAATGTCAGAAGTGAACGGGAAAGCAAGTGATGTCTAAAGAACAGAAAAAAAAAAAAAAAAAATAGAGAATTGAGTGAATTTCTCAGGCGAAAAATTTACACGTCTAGGCTGAAATCGCAGTGCTGCTTTACAGATAATGCAACGATTTTTTTTCCCAGAATTAAAGTGACATGAATCTTAATGAAGCCACTTAAATTATATTTATAAGACTATTACTTTTTATGAAAAAAATCGGTAAATGATGAATTATCAATTTCTGTGTCTTGTCCACAATCACTTTCATACACAGCATTTACCTCTCAGGAAGATAATTTCCAACATATATAGGAAAAAGTATTTTGATTGCGTTAAGTAATGATTGACCTACAAGACGTTAATTAGTTTTGAATGTTTAGACTCTTTGTTAATGAGTACATGTCAACGGTAGGTTTGTCCAAGCGAAATTACTAATTTCTATGGTCATTTTGTTTCACCGTCCTGAGCTTCCACCAATGAGTTTAAACGAACAATAAATCCCTGCTCGGTAAGAGACAGTTGTGCTCTTACGTGCAGTAAGAATGGTAGTGCACCATATCGCCAGGTCTTTCCGCCAAAAATATAAGTACGTGATTTCAGTTTACTCGGAACGAAATTTTGCAATTTCGGTGATTAGGTTTTAAAAGGATTTTTGCAAGAAATAAAGGTATCACTTTTATGCATGCTAAGTATCCTTTGGTACACATTTAATATTATAGAAAATAATAGTCATAGCCTTGATAGTTTCTTGTAAAAAAAAAAATAGCCAAGTTTCCAATTTCTATGGGGCAATTTCTGTGGTTTCCGTGGCATCTCGTGGCCCACGGAAATTTCACGACTCCACAGAAATTGTACCAATCAATTATTGTATTAATGTTAATGAAGATTTTTGAAAAGAATCAATACTTGTTATGCCGAAATTACTTTGACAGAACTAGGTCCTTAGCCCCGGACATAAAAATAAAATTGTATTACTATTTCTTGAAAAAGTCATTCAATTGGATTAACTGAAATTTGAGGGTTGCATCCTCCAGAAGCTCCTCCTGGAAGCCTCGATCGTGCAGCCTGGGTGACATCACCGGCCAGACCTGCCGACGTTGACAATGAGGCAGGGTGGTTCCAGGAGACCAAGTCCGACATCTGCGACGTGCGCAGATGTCGAGTCCCCAGCATCTTCTCGTGGGCCAGGGATCTGGCTTGCGAGAATATGCTGGGGACTCTCGACAGAGATCCGTGGGGGCGCCCTTACAAGATGGTGCGGGATAAACTCTGCACCTGGGCCCCCCTAGTGACGCAGAGTCTCCGGCCTGAGTTCGTGGAGGACATGATGAGTACTCTGTTCCCTTCGCGAACATCCCCCCCGTCTATGGCTCCGCCGCCAGCGATGCTGGAAGCAGACCAACAGTACGACGACAAAAACGCTCCGGAAGTGACTGGGGTAGACCTGCGAGTGGCGGTACGTAGGCTCAGTGTCAAAAATACCGCCCCGGGACCCGACGGCTTGCCTGGCAAAGCCTGGGTCCTGGCCTCGGAGGCTCTCGGGCACCGACTAGAGGTGCTCTTAAGCGCATGCTTGGAGAGAGGCCAGTCCTCATCCTGGTCCTGGTCCTCATTCGGAAGCCGGGGCGCCCTGCGGAATCTCCGTCCGCATACCGGCCCGTGGTGCTGCTCGGCGAAGTGGGAAAGCTCTTTGAAATAGTAATTGCAAACCACCTCGCCGAGCACCTTGCGGGGTCGGGGCCGGATCTTGCGGAACACCAGTTCAGTTTCCGCAAGGGGCGCTCTACGGTGGACGCCATCATGCGCGTGAGAGCCCTCACGACGGGATATGCGGTTTCCCGGGGTGGGGTTGTCTTGGTGGTGTCTCTCGACATCGCTAATGCCTTCAACACCATGCCCTGGAGCTGCATTAGTGAGGCACTCCGGTATCACCGGGTGCCGATCTACCTTCGTCGTGTCAACTTTGAAGTACCTAGGACTCGTCTTTGACAGCCAGTGGATCTTCGTGGAGCATTTCCGACGTTTGGCCCCCAAACTGGAACGGACCGGCGCTGCCTTCAGGCGGCTCCTGCCCAACCTGCCCCCCGCAAACGCCCCCTGCCGGAGGCTCTACGCAGGAGTCGTGCGGTCCATGCACATGCAGTCGTGGCCGGGGGCCACGTGGTGGGCCTGTGGGCTATTGGCTAGCTCGCCGTCTGTCCGTCTTATGACGACAGACCGTGTCGATGGCGCGTTCGTGTTCCACGCGCGCCTCAAAGAGAGTCAGCAATAGGAAGGGGTCCACAAGGACCGATGCCTGCCGGGGTTGCGGGACTGTTTGAAAGAGATACCGTGGCCCCGGAACACAAAGGGCGATGAAGGAATATGAATAGGTTTTAGTCAGTAAAAGTCGGAAAGTCTCTCCTGCTTCGCCCAGAGCGAGAGAAGTCATTTGATGATTTCTCATCCTCTTCATAGAAGTAAAAAACATAATCAGTTCCTTGATTGCTAATTTTATAAGACTGATTTATCCAATTAATAGTACACCACGTTGTATTTTTAGAAATGCTTATTAAAATGATCAAATCGTTTATTTGTGATACATGGGTTACATGCAGGTGTTCATTACATAATTACAACGATAATATATACATATGTTAACGACGATATTCGTATTATATCAGTTTTTTCATTAAACCTTATCTTTCTTTACATATTATTAAAAAACAATGTATTTATATAATAATTCACAATTTCGGTTCAAACGCAGAATTTCTGTGTCACCAATACAATTTCGGTGGCAATAATTAAATTTCTGTGGCTCGCCAATTTCGGTGGCCCAAATAACTCTCTAAGTTATTTAATTATAATATCCCCTTTCAGAAAATGTATATATAATGTGGATATGTTGTGCTTTGTTATTAAAGTTTTTCAAAAAACCTGAAAATTAAAATGTCCATGGAAATTAGGTAAAAAATCGAGTTGTTGAAATTGACTCAATTATTAAAACAAATAGCTGAACTCGTTGCAAAACTTGTTGTTAGGTTAGTAGGACAGCACTGAAACAAACAAGAATATATAATTATATAAATTATAATTGTTAGTAACATAAAAAAATTAAACCATGTACCACACCAAATTTAGATAATTTCTGTTGAATAAAAACATTTTTACAATTTAATATTATTAAGACGGATAAAAACCATCAGCATCTGGAGCAGTTCTGGGGAGGAGTGTGTGAAAAGAGAAATTTTCATCAATTCTTTACATCACTCTGACGTTGTCAGTGAGCATCAGCGTTCCACAAAAAGTTGTTGATTGATGCACCACTACAAATGCATTTCGACAAAAACTAGAAAATACTATCAACATTTCCAGTACCTATCTCCCATCCCACTTCACAAACTAATCCGCGAAACGTATCGTTACAATAATGGTTCCGGTACACAAACCGATTCGATTGAAAATATCGTGTCTGACCAACTGCTCCTATATTTTATTCAGCGCCCGAACCCGATCTCTCCCAGAATATTTCAAGCCGATTGTTGCTTAAAAAGCAAAAAAAAAATACTTCCGACTTATATCTGCATCCATTTTTTTTGTCCAAAAGAGATTTATAAGTCATCTAGTCGTTCATACTTAACTTCTCATTTCTACAAGAAATGGCGTAGACAAAAAAAGTTCATAGATTCTCGAAGAAAAATTGCCAGTAAGATCAAATGAATGAACTGAAGTAGGATACTCTGTGGTCAGTGTAAAGGAAAAATTTCTTATTCGGAACGCGCACGTTGATAGTACGGTGGTTCTACCTCGTTTTTGAGGCTCTGCAGTGATGCGAAACAGGGACAGAGATATACGACTACGCTTTGACAGAGCGAGACAGAGGTATTATTGCACCGGTAGTGAGGAGTGAAAGAGATCAATAATGAGACGCACGAGGAGTTGAAAAGGGATTTCAGATTAAGGTCGTTGTCGAGTCAAAGAACAGGTTAGTGGGAAAATTTGTAGAAGCGTGGTTGGGTAGAATTATTGCAGGCTTTTGGGGTTTACTCAGTGAGGAGACAGCAGCTTTTCCAAACATATTTTACTTTTTCAGATAAAGATGTTTCATTGTTTTATAAATTTCGTTGGCTATTTTAGTTTCCAACTCAATTAGTCATTATTCTTGTTTGCTTGCCATAATTACAATAAACATTGCTTAATTTTTTTTAAAGCAGTGTGATACAAACCTGTATACGAAACATAAGGTACCTACATTTTTAGGTACATTACAAACACAGTTCACGTTGACTGAATTAATTTTATTGATTTATTTTAATAATTAAAATGTTATGCACAAGTAAAAACTGTACAAAGGTGGACTTATGCCTTGGGTATTTTCTACCAATCTACTGCTATTTAATTATAGTATTACGCATCGAGAGCAAAATCTTTTAAATATTCAGATTATTTTGATCGATTGTGGGGATACCCACAATCGATCAAAATAATCTATCTATATATAAAATTTGTTCTAGGTGTGTAAATCAGATATGATTTACACACCTAGAACAAATTTTCTTCGTAGTTCTTAGTTCGATTCTATAGGTATCCAAAATTCGCACAACAACACAATTTTTCACTTTTCACGCAACTTTCACGTCATAGGCAGAACACAGTCTCCATATCTCCCAAAGGCCTACTCTTTGGTGCTCAGCCTGGCCGGGCGAGCGCAGCTTTACTTACACCCTCAGTCACTAGCTGAACGTCGCGAGTGTCAGTGCGTTCCGTCGCCCCAGCGCCCGTCATTACGCGGCATTTTGAAAAACGAACATTAAAAAAAATATTCCTAAAAACAAAAACAATTCAGTGTTTTTTCTGTGAGTGCCAGTGCAAAAAACAACTGATTTTTTTTAGTCTTTGGTGGATGATTATTTTCAGTGTAGTGCCGTTTTCAGATGTTGGATTTTTAATGTGAAAGATTACAGGATTAACTAGTAATGAACGTTTTTTTTCGTGATAACGAAGCTGAAGGTTAGTGGACTATTATTTTTTGTTAAAATAGTCGTTTTTGCGCGTGATTCTTACGTGTTTGTCGTGAATGACTGGTTTATTTTTGTTATGAAAAAAAAAACGTGTTGACGATGCAGTGTTTTTGGACGATAATATGTCAGAAAAAATGCGCGTTCCCGTAAAAATACCGGGACCATTTTTCGGGTAGTAAATTTCGCGCTACGGGCGTTTTATATCTGTTTTATTTCAATACTAAAATACAAATGTTGACTGTTCCTGCTAGAGTTTCGCACAAAAAACCACTCAAAGGTTCTAGGTATTTCAAAATATATGAGAAATATTTGCTAAGCTTTCCCGCACGCGTTTTCCGAAACAAAATTCCCGAAGGCATTTATGTTTTTCCTGTAACAGTATTATGAAGAGAAACTTGAGGGTTTATATTTTTGTATGATATTAGTTAACTACGTTTAGAGAATGATTTTGTTTATTCTTTTGTTGGTTGAGACTCGACGTAGCAACCATGTTTGATTCGAATGGTTTTTCAGGCAAAATGTTACCAACATTTTGACTGAAAACCCATGACAAAAACCAGGTTCAACTACTAAGGAAGCCTCAACATGAAGCCAAATCTCACGTACATTAATGTTGAACATTAGTAACACTGTACCAACATATTCCCGCGATGTTCAACATAAAATTATTACGTTCAAAACTCATTAGCATAATCATAACATTGAAGTTATTGTGTCAAAACATTGTCTTGGCGTAAGGAAATTATCTTTTGTATACACACGCCGTTAATTTTACGGGTACCAGCAATGTTTTTGGTGTAATTCTTGGTACTTATAACGTTGATGGTATGTTATTAGGAAAGTAATCGATAGTTATTTCGTTACGCGGATTATTATTTTGACTTCTGTCTGTTAGTTACCTTTTTTATTCGTGTTTTGTTTACTGGTATTAATGATAGCTTTTTTTTTAATTATTGGGGTTTTATTTTCAATAAAAGCCGGTAATTGTAGGGGTGTTCACGTAGTGATGGGGTATATTTTGGTGTTTGGTTCATTGACATCAAGCTACCTGCTACCTGGGCAGGCAGTCTCGACATAGATTGCGACAAATTCGCTAACTTTCGATCGCTGATAACTAACGAATAAATTCTGTTGCAATAATGATGCTTGCGTGTAAAGCAAGTCTCTACATCCAAGATACGTTTCTCGCAAGCATCATCATTGCAACCGAATTAATTCGTTCGTAATTAGCAATCTAAAGTTAGCGATTTTGTCGTTAACTCTGTCGAGACTGCCGGCCCTGGTACTAGGATCACTAATTCATTTGAAAGGCATGGTGACACTGATATTACCTGAATAACATCACGACTTTATTCTCAGGAGGAGCCGGCAGAAGTTCATGAGCATGGCCGCATTTTTAACCTACGTGAGATTTAAGCTAAATTGAGCATAATTATTATCATCAGCAAGGCATATATTTGGACTGTTCAATACATCAATCATACACGAACAGATGTTTAAATGACGAAGCAAAAAGACGTATTGTAGAAAGGAGGTGACTGTTGAAATGAGTAAAAGAGAAGTATGGAAGACGAAGACGAGTCGTTCATCAACTCGTCCCACAAGCCTACCGCCCATTTGGGACGAGTTGATGAAAATCAAAATACATAATATTTTCGTTCTGCAACTCGTCCCACGTATGAAATAGGTATAATCAGTAGTAAAAGTGTTAGTGTAGAAATGCTGACCCCAAATTAATTGGGATACGACAGGAGAATAATGATGATAGATAGAAGATAGATCATCATCATCCTATTAATGTTCCCACTGCTGGGACCCAGGCCTCCTTTCTATGAGAGGGAAGATAGATAGATTCATTTATTTGCCTGAAATATGGTATGATGGTTTCGAGGATTGTAGCATTGGTTGTTCTGTACTTTTCGTCTACTTCTCTAATAAATAATATCACTGTGCCGATTGTCGTAATATGTTTATTTTCTCACCACAAACGTTACAGTGAACATGAATTATTTAATCTAACAACACAGGGTAAGCATTTGTGAGAGACAGGTGCCCGATATAGGCAGGTATACAATACCTGTATACGGGTCACCAGGCCCCCAAGACTTAAAGGTATAAAACTAATTTAGATGAAAAACTTCACAACTAATGCGTGATGATTTAACTTAAATACTAGGTACCAGAATACTTAAAAACATACTTAAATATCATACTGCATGTGTGATTTATGTATATGAAATAGTGTGTGTTTGTGTAGAAGATAGGTGTTTAGTGGATTGGAATCAATAGACTTTCAGCTGTCTGATAGTCTAGATTTTTTAACCATTTACAGACGGCTAACTAACAGACTGGTCTCCGTAGCGGGTAAATTTGGCCTTATGGCCAAAAGCCTCGACGAACATCTGTCAAGACTCTTGCTTGGCGGTTGGATCAAGGGCCTAATTCAGAAGGCAGTAATCCTGGATACAGCTGGTTTTGTTAGAAGGTTTCTCTTTCTGGAACCCGGACTGCTATGCTGG
Source organism: Xestia xanthographa (assembly GCA_905147715.2). NCBI lineage: Eukaryota > Metazoa > Arthropoda > Insecta > Lepidoptera > Noctuidae > Xestia > Xestia xanthographa. The sequence continues at coordinate 10,262,574 of LR990668.1, read as the reverse complement.
TAGTTTGGACCCTGTTCCCGATACCGGTGGGCTACAATCTACACTAGTATTATAAAGAGGAAAGATTTGTATTTTTGTGTGTAAGTTTGTAATGAATAAACTCAAAAACTAATGCGCCGATTTCAAAAATTCTTTCACCATTAAAAAGCTACATTCACCTTGAGTAACAAAGGCTATATTTTATCCCCGTAATCCCACGGGAACGCGAACTACGCGGGTTAAACTAAGTGACGTCCGCTAGTTTTTATATGTATTTTTTAAAGTTTTGTAGATTGTTTGTTTTTATTTGAGAATGATGATGATTTATCAACAGTGGCAAAAGTTGATTAAAAGTTGTTTGATTTGACATAACCGCAGTATCCACGAAGATGAAGTATTATATTATCTATGACGAAGAGATCCTAGTCTACTACAATATTGTTTAACATGGCGGAACCTATTACCCTCATTTTAAAAAAGCCATTTATCCCCCCTAAACCTTATCACACAACAAAAACTTCAAAACTCATAATTATTCATTTAGAACAAAAAACATGAAACAAAATCTTACTCGTAATTACCCCCACTAAGTTTGAAAGGGAACTATGAACACAGTACTTTGTACTTTAAGGGGTAGATTATCCACCTTACCCCCTCCTGTACACCCCCTAGCACCTAATTCAGAGAAGTGTCACGAATGGTGACGTCAGGTGACGTCAAGTAAAATGTGGAGTGATGTTGAAATAGTCGGCTTATTGTTCATATTATATTGTTGTTGAAAAGGGAGCAATTTTGTTTGGTATTAAAATGCTAGGTGTTTTAGTACAGGTTTTGTTGCTGATTGAATCCGCAGCTGACTGCTTTGTTAGTCTAGTGGTTGCTAGCGCGACTGCTGAGTGTAAGGTCGTAGGTTTGATTCCCAGGTTGAGCAAATTGTTATTGAGTTTTTCTCGAATTTCTCAGTAGCAGCCACGGAGTATGGATCTGTGCCCAGTTGATGGCAAAAGGCCACGCCACCTATTACATGGGACGTAAACATAACTGGCGAAATGTGGGTGTACTATTACGTACACCTCTGCCTAACCCTTCGGGGATTAAGAAATGTGGGTGTACTATTACGTACACCTCTGCCTAACCCTTCGGGGATTAAGAAATGTGGGTGTACTATTACGTACACCTCTGCCTAACCCTTCGGGGATTAAGACATGTGGGTGTACTATTACGTACACCTCTGCCTAACCCTTCGGGGATTAAGAAATGTGGGTGTACTATTACGTACACCTCTGCCTAACCCTTCGGGGATTAAGACATGTGGGTGTACTATTACGTACACCTCTGCCTAACCCTTCGGGGATTAAGAAATGTGGGTGTACTATTACGTACACCTCTGCCTAACCCTTCGGGGATTAAGACATGTGGGTGTACTATTACGTACACCTCTGCCTAACCCTTCGGGGATTAAGAAAATCCATTTATCTACACTAATGTTATAAAGAGGAAAGATTTGTATCTTTGTGTGTTATGACATCACATGCGAGACAATCCTTATGTATTACCGCCCATATGGACAAGGTACATCTAAACGTACGTGTTATGTTTGTAATGAATAAACTCAAAAACTACTGCGCCGATTTAAAAAATTCTTTCACCATTAGAAAGCTACATTCACCCTGAGTAGCATAAGATATATTTTATCTCCGTACTCCCACGTGAACTGGAATTACGCGGGTGAAACTGCGGGACGTCCGCTAGTTTTCTATAAACAAGATCCTATCTTGTAATAATGTGGGATTATGATAGCATAGGGTGTGTCTTTTATCACTGTTGTGTACAGTTAGCGTCATTGTAGAGTTCGTACGCGGTGTCACATTAAAGTATGGCCTTTTTGCGTGTTTATTGCTTCCATGAGAAACACTGAAATATTATTCTAGTAACACAATAGGGTAGATGACACTATTAAACAATAATTCCAAGACACCTATCTCTAAAAACATAATTTATTTTGGGCCTGAAAACCCGATTTATTTTCAATTAACTGCCAAATTCGATTTTTAATAGCTTTGAAATCAATAAATAGTCGAGCCATTGAGTTGAATAAACAGTGACGTCACAGTTGGGTATTGCCATACAAAATCTATGGGAGAACTGCGTTTTGACAGCTCTTAAAAAGTATCTTAAATGATTGGTGTGTCATCTACCCCATTGTTATCAAGTTTTGAGTATGATTGTTGATGAGTATAATAATTATGAGTAGAGGGTGACAATGAATGGACTGTGAAAAGGATGATATGGCAAGAAAGGAGATGTATGGATGAAGAAGACATGCTGCGCTGGCCGATTAATTGGTAATACAACAACAACAACAACAACAACAGCCCATAACGTCCACTGCTGGACAAAAGCCTCTCCCATGATGGGAGGAATTTGCCGTAATCTCTTCGCTTGGCAGGCGGATTGGAGATCGCAGTGATGAAAGACTAACAGAAAACGCTGCTGCCCATTCTCTGGTCTACGGAGGCGCAAGGTGTTCTGCCTCAAACATTAGTCGCCTTATACGACACCCGTGAGTGTAATGGGTTGGTTCTATTCTACTCTGCCGGATACCACACGGCTAAATTGGTAATAAGGGCAGGAGATTGATGATGACTTTGTATTCAACTTCAATTTTTTAACGATGGTATTGAATTATGGAGGAGCTCTTGGCTAAATAATAACAGCCACTCGGGTCGATCTTTAGGTTAAGCCGTGCTTGCCTAGGTTTGTCTGCGGATGGGTGACCGCCCTTACATACCGAGTTTCCTCCGTGCCTCGGAAAGAACGTTAAGCTTTTGGTCCCGGCTGGCATTTGTAGATCTTTGACAGTCGTTACAGGCCCAAAAAGTGGCCCAAAAAGTCTAACAACCAGCCTTACCAAGGGGTATCATATTACCCAGTACTAACTGGGTTGTGGAGGTCAGATAGGCAGTCGCTCCATGTAAAATACTGGTATTCAGCTTCATCCGGCTAGACTGGAAGCCGACCCTAACATAGTTGGGAAAAGTCTAGGCAGATGATGATGGTAATGTATTCATCGTAGCACTAAATAATTCATGTTTTTTGTAAGTAAGTCGCGTGAATTGTACAGCGAAATTAATGAAGTACACGTATATAAATACGCTGTGAATTTCAAATTGTCAACATGTTTGACTATTAAATAAAGGGTGTAAAACACCTCTTAACGAAGCCGAAAAGCACTGTCTTGTTTTCCTCGTCATTGCGATCATTTTTTTGTTCTAGTTATGGAGATATTGGGGGTCAAAGTTCCAACTTTTTGAAAGTTTTTGACGTGACAACGTCTTATAAATTGGTTTGCCGGCTGACACTTCAAGAAACTGCGTTACGCTCCGCTCACGTTATGCGCTCACAATGAGAGCGAATGAGAGGCACGCGTCCCTTCCACTCGAGCATGGTTAGCCCGCCTAAGAGCGAGAGAGACAGACATAAAAAGTTTATTTTACCACTCAAAGTCGTTGTCACGTAAAACTTTCGCCCGTATACCGCCGTATTCGCCGTATACTTTACAGGCAACCAATTTTTTTTTTTTTAATACACGTTTTAAATGTAAAATTTTTACTTGAACACCTCCACGACCCCGTACTATTCAATCCATCTATCAGCACAATGTTTTGAGTGCGTTACATTGAGTTCTACCACAAAACTTTTCAACCGAAAAAAAGGTAGTTTCCCAGCAATAATTTTTGCGTAAACTTACTTAGTTTGATGTACAGAATGCTTGGTTGACGGCTTCGTGATGAGGTTGTTTACACCCTGATTATACGTGGGAGGTGATGGATGAATTTAACATGCAACCGTCTAGTGGGTAGCGAAGCGAAGGAAAATCTACAAGGTGTAAACAGGGTGCGTTTACACGAAGTCGTCAACCAAGCATTCTGTACATCAAACGTAACTCTACGAAAAATTATTGGTGGTAAACGACTTTTTTTGGGGTGAATAATCACGTTTTATAGTAGGATTCAAATTATAATGCGCTAAAAACACTATGCTGATAGATGTATTGAATAGTACGGAAGTCGTGGAGGTATTTAAAGTAAAGATAAAACATTAAAAACTTGGAACATTGGATCCCAATATCTCCGTAACTAGAAGGTTCCCAGGTATCCCTAGTAGCATTTTTTGTTGGCATTTAGTTGGGCCACATACCTCTGGTTAGTTGGCAAATGCATACAATTGGCGGGCAGTTTGCGGGTTGGGCCCAAAACTGATGGCCTACGTGGATTTGCCTACGAAGGCCCAACTTGCGATGGGGCCAACGACACATAATACATTTAGGCAAGCGGTTGTATGTTGGTTGGTTCTATGGCTGGTTTCAGTGCGACGCGTCTCGCCAGCGCCGGCCGTAAGCGCGTCGCTGTACATGAACCTTATCGGCTTCAAAATAAGGTTGGTTTCAGCGATGTGTTTTGAAAAACCAACCTTATTTTGAATACGATAAGGTTCGTGTACAGCGACGCGCGTACGGCCGGCACTGGCAAGACGCGTCGCTCTGAAAACAGCCCTATAAGGCCAACCCTGACGATAACATACAAAAGTCACCTACCATACAGTATTGTCTCTCCTGCACTTTGACGTGATGAGTACATGAGAGGACGTTGTGTCGTCTGCGTTGACCTACTTTCTGTCAATTAATTAGCTGAAATTAAATGAAATACAAATAATGTAAGTTGAATAGGTAATTATATTCGTAAATTAGGTTATTGACAAATCAAGACAATCACACTTTTTGTAAAAATCATGCCTAAATACAGTTCAATCAATATTTTCAGAATCCACCAACTCCAGTGCAGGTTATTAATGACAGGAAGTGCTTGTCTTGAATTTTGAATATCTCTACTTGCAGCCGCCCAACATGCACAACAGACTCTTTCCAAATGTATGACCTAAAAAAGAACAAATTATTATTTTTATTGACAAAAACTTTTGTTTAATAATACCAACAATTAAATGCAGCAATGCTGCCAGTCAATAACACTTACGTGATGAGCTGGAGTCCATCTTAAAATAAAGGTCCTTTGAGGACAGTCTTGGGAAACTCTTTGAGTTCTGAGACTTGCAATGGAGATACAATATCCAAAACATATGCTTAGATGTCCAAGAGGCGGGGATACTTCAATTTGAGATGGAGGTGTGTTTGATAATATCCGCTCTTGCAACAACAGGAAACATTTCATGCACAGGATATCATCAAATGATACCTGAAAAGTAAAAAAAACAAATGTACATGTACCTTTGTAAGATATAATTATGTCCACTGTTATGATACATTTTCACATAAATTGGCTGTGCCGGTTCTTTGTAGAAACTCACACATGTTTACCTGCACAAGTACACCCTTCATACAACCCAGTTATTTTGTACAAGTTTTATTATACAGACATACGATGATAATTACACCAATTACATAATGTTTTGTTTGCATCCGCCTATATAATATTAATGCACATTTATTATAATACCAGCTTGTAGGTAGATTACAGTTACAGTACATACATTTACAGTACATTTACAGTTGAACTTAGGCCTCCTCAAAGACTGATAAGTAAGCTAAAATAGTGAACACTATAGCGTGTGCATGGAAATTTGATAAAGATAATAAAAACTTACCGGTGTCGGCGTTACCCAGGATCGTAGAAGGATGAGCATTTGTTCGTCTAGATCTTCTTTACACACCGTCGAGAGAGTGGACGGTTTGTCCGATCTTGTCCCGGTGTAGTAATTTTATAACTAGAGTCAATTCGCTCACTTAAAATAAAACAAAAGTTCGATGTCTTACAACAAAACCAATTGAGGAACGCAAACGCTCAACTCGCTAGCAGTAAATCGTAACGTTACAGACGTAAATACGGAGGAATATAATTCAACTAAAGGAAAAATAATTTACATAGATAAAAATATAATTTTTGATTTGACTTGACAGATAGATCTCTGTCATCATGTCATAAACCATGTTGCCAGGTATAATTATTGTTCAATCGATTTTCAATATCGATTATCAACGTATTTTTTCAAAATAACTTCTTTGTTCAAGCTTTTTAAGTCATTCATTTGTTTTAATGTCATGCATGACAGATGCTTAGTGATGTATAAAACATTCTTGTTATTTTGTACAAAAAAGATAGCTTGTAAAGTTATATTTGTAATTTCTTTTGATTTTATGTCATTTATATATGTGGGCCTAGCAATAGTAAAACATTACCAAAAATACAGTTATTGTGTTGTTTGTGTTGTGTGTTATTGTGTTTGATGTAAACTAGACATTAAAATTAAGTATCGATTTCAATCAATCGATTCCGATTTTAATTGAAATATTGTTTGACATTTGGCAACATTTAAACTAGGTTTCGCTAGCAAATGTAGGTACTGAGATTCAGTTAAACATTTAGGTATTACGTTTTTCAATGATACTGGTGAAATAAATGTTAATAAAAAAACATGTACATTATAAAATGAGATATAAATGTTGTATAGCATAAAGTTATGACACGGTGCCACAAAGAGGGGCCTGTCCTTGGGTGGTGTCCTTGGTAAAGACAGACAGCCTGCCTATCATCAGGCTAATATCTTGGTTGATGCGAACAAAACAAATACTCCGCAGCCTCAGGCGCACGCCTCACAAATGAATAAAACAATAGCGGGCGGGCCGGGCGACAAGTGCCCGCTACCCGCTACCACCCCGTAGGAGTAACAGTAACAGTCCCATTGAAGGGTTTTTAAGTTGGACCGATGTTGCTATCATTACCTATATCCCTACAAAAATCTCCCAACAGTAAGAATAGTAACAGCAGACCCGTCGTATATAACAAGCTTTTTAGCCTTTTATCCAGCTAATTTATGGGGTCATTGTGGGCGAATATTCGAAGGTAACAATCAAAGGGGCTATATTGTTTAGAATTCAATAGATTTTGGAAGTCCGCCATCAATTATTTTGGAGGTCAATGTAGTAATTCTCGTGAATCACAATTAAATTAGTAATAAAAGCGGGACAGAAGGCTTTAATTGTTCATGGGTTAGGCAACTTCTTTAGTCGTGTCCTTGGAGAAACCGCTACTTTCAACTGTACCATTTGTGAACTTGTAAGAATACTTAGTAACCCCCTTGAATGGTACCTATCAACAAATAATAAAAAACCCATTTAGCTACAAGTTTGCACGTAGGTTTCACTATTTTATGCAAAAATAATAATTCAAAGTAATTTATCATTTCCTATAATTATCTCTTTACAAAATTTAAATCCATTTTTACAATAAAATTCCTAAAAAAACAATATAAAAAACATTTAAAATTATTTAAAAAATGTAGCTTGCCGGTATCGGGAACAGGGATCTAAGAATCTAAGAAAACGAGCTGAGTGAAATCATCATCATTTCTGAATCAGGCCTTTGTTCCAGCTGCCTAACGAGAGCCTTCTCAGGTATGGATCGAGGCTCTTGGCAATTAAGTTATGGCTGATACGACTATCAACACTAAAAGTATAATTCATATATATATCCATATAAAGTGTTATACGGGGAAAATGATATGTGAAAGAGCTGATTTATTTTTAGTAATCAGTAAAATTTCGTGCCACTTTGTCCCTTATTCTATACTAATATTATAAAGAGGTTACATTTGTTTGTACGTTTGTATGTAGGGGGTAATCTCCGGAAGTAATGAACCAATTTTAAAAATTGTTTCACTGGTAGAAAGTTACATTATTCTTGAGTACTATAGGCTATAATTTATTCCCGTACTCCCACGGGAACGGGAACTACGCGGGTGAAACCGCGGGACGTCAGCTAGTCTTGGATAAATACAGAGTATCTGCTGACTCCTCGGCACAAGAAACAACCGCTAAAAAGCCTTAAGGCACAACCCAGTCTGTCATTTAATATATTACAATAACTATTTTGTTAAAATGGCAGTGACCTTAAATGCACTATCAATGGAAAGAAAAGCAAGGGCAAGCGATCTTAAAACGATACTTCACTGAAACCCTCAAATGCTGCGTTACATTTGATCGAATATGCTCTCAAACCAGTCGACTTAGAATAAAAACAAACAAACTTCGGACACACCTGTTGGTCAATTATCCCAGGGCACAAAAACTCGCTCCCTGTTTTAATAGAAGGAGGGTTACTAAGGTTTCGAGTTGGGTTACTGGGTGACTGTGAATTGGTTATCACTTTACGCTTAAAACTGATTGTTACGTTTTGTGTTGATACTTTTGGTAATGTATTTTTTTTATTTTCTCTAGGTGTATGTTTTGATAAGGTCTAGATTTATTTAACGTGAACTTGATCGTGTTTTACTTATCAGTTAAGTGCGTGTATTGTCTTATTATAGAACCTTTTTATAATCTGGGATTTTCTTACGAGTTATCGATAATTTCTATTATAATTTTTATGATTGACGTGAAGTCGTCTCTAATATTTAACGACACTAATTTTATCAGTCTTTTTCTTAAAATAAAAAACAATAAGATGAACTCGATCTCGGAATTTTCATATAAAAATTATGTCAGTAATTTTATAAATTGGATAAGATAAAAGCTAAATATTGTTTCAGTAATCTCAATGTCAGTAATTTTATAAATTGGATAAGATAAAAGCTAAATTTTGTTTCAGTAATCTCAGACTTGACATTCAGCACGGCTGTCAATAATTTCAGATTGTGTAGGCCGATATAAATAAAAAAAGAGTCATTAATCCTTAATTCGACATCTGATACATACCTAATCGAGAATCGAGTGATAACGGTTGACCTAATGTGATAACCAAGTGAGTTTTAAATGGTATCCCACAATGCTATTGTCAGTTCCCTTCAAGGGTTGCTTTTAGACGATCAAGATCAGTTACGGTATCAGATACTTTTTATAAAACTTTGTTTTTATAGTGCCTCACCATTCACGTGAGTGTTAAGTTCGTAGTTTTTTGCGGAACTTTTGCTTAAAAGGAAAGTTTTAAATGAAGAGTAACGAATTGATTTTTGTAGTTGAATTTGGGGTTTTTTAGGAGATGAAGTATTTAACAAAGTAAGTATTAGTGTATTTGTATTTAAAAACAAAATTAACGCCTTGAATTTTAAATGCTCATTTCTACTAAGAAATGAGCATTTAAAATTCAAGGCGTTGGCAATGTGACAGTGACGTTCAAAAGTTTAAAAACTTATTGTCAAATTAATTCCCAGCTTAGTAGCTGGGAATCAATTTGACAACAAGTTTTGACGTCACTGTCACATATACGTGACAAGCAAGCGCATGCCATGTATGCCAAACGAATATATAAAATACATGTATATATAATATGAATATATTTTATGTGATAAAATGGTAGGTGAAATTGTAGTTTGGCATAGAGGGCACGATACGGTATACCTATCGTCAGAGTCGCGGGAAACACCAGGATCAGGAAAGCTCGGGACCGGGAAGTGTGGCGGAAGAAAGGGGAGCCCTATACCCAGCAGTGGGTGATTCCGGGCTGATATGATGATGGAGGACACGCGCGTGCGTTTATGCTGTGACGGTCAAAAGGCATTAACTTCTAATCTGCTTTCGACCAAGTTCTCTCAGCGATTCTTCTGCTACCTCGGTCATTATCTCTATAATAAAATTAACAAGATTCTTCCTATTTACGACCTTAACAAGATTAAATGTAAAATGAAATTAACTAGCTGGATCCAGGAATTAAACTACCTTGAAACTGAAAAAATCCTAGCTGTCTCGGTATAGATCATTATTAAAATAAATTAGTTATTAAATTTACTAGATATTTACTTTTCACATCAATATTATATTTATATAAATGTCCAGGCAACAGAAACTTCTACACAAAACCACACTCTACACTTTCCTTCATCTCCACACAATACTATATAACCATACTAACACTATATAAATTTAGAATCATTTTAATAATTGTTAACTGACTCGCGACCACTGTCTGATTTGGAATATTATGTAACCTAAAGGGTGGAGACCTGGTGTCCTGAAATACAGGCCCCAAGCCTAGTTTAGGCACCAGTCTCCCGCAATATACTTACTGTATCCAACTGTTCCCTAAAAATATGTACTCAATGTGTATTGTGGCGAGAAAATAAATAAATTATTATTATTAAATCTAAAGCTATTTGCGAGTTTTCAATCTTCAAATCAATCTTCTTGCACTACCATTCAATTATCGCATCATTATCTTGTACAACAACATTCAAACTTAACTAATTTATCAAACAAAACTGCAAAGTAATTAAATCAAATGACTGACCGATGACCTCAGGAACAATTTTCTACTGGCGATAACAAACTGTTTTTATCATAAATCATTTCAACACATAATCGACGCAATGTAATGTTATAGCATTTTACCATCTATTGTGTTATGTAGACCATAACAATTTAACTCCCTTAAAGCCTTTAAGCCTTATCAGAAATGAGACTTTATATCGTCTATGGAACCCGATACTTGGCTTATCAGTCACGTAAACCACTTAACCAGTCATTCAACGAATTTCATATTTATTTAGAAGAGGTTAAAGTTCAGAATCATTATGCAGAGATTTGTGAATTTAATTAGCGAACGATTTGCAACTTTCTTGTGGCGAGTTTAAGTTGTAAATCAATTTGAACGAGTTCCGTCGTTCCTTTGTTTCGAATTCTCACGGAAAATTGATATTTTGTGTTTGATAATCTTTACTCTTACTATCTTACTTCCTTCTAGTATTATGAATGTGAATGTTTTCGAGGATGAATGGATGGGTGTAAACTACTGAACGGATTTGGCACACATCATCATCATCATCATCAGCCTATTAATGTTCCCACTGCTGGGACACAGGCCTCCTCTCTATGAGAGGGAGTGGGCTTTAATCCACCACGCGGCCCAGTGCTGATTGGTAGATGTTACATGTCTTTGAATTTTTTGGTTCTAGAACCTATGCCGGTTTCCTCACGATGTTTTCCTTCACCGTTTTGAGAGCAGCGGTGATGAAATTGCACAAAGTAATTCGCCTGCCTGGGTTCGAACCCACGACTTACTGTTCGTAAGTCGGGGCCGCCACCACTGGGCCACCGCTGCTCCCCCACACAGGCACACAGATTGTTTATAAACTGGAATAACACATAGGATACTTTTTATCCCAGCAGTTTGATCCGTGGGACAATTATCAAACCCCGCACGGGTGAAGCCGCGGGTATAAGCTAGTATATATGAGTATATATAAATATAAGCTAGTATATATGAGTATATATAAATATAAGCTAGTATATATGAGTATATATAAATATAAGCTAGTATATATGAGCACTAAACGGTAGTGTTAGTACTGTAACTGACTCTGTATCACTCTGTGTACACGTTGAAGGAGCTATTTCTCTCGTTTACCCGTATCCCATTCTGCGCAAACAACTGTTTGACATTATGTAAGCATAGTATAGTGACAGAATGGTATAGTGACACTAAGTATGTCCTGGCCAGGGTTCTATGTAGAGATAGAGAGAGTCTGCATTTGTGCCCGATTGATGGCAATAGACTCACCCCCTATAACATGGCATAAACATAACTATCGAAATGTGTGTCTACTATTGGGTACACCTCTGCCTAACCCTTCGGGGATTACAGGCGTTATGTTATGCTATGTGTTTTTTTCGTCTTTTTTTTTGACGTTATAACGTCTTATTAATCGATGAACACCGGCTGCACGCATGAAAAAGTGTGACACCGTTTCGCACGCTGGTCGATCAACGCCCAGCCCCAAACCCTTGGACCTAGAAAACTGAAATTTTGCACAGTGGTTTCCTTTATAACGTAGACAAGGAATAAGGAATGATTTTTAGAAATTCAACCCCTAAGGGAGTTAAATAAGGGATGAAAGTTTGTATAAAAGTTCGTCAGTTTTAAAGTTAGCATCTTAAAATTTTGTGTATAAGCTGACAGTTGTAAATTAATTTATACGTGTCTCAGCGTTTTGATAATTCCACCCCCAAAGAGTTAAAAAAGGGGATAAAGTTGTCTATGGAAAGTCTTTAATTTTCGAAGTCAAAATCACAAAATTTATTATCTAGGCGTATGGTTGGAAGATAACGCAACGGTGTTGTTAGATTTTCAATCCTTAAGGGGTTGAAAAGGGGAATGAAATATTGTTTTTTAAGTTAAAATCACTAATATCATGAAAAATGACGTTATCACGTAAAATTATCGTCTGTAAACCGACTTTACAGACAACCATTTTTTGATGATGAGTACTTCCTCATCATAAATCAGTCTACAGAAGTCCACTGCTAGACAAAGTCTTCCGCACATCACTGACCACTATCCCCGATCACTATCCTTGACTACCATCCTCGACCACAGTCATTAATCAAATAAAGCCATAAAATACTACATCATTTCTAATGAAATTGAAGGTGTGGAGCATACATAGGAAATTGCTCATGCATTCTACCTACTACTTACCAACTCGGCGTGCACCCACGCGAATTCTACGAATTGCTTGTGGGTGATAGGCGAGCCACCCACGTGTTTTAGCGGTGTTTCTGAGTATTTAAACTGCTTTTCTTTATGTTAGTTAGATCCCTTCGAGTTTTGCAGAAAAAGTTTGTGATATTTTAAGATCTGGATCTTCGATAATAGGCATGATGACAGTATCAAAAAATTGCAAATCTATTTATTCCGTCAGAGAATTGGAAAATAAAGGAGACATATTTTTTTTTTTGTACATCAATGAATATTGACAAAGGTAAAAACGCATCAAAACTGGAGTGGGGGAGTGGGAGCTCGTGACGTTAGAACTAGCTAAAAGGTATACATAGGCGTTCACGTATTGAGAATTTTAAAAACGTCATATCTTCGTCAATTTTGGTTTACGTAACAAAAGAAAAAATATGTGTCCAATATTTTTTTGGAAACTGTCTGACGGACTAATCATATTTTTTTGTCGTCTCGCCTATTGCAGGACTTGATGACTGACTGCTAGATTTGGTTATCTAAGTGCTTTCTGCGTTTGGATTATTTTCTAGTTATACACCCCATTTCTACCAAGTTTGTACTCCCCAAAGACTGGTCTAGTGTTCGCAGTCGCAACTGTTGAACATGAGGTCCTGTGTTCGATTCCCGGATCGGGCAAATTGTTATTAAGTTTTTCTATCAGGAATTTCTCAGTAGCGGCCACGGAGCCTGGATTTTTGCGTGGTGGATGATGCAACAGATGGCCCGGAGAGCAGCGGATGGCCCAGTGGTGGCGGCCCCGACTTACGAACAGTAAGTCGTGGGTTCGAACCCAGACAGGCGCATTACTTTGTGTAATTTATTTCATCACCGTTGCTCTCATAACGGTGAAGGAAAACATCGTGAGGAAACCGGCATGTCCTAGAACCAAAAAATTCGAGGACATGTGACATCTACCAATCCGCACTGGGCCTGCGTGGTGGATTATAGCCCACTCCCTCTCATAGAGAGGAGGCCTGTGTCCCAGCAGTGGGAACATTAATAGGCTGATGATGATGATGATGATGATGATGCAACGAATCATGCCCGACTCGTCACTGTTCCGATTGGTCTACAAAAACTTTTTCCATTCTAGGAGCCCTCATGTGCTAGGAGTCCCGACTCCTCACCATAGGAAAACAAATTAATTTTTGACTTTGAATTGAATTCCCGATTCGTCACCATTGTATGCAATAGGGGCCTACCTAAACCTGATCTTCTTTATGTGTCTATTTAATGTTTAATCCAACCAGACATAATTCCTTGGTAATAACTAAAGACAAAAATACCATACGGATGCTGCCTACTCAGCTTAATAATACCGATCATATTATCGTTTTCCACTCATCCTAAAATATATCATTATCTGAATTGGCTTTTACGGGCGTAAACACTTCTGGCTTAGCACTTAGGTGAAGCTGATGCTCGATGGTTGATGGATGATGGATAGATGTGGATGTTTTAGCTAAGTATAGAGCGATGATAGGTTAAAGGTATTTGAATGGTGATTCAAATGTTTTTACCTCAAATCAATGTTAGCCATGCTGAGATACTGCTGCTTTTGGCATCGTACAAGAAAATCTCTTATTTTTCTTCTTATGTTTACTTTTTTTTGTAATTTTGTTTGATTGTTAATTAAGCCATATTTTGGTTTTGTCCTGTGCGAGACTAATAAATACCTTTTATTTTTCATTCTGTCTATAAGTTTCTTTGTCGATCGCGGAACAAGGAATGGTATACTTGTTGTTACGATCTTGTTTTTTTTTGGTTGGTATGCTTGTGTTCTTTTCTAAATGTATATTTTTCCTTGATTTTTCATGAATCATACAGTCTTTACTGCTTAATTTCAGCTTGTAACAGTCTACGCTTAGTGTCTCTAAAGGAAGCTTTCTTTGGAAAACTTATTCAAAATGAGCCAAAATCAAGTTAAACAACCTATTTAACACAATACCTCCATTCGGTATTCGTATGTCGTTTGCTTACGGATCTCGAAGACCGTTAGAGATCGCGCGATGCTCTGGTCCGCCCACGAGTCCCATGGCCTCGTCAAGAGTGAATGCGCGGTGAAGACCTTAGCGGACGCGGTAGCGGAAGCGATTAGGTGGGTATAGCATTACTGAATGCTTTACTGACATCGACACCGGAATGTGTTTTGTTTGCTCGAGGTGGGTCGACTTATGTCGTGAATGTTTGAGTTTCTGTGAGAGGATGAACGAATGATGTCTTTTTTTTTTTTTTTTAAGTAATATACTTACGTTTTTTTATTTCTTTATTGTTAAAACGTTACTTTTCACTGTGAAATAGATTTGTCTGTCTTAAAATAAGTTGTTGTAGCGGGCAGTATGGGTAAAACAAAAGACGATTGCTTATCAGGCCAAAATATTCATACATCGAACGTCAAGTTATCCGACACTTTGTAAGTTTCAACCTGTACCTCTACCATGAGTTGTCATCGAAAACTTACTCGCTAGCGTTGAAGTCGCTAGCGTGCTAACGCGGATCAAATAGATTTCGATAATGCTTGCACCATGAGATTTACGGAGTCTTACGCAGGCGCTAAGGTAAGCTCGATAGATCGTGTCGTCTAGCTAACTTCACTCCACTCACTGCTACTTATGTTTTGTTTCTTTCTTTCCCACTAATAAGAAGAGAGAACGGCTCTTAAGCTGAAAATGTACTGTTATCGCTATGCTAAAAATGTTAAGACGGTCAATATCACAAATAAACCGACTAAATAGAAAAGTTGACGGTTAGTGGACTACTTATGTTATTTAGTGGTTTTTGAATTTTTATTCCTTATAATATGTCAAGGTCGTCTATTCAATTTTCAATTTTGTATGGATTGGTGGCGTTGTCACAGGGAGCTGTGTGCTGTGTTGTGTGGTTTAAAAGTTAACAATAATAGATTCAAACAGATTATTGAATACAATGAGGACCAGTGTCTCACAGTTTCAATTGTTGGTGGAGTTCATGGAAATGTATGTTCCAACTTTCTATTCAATTTATTGTTTGGATTGATATAGGTAATTAATTTTAATTAATAATTTACCTTTTAATAAATTACGTTTTCTAATATTACATAAACTTATTAAAAAGAATCAGTAAAGTTTAGTAAACTTTCTTTCACTTATATTTTCCGATTGGTATCCTACATGAATTCTCATTTTGGCTTGAAAATCACGTTTTTCTCGTCGTTGGTCTTCAAATTCAGCCACCACTAACATACTCTATGCTAAATAAGCTCTTGCAGACATTATTTTGACTGTATTAGACTCAAAAACGTGAATAATTTTAATGTAAACACATGTTTCACACGTCAAAATGCTAGTGAGCTACGTAACCACTATCGTAAGCGTATTATTCGATAGCGTCAATGAAATTAGGCAGTCATGGTACCGTTTTGTATGGTGACAGCTGAAAAACGTTAGCGACTATCGAATAGATTACGTTAGGTTTTTAACCTATCGTAATCTATAGTGCTCATGGTACGAATTTTGATTCTTTCTGTGACCGCTAGGGGCGCTGTACAACATTTCATACAAATAATTTACGGAGACGCTAGCGAGTTTTGGCGGTGTAAACTCATGGTAGAGGTACTGAACGTTGTTGGCAGAACCCTATACAACAAATTCTGTCTCAGTACGCAATTACTCGTTAGCTTCAATATTGAAACTGTTGTCACCTGCCCGTTTTTGTGTTTTGTTACGAATCGTTCGGTGTCTGTAATTGTGTAGTTCGTAGCTCTACACAATTACAGATAATCATTAAATTCCAACAAAAATGATAAATATTGAACTTGGATATAGTCATAAAGAGATGACGAGTAATAATATATTTGGAAGAAAAAAATATGCTGCACTGACCCCTTTTTTTCGGATGGGAAATCATCAAATGACTCCTCCCGCTCTGGGCGGAGCAGGAGAGAGTGTCAGACTTTTACTGACTAAAACCCCTCACGTTCCTTCAGCGTTCTTTGTGTTCCGTGGCCACGGTATCTCTTTCGAACAGTCCCGCAGCCTCGCCACGCATCGCCCTTGCGGACCCCTTCCTTTTGCTGACTCTCTTTGAGGCGCGCGTGGAACACGAACGCGCCGTGGACACGGCCTATCGTCATAAGACGGACGGACGGCGAGATAGCCCATAGCTCACCGTCCATACGCCCGCGCCTACGGCACGTGGCCCCCGACGCCCGGTGCGTCTCCCGCGGCGGCTGGGACGTGAGTTTCTCTCCCTCTCACGTTCCGCCACTTCCTTCGCTAGCATGACTGCTTCGCAGAAGGAGGTGGCGGCATCCCATTCCGTCTCGCTCCGGATCTCTGGAGTAATAATCATAGGATTAAGACTTTATGATTAAAAACTATTCTCTCGAGCGATTTGTAACTTAGTCATCGCCAGTTTGTTTTTTGCATTAAGTAACTGCTTTTGATATCTCCTCCGCGCCCGCTTCATCACCCGCTTATGCTCTTTACCATGGACGAGCCCTTTAACTTTCGGGTCAGACGGTGAAAAAGATTGTGGTATTGCAAAATGTTGGGCGTTTTCTTTTTTTATTATTGTGTTATATAATTTGGGTTCAAAGAGGTGGGACTTGGATCTTTGGTTGTTGGGTTTTGGATAAAAAAAAATTGCAGGTAGAAAAGCAACAAAGGTTTTTTTATAGGTGTGGTTTTGTCTGTGGTTACGATGTGTTATTTTTTTTATGGCGTATCTACTATCTATCATTCACAAAAGAGATCTGTCTTTGTTGTATTTATTATGGCTGAATATAATTCACACCTCGCATATGGCAATTGTTTTGTTAATAATTAGGTAATTTAATTCATAGTTTGTAATTTGTAGTTTTATAATGACCTACGGATAGTCAGAAGTGCTTTATAGTTGTCATTCTATTTTGCGTCATCAAAAGCTTTTGCGCCAGTTTACAGATTATCTTGAAGTACCTAAATAAGAAGCAGAGATTACTTTTACGATAAATAACATAACGTAACATCACGTCTATAATCCCTTGACGGGCTATCAATTTCTTTCAAGTTTGAGAATGACATCTGGATTTACATCTCCAACCCGATTTTGGACCTTGTAAAATTTCATGTAATTTTTTGAGATGCATACACACACTCACACACTCACCCCTACTCACCCCCTCGCCATTACATTATTTTTTCCCCATAACATTTTTTTCCAGCCACCCGCATTCTCCAGTTAACCCGGGATCATGGCGCTTGCACTAGCGTCGAAATATCGGGAGCTTAAAAATAAAAAAAATCACGGAAGATATCCCGTAAGTGACATTTGTAGTATTGTTATGAACCGTGAAAGCTTAAAACAGTGTTTGATCACAATTGTAATCCCCGAAGTGCTATGCAAAAGTGTACCTAATAGTACACCCACATTTCGCCAGTTTTGTTTAAGTCCCATTTAATAAGGGGCGAGCCTATTGCCATCAAGCGGGCGCAAAACTAGACTTCGTAGGTGCTACTGAGAAATTTCTGATGGAAAAACCCAATAACATTTTGCTCAACCTGGGAATCGAACCCAGGACCTAATGCTCAGTAGTCGCGCTTACAACCAATAGGCCAACGAGACAGTTTACTATAAGTATTTTCCATGATGTCATAATCAACCAAACCGTTTGTCCGAATCACGAGAAATCTTTCCCAGAATTACTATAGGGAAATCAGGTGTAGGTTTATTCATCAGGAAATCTGTCCCTGAATTACTATAGGGAAATCAGGTGTAGGTTTATTCATCAGGAAATCTTTCCCAGAACTACTATAGGGAAATCAGGTGTAGGTTTATTCATCAGGAAATCTGTCCCAGAATTACTATAGGGAAATCAGGTATGGTTTATTCATCAGGAAATCTTTCCCAGAATTACTATAGGGAAATCAGGTGTAGGTTTATTCATCAGGAAATCTGTCCCAGAATTACTATAGGGAAATCAGGTGTAGGTTTATTCATCAGGAAATCTTTCCTAGAATTACTATAGGGAAATCAGGTGTAGGTTTATTCATCAGGAAATCTGTCCCAGAATTACTATAGGGAAATCAGGTGTAGGTTTATTCATCAGGAAATCTTTCCCAGAATTACTATAGGGAAATCAGGTGTAGGTTTATTCATCAGGAAATCTGTCCCAGAATTACTATAGGGAAATCAGGTGTAGGTTTATTCATCAGGAAATCTGTCCCAGAATTACTATAGGGAAATCAGGTGTAGGTTTATTCATCAGGAAATCTGTCCCAGAATTACTATAGGGAAATCAGGTGTAGGTTTATTCATCAGGAAATCTTTCCCAGAATTACTATAGGGAAATCAGGTGTAGGTTTATTCATCAGGAAATCTGTCCCAGAATTACTATAGGGAAATCAGGTGTAGGTTTATTCATCAGGAAGTATCTTTATTTCATCATCTTCTTGCCCTTGTCCCATGTTGCTTGAGGTCGTCGCAACACGTTATTTTCTTCCATTCTCCCCTGTAAATCGTCATGCTGTCATTAACACCTTTTTCTTTCATATCATTCCTCACACAATTGATCTTTTGTTTGGTCTTCCTCTCCCTCTCTATATCTTACTTTTTTAAATGTTTTTTTTTTTTTATATCCATCACTCTTTTAATCATAATCAACCCATGCGTTTCATCCCTCCTTATCATATGCCCGTACCACGACAGTCAATTTCCTCTATTTGCCTGCTTAGCATATCAGATAGCAAGGTAATAAGCATCTTAATAGGCTTCCAATAGAACTTGTATTAAGTAGGCTAATTTTGAATGCACTTACGTACACCTCATAGTTGTCCTATAAACCGAAGTTGTTATAGGTACCTACTTTCTAGCACCTACTTTTGCACTTTCTATTGAGACTCATTACAAGGTATTTCATGCAAGTACTTCGCACCGTATAAGGTAAAAATAATTAGGCTGGTCACCGCAAATGTTGATCACAAATTGGCTTCTAATACTTGGTCAATGGTGGTTGAATAGAATCAAGTAAAACTGATTGGTCGTTTCATTTTAATGTGCATTTTTCTTGTGATTGAAAGCATGGAAAATAGTCAATGGACATTACTGGAATTAAATAAATGGTAATTGCTCGAAAGAAGTGTGAATTAACAGACATATCCCAAAGAATTTGCAAACTTAAGTAGCAGTGGGCTGGGCATATCGCTCGCAGAACGGATAGCCGATGGGGCCGAAAAGTTCTGGAGTGGCGACTGCGAACCAGAAGACGTTGTCTCCCACTATGTGGACCGATGACCTGGTGAAAGCTGCGGGGATCCGCTGAATGCGAGTCGCACGGGACCGTTCAATGTAGCCACTTGGGGGAGGCCTATGTCCAGCAGTGGACGTCTTTCAGCTAAAACTATGATGAGGTGTAAATTGACTTTTATAAAACAGCGAGTTTTATAGAAATTACCGATAGTCACAAGCATAAACAAAAACATGCTTTGTTATATACGTAGTTCGTAAGCCGTAATTGCTGAATATTCATTAACCATATTTGACAGATTTCGCCGTATTTACTGAAGACCGCAATCTTCCATCGTTAATTTTTAGTTCGTTTATTGCCTCCTATCTCGTGAGTCTAGTAGCCGTAAGCGCGACTGTTGAGCACGAAGTCCTGGGTTCGATTGCTGGGTCGGGCAAATATTGGGTTTTTCCATCAGGAATTTCTCAGTAGTAGCAACAGAGTCTGGATTTGTGCCCGGTTGATGGCTATAGGCTCGCCCCCTATTACACGGGACTTAGAACTGACGAAATGTGGGTGTACAATTAGGTACATCCCTGCCTCACCCTTCGGGGATTACAGGCGTGATGTTATTATACTTTATTTCTTGACTGTAAATAAAATTGTACGGAACATTCAACTTCAGTTCGCACTTAACCAATCCAAAAATAAACTTCGCATGCATTTTAAACCCATGACTAATCTAATGTCTTATGCAAATGCTTAAACCTGCGCTAAACGTGTACAAAATAAAACTTTAAACTTAGTATTATAATTTTAGGACATTAATTCAATGATATATTGTTTTTAGAAGTTAAAATGACTATCAAACAGACGGACACTCATAATTTATTGCTTATAAATCAATTTCGCCCACGACCTAGTGTTATGGGGTCACATATTGTAAAATGCAGATTATGGATGTTGTTACAACCGATTTCTCCTATAATACATTTTAAAATAGTATAATGGGTTCAAACAAGATATTTAGAATTTGTAAGTAAAGAAAGACAAAATAAAAGAATATTTTTGGATATTTTACCTATTTATTATATTATACCTATTTTTTTTTTGGTGTTCGACGCCTTCCCAGGGCAAGCTTTGGTATGTCGTTGTCCGCGATCCGCGGAGCCAATTAATAATAATCTTGCCTTATTGTACTTACCTAGCGCTGGTGATGCAGGTCCTGTATGGGTTTCCGTCGGTTCTGTGTATGTATGTATATGGTGTCTTTGTTTGTGTACTGAGTGAAAAGTTTGGTGTCCAGGCAGACTGGATTCCCAAGGGCCACTGGTCCGTCCAGCGTGCAAATTACGCAAATGCCCACCACAATCGTCCAAGATGATCACAAAACGGCTCCGCGCCTGAACTAAATCGTTCACACTTTTCACCAATGTCTTTATAAAATATGCAATTCCACGCGCGGCTAACTCACTTAACCTCAAAACGGCGTTTTTTGTCCAAAAATCACTAACTATCCCGAGTAAATACCTCAAGAGGGGATCGGCAAGCTCTGATTTCAACCAATAATTCGGAAAACAATCAAGATTCAAAACGATTTACAATTTTCTTTAACGAAATCTCCACGTTCCGTGCAAAATCAAAGTGTTAACAGCAAAAACATTTCAATTGACATGACAGTGACAGCTGCCCCAAGACGTCAAATAAAAACGTTCGGATACGAGTGGTACTAAACATCTGGCTAATCCTTTATTAATAAATACATGGCTGAAAAGTCGTGTGGTAATCGGTTGTCGTGATATGTGATGCGGAGGAATGAGGAAAATGTCGTGAGGAAAGTTTTGAGTATGAATGTGGATGGGTAGAAGAGTAGAGGAAGACTATAGAAACGATGGATGGGCTGTGTAAAGTATGATATGACAAGAAAAGAGGTGTCTGATGAGATGGCGAGTAATAGAGAAGTATGGAAGAAGAATGTGTAATTTATTTAATCACCACAGCTCTCAAAACGGCGAAGGAAAACATCGTGAGGAAACCGGCATGTCCTAGAACCAAAAAATTAGAAGACATGTGAAATCTAGCAATCCGCACTGGGCCCGCGTGGTGGATTATAGCCCATTCCTTCTCACAGAGAGGAGGTCTGTGTCCCAACAGTGGGAACATTAATAGGCTGATGATGATGGAAGAAGAAGATATGCAGGGCCAGCCCCAAATGTATTGGGATAAGCGCAATTGAATGATGATGATGATTTTACCTATGGTTTTAGCTGATAATGATGATGTTAGAATTCACAATCATCTTCTTGCTTATGTTCCGTGTTACTTGGGATCGAAGCAACACATTTTCTTCTTCTATTTAAAACCGCAGTCGACTTACTTTTATCTTCTATGGAAGTTAGAACACTAGTTTTTAGTCGCGGTTTTGCCCTGTTTATGTGCGGATAACCCACGCTTATATAGCTTCCCGTTAGTGAAAGAATTTTCGGAATCGGATCAGTAGTTTAAAAGATTATACCCTACAAACTTAAAAACTAATTTTAACCTTTTTTAACATTAGTATATATGTTATAGGAAGTTGTTCACATAGCTACATTCCTTTAGATCTATTCGTCTTTTGATGTCTGTGCTTAACAAACTCATTACCATACTTAGCTCAATTTATTTAAATCTCTTAGTGCATTTTTTTTCCAACGCTAAGTTGCCGTAAACGTACGGTAGTGTGCAAACCGTATACTCAAAGCTATTTGCCAAACACAATCCAAGCCACTTCATAATAACCTTCAACTAACTTTTTACCATCATCATAATTATCTCCCGTACCATAATTGACAATGTCCGTTCGACTACCAAAGTTTTTGTCAACAAACATTTAAAAAGTAACGGTCTAACTAAAAAATGAGATATCCACGTAACGAGGTCTCGGTTATTATAATAGTACCTACATAATTACTTTTTGCACATAAATACTTGGGAAACATACAATGGACTTCACACTTTCTGCAAATGAATGTCGAAACAGACAAGCAAGTAAATGAGGTTTTTACTTTGAAGTAAAACTTAGAGACGTGCAACCTGACAGTTTTTTTTGCTATAGTTTTTCCGGGCCTGTTGCAAAGGCTTTTATTTATTGTGCTTTGAGCAAGATCGTGTTCTTATTAGAATGTGCAGTAACATTAATAGGACAGACAAAAACAGAAGAAATAGAGCTTTTTCTTTTAAAGAGTCCGGACGGAGAAACACTGCCGAAAAACTTCCATTTACATTCACGCTCTTTTTCACGCCTAATTATTTTTCATGCAATGCGTCCATCGTCACCTTGGTACTTGTTTACTCTAAAAACGTCTTCTTCAAAACGTTGTTTTTCAAAAATATTTCTGTTCTTTTTTTATTTGCTCGTAGCACAGAGCCAAGCCATGCTGTCTCCGTCAAATGCGCACATGTCTCCTCGATGTTTGCCACTTCCATGTCGTTTTGTGGAATAAACGAGCGTACGCGTCCCAAACTAATGGCATCAGTTTTTTTTACTTCTATCTCTTACGAGTTGATTTATGGCACATAATTTGATTGACCTATCCTCTTTGTAACATAATATTCATCTTGTTCTTTTACAATATTCAATTCATTCACTATTCACATACCTTTTTTACCACAGGTTTTTGTAAAATATTTATGAATGAAATAACCACAAATCTCTATGTTGACTTCTCAAATCTGTCCATGAATGATTCAGTCACATTTTATTGTTCAAAAATGTAAATTTTATTACATACGGACAGCCGATGCAAAAGTGAAAACTAAAAGACAGTAAATTCAAGATTTATTGGAATCCATTTCACATTGTAATTTTAAATGTTGACGGTTTATAAATGCGTGGGGATAAAAGGATTCCATCACTCTAATAGAGACAGGAGCAAGATACATTTATTCAAGACATGCTAAATGCACAGATAGAGAGATTTGCAATGATGATTAAGAGAATAATACTGCAGTAATTAATTCCCGGGTCGGGCAAAGTGTTTTTGGGTTTTTTCATCAGCAATTTCTCAGTAGCAGTCACGGAGTCTGGAATTGCGCCCGTTTGATGGCAATAGGTTCGCCCCTATTACATGGGACTTAAACATAACTGGCGAAATGTGGGTGTAAGGTACATCTCTGCCTATCCCTTCAGGGATTACAAGCGTGATG
This sequence comes from Xestia xanthographa, assembly GCA_905147715.2. Taxonomy (NCBI): domain Eukaryota; kingdom Metazoa; phylum Arthropoda; class Insecta; order Lepidoptera; family Noctuidae; genus Xestia; species Xestia xanthographa. The sequence goes on along the minus strand of LR990668.1, from coordinate 10,238,712 downwards.
TTATTTATTGCAGTAATAAAACATATTTTTGATTTTCACTTGCTTTAACATTCAAAATGGGTTTTGGTATGTAAACTATGAAGTTTCAAGCCATAAAGTGACATACAAATAAATACAAATAACTGCAACACGTGTGTGAGAAACTTTATGTAGGTGGAATATTGGTGTGTGTGTGTGTGTGTAACTGTGAGGGAGTGAGTTGTGTGTGTGTGTGTGTGTGTGAGCGAGGGGGTGAGTAGGGGTGAGTGTGTGTGTGTGTGTGTGTGTGTGTATGCATCTCCAAAGATTACATGCAATGTCACAAGGTCCAAAATTATATTGGAGATTTAAATCCAGATGTTATTCTCAAACTAGAAAGAAATTGATAGCCTGTCATTATCTTAAACCCACTGCCCCAAATACGTTAAGATAATACAAAAAACTTAATTTCCACTTCTCAAAGGGTACCGAAAACCCTACATTTCTTTATGATACCGTCACAGATAGTTTTAAGGAAACCTTAGACATTTACTGGCCATATAAATGATTTACCGCAAACCGTTTCGAGAAATATACAACCCATATAAAAATATACTAACATAAAAAATATAAAACATTATTTACGAGATCTTTTTGCGGTCGAAAAAAGGAAGGTATCCACGTATTGTTGGAAAGCAATAAAGTTAAAAACTGTGTAAAATTACTTTTTATCGGTTTCGAAATTTCTTAAAGTTGTTTTAACGGCTTTTTAAGCCGGAAACGTACAATTTCGGGGAATATAGCGAGAATTATTTTACAGTTACACAAAAACCGATATTTGTATTAGGTACCTATTTCATTTTTTAATATTTTGTAAAGGAAGGTGACCATGTACTACAGGGTATTATTAAGTTATCTAGGGTATTTAATAGGCATTTGTAGGTTAGTTATTTACAAGTGACATATTTATTGAATATAATTTATGGTAAGATAAATCGAATATTAGTTTATGAGTCAATCACTCTGTGAAGAAAATTACAATAATTGCCTACTCAGTTTGGTTCGTTTTATTTGTAAACGTTTTAGATGGTAAAACAAGGACTAATTTCCTTATCATTTTATATAAGTCATTCACCTGCTTTGGGTCCAACATATCTGTCTTATAAAACATTAGAAACAAAAAAAAAAGATTTTTACATTCAAAATTGAAAGTGTGTTTGATGTCGTATATTCAGATTTCACTGAAACTAATTAATTATAGGTAAATCAGATGATATTTAATGACTACTTTGACATTTACTTTTCTAAAAAATATACTTGTTGAATTGTAATGATACCTTTAATGAATAATGATGATACCCTATTTTTAATGAATAGTGATGATTGAGTACCTACATAATTTCTATAATGTTATTTTGATAAATATTATCATGGTTTATGCACCATCTCTTCCTACCAATTTGTCCGCCACAATATGCGGCTAAAAATGTTCGAACTTTTCTGAATATTATTATTATCTTATATGGAATGTATCATGTACACCATGTTTAAAAAATAAATTTTACTTATTTTACTGACTCAGTTTTATTCCCGATAAAAAAAATCCAAACATCTCCGTACCAAAAGACCAAAACAATTTATAATATAATCAAATTAGAAAACCGATACGTGGTCGTTGAGATGCTAGTCTAGTGGCAGAGCGAGATGGCGACCAAGCGACCACAAACTGGCTGCTGAGGCTGCGACCGGTCACACATCCGCTCCATACACCTGTCGCGAACGGCGCCTGTACAGTATACAAGTATTACGATAGAAGGTGAAGTTTGTACAAAAATAATTCAATGAAATCTTACCTCTTACTACACTGGCCTGCAAAACTAAGTATCACACTTTTAAAATTGAAATAACTTTTTAAATTCACAAGATATACTTTCGAAACGAAAAGGACTCGAAAAAGAGTTTAATTTTGTACATTAAAACTAATAAAACTGATAAAAATTGCTATAAAAAGTTTTTTTTATTTTAAATCGCTAACTTATTTAATTGGAAAAAAAATTAAAGTGTACTACTTAGTTTTGCAGGCCAGTGTATAATATTAAAAATGCAAAAGTTGTGGATTTGGATGAAATTTAGCACACAGACAGATAAAAACCTGGATTTGTGATCTGATTGTGTTACAATAAGATTTTCAAATGAAAGGACAACTACAGTGTGGTAGATTTGGGTTGATAGTGGATAGATTTTTGCTATTGATGACAGAGTTCTGAAACTTTATTTTTAATGAAGAAGCCACTGCATCTGGAATCAAAATCTTTAATGATATATGTTTTTACCTGACTTACGTACAGACGCCAGCACCTCAAGCACCGAAACTATAAAATTTTACCAATCAACCTTGAACCTAAGTCGCTGGTTCAGATCCGGCTCGAAGGACCATTGATGTAAACGGTGGACCAGTAAAAAGAGTCGGCTAGAAAGCTATCAAACGAGAGCACGTATGCGCCTTCTTCACCCCGCTTGCACGAAATGAAGCCTGAGTACTCTTTTTACTGGTCCACCCTTTACATCAATGGCTGCTTTAGCGATAAAGTTGAAAATCTATTAAAAAAATTTGACAGATTCATTTGATTTGAAGCTTGATGTGCTAGCATCTGTACAAATCTGTACAAAATTAAATGTATTAGCGCGGTCACTTTTCGCCAGTTAACTTTTTCTTTATTTTCAATATCAATACGTTACCCGTATTTTAAAAATAATATTGAATTGAGCCGACCTCACTCACACCCAAGAGAATATTACCCGCAATCAACTTACCCCAAAAAATGATTATTGCTGTAAATTGAAAATGAAATAATGATAACAACATCAACTTGAAACAATATTCCGTAACGTTATTTGCACGTACGTTATAGCATTTTATCGAGTTTCATGGCTTACTAACATCGGAGAATATTATCAAATAATCGAATCGGGCGACAAACACCGCGCATTTTTTCTCACACGCGATCATAACTAATTTAATATTTTTTCGTACACATACTCGTTGAAGTTATAGACTAGAATATTGGCATTTTACATGGTATAATAACCCATAATATTCTATTAGAACCTATAATTTTAACTTCGCTGAAAATATAACGAGTTGTAAATAAAAAAAGTGTTTAAAACAGTGACTCCATTCGATTTAATGTTGGGAATAAACTACAAATAAAAAAACCGGTTAAGTGCGAGTCGGACTCGCGCATGAAGTGTTCCTTTACTAGCGTAGTAGAGGCAGATAATAAGTATATATATTTTTTTTTTTTTTTGTTATTACGGCAACAGAAATACACATTCGGTGAAAAATTTCTACGGTTAACTAAGGTTTCTAAAGTTATAATTTTACTTTAAAATACCTTGACGACCCGTTTACTATTCAACACAACCATCGGCGCAAATTTTTGTGTGCTTTACATTAAGTTTTACCGTAAAACGTGATTTTTCACCCCAAAAAAGTCATTCATTTTCCAGCAATAATTTTTGCGTAGGGTTACTTAGCAAACTAAGTAACCAAGCATTCTGTACATCAAAATGTACAGAATGCTTGGTTGACGACTTCGTAAAGGATACGTATACACGTTGTATCTATACTAATATTATATAGAGGAAAGATTTGTATTTTATAGTTTTGTATGTAACGAATAAACTTAAAAACTACTGGACCGATTTGAAACATTCTTTCAGCAATGGATAGTTACATTATCAGCGAGTAGCATAAGCTTTTTTTTATTCCCATACTCCCACGGAAACGGGAACTACGCGGGTGAAACCGCGTGACGTCCGCTAGTAAGTCATAAAACTTAAACTTCTCTACATTTTCCTGTATAGTGGCCGGATGCAGTTACGTTTATTTTGTTTAGTAACATACTTGTGACGCCTCGTTGCTTGGCTACCATTGACGTGGCTCCAAATGGACTTGCATCTTGCATAGACTTCATCTCAGGTTAATAAGATCGTAGTATTTTATGGACGTAGGAGAGTTTACTGGTAATTTAAAGACAAGTATTGCCCATTTAAAGCACTTTTATAGTGTTGAGGGTTAAATGAAATTGGAGGTCATGGTAGTGTATTGGGATATTTGGGTAATTTTATGATTGTTGCGGTAAATTAAGAGTATTATCGACATGCTGTGTTGGAGATAACATAACATCACGCCTGTCATCTTCAAAGGGCTAGGCAGAGGTGCAATAGTACACCCACATTTTCGCCAGTTATGTTTAAGTGCAATGTAATAGTGGGTGAACCTATTGCCATCAAACGGTCGCAATTCCAGACTCTGTGACTGCTACTGAGAAATTTTTGTTGGAAAAACCGAAAAACACTTTGCCCAACATGGGAATTGGACCCAGGACCAGGGGAGGGTGTTGGAGATATTATATGATAAAAATGTGAATAAATGTTCGATTCTCTTTTGTTCTCTCGTGCTGAAGAAACGAGTTGTTACAATGTTATTTGGAACATCGTCAAGTGATTGATTAACTCTTCAACGTGAACAAAAGGCTGGGTTTTTTGGTTAAAGAATCACCATTACCACATCTGCCACGTTGACTGGCCGGCAGTCTTCTGCCATTGATAGAGATGCAGGCGATTTAAAAAAATAAATCAAAGTTATTCTAGTGTACCAGGTACGTACAGTGGTGGTCTTTTCCACCTCATCAGTTATTTATTTTTTTCGCTTAAATCATTCGGAGGCGCCGAGCCACGCCCCTTTAAGTTTAGGCCTATTAGGAAAACGTCAATTTGGCGCGCAAAATAACAATAATGCGTCGTCAGTGCGTTCGCTCTTGATTATTTTAAACAAAGTCAACGGGGCGGGGCTAGAGAGCGTTTCTATGTTGCGAGCAAGCAAAAATTAGCTTAGTGGTGATCAGGCGGGAGTGTCCTCGATAGTACACACTGTCAGGTTGCAAACGCAGCAACCTACTTTTCTCTATCGTATTTATAACAATGTTATAGTGGTTATTTTAAGATAGATGACAAATTACTTACTAATTCATTAACTGTAGAACATTTTTTTTTTGGTTGAATCTTTAAATAAAATCACGCAATTTGACAAAAAAAAACACAAGTTATTTATTTATATGAAATTATCAATAGAATGTATCATAATATGATTACAACATAAAGACTTGTTAGCGTCAAGATTTTGTTTGTTTTGGCACAAAGTAAAAAATATTACCAAAGACCACAAAAAGATCATATTTTAAATTTAAACACATAAAATATAAAGTATTGCCATGTTTGAACAATAGCATCAAAATAAATATTCCCAACGTCTGAGGCAACGCATCAAAAAAATGCGAAAAATAAAGAAAAATACATAAAAAGAAAAACCAGTTGAGTCCCCCGCAAGTACTTTACGCGTGGCGACATTATCCTGACGTAGAACGTCGTATACACAGTTTTCCTTTCACCCCAAATTGGCACTTACTTCCAAAGAATAAAATCCAAAACAGCTTTTAGGACACCCAAGCGTTCGCGTGGCCGCCGACCGTGCATACGATTTCTGAAACGACACAAGCGTCGGGATGCCTTTGATCAAAGTAGCACTTTAGCGTATGAGGATTACGTTGAATGTTTATTGAAATGTTCTTTGGTAGTTTATAGCCTACAATGTTTTGCGACGTCTCAACCCGACATTTAGCTACCAGTTTTGTTCGTAGTGCGTTAAAACTTACGACTAGGAGGAACCCAGAAGTACCATAAAGAGAGATTGAAGTTATGCGCGCAGTTGAAGCTCAGTTTCCATAGAGATAGCATAGCGGAGAGGAGCTGTTGGACTTATACAATCACCTTCAGATACCTATTCCCACTGCTGGGTCACAGGCCTCCAGAGAAAGTGTGGGCTGTAATGAGCCACGTGGGCCCGATGCCGGTTGGAATGTGTTTCGAATTTTCGTTTCTAGAATAGGTATGCTAGTTTCCTCGTGATGTTTTCCTTCACCATTTTGACAGCAGTGGTGTTGGACTAAATTGTTCTAAGTAACGCGCTCATCTTGGTTCGGAGCTCGAATCCACAACTTAAAAGTCAGGGCCGGTTCCTCTGTGACACCACTGACACCTTTGCTCCTAATCAACCTATCACATTGCTTAAAATCCACATCACATCTAGTCTCTCTTGTGATTGGTTGAAGTAACACATCTCTCTGCTCCGTACATCTCCGCTTTGTTAAAAACGGGCTTAACTTAGCGCATTGCGCGCTAACAACAACAGCCCATAACGTCCACTGCTGGACATAAGCCTCTCCCGTGAAGGGGGGAAATTGCCGTAATCTCCACGCTTGGCAGGCAGATTGGAGATCGCAGTGATGAAAGACTAACAGAAAACGCTGCTGCCCATTCTCTGGTCTACGGAGGCGCAAGGTGTTCTGCCTCAGACATTAGTCGCCTTATACGACACCTGTGAGTGTAATGGGTTGGTTCTATTCTACTCTGCCGGATACCACACGGCTCTTGCGCGCTAAATGAACATGATTTAAAAAAGATACTATCGTGATTCTGTGCTGTGTAATCGGTTGTTTTTTTAATGGCATCTCGCATGTCAACCTATGAGGCAGCCAAAACAAATCCCATCGTGTAAAGAACACACTCGGTGGCATAAATAGTTAGGAAACTATTAATGCCACAGAGTGTGAAAAGGAAGCAGGAACAGATAATATAAAATGCTTTTTTGGCCGATTCTATTTGACTGCAATTCCACAAATAAAAAGTACCACTTTCTTTATCTCTTTGTGTGTGGTAGGTACTGATCATTACTTAGATAAACTTTCAATTAAGAGACCTTTTATAGCACTACACTTTATTCAAATTAACGTCTCTTGTCAACCAAACACTTTGTTATAACATAATGAGGATAAAACTTCTCTTTTGTTTTTTTTTAGTTTTACAAGGGAGAAATGAAAAAAAATCTATAAAGTATGTAGTCTCAGTGCGGTGAACTTTATTAAAATGGAAAGAATTAATGTTAGTGAAACTATAAACTATACTGTGAAATTAAATTAGCTACTGAAACTCCGTATTATACGATATTTATGAAATAATATTATGTTATTCTGTAAACTTTACATAAAGTTTTATTATAAAAAGTCTCCAGCACAGTCATATATTGTGACTAAGATGTAGAGTTTGTAAAGTTAGACCTTGTAGAAATAAGGCGTGTAGAGTTAAAAGCTTTGCTCTACATGAGGTCTGTTAACTTTTTGACAGTGCGAGTCATATGGTCTCGTCTTTGTAAAATTTTAAATGAAAATGTTTTTGGTGGGCTTTACAATGTTTTTGGAAATTTTATTTGATCCTGAGAATAATTTCAATCACAGGAAATGACAACTAAAACGGTCTTTGGCAGTTTTCTCTCCATGTTTTGTGGAAACAATCATTTTCTCTTGCTTTACTCAATATTTTTTAGATAGAAAATCCCAGATAAAAAATAACTAAACGATATTGCCAACTATCAAATATCAGGCCAAAAATGATTGTCAAAATCGAATAACGTTCAAATAAAGAAGATAAACTAATTCAAATGACTTTTTGCGTAGGAGTACCAACCTATCCATCCATCTTGTTTTAAGTAAATTGATCTACTTATTACATCATAGCCACACCCTATTATTGGTATTCTTAAAGATAATCATTGTAACAAAACATTTTCGACAGTTACGTTTAAGTGTCATCTGAAGGGGGCCAGCCACCATAGGCGTGGGCCTATGGACGGAGAGCTATGGGCTAGCTCGCCGTCCGTCCGTCTCATGACGACAGGCCGTGTCGACGGCGCGTTCGTGTTCCACACACGCCTAAAAGAGAGTCAGCAAAAGGAAGGGGTCCGCAAGGAGCCTGCCGGGGTTGCGGGACTGTTCGAAAGAGATACCGTGGCCCCGGAACATAAAGGGCGATGAAGGAACATGGATGGGTTTTAGTCAGTAAAAGTCTGACACTCCCTCCTGTTCCGCCCAGAGCGGGAGGATTTATTTGATGATTTCCCATCCCAAATAAAAAGGGAGCGAGCCTATTGCTATTAACGGGACACACAAAATTAATCCAGATCTGACCTCGGAATCCAACCCGACCTCTTTGATAGCAGTAGCGCTTGTATTACAATGAGCTACCGATACTGTTAGCTTGCGTTATCCCACTGCTGGGCAAAGGCCTCTTCCCATTACTTGCAGCACCCCTAGCCAAGTTACAAACGTTTCGTATCGATTCTCTTTCTACAATCGTAAACGCCTCGGCGTAAGCGATTGTAGAAAGCGCTAAATTGTTAGCCAAGTTGACACGACTAAGTCGATCGCTCGTTCTCTAATGTCTGTAGAAAAAACCTACACTTTAGCCTATGGTGAGCGTTCCTACCAAAGAGTTTAATGATCAACATTGTAAAAACGATAACATTCTATTCTATCATTTTGAACGATGTAAACTTGTCTACGAATTTTCTATTTGTTTGTGTTGATCACGTGATTTAACGTTGAGATGATGTCATTCCCATTCATTTGAATAGTTTTCTACTAGCGTTAACGATTGTAGATTGTCAATTGGGTAAGGGTAAGGTAAAGGTAAGCTAGGGGTGTAAGGCTTGTGTAGACCACTGGTCGTTGGTTTTGTCCAGCTCGTCCTGCCATCTTTTACGAGGTCTGCCGTGACGCTTATTAAGCCGAGAAAATAGCTATTTTGGCCCGCAGCTTATTGGGCATGCGGCAGACGTAGCCAGTCCAGTCCCACTTCAGCTTAGTGGCTTTTTCAGCAACGGCAGTAATTTGTGTTTTGGAGCGCAGTGTGGTGTTGCGTACATGGTCGGTTAGTTAAATGCCTAGAATGCTGCGCTCCATTTCACGTTGGCAGACCTTGAGTTTGGACTTTTGAATGGTTGTCAATATCAAGTCTGTAATCCATAGGTTTGTAGCGACACTACAAAAAGTACTACAGCTACATTGGACAAAAAGTACTACAGCGCCATCTATGACACAGATGATGAACTAACCGCAAAACACGTCAGAATCCTACATCGCGCAAACAACTTTATCCGCGACTTGAGACTATATACGAGAACCCGACAACAACTGTCGGGCAGTGGCCCACCAGACATAACACCCGTCTGGTCGGAAGATCCTTCCTTTTCTACGGGGGATGAAGAGCTTTACACCCTGTTCTTCATACCCCCAAAGGTTAAACCGAAAGAATGCACATGATTTTTGGCTTTAGTGACAAAATAATAATATGGCTTCCTTTACATAAATTCCTTCATGGTATATTTTTAGTACAAAGTGTAAGACGGTCAATGAACTCGGTAGTACCTACGTGCAAAAATTCGTCTCGAATTCGCATCTGGTCCTTTTATTCGAAATTCAAAAATGAAGCTTACCACAAAAACCAACGGCTATCGATCTTGGTATTCTCAGTACATTTTTGTATTATTTTTATTTATACTTTACAAACTTGAAAGTGCAAAAATCGTAAATTAAACACACACGATACAATGGTTTATTTGTTAAACAGGTTTCTGATTCGTCACTTTAACAAAAAAACGTTGTGAAGGTAGATTTGAGATTATGGATCGGGTTCCGTAGAATTTACGTTTGCTAAGGAGACTGGAATCCGAGCTATTGTTTACATTAAAGCATTGAGTGAAGATTGAGCGGGTTTTGATTTCAAATCTACTCTTTTGAAACCTTAATGCGACTCAGAATCAACTCTACTGGTAGGTACTTACGTACATTTTGGTCGTTTAATAATAATTGAGCTTGTCTTTTTTCACTTGTGTCATCCCATTGCCAGGCAAAGGCCTCCGTTTTGGCTTTCCCATTTTCTCTTCCTTGGGCTAGTGCAAATCAATTTCTCCCATAAATGTCAAAATATTTTTTTTTCAATTGGTGCTTTATTTAGAAGATGATGTACTAAAAAAGTCGTTGAGATCTAACCACAAAATGTCTATCTGCGCAACTGCGGAACCCTAAAATAAAAAAGCTTACCACAGCCAGTCAAACAGGTGTCAAGTGTGAACAGAATTACAAAAAAAAAAACACTTCGTACATAACTCAGCGATTACAACGATTTACGTTTCTTAGAATTTGCAGTTTTTTTGCTCAATATCGCGATTGATCGGTTATGTCAAGGGAGCTTAAGCTTTATTGTAAGAAATGAATAGAAGTGATAATTGGGTAGGTTTTATTTAGCTTTTAAAATTTAGAATTTATAAAAGTCTTGTAATTAGATGTCAACGTACTGTGACAGCCGATAAGTGCTTAGCCGTGTGGTATCCGACAGAGTAGAATAGAACCAACCCATTACACTCACGGGTGTCGTAGGCGACTAACGTCTGAGGCAGAACACCTTGCGCCTCCGTAGACCTGAGAATGGGCAGCAGCGTTTTCTGTTAGTCTTTCATCACTGCGATCTCCAATCCGCCTGCCAAGCGTGGAGATTTCGGCAAAATCCTCCCATCATGGGAGAGGCTTATGTCCAGCAGTGGACTTTATGGGCTGTTGTTGTTGTTGTACTGTGACAATGCTGGATTTTCGATATTGATAGACTTGTTGAATGATTTAAATTTGGTACTTTGAATTTTGTGAGAAATGTTGTGAGGAAAGTTTTGAGTAAATTAATGTGGATAGGTATAAGATGAGAAGAATACCAAAGAAACAATGGATGGATTGTATCTAGGATGATATGGCAAGAAATGAGGTGTCTGATAAGATGACGAGTAATCAAGAACTATGGAAGAAGAAGATAAGCTGCGCTGACCTCAAGTAAATTGCTACTCTACCTAATATTAAGGCCCTTCTAACCCTAAAATTAGCAACTCTATTTGTGGTAGTTCAAACTTCGTTTGAAAAACTGTTAGAATATAGTTCTAATCCAGCTTGCACTACAAAGTGGTTGTTAGGTCAGTCACTGCGGCCGAATAGTGCGAAATGAGTGTTTTATTGCGATTTACAAAAAATCTACTGATTGGATTAAAAATAAAACACCTGCTTTATGGTTAGTTCAGCTAGTATGCAAAGTTCAATGATCTAATTTGAAGTATTTTTTGAATACCAGTGGTTTATTGTTCGATTTGGAGGTAATTTTAGTTTTTTTTTCTATCGAGAAAACTTTATGGAATCGTGTTTTCGTCACACACAGTACTTAGCATTAATCCTCAACTTTACCATATATTTATTTCAAAATTAATGCTGCAGTATTTTAGGCGTAACGAAGGATCATGCTAAGCCATTTGAGGGAGTATAAGCCCTTTAGCCTAAAAGAAACAAACACATATTTAAGAAAAGATAGATAATGTATAGCAAACATTTTGTCTTGTGTAAAAGGTAACTAAAGCTACGTTTCCAAAGACCCAAATATTTATCTAAATTATTTACTTTTCCTTGTTACCACCGTACCTTCACCCGACGACGTAAGGTAATTAACTATAGTAAACATCAACTTTATATATACGGCAAAAACGTTTGTACTGGAAACAGTTTTCAACAGAAAATAAAGTCTAATTAATGAATGACAAGGGAAAATATTCGTAACACGACTTTAGCAAATACGCGTGTATGTAAATTTTGTTTCATTACCATAATAATTGGTAATTTGTTTTGAAGTTAATTTAATGGCTATTAGGGAACTGGTATTGGGGTATTCTGGACAGATATTAAGTATGTTTGTCTATGAGAATGGGCTTCGTACCTGTGGGTGTCGTAATGGGGAAATAACTGATTGTGACTCGTCAGGCTATAATGTAGTGCGACAAAATGTTGTAGTTCATTATAGGTACAGGGTTTTTTTCTATTCTCATAACTGTAGGGTTATATTCTATAAGTAAAAATAAAACAATAAGTCCTAGTATAAATAGTCAAAAAATGCATAGTTTCGAAGATATCATCAATCATCTTGATGTGTCTAACTATCGAATTATGTAAGTTACATTTTGATAAATATGAGTAATTCATTTTCATTCAAACCAATTATTCATATTTAAAGCTAAAAAAAAATGCGATGTAATTTTTCACGTCAGGGTGTTTTTCAATTAATATTATAGTGACTTTATCGAATTGTTTTGTATGAAAATGAAAAAAAAACATATAAAAAAAATCATATGCCAGTTTATTCTATGATAGTCTCATTCATACCCTAAAGTTATGGGATATCAAAAAACACCTTGTAATATTTATTCAGGCAGAATCGTGTTTGAATAATATGTTCGGTTAGACAAAACGATAATTCATTAAGCTTGAGAACAAACATCGTAAAAAAGCAGAGATTAAATCAGATATTAACATTCTGCCGAGACATAAATATAATTTTAAAGTAAAAATACCCTCATTTAGACGACTTTTCTTAATACATGGCAAGCAAATGATAAAAAAAAAAATGCCTCGGTATTTTCGCATCAATTCTGACCACTCTAGCCTCTCGACGCTTAATAGCATATGGTCCCCACCATATGCTATTAAGCGTCGAGAGGCTAGATAATTTATTAGCCCATACGGGAGTGGGTGTTTTGTCGTGTTTTCTCAGATTTTATTACATTTTAATTGCATCCGTGATATAATTTAGATCTATTTTAAATGTCAAAGTTTAAATATGTTAACAGAAAAGTATATAATCCGTCATTGTATACAATTCCTAGGAAATGTGCACAATTCCAAAAAAGAGATTTAGTGCGATGTTGCCACTGAAAAAGCAAATACTACATATAAAGTGATATTGACAAAACAAGGCCCGTGTTATATTTTGTTATAAAACACAGAATGTTGATACAAATATAATATTCATTTATAATTTCGGATCGAAAGTTCATTAAAAACTTTTTTGAGTTCTACGGAGTTCGTAGGTGATAAAAGCGTTTTTAGTTACAAAAGAGTGCTATTTAGTAATACTACTACTACGACTCAAAGTCCTCGTAACATTGATCAAGGAGTTTCCATAATTTGCCAGTTTCTTCGATTTGTCAGATAAGTACATTCGAGGAAAAAATATTATAAACAATTAATGTGAATAATTTAACCTGCTGTAAGGAACTCCTGTTCCAATTTAAATCACACTTCAACTTGTATTTGTACGGTAAATTATATTAATATATAATGGATGGATGAATTTTAAAAGATGGAGTTCGATTTAGTTTCCTCCCTTTGTCATCTATAAATTAATGTTTAAGTCTTAATCAATTTAAGCCCGTCCAAAGGTAAATGTTTAATGAATTCACCCACATTTTTTTTTAATTCATTCGGCTAAGTATTATATATTTTAGAATTTTTAGTCCTCCTCAGTGTGTTTATATTTTAATTATGATTCTAAAATATTGATAAAATATGTCCTGTATATTTATGTATCAACAAAAATCATCAATTCCTCACTAACAGAGTGAACAGAACTTAACATCAATGCGACTATTTAATTTGGTAGCTAACGCGATTTTAATGTCAAAACTTTTGTGGCGCGTCGTGTATAAATTATACAAAAACACATTAGGTTCATATGTATGAGTAGGTATACAGGTTATTTTTAAAGTAGGTAATGAAACAATCGATACAGTTTGGTCAAATGTTGAAGTTGTGTTGAAACCATCACGATTCCATCATTAACGAGCAATTATTGATTGTAGGAGGCACTAATTAGTCGGAGTAAGAAAGTTGAAGGTCAAAAACGGTCAAAAAAGGTGAAGGAAAACATCGTGAGAAAACCGGCTTGTCCTTGAACCAAAAAATTCGACATTTGTGACATCTACCAATCCACACTGGGCCCGCGTGGTAGATTATAGCCTCTCATAGAGAGGAAGCCTGTGCCCAGCAGGACATTAATAGGCTGATGATTGATGATGATGATGAAGAAAGTTGATGCTAATTGTTATTCTTAGTAGCCGTGTGGTATCCGGCAGAGTAGAATAGAACCAACCCATTACACTCGCGGGTGTCGTATAAGGCGACTAATCTGAGGCAGAACACCTTGCGCCTCCGAATGGGCAGCAGCGTTTTCTGTTAGTCTTTCATCACTGCAATCTCCAATCCGCCTGCCAAGCGTGGAGATTTCGGCAAAATCCTCCCATCATGGGAGAGGCTTATGTCCAGCAGTGGACTTTATGGGCTGTTGTGGTGTGGTGGTTATTCTTAGTGTGTCGGTGGCAATTTAAGTTTAATCAGCCCAAAATATTGTCATCATTTCAGCCCGGATCTACCTGCTGGGAATAGGCCTCTCCTTTATTCTGCCACACTTCCCGGTTCTGTGCGTTCCTCAACCAAGTGTTTCCCAACGAGCTGTAGGACGGCCCTGGTTTCTTTGGCCTAACCTAGGCTACCACCCGGTCAAAGCCTTGCTCCATCAGATATCTCCTCGTCTAGCTAGATGTTTTGGGCAGTGCGCCCCAAAAGATATGCATTTATGGCACATATTTATGTGTTATATTATGATTACAGCATGTAAATAAAGATGAACACATAAAATCCCATCTGTTAATTTGTCAGGCGGACTCGTTTTTTTTAAACTATTTTTATTAATTTCGGAGTCGGAGGTCAACCAACTTTTATATCTTTGTGTTGTAGTGTTGTTTGTAATAAATTAATATAACTATTCATTAATAAAATGCCTATCTATTGATCGGCGTCATTCATTGCAGTTATTTATTAGGAGGTTTGTATTTATATTGGACATTTCCTGGCAAATATTTTGATTTATAATAACGCGTTTTTATTTTAATTTTTTGTATTTTTTGCCGATGTTTAAATATCAACCTTCACCACACTTTCCAGAATTGTAGTCCTATTTTGCTGGTGCAGACAAGTATAAATCAACAACCATCACTTTTTTCCAGTCTATTGCTGACTATAGAACATAACCAACTAAATGTGAGTGTAGCATAATTACCCCTGTCAACCCCGGGGATTACCTACAGGGGTGATGTTTATAGAATAGAATAGATTTTTCTTTATTAGAGTATCCATGATGCAAAAACAGTTAGTAAAACTTATGACTATGTTAGTCAGCACTTAGCATCATCATCATTTCAGCCGAAAGACGTCCACTGCTGGACATAGGCCTCCCCCAAGTGTCGCCTCATTGACCGGTCCCGTGCGACTCGCATCCAGCGGAATCCCGCAACCTCCACCAGGTCTTCTGTCTAACAAGTGGGAGATCTTCCATGGCAACGCAACGTCTTCCGGTTCGCGGTCGCCACTCCAAAACCCTTCGGCCCCATCGGCCATCCGTTCTGCGAGCAATGTGCCCTGCCCATTGCCAGTAAGCACTAATAAAAACAAACAACACAACAAATATCGGTGGATCACTGCTGCGACAACCTATGACTCCCAATTGCAAAACAGCGACCCACATAAACCAAAATCTCGCAAATTTCGTGGCTAAATAATAGCAGCCGCTCGGGTCGATCAAGCCGTGCTTGCCTATGTTGGTCTGTGGATGGGTGACCCTACATAACGAGTTACCTCCGTGCCTCGGCAAGCACGTTAAACTGTTGGTCCCGGCTGTCATTTGTAGATCTTTCAGTGAGTCAGTGGCCCAAACAAGTTACAACCAGTCTCACCAAGGGGTATCGTATTACCCATTACTGGGTTGTGGAGGTCAGATAGGCAGTCGCTCCATGTAAAATACTGGTATTCAGCTGCATCCGGTTAGACTGGAAGCCGACCCCAACATAGTTGAGAAAAGGCTAGGCAGATGATGAGTGACCCACACAAACATAGTCCAAACAACTTACAATCATGCTTGGGATACTGTTGTTGCTACCTCACACCCTGCGCTCCAGGGAAGCATACTCTGATGATTAATGAGTAATGATTCTGAACATGAGCTGATGAGATGGATTTTTTCAGTGCTTCTTATAAACGAACTAGATGGCGCTGATCAACCTTGGGAATAATAAAATGGCACGTTTTTATGCCCACAAAGCCTTAACTGAAGTATGGAGGAACCTAAGCTCGACTCGACGGACCAAGAGTTTAGACGTAACGCAAAAACATTCAGAAGGACAATAGCAAAAACCATCCAAAAACTTGTAGTTCAGTTCAGTGATGCAAAATAACGTAATCGATAAAAAGAAACGAACAAAAATTGAACTTTTTAGGTTAAAGTGTGTTGACAGAAAAAAGGTTCTTTACAGTCAACGTCCGATTCTCCACCTTCCGCAATTAGCCTTTCACAACCATCAAATTCATGCAGGATATTATTCAAAACTAAGTACAGACATACAAACCTATTACTCCTATTGCAAAGATAAAAACAGCAAATAGGAAGGATGTGAGTTAGAAACGAAGGAAATAAAAAAAACGTTTAATAGATGCACTATCATTTCCTGTGTGTCACAAAAATTTAAATAGAGGTCTTAAAAACTGTATTTGAGCCGCAAAATAACAGGTTTGTGCCTAGAATTGTTAGTTAGTCATCTTCTAATCGTCCTGGTTCTATGAACTGTTTATGGTAATAAGTGGCGACATCCATCCGGTCTGGAATTAATAAGACCGGTTCTGTATGTTGGGTTTTTCAGAATTAACAACTCCGGAATTGATTCTTCAGAGTTCCATTTATTCTGCAGAGTTCTATTTATTCTTCAAGGCTAGTCTAGTCGGTTGCTTGAGTCTTGCATGTAGAGTGAACGGCGAGAGTGTCGAGCGTAGAGTAACGAGATACCTATTGAGTTTTTTGTAGACAGTTTGAGCTCCTTTTGAGTAGAATAGAACCAACCCATTACACTCACGGGTGTCGTATAAGGCGACTAATGTCTGAGGCAGAACACCTTGCGCCTCCATAGACCAGAGAATGGGCAGCAGCGTTTTCTGTTAGTCTTTCATCACTGCGATCTCCAATCCGACTGCCAAGCGTAGAGATTACGGCAAATTCCTCCCATCATGGGAGAGGCTTATGTCCAGCAGTGGACGTTATGGGCTGTTGTTGTTGTTGTTGAGCTCCTTGAGTTATACGAGTCACACGATAACTGACAAATGCTTGCACCGACGGGACAGGGCCGTGCAAATCTGTATGGTTCTTACTTCAAAAGACCATCTCTGACACTAATCTGCATAGTCCATGTGAGTTGACCAAGATTATGTCTTGCTTGACCTCTGAGTTTTTTTGGGTTATTTTTTTTTTACAGTAGTCCGGTACATCTGGTAAGACATACACACTGGATCATACTATTGGGATAAAAAGTATATTATGTGTTAATCCAGGTTATAAACTATCGGTGTGCTAGATTTCATCCCAATCCGTTCAATAGTTTTTGTGTAAAAGAGTACCTAACAAACAAACATCCAATCATCCATCAATTCTCACAAACTTTTGCTTTTATAATATTAGTATTAGATTAGTAATATATAAAATGATTAACATAAAATTCTCACATTTATTTTTACAAAATTAAGGCTAAGAAACATTTATCTGTACTTAATTTTCTTGTTTTGTACAAATTTATATCCTGTGATAAAACATCAAAAATTCACAGCCAACTAGGTAATTATAATAATTAGCAAAGGTGCTATAGATTTAATTAGCCAATGTCACTAAACCAGATCATAATAATTTGTATCCAAAATCGTTAACGGTGTTAATAACAAAATACATTATTACTCCTAAATAATCTATTTCTAGGATGTTCTGACAATATAATTAATAATTAACAACTGAGGAAGTTAGTGCTAAAACAGCTCATTAAAAAGCCTCGTAAACATTTTGGTATTTCCTGTAAATGGGTATTAGAACTGGCTAAGCGCGAGTCGATTCATTCACGACGGTTCCGTAGATCATATATTATTATTATCAAGGTTGCTAATCTCCTGGGATATTGACCGTTCATTATTTTATGTTTTGTGATGATTATAATTTAGAAATTGAATCCGTTGCTCTGTATGGTGTCGGACGTAAAGAATAGCACCATCCCATATCTTCCCGTGGGTGTCGTAAGAGGCGACTAAGGGACTTACCAGAGAATGGGCAGCAGCGTTCTTTGTGCTTTTGTAACAACCGCACTGCGATCGCCAACCCGCCTGCCAAGCGTGGCGATTACGGCAAAACCCCCCTTTCTTCGCCCCCTTTCGTCTTTCGGCTGAAATGATGATGATGAGAAACTTTCGTCAACGGAAGCATCTGGCAATTTTGTCAATTTTGTCTTCTATACAACACATTAAAAAATCAGCACTCAGGCTTTAAGAAAAATTAGTACCTATTAATTTTACGCAACTTTAGCACCCGATGATATAATTATCTAATAATTTGTCGTCGGCACAAGTTAGCAGGTATGCATACTGTGAACGTATATTCACAGTAGTAGGATACTAACACTACCAAACTTGATGTCACACATTTTGTTTATCAGAAAAATAAGTAACGTCTGGTGGGCCTGGGATCTTGGACAACAAGCAAGCAATTACTGTGACTGTTAACTACAAAATAGGGAACCCTAAAAATTACAAAAATAACTTGTTCACATAGGTCCATACCTCTTCATCAACGTCGGATGAAAGTGTTAAACCATTTAATACTACAGTACAAAACTGGTTTAAGATTTTAAGTAATTAATTGAGTAATTTTAATTGGAACTATCTCAATGGTATGGGAATATAAAACGGAGTATTCCAGATGCTCATCCTGTTGTGTAAGTACACAGTGAATTACGGAAATGAATATTTCTTTTGAGATTACAAGCAATCTGTTGACTATTACTTTTATTATCTGCCCAGCCTTTTCCCAACAAAGTTGGGGTCGGCTTCCAGCCTAACCGGATGCAGCTGAATACCAGTATTTTACATGGGGCGACTGCCTATCTGACATCCACAACTCAGTTAGTATTGGGTAATACGAAATCCCTTGGTAAGACTGGTTGTGAGACTTTTTGAACCACTGACAACGGCTTAGCGTGGTTTCCGAGGCACGGAGGATATTCTGTATTGTATGAGCGTTCAACCATTCACGGACCAACCTAGGCAAGTGCGGCGCAAGCGCAACCTATTTAATCTCCACGGACCAATAGGGTAGATTGTCATCTACCCTGTCATCTATGTATCTGTCTTGGAACTATTGTTTTCTGGTGTCACCATAAAACAATAGTTCCAAGACACTTGATTGATGTGTCATCTACCCTATTACTGGGTAATATGACACCTCTTGGTAAGATAATAATAAGTTAAGTATGTCATTTATAGTAATGTAAACTGTAAATAGCTTTAACTTATGCCTACCCCACATCAGATACAGGAAAATAAGCAATTTACTAAACAAATATATCATGTAGCGTGTTTAATTCATTCGTATCATTTTTTACGCCCAAAAAACACAAGTAGAACTACCACCTGTCAATTGATACGCCTGACATTTCCTGACACCAGAATTACCAAGCATAAATACCACCCAAACAACCCACCAAAGCCTTTAACACAGCTGCATAAAGCTCACAGTTGGACAACAACATACTTTTTGAGCTGCAGTAAAACTTGTGTAATAAATCGAAATTGAATATTACGCTGTCAAAAAGCTTCGGTGTTATTTTTTAATACTGACCGCCGGGGAAAGCTTAAGCCTTGCGAATCGAAGCCGAATTTAATTAAACCTTCATTGTGTATTTTGTAGTAGGGTACGTGACTTAAGTTTATTTGTATAAAAAAAGTTTCTAGAAAAATACGGTCAATCCCGGATAAGACAACTGAAATTCTCTCTTTCCACTTATACATATCCATATATCTTTTCTCCCATCATGGGAGAGGCTTATGTCCAGCAGTGGACGTTATGGGCTGTTGCAGTGTATGTAGTGTAGGTACTTATACATATCCAGTTCTGTTATTCGCCATTTTTTGTGAAAAGAGTCGAGTTCATTCCGCTATCTCCTTCTGGGCCTGCCGCGTGCCGTTTGCTGCAGCTGTTTGGGACACATTGTGTGGTTACTTCAGAACTTAGCTCCTCCATGCGACAGATATGGCCAGCCCAGTTTCAGCTTGGCAGCCGTGTGACGTAGGTCACATCGGCAATTTGAATTTTAGAACGTAGTATCGAGTTCGTTAGTTCTATGTCCCGAGTGCGGACAACTGAAAATTAAGTATTATATTATTTAGCGGCAGCCATGTTGTATTTTCTTTGACGTTATCAATTAATGGTAATTAATAATGTAAGAAAAAGGAGTCAATGATAGCGTGACGGCCGGCTGGCTGTATGGAAGTAGGGCATGGAACAAGGACAGAAAAATTGTGATGATACACTTCAACCAGTGGGTACAGTCATCAGCGGCTACATTGATTTTGAGCTGGCCTAACGTTGTATGGAGTTTCAATAGAATAAAAGACCAGCTTATACTGGTTTTTACTACACCTGACGTGCATCCTACAAAGTAGGTCTACTTGTTTTCTTATTAAATGTTTTTTTTTATACTTACAAGCGTGTGAAAGGGGATATCACAGTAAGCATATCAGATTGTATGCCCAGTGGCTACGAAATAAAAATAATTTTCCTAAGAAAATAATGACAATGCGTGAGACTATCAAATTACTTTGGTTTATAATTATTACAATCTGCACATCGTGTAATTCTGCCAGTTCGTGAAACACGAACGACGGGTGTCGTATAAGGCGACTATCTAATGTCTGAGGCAGAACACCTTGCGCCTCCGTAGACCAGAGAATGGGCAGCAGCGTTTTCTGTTAGTCTTTCATCACTGCGATCTCCAATCCGCCTGTCAAGCGTGGAGATTACGGCAAATCCTCCCATCATAGGAGAGGCTTATGTCCAGCAGTGGACGTTATGGGCTGTTGTAGTAGTGAAACACCAGGGGCCTAAAATGGGCGCTTTATCAGAATCGTAATAGAATTGTAATCTGAATAACGTTACAATTCTTAACATGGTCAGAGGCGCATTATGAATTGTCACATTGTGAAAATTTTACGAATTGTAACATAAGCCTCACGAGTCTACTACACTTCGTCTTCAAATTGTGGACTGAAAATGGCTGAACTTTTAATTGCCAGAAATTTGAGAAACAAGATGTTTATGAAGATTTTTTCACACACACACCAAAGAGTGAAGAATGTTGGAATCATACAATTACATTTTCAGTTTGCCTAGCCTTTTCACAACTACCTAAGTTGGGATCGCCTTCGAGTCTCATCGAAGAAAACAATTAAATACAGAACAGTAGATTTTTTTAAATTACCGATGAACAAGTTCTTTTTTTGAAAATTATGTACCAATTAAGTGGTAACCGTTCGTAAGTCAGTATCACTTCCACCCTGTGTACGCAATGAACACATCGGCTTGTTGCCAAGCAATAAAAATAATGAAAAGTAATAAGTTCTCATCACTTTCCGATTGACGTGTTACAATATTTTGACGGGCACTGGCCACTGTGAATGTTCCAATCAATATGTTAATGAAATGAACAACTTATGACTTAGTGAGTGATAGATGTACAGACACCAGTACATCAAATTACCCGAATAGTAAAAACATTTCAAGCAACCATAAACCTAATGCTTTAGCGGTAAAGTTGAAAATCTATTAAAGAAATTTGACAGATTGCTTGATGTGGTCTGTACCTACGATGTTTTTTATACAAATTCTTTGGATGTAATTGAAAATATGTGGTAGGTAGTTTTTGTGATGATGGGCTGGTTTCAATTGAAATTTTGGGAGGTTTGAACCTACGATTTTATTATCAAGCAACTGCTTGGGTGACCTATTTAAAGATCTTTAACAATCGTTACGAGTATTCAGATTCATGAAAGGACTAAAGCCGCATTCACATTTAAACTTATATTGTCACTTACGGGATCCAACCACGGAAGGCCAATCACGGAAGATATCCCCGAAGAGTCTACGTATAAACATACCTACTGTCGGTACCTTGGCAAGCGTTGTATGTATAAAGACAGAAGGACCTAAGGACCTAGTATAAAGACCGTGAAAGCTTGAAACAGCGCATTCACATTTGTCTGACAACATTTGTCTGAAGTTTATTCTAACATTTGTCTGACAAGTTGTGTCGTGATGCTCTCTGTCTTGATGGCTACTTACTGTTCACAACTATATGACGCGTTAATGACACATTTTTTCATCAGTTCTTTCCTGGCTCTCAGAGAGTTTACATATACGCAATGTTTTTACATGAATCAAACTCAAAGCATTTATTTCAAACTCAAATCAAAGGCAGCGTTTCCACCAGAGATGTGTAAGGATGCGTAGCGAGGGATGTGTGTGGAACTAACCAATAGTAAAGCTCTTAATTCACATTTTGAGCTATATGATTGGTTACTTTAAAGCACATTCTCTCGCTGCACATTCTCGCACCTCTCCAGTGGAAACTCAGTCTAAATTCAGTTGCATCCGGTTAGATTGAATCTGACCCTAACATAGTTATAAATATGCTAGGCAAAGAAACCGTCTATTGCAGATGGTTTTTTATACAGATACAATGCTCTGCATTCTGCCTCTAAGCTACGCTTGCCAAGGTACCGACAGTAGATATGTTTATACGTAGACTCTTCGGTGGCGAAAACACGCTTAGCCGTTAATCTTGGCCGTATAATTTGCAGATCTTTTACAGTCGTTACGGGTTGTCGAAAAAAAAAAGTCCTAATAAAACAATCGGCCTACGAAGAGGCATCAAATTACGCAGTAACTAGGTTGTACAGGCTACACCGCCTGCTAGCCCGCCACACTATTCCCAAACCACTGTAACTCCTGAAAGTCAGAATCAACAGTGGCGAACACCAGAAAAGCGCCGAGACAATGAAGCTTGACTAAGTCGAATTTAACTGTCTTGATCCCGCAATGAAATTAATCAGAAAAGTATAGCGGAGGCTTAACCGAAAAAAAACCGGTAAAAAACCGAAAAAAAACCGTAATTTTCAAAATGGGTCCTAAGTTGTAAGCTGTCATATTTGATTCCAATAATAGATATGGCAAAAACGCTTGAATGCACGGAAATTTGTTCTAGTTACAACAAGGTCTGTATAGTAAATAACTCCGGATGTAACCTGTACACTAACCAACATAATATTGCGTTCATTATGCCAAAGACTGCACTCCCATAAAATGTGATGTGCTGATTGTGCGAGTCGGGCGAACATCGTTTTACCTCTTCTAATACGTTTGGTTCACACCGCGAACTACCGAAAGTGCCGAACCGAAGTATAAAAACCGGCCAAGAGCGTGTCGGGCCACGCTCAGTGTAGGGTTCCGTAGTTTCCCGTCCGTCACAATAAGTGTTCCCACTTATGAGTTTAAAGGTGGGTATCCATTATGTAAAAATGCTTGCATATACAAATATACTACAAACTTAGTCCAGAAATTATTTTGTACAACTTTTTGTCTTTTTTGTACAAAAACTGTTGTTTCCATCAAGTTCAAAATGATTTTCCTAGAAAGTTCTTATAAAGTTCTACTTTTCAGATTTTTTTCATATTTTCTAAACTTATGGTTCAAAAGTTAGAGGGGGGGGACACATTGTTTTTTACTTTTGGAGCGATTATTTCCGAAATTATTGACATTATCAAAAAATAGAGATAAAAGATTTTAAGAAACCCCTATTCATTTTTAAATACCTTTCCAACAATATATCACACGTTTGGGTTGAAATTTAAAAAAAAATCACTTCCCACTTTACATATAGGGGGGCTACCCTAATAAAACATTTTGTTCCAATTTTTATTTTACCACTTTGTCGGCGTGATTGATATACATATTGGTACCAAATTTCAGCTTTCTAGTGCTAACGGTCACAGAAATTAAGCGAGGACGGACAGACGGACGGACGGACAGACATGGCGAAACTATAAGGGTTCCTAGTTGACTACGGAACCCTAAAAAGAGGAGAAACGATTCCGCTCGCTAGACGGTGGTGTGGCCCGCGCTTTATACTTGTAAAGCTTTATGAAATAAGAGAGAACAACAATTGTACAGATGAACAGTAGGCATAAATCTCAACATTCTCAACGCTAATTACCTTATTTCAAAGCCGATTTGAATAAATCATAAAAACCATGAACGAACAGGTTTGACAGAACGATTTGAATATAAATAATACATCAAATCTACGCGTAGTTGGAAGTTGTTGACTGCAATAAATCAATATAGAATTTTAATTAACAACGTAGCTGTTTATCATTCTGTATCGTAAGTTATAGCTGATGTTTTCTGACAGAAATGGGTCAGTTCTAAGGCACAAGAATAATAAAAATATTAGTCGTCAAAATTTTCCGTGGTACGACCAAGCAATCCAGTGCTAACACTGGGATTGGTACCTAAGATCAATAATCATAATCTCGATATTGAATATTATGTGAAACCTTTTAATTCATGAGACCATCATGTACCATAATCATAGTCTAAGAATCTTGAATCTTGAAAACTCTCAACACCATAATCATAATTAATTTTTCATTACTCATACTCGGAAAGTAGGTCTAAAGTTGCCTGAGGTGCGGGTTGAAAGTAATACTTTTTAGCCCTAGGGAGAAATTATTGTTTTCAACTGACAGCAGCTGTCAAATTATTTAAAAAAATAGTCCATTTTTCTATTGAACCATGTTCCAACTTTCTATACAGCCACAATGTAAAATTGAAATAACATAAAATTGAGTATTAATTAGAGAATAATTATATATTTTTTAAATAACTTTATTATAATTAAGTTTCAACTATTTCTTTAAAATAACATAGATTTGGGCAAAATATTTACCATTTTTTCGATGATGAAAATGAAAAATAGGTAATGGCTGAATAGCTGGCCGGCCACAGAAAAAAAGCAAAATAGGCGGGAAAGCGGCAATCCGATCTTCATTTGTTGATTTAATGTTTTTATTTTTACTTTCCTTGTACTTGTAATGAAAAGCACAGTGTTTACCTCGGGTTAAAGACTTATTAAGTCCCTCAAACTATTAGCGCCCTCGCTTCACTCGGGCACCAAACCCCGTCTCGGGACTAAATAAGTTACTTTCACCCCTAGGGTAACAATGTACTGTTAGCATTACAGTTTGAAAAAAAAATGTTTATTATAAGTTAATATGTTGAGATTATGACTTGTTAATTACTTAATAAAGTGTTGAGATTTTAAATCGTTGAAATTATGGTTTTGGGATGTTCAATGTTGAGATTATAGTTGTGTACCAATCCCAGTGGTACCACGTACCATCGTAGTAGGGGACCCCCTTTATTATTACATTATTTTTATTGTTTGTTGTTATAGCGGCAACAGAAATACACATTCTGTAAAAAATTCAACTGTCTGCCTATTACGTATCATGTGATAGAGCCCGCTGACAGACAAAGGGTCAGCGGAGGCTTAGTAATAGGGTAGCATTGGTTACCCTATGGGTCCGGAACCCTAAAAACTATCGTGCGAACGATTTGAAGACGGATAAAAGTGCATTGAGGCCCTGACTATTCAAGTATCCACTCTGTGTTTTCCATGAATAATCGTGACGTTTAAAGTAACTATGTTGCGGTGGTATGAGTGCATTTCACTAGAGTGCTACTTTTACTTAAGTAAACATTAGTGAAGTCTTAGAATAACGGGATATTGAGAGCAATTTCTGTGTTAGCATTCGTTTCTCGGTTCACATGATTTTAGTCGCATCTATAGAGCTAAGAATTGGGGTTGGGTTGTGGAGGTCAGATAGGCAGTCACTCCATGTAAAATACTGGTATTCAGCTGCATCCGGTAAAACTGGAAGCCGATCCCAACAAAGTTGGGAAAAGAAAAACTGAAACACGTGAGGGAGGGAGGCCTATGTCCAACAGTGGACGTCTTTCGGCTGAAATGATGATGATGAATAAACATGAGGTATTTTTATCTTCAAAAGAACTTCACAACGAACTTAAAATACAACTCCATCTTTTTCATCTTCCACAAAGTTTAAACATTTTTTAAAGCATCATTCTTCCTCAAGTAAAAATTAACAAACTTGAATTTTAAAGTTTCGTAAAGTAAAAATATTCATAACGAGGCAGGCTTTGAATAAAACACAACAAGGGAAACGACCCCTAAAGTAACTTGAAGAGACCAACCCTTAATATTTTGACTCCAGTTATAGTTATATGCTATGTATTTTTACTTTTTTGTTCCGTTGTACAAAATCTTCCAGATTTTTTACTGTATGGTTCTAACTTTTTGACAAAATACTTTGTGTTGTTTTGAGGAGCTCGTGGCTAAATAATAACAGCCGCTCGGGTCAATCGTTAGGTTAAGCCGTGCTTGCCTAGGTTGGTCTGTAGATGGGTGACCACCTATTACGTACCGAGTTTCCTCCGTGCCTCGGAAAGCACGTTAAGCTGTTGGTCCCGGCTGTCATTTGTAGATCTTTGGCAGTCGTTAGGTAGTCAGAGGCCCAAAAAAAGTCTGACAACCAGTCTTACCAAGGGGTATCGTATTACTCGTTACTAACTGGGTTGTGGAGGTCAGATTAACAGTCGCTCCATGTAAAATACTGGTATTCAGCTGCATCCGGTGAAACTGGAAGCCGACCCTGTGTTGTTTCTTAACGATACGTCTAATAGATTCCAACAAATTGATTGAGATAGATTGATTTATTGATAGATTGAGTGAAGTTGCTAACAGAGGTGTGACAACGTACAGACGCGAGCACATTAAGCTACCCGAAACTGTAAAATTTTCCCAATCAACATTGAACCTAATATCTCCGCGATAAAGTTGAAAATCTATTAAAGAAATTACACAGACGGTCTACTTTTTTACACTCATTAAATATTTTTTTGAATGTTCGTCGTAGTTGGTAATTAATCACTTTTAAGCGTATTAAATGATTATTTATCCGTACCAGTTTATTTGGTGTGCTTTTAAACTTCACGAGAGCAAATTCCCTATATTTAGCTTTTTTTAGTAGGCATTTTTTAGTCCCACTGCTGGGCAAAAGCCTCCTCATATCTCTCCAAGTACCTTCATTTGCTTTATACGTCAGCAAATATTAACATTTATGTTCAGAATAATATTAAAGTACAGCAGGCTTACCCAAGTTGACAATCTACAATCGTTAACGCTAGTAGAAAACTAATCAAATGTATGGGAATGACATCATCTCGATGTTAAATCACGTGATCAACACAAACGAATAGAAAATTCGTAGACAAGTTTACATCGTTCAAAAATAATAGAATAGAATGTTATCGTTTCTACAATGTTGATCGCTATACTTTTTGGTACAGATTTTTTCTACAGATATTAGAGAAGGAGCGATCGACTTAGGCGTGTCGACTTGGCTACGAATTTAGCGCTTGCTACAATCGCTTCCGCCGAGGCGTTTACGATTGTAGAAAGAGAATTGATACGAAACTTTTGTAACTTGGCTAGGCCTGCAGATAGATTTCAACTGTGTCGCTAAAGCATTTAGTACCAAAGTTGATTGGGAAAATTTGACATTTCCGGATAGCTTGATGCGCTGACGCCAAAAATATCCAGCCATATTAAATCTTTTACTACAACGAAACCTCAAAACCGGGGGTGAGCAACAAAATTGACCCTACTTAATGAGATTTTCCCTAGCGTCCTCTCCAACACATTCAATGTTCAGTACTAAAGTAAACATTGCATAGTCGAATCGAGTGGAACTAATCGACTAAATCGATTGTTTACTCGATTAGAAAAGGGCCGTGAAGGGTTATTTTTTCGAGTTTTCTATTTAATTGATTTTACTTTACGTTGATCGTTTTTGTTTCATGTTTTATTGTCTGGGTCAAGTTGGATGGGAGTTGAGGGTTTAATTAGTCTGGGAATTTAATGAATCAGCATTGTCCTTTGATTGAAATGATGGGCAGTAGCATGGAGAATTTATAGAGGGCAGTACGTCCTCTTGTACCGAATTACTGAGTCGTGGAGGTCAGATAGGCAGTCACTTCATCTATACTATCTATACTTCTATACTACAAACTTACAAACAAATGTTACCTCTTTATAATATTAATTATGAAGAGGTAACATTTGTTTGTAAGTTTGTATGTAGGGGGTAATCTCCGGAAGTAATGAACCAATTTTAAAAATTGTTTCAATGGTAGAAAGCTACATTATTCGTGAGTGCTATAGGCTACATTTTATTCCCGTACTCCCACGGGAACGGCAACTACGCGGGTGAAACTGCGGGACGTCAGCTAGTGTAAAATAATAAGGTTACGTAACGTTTTCGTCTCGTGTTCGTGTTACGTCTGGTAGCTAATGAAGTTTTACTAGACGAAACTAGACTTTCCTAAGTGCCTTGAACATAAACAAAACTACCAACACTCATAAAATTCACATTCGCACCCATCTCGAAGCTCGCTTATTTGCCTTCTCACCAAGATTTATTTAGTTGGCTGTTCCACAACACAAATAGATACAGAAGGTCAGCTCCATGCACTGTGACTGTCATTTGTTTGAAATCTCCACGCACACATAGACACGTTTCACTTACAGCAAGTGCAAGCGCACTCGCGACTGTCATTTGTTTGAGATCTTCATACACTTCAACCATATCTGTACGCAGAACTAAAATAAGTGCACCAAGTTTGACATATTGATGCATTGTTTCTAGTATTGGGTCATTGTCGAATTTTTGACGGACGAACCACAACCGTTTTCCCGGTGGCGAAAACGGTTGCAGAAAACGGTCGTCGTAGCAACTGGTTGAAGACGGCTTAAAGGAAGAAACTTGTCCAACGTGGAATAGAATTGCATATTCGTTGAGTGAAATAGTAGTAGTTTTTTTAAGGACTGTTTTGCAAACGAACGCGGAACCAAAGACTACAATAAAATGCGGTTTCGCGACGCGACGGCTACGAGTGTCTCTAGTGAGAAACATATTTTAATCATTGCGTTCTCGACTGTTTTTTCATAGGCATAAAATTCAAAATCACACCAAGTAATTCGAAGACTGGTTTGTGCAACGAAGAGTGTTTGAACCCAAGACGTAAAATGGTTTCGTCGTCGCAAAACACAAAACGGTGTTAGAAAACGGTTCGTCGTCGCAACGCCCACCACTAATTGTTTCTTGACAAGCAGTGCCACATTGAACTGAACACCTAAAGTGGTCATACTGTACGCGTCTATATTAACGTGAGCCTGTTATCGCTTGTATGAAGTCGACCTTCTTACTAAGAATTATTTGGTTTTTAGCGCCAACTTATGAGAGTGTGCAGGCAGTGGCGGCAACAGGTGCCACCTCATTAGCGATGCTGTGCTAATTACACGTGAGATATGAGTCATGTCTGTGTTTTTCTTTAGTCTGGAAATGGTTTTGTAGTCTGTGACAAAGTCTAGATCTACTTACGTATATAGAACTCAAAGAAAAGAAATTATTTGTTGGATGTATTAACTCAACTGATTTTCACGAAGAGATTTTGATAAAAACCAATATAATTTTGAGTAGTTTCAACTGCAGCCGTACCATTCAATTAAAATAAATATAGCTGGACAAATAAATATCGCTGAACATTAACAGACAGCGCTATCTAGTGCCACACTAAGCAACGAGGCTTGTGTCGTGGACATCAGATAGTTGATGTACTACATAGATACTTTTTTTTTTGTAAATAAATACTTATCTTTATACATATAAACATCCATGACTCGGAAACAAATGTCCATGCTCATCACACAAACATTTGCTCCGACCGGGATTCGAACCCGGGACCCTAAGAACGTAAGGCAGCCTCACCACCGCTGCGCCATTCTGGTCGTCAAAAAATGTTAAGTATATGAAGCCGAATAGCGGTAGAAATCTCCCTTTATGGCGGTGAGAGCTTTTATAAAGAGCTTATTCTACATGTGATTGAAATTACGAATTACACTTCATAGTTAACGATTACTCATAGGTCTCGAATTCGAACCCAAGGCACGTACTATCGGGGTCTTTTCCGCCTGACCATTTTAAACTTTTTTCGCTTAAATCATGCGGAGGCGCCGAGCCACGCCCCCTTAAAGTTTGGGCCTATTAGGAAAGCGTCAACTTTGGCGCGCAAAATAACAATAACTCTCATTTGGCGTGCGTCGTCAGTGCACTCGGCTGATTCGGTATCTTTTCATTCATTTTTTCTACACAAAGTCAACGGGGCGGGGCTAGAGAGCGTTTTTATGTTGCGAGTGCAAGCAAAAATGAGCTTAGTGGTGGTCAGGCGGGAGTGTCCTCGATAGTACCTATGATTTTTCGGATTCATGTGTGTATTGTATAATTATCACTTGCTTCGGTGAAGGAAAACATCGTGAATAAACCCAGCATGTCTGAGAGATATTTCTCGGCGGCATGTTAAGCCAAGTCAGAGGCCCACGGGCGGCTTAAAAACTCTGACACCAGGTTAGGCACTAACCACACGATAAACAAAGAAGAAGAAAAAAAAGAGAAGAAGTTAACGGTTCTGCAGTGCAAGTACGTAGCACTCGATTCGATACGATTCGATAAATCTGACAGTTATTCTCGATAAAATGAGTTTTTAACCAATCGAAAAGTCGGATTTATCGAATCGTATCGATTCGATCGTTATCGATTGCTACGTACTTGCAGTGCTGTTTCTGTAAAGTAGTCGGAAGAACCTGAATAACGTAAAACCGCCGAAAGTAGAGAGATTTGGAAGAGACCTACACTCAACATTGGGTCGCCACTAAGAAGATTATTCTGCATCATCTACAGGCCAATGGTGTCGATTCTGTTGTGCACAAACTAAACTTAATTTAGGCTATTGCTATCCTTTACTAAAATACAGTGCAAGAAAAGGACAGCTATAGCTATGATCTAAGTTAGAGATGTCAAACTAGTTTATGCCTTGCGCTTCACCGTGTTTTTAGTCGTCATGTTTTTACGTGCACCCTTCATTTGTTGAGAAATATTAGTTCCAACTAAATTTGACAGCTCTAAATTACGTCCGACTCTTTCTCGTTTTATTAAGAGAGAAAAAGATAGCAATAGCCTAAATTAAGTTTGTGCACAACAGAATCGACACCATTATCAGAGTTAGTTAATTTTTAGTCCAAGAAAATGTGATTGCAAATCTCAGTCAGTGTGATATTATCATACCTTAACATATAACGCTTATGATATTCTCACCTATTGACTACCTACCTACCGGATGAACAAAAAAGTAATAATATTTTACACGCACACAGAATCGGCACCCTTTCTGTAAAAAAAAGAAAGAGTAAGCAATAAAATCGAATACGTATCCCTTTTTTTTCTTTCCAGCCAGCCACATCGTTAAGTTGCCCACTTTATGCACAGATCACCTCTGAGGTACTGATATCATCACGGAAATTGTACACTGGATACTCACCTTTATGCTTTTCGAAATAAAATCTATCTTGGCGTGAGGTTTATCTCCGATGGTAGTCAGTTGTTTTCGGATTGTACGATTAAACGGATGCTCTGGACATCCGTTCTCAGAAGGATTGGAACGGTAAAAAAAGTGTTGAGACATATGGTTAAGTAGTTTTAAAATTATGTTGGCGAATCTATTTTATTTTTTAGGTTTCACGTAATTTTAAAAGGCACTATTTAATTTTATTAAACCAAGTAATCATTTTTCGCTAGGACATAATTTATGATTTATAAATCGCGTTGCCATTAGTGTTGAAACAATTAAAATAGAAGTGTTTGTAGTATCGTTTGCTTGTTATTAAATTACCACCAGTCAAATTTTTATGCGTCTGGATTTTCACACAGTATTTTATTAGCTCAAGTCATTGCAAATCTTTTTTAATTTCACCGCATTTAATATCTTTGTTTATTTTAAAAAATAACCTTTTGTAGCCAGTTGGGTGGCTTTTATTGTCCGATTAATATACAATTTTAAAAATGAAATAAAAAGTTTGGTTACTCATCAAACTTTCAAACCGTGTGTCACTCAGCATCACATTTACCCTTCAAAAACAAGGTAACAGTAATAAGATGATTGTTTTAACAATTGGTTTTTGTTTTAATAGCTCAAAACCCGCTTCCATATGGCTCAGAAAACAAATAATTGGAATCAAATTGTCGAAAATAATTGGTTTAATAAGCCATACTTATTTTAGGGTTACAGAATATTCTCGTTCATTGAAATTATCGTTCGTTCATGTGAATGAATCATACGAACCTGTTTTCTCGTTTTCGTGAATGAGAATATAAAGACAGGCAATCATATTATATTATGTATAATATACCGAAATTATACTTCTTACTCTTTAAATGACCTGAAATTATTGCTAAAAATGCTTTTTTGACGCAATTTTATGCTCGGTGTAATTATGTCAGTATCGGATGATGCCCACCGTTAACGATTGATGCGCAAAGTATTAATAACTGTGGAAAGGCTGTAGTTTCCCATTCTAAACCATAGATCAGCCCGCGTATCATGACCACCGTAGAAACGAAAGAGAATCGACTAATCTTTTGTTCATCTGTCATTAAATCGACAAAATGACAGATGAACAAAGAATTCGTCGATTCTCTTTCGTCTCTATGGTAGTCATGCTACGCGTGCTGTAGGGAGAAAAATGTGCATGGCTGATGATGTGTGAATGATAGACGAAACCATGATGATACCACCACCACCGCATGATGATGTGTGATGATATTGATGATACTACTAGAAAGGGACCCATGAGATTACGACTAATACAGAAGTATGGAAGAAGACACACAAATTCTTTCTCATTGACTACCTGTGGCAACTGTCAAAGATCTACTAACAAAATCCGAATATTTTAGAGACACGGAAGACTGAAAAGGATAATTTTATCAAGTACTAGCGGACGTCACGCGGTTTCACCCGCGTAGTTCCCGTTCCCATGGGAGTACGGGGATAAAATATAGCCTATGTTACTCAAGGTGAATGTAGCTTTCTAATGGTGAAAGAATTTTTGAAATCGGTTCATTACTTCTGGAGATTACCCCCTACATACAAACTTACAAACATACAAACTTACAAACAAATGTTACCTCTTTATAATATTATAGTATAGACTAGCGGACGTCACTCGGTTTCACCCACGTAGTTCCCGTTCCCGTGGGAGTACGGAGATAAAATATAGCCTATGTTACTCAGAGTGAATGTAGCTATCTAATGGTGAAAGAATTTTTGAAATCGGCGCAGTAGTTTTTGAGTTTATTCGTTACAAACATACAAAAATACAAATCTTTCGTCTTTATAATATGTATTAGTGAAGATTGCAAAGCATTAAGCTTATGATTGAAATGTTTAAATATAATATGAAATGTGTCACTCTAATGTTGCAGGCATTTAAAAGATGTCATGACTCAGAAACATAATATGAAGTCGTTAAGATTCTGAGAAGATATTATAATTAGCGAATGTATTTACTTTTTATTTTAATGCCAGACACACATGTTAATTCTTTGAGAAATGTGACAAACGAGTGCTGATGATGATGTTTTTATAATATGCATGACGAGAGTATCAAAAAATTACTTAGAAAGCAAATCTATTTAGTCCCTCAGTTGAGAGTATTGGAAAATAATGGACACATATTTTTTGGTTTTGTCAATGAATATTGACAAAGATAAAACGGATCAAAACTCGGGAGTGGGGATTTGTGACGTCAGAACTAGCTAAAAATTATACCAAGGCGTGACGTATTGAGAATTTTAAAAGCGTCAAAATTATATTTGTCAATTTTGGTTTACGTAACAAAAGAAAAAATATGTCTCCAACATTTTTTGGAAATCTATCTGACTAATCCGCACTGGGCCCGCGTGGTGGATTATAGCCCATTCCCTCTCATAGAGAGGAGGCCTGTGTCCCAGCAGTGGGAACATTAATAGGCTGATGATGATGATGATCTGACTAATTAGATTTTTTTGTCGTCTCGCCTATTGTGTGTCGTTGAACTACACATTACAAAAAAACTAAATATTTCTACTTCCTTTAAAGTAATTATTTAAAACCATCGCAACACATACTAATTATTTACACACTAACTCTATAATAGAAACAAAAATATATACAAGTATCAAAAAGGGTTACAGGGCGTCGAAAAATTGTCCAAATCGCTGTCAACAGGAAAAGTGCCCAGAAGTCTGGCAGCATTGCCACGTTGGATGGCAATGCTGGCTTTGGCCAAAAATTAGGCCCACCCTCTGGTCACGTAAAGAGTCGACCAACCGTTTAGCGATTTCCCGAAATACTAGGTGGGCACTCGGACCTCATGGCCCTAGTGTTAAAGTTAAACCTTTAAAATTCATCATCATCATCATCATCATTCTCTTATCCCAATTCCTTTGGGGTCAGCGCAGCATGTCTTCTTCTTCCATACTCGTCATCTCATATCAGTTACCTCTTCGTATCATATCATCATCATCATCATTCCCTTATCTCAATTCATTTGGGGTCGGCGCAACATGGCTTCTTCTTCCATACTCGTCATCTCATATCAGATACCTCTTCGTATCATATCATCATCATCATCATTCCCTTATCTCAATTCATTTGGGGTCGGCGCAATATGGCTTCTTCTTCCATACTCGTCATCTCATATTAGATACCTCTTCGTATTATATCATCATCCCTTATCTCAATTCATTTGGGGTCGGCGCAACATGGCTTCTTCTTCCATACTCGTCATCTCATATCAGATACCTCTTCGTATCATATCATCATCATCATCATTCCCTTATCTCAATTCATTTGGGGTCGGCGCAACATGGCTTCTTCTTCCATACTCGTCATCTCATATCAGATACCTCTTCGTATCATATCATCATCATCATCATTCCCTTATCTCAATTCATTTGGGGTCGGCGCAACATGGCTTCTTCTTCCATACTCGTCATCTGATATCAGGTACCTCTTCGTATCATATCATCATCATCATCATTCCCTTATCTCAATTCATTTGGGGTCGGCGCAACATGGCTTCTTCTTCCATACTCGTCATCTTATATTAGATACCTCTTCGTATCATATCATCATCATCATCATTCCCATATCTCAATTCATTTGGGGTCGGCGCAACATGGCTTCTTCTTCCATACTCGTCATCTCATATCAGATACCTCTTCGTATCATATCATCATCATCATCATTCCCATATCTCAATTCATTTGGGGTCGGCGCAACATGGCTTCTTCTTCCATACTCGTCATCTCATATCAGATACCTCTTCGTATCATATCATCATCATCATCATTCCCATATCTCAATTCATTTGGGGTCGGCGCAACATGACTTCTTCTTCTATACTCGTCATCTCATATCAGATACCTCTTCGTATCATATCATCATCATCATCATCATCATTATCATCATCTACCTAGCCTTTTCCCAACTATGTTGGGGTCGGCTTCCAGTCTAACCGTATGCAGCTGAATACCAGTATTTTACATGGAGCGACTGCCTATCTGACCTCCACAACCCAGTTAGTACTGGGTAACACGGTATCCCTTGGTCACACTGGTTGTCAGACTTTCTGGTCACTGCAATGATATTTTAATAGACAGATATGTTATACACCTATAAAACCACAAAAAAAAGTGTGCCGCGGGGGAGAGCCAGCTCACATACACGCAGTGACGCAGAATAAAGGAAAAACAGGCCAATTGGCCTGTTTTCGAGTGTTCACGATTGCGCGCTCACAACATATTATTATCTGTTTAATATAATATCATTGGGTCACTGACTACCTGTTGTGACTGTCAAAGATATACAAATGACAGCCGGGACCAACGGCTTAACGTGCTTTCCGAGGCACGGAGGAAACTTGGCATGTAATGGGTGGTCACCCATCCACAGACCAACCTAGGCAAAGGCAAGCACGGCTTAACCTACAGATCGAACCATCCGGCTGTTATTATTT
Source organism: Xestia xanthographa (assembly GCA_905147715.2). Classification (NCBI taxonomy): domain Eukaryota; kingdom Metazoa; phylum Arthropoda; class Insecta; order Lepidoptera; family Noctuidae; genus Xestia; species Xestia xanthographa. Next base: position 10,202,990 of record LR990668.1, on the reverse strand, counting down.
AGCCACGAGCTTACCCACGTTCTGCCAGAGTAATTCGCCACAGCGTACTTTCTGACTCACGTAAGTCGGACGTCCCGACCCGAGCGGCTGTTATTATTTAGCCACGAGCTCCCCTCTTCGTACCATATCATCCTTCAATATATCTACCCGTAAAGTAGCTAGGCGGTACTTGTAACATACATAGCAATAGAAACCCTCTTCTATTCGATGAACCGTAGACCCTGTTGCCAACTTTACAAACCACCCCCACCTCATGTTCTCACACTATAATTTTACTGTAATGTTTGTAAAAATAAAAAAAAATAACAAATTCTTGCTCCATTGGGTAGCTAACCAGTATTCACCATGACCACACCAAACCATATAATTTCCAATTTATTGACTCAGAACCTTACTTACGTAACAAGTCGTAATTATATGATAATCATAACGAGAACACCAAAGGTCACGGTAACAGTGATCTTTATGGATCTAGGGATGTCAGTAGTGTGGAAAAGATAATATCGATGCATTGAATCATCGATGTTTAAAAAAAAAATCAATTAAATATTGGCATATTGTAAGGGTATAATTAGTTAGACCGATTTTTCTAACTGTCAAAAAATGTAATAAATGTGCGACGCGTGCAGCGTAAGTGTTGTATCTTATGCGGGTCTAAAGTCTAGCTTTTCTGTCAAGGCAATTTTTTAATAGCTGTAAAAATATCATTCGATACGTTGCTTTGATACGTTTTAGATACTTAGTATTTGGTCATCATCCTCTTCCTACCCTATTCTATTCTATTATGGGGGATTTCCACACTTAGTCCCTAGAGTGGACCATTGTGCGTAAAATTATGCAGCACGCTTTTTTTCTTCTTCTTTCTTCCCTGTCAATCGTCACACTATCATTATTTTACTCCTGTTTCTTCATGTCATTCCTCACACAATCCATTCACCTTTTCTTTGGTCTTTCTCTCCCTCTCAATCCATCCACATTATTTTAAATTAATTACTTAGTATTTGGTATCAACAAACTAAAAGCCGATGGGATTTCAATATCCCATAAATAGTATTCTATTTATGGGATATTGAAATCCCATCGGCTCGTCAGATTAGTTCATATGTAACGATATACATGTCACTATATACCGACACATTGAAATAAAAAATATCGATACATCGAATAAAAAATATCGATACATTAAATAAAAAATATCGATACATCGAATAAAAAATATCGATACATCGAATACAAAATTTACAAACCAAGCCAAGCCTATATGGATCAGCAGTAACTATAGTATTCAGATCAACAACATGTAATTAGTGTTTTAGTTTTGTTTTCTAATGATAGGCTTTTTGATGAATTTTTGATGTATACTGTTACTGAGTGACAGTAATGACTATTGTTAATGATGTATGGAAGATGTTTGTTCGGTCTATGTATACTCAGTACTGAAAGTAATAAAAGTATGTGTATTTTAGTTTTTATTTTATTTTTGGGATATTACCGCCACACTATTCCCAAACCACTGCAACCCCTGAAAGCCAGAATCAACAATGGTAAACCACTAGAAAAGTGTCAAGACAGTGACGGTCGACGAAATCCTAGAGAATGAATTTAACTGTCTGGCGGGATCCGCAACAAAATTAATCAGAAAATAATAGCGGAGGAGTAGGAAAGACATAATTTCCACGTATTTTAGTATACGATCAATGTTTTCTTCCGTCCCAAAGGGTTTCGCAGCGGTATAACTAATAGTACAACCAAATTTCTCCAGTAATGTTTAAGTCCTTTGAATTGGGTGGCGAGCTTAATGCCAATATTGCCATCAACCTAGATAGGTACAAATCCAGACTCCTTGGCTGCTTCTGAGGAATTCTTGGTGGAAAAACCTAATTTAATTTTGCCCAACCTGAGAATCGAAACCAGAACTTCATGCTCAACAGTCACACTAACAACCACGAGTTCAACGATTTTTATTTTTTTTGTGGTTTGTTCGATTTGTTAGCATAAGGACAGATTCGCTTTACGCCATATTCGGGTTAGGACAGATTCGCGTGAGGACAGATTCGCTTAAAGACAGAATATTATTATGTACAGACGGCAGCATAAAGTTCCTTTGTTCGTATTCATAAGGACAAATTCGCTTTACGCCAGATTCATCATCATCATTTCAGCCGAAAGACGTCCACTACTGGACATAGGCCTCCCTCAAGGGGGGTTTTTGCCATAATCGCCACGCTTGGCAGGCGGGTTGGCGATCGCAGTACGGTTGTTACAAAAGCACAGATAACGCTGCTGCCCATTCTCTGGTAAGTCCCTTAGTCGCCTCTTACGACACCCACGGGAAGATGTGGGATGGTGCTATTCTTTACGTCCGACACCATACAGACAACGCCAGATTATTACACCATAATCTCTTAGTTTCCTTTTTTGGATCTTTGTTCATTGTAATGTCTGATTTCTAGGGAAATCTGCTACACTCCGAATTTCATTTTTTGACTTGTATCTTCTTATGTAAAACGCCAATTTGGAGTAGAGATTGGCAGCCAATCTTTTAAGATTTGAAACGGACCAAATGCAATCTGATTTTCAGAATACAATCATTTCATTCAGTGCTATTACCATCACTCGTTCATTTGTAAAATAAATAAATAATAGTATAAATAATGAAAAAAGTTAAATGCTTTCAGCAGATATTCATTTATTTATTTCATTGCTATTATTTTTCTGTTACGCCTGACATTCAGCGTAAATCGTAGAAACCAATTGTATGCCTTTTTGATTTCAATAGGTACCTGTTTCACTGTCGTTTATTTACTTTAAAAAGCTTCTCTTTGTATAAAGAAAAGGAAATTAGTTACACATAATGAGGTTTTTCCCTTTTTTCTATACCGTTGTACATTCTTTATTTTTTGTATCATTGAAGCGTAACACACGTACCAAATAAATCTCGAAAAGCAACAAACAAAATAAAAGCTAAATAAGTATCCTATTTATTCTCAAGCAATCCCTAAAAAACTTGATCATGTCGAAACTTGTATCTATCGTTACCCAGAATGCAGTCCATTTCCGGACAACCAATAGCAACTCGGAGTTTAAATTTAGAACCATGTCTATATTCGAACCTGGAATGGCGTCTTCCCCACTGCTATCTGTTTAGCAATTAAGGTTCCATTTTGAAAAACATTCTTGTGAACGTTCCGATTTATGCATTCATGAATTAACTGAATGTAGCCATTGAATATTTTGAATTCAAAATTATCTAAAGCTTTCAGTTTGCTCACACCATTTGCAGTTAATGTCTTAATATATTTTTCTCCTAACTTTGCTTTATGTGCGTTTTAAAGTCTTAAAAGCGATTTAAATTTTGAAAATGTGTTTAAATTGTTGTCGAAGGTTGAATTTGGGTGAAAGAATTTTAATTGAAATTGATTTTAATGCCGTTAAAGTAGAGATGTAGTCTGTTTAAGGAAACTTGAATCATTGAGTTTTATTTATGTTTTAATTTTAGTCAGATTCGGGTGAAACATATGTGTGTAAATTCTCAGCACTGTTAAAAACGATTTATATTTATTTTTATAGACACTTCGACTCATAAACGCTTTTTTTGTTTTGATTTTATTAGTATCTGATTTTTTTTATTCCGCTGTATCCAATTAGACTGAAAGCCAACCCCAACATAGGGAAAAGGCTAGTCAGATGATGATTATGAGTTTTTTCGACGTAAATTAACGTGGCTTTGTTATTTTAAATTTATTTTTAGACGTTCCCAATTATACAATGAAACATTACCCATCCATGCCTATCTCTAATCACAACCAACTGTAGAAACACGTACCCGAACTTTGTCCATTTATATTCCGACGGCATTACCTCCTATTTTTAGTTCAAGAACAACAGAAACAATTAATTAATTACTCGACCGGAGATCACTGGATTGTGGCACCCTCTATGACTCAGTTCCGAGCCAGACTGAGCTTCCGAGGGGGTAAGTTAAAAATACCCGGCGGTAGGCTAAATATTCAAATGCCGGGACAGTCGAGTCGCGTGGCACGGGTTGACTTGTCACACTGTGGTTTCTCGTCTGCAGTTGCGGGATTAGGTTCTGTGTTTTAGAAAAAATATTGTGAAATTGTGGCTGTGTTACTTTTTGTTGGTTAGGTAAGTTAGTGTGTGCGTGTGTGTGTATTGTTGCTCTTTTATAATGTTAGTACACTGTAAAAAAATATGCAAAAGAAAACATTACATTCTTTAGCACCATTTAAAAAGCCATTAAACATTTTTTAAGTTTTTTAATTATGCCGGAATAGTTATTAACATTTAGTTCGATACTAATTATCACATTTTAAAAAGGACCCACAAAATTAAAAATATATAAAAAAAGAGATTAAACTCCTAAAAATGGTGTTCGATTTCAAACCATTTATAATTTAGTACATAAAAATAAAAACCGAATAAAAATCGGTTAACTATACTAACATCTCTTTATCAACATACTTAAAACCCACTAAAAACTTAATACGGTACACGTGGTACCGTGAGACCTAAACCAATCGAAGAATATGATAGAAATTAGTTTAAATCGTTATCTACGCCATCCATTTCAATTTCCTTATCAGCAATAAATTTAAATGTTCACGTTATTCGTTGAAATAACCTTCTTAAGTTTAGAGATACTGATGATTCGGTAACTAATTAGGTAGTGGTATCTGAAACATTAGTTTTTATTAGAACGGTAGATACTTCGTTTGATCAAAGAGTAGATTTGTTCAGAAGGCCAGAGCAGCAGTGATAGCCTAGTGGTGTGACCGTCGGACTGCCAAGTCATAGGTCTCGAGTTCGAACCCAAGACACACCTCTGATTTTTCGGATTCATGTGCGTATTGTATAATTATCACTTGCTTCGGTGAAGGAAAACATCGTGAGGAAACCAGCATGCCTGAGAGATATTTCTCGACGGCATGTTAAGCCAAGTCAGAGGCCTATGGGCGACTTCAAAACTCTGACACCAGTTTAGGCACTAACCACACGATAAAGAAAGAAGGCCAGACATTGTTTTGTTCTGTCTCCTGCTGATATGGAGGGAAGTGGAAATTATGTTTTACCCACTCCTCCGCTATTTTTTTCTGATTAGTTTCGTTGCGGGATCCAAGACGGTTCAATTGTTTGTTTGGGACTCTGTCAACCTTCATGATCTCGGCGCTTTTCTGGTGGTCACCACTGTTGAATCGGCTTTCAGGAGTTGTAGTGGTTTGGGAATAAAGTGGCGGGATTGCCACAAAAAAAAGATGAGTTGTATCTGGTGAAGTTGTTCCGCTACTTCTCCCACCCGCCTTTCCCCACACTGGGAAGTAGTGAAGGTCGCTGGTTTTGAGGGACTGTCTCTTATGTCAGTCTAATTTACATTAAAAATCTTGGTTTTGATTTTTGAGCGGACATAGACAAGTGACTTTCTCAGTGATTTGTATTACCACAACGATTTGACACCAAAATGTAGCATTATTTCAATCCAATATTTTTTTTAGTTTTAGTCATGGCAGTTAGAATGTCACGTTGTCTAGGCCTTTAGCTTAGTACAGTGCGGGTAAATCTAAAACACAGACCTGACACTTGCGATTGTCAATTGTTTGTATTATCCACACACACGTGGGCCCGACTGTCATTTGTTTGAGATCGCCGAACGTGTGTCTTTTGTCGTTTTTTTGTCAACCTTCTGCATCTATCTACTCCGTGGCTTGATAACTAATAGGGCTATAACGTAATGATAGGGAATGATATGCAAATGCATAAAGATATGACTTGAGTTGAGTTATCAGTGTTGCATCGGGTCAAATCGGATGTGTGGTTGACTATGATTATGTTAAAGTTAAACTGGTTATGTCCATGTCAGCCACAATTTAGAATGATATGTAAGAATCGAGACTGTTTGGTTTATTATAGACGAAGCATTATTTAGGTTCTTGTGACAAAATCAAAATTTTCAGTACGTTTTCTCATTTTTAAGTATCTGTCGATTGTTTACAAGTGTCTTAGTTTTAATAGAGTAGTAAGCAGTCTGTCTATATAGATTGTATTTACTCAGTCTATGCAAAACTGGGGCTCTACTCTCAAACGTTTCGACCGTATATTCGGATCTATCCGTCTCTCTCGCGCACGTCTGCAAATGAGTGCGAGTGAGAGAGACGGATAGATAAGAATATATGGACGAAGCGTTAGGGAGTAGGGCCTTTGCACAGCCTAACTTCGAGATATTTCACACTGCCTAAAATAATATTGAGCTTGCTGGCAAATTTATTTCTGAAAAGATTTGATAGAAAACGTCTTTCGTAGAAACTATTCAATTTCTCTACGTTTGCCGAAAACATTATATTCCTACCCATCCGTTTTCCCACAGAAACTTCTTTAATTAAAATATGAATAATTAAACTAACTAAAGAACTTCATAAAATGAAATTCTACAAAGCAACTACTAATTCTAATTGATAAAAACATCAATTTTAATTTCAATAAACATTAACTTCAATTTCAATAAACATTAAAAGCGTTAACAAATTAATTGAACAAGTGTTAACAAAACAAAAATTATTAGTTTTGTATTTTTGATTACTGAAAGCACATCATTTTGAGTTATTTATAACTAATTTGATCCCATTTATTAGATCAGTATAATTATTATTCGAGCATCTATGGGAATGAGAAAAGTCGCTATAACTACAATATTCTCACAATACCTTTGAATTAACATGATATTACGCCTGTAGCCCCCGATGGATTGGGCAGAGGTGTAGGTACTTATCAGAACACCCCATATTTTGCCAGTTATGTCTTAGTATAAAGGGACTAGTCTATTGCCATCATTATTTATTGGGGAATTTAAGGCATTAATAGGCTAGTTTCCACCATCAATAAATTGCAAATCTATTTAATCCGTCAGTTAGAGTATTGGAAAATAATGGACACATTTTTTTTGTTTTTGTAAATCAATGAATATTGACAAAGATAAAACGAATCAAAACTCGAGAGTGGCGGGCTCGTGACGTCACAAGTCACAACGCACTAAAAATTATAGCACGGCGTGACGTATTGAGAATTTTAAATGCGTCGTATCTTTGTCAATTTTGGTTTACGTAACAAAAGAAAAAATACGTGTCAAATATTTTTTGATAATTTTGCTGACTCGTTAGATTTTTTCAGGACAAAAGTCTATTTTAATTTTAGGTTTAGATTATTTTCACAAAAAAATTGTTTCTTTCTACCTTCCATCTTTCGGGTACGAAACTATCATATCTATCAAGCTAGAACCATTCATAAAATTTAATTGAAATCTGTTGAGTGATTCAGGAGATTAGCGTGTTCGATTTTTAAACATGTAGATGTATGCTTATGTAAGTTGATCAAGGCTTACAAATGTTTATCAAGAACAAACTTTAAAGTTGTAAGACCACAAAGCATGCCCTAGGGAAAATTATCAAACGACTAGAATGTTCCCATCACCCTGCGACATGCAAATACTACTAAAATATCTATAATAACACCATTACTGATACCGAGACCCATGGGAATCAGAGCAAAACGACATAATTATGCATAAATCTAGACATTATTCTAGCCTAGTCTAGTTATTAAGTCTAATACTGATTAGTTTAGACTAGAAACTAATAACTTTGGACCGGTTTTTAGTTAAACTGTAGTAATGACAATTTGCGTGTTCTAGTTTATTTTTATTTTGTAACATGTTTCTAGTGAGAATTTGTTTTACTACCCAGACATTGCACGCTAAGTCGTAAATTGTTGCAAACGTGTATTTTTTCTAAGATTTTTATTTGTAAAAAGAGGGTTTAACATAAATATATCCCTTTTCCTTTGACTGTCATGTGGTCTAGTGATCGGAAGCACAACTGTTGAGCATGAAGCCCTGGGTTCAATTCCCAGGTCGGGCAAAGTGTTATTGAGTTTTTTCCATCAGGAATTTCTCAGTAGCAACCACGGAGTCTGGATTTGCGCTCGGTTGATGGCAATAGGCTCGCCCCAATGGTACTTAAGGTACACCTCTGTCTAACTCTTAGGGGATTACAAGCGTGATGTTATGTTATCTTGAGCAAAGGCAGAATGGGGGAAACTCGGTATGTAATGGTCACCCATCGACGGACCAACCTAGGCAAGTGCGGCTTAACCTGAAGATCGACCCAAGCGGCTGTTATTATTTAGACACGAGCTCCTCTACATGACTAAATCTATGTAGCCAAGAAAAATATATTAAGGCCCTTCTAACCCTAAAATTAGCAACTCTATTTGTGGTGGTTTAAGCTTCGTTTGAAATACTGTTTGAATTTTTTGAAATACTGTTTGAATAAAGTTCTAATCAGCTTGCACTACAAAGCGGTTGTTACGTCAGTCACTGCGGCCGAATGGTGCGAAATGAGTGTTTTTTTGTGATTTCTAAAAAATCTATTGATTGGACTAAAAAAATAAAACACATAAAACCTGCTTTATAGTCAGTTCAGTCAGTATGCAAAGTTTCATGATCTAATTTGAATTACTTTTTAAATACCAGCGGTTTATTGTTCGATTTGGGGGTAACTTTGGATTATTTTTCCATCGAAAAATCTTTATGGAATCGTGTTTCCGTCACACATAGTACTTAGCATTAATCCTCAACTGTACCATATATTTATTTCAAAATTAATGCTGCAGTATTTTAGGCGTAACGGAGGATCATGCTAAGCCATTTGAGGGAGTATAGGTCCTTAAATCGACTGCTTTCTTCATTTGCTGTACCTACATTGCCTTGCAAGCAGTAATTTTTTCAAGATCTCCCTATATATCCTCATCAGTAGACAATATAAAGGACTTGTAAATACTGATGAAGCTCTTCTAAAACATTATTTCCTGGTACACATTCATAAGTTCTCTCGGATAAAGTCAACATGATGTAGATTAGCCGTCACCAAAAATCATCAGTCATCAGTCTAATAAAATTCCAACCATGAACCAATCGTATATTTCATGTCCAAGTCTTCTCGTTTTTGTCTCCTTTTTACTATGTAATAGGTTTAAAATAGCAGTCCTTTTAAGCTATATTAATAGTGCATGACTATCGACCTCTGAATGTCTGAATTCAGTTGGTTGGCCGGTGAATGGTTATTTTTAAGTTACTAATGGTGCCGATTCCCTTGTTTACAAACTAAACAAAATTTTAGTTCAGTGCATCTTTTTCTTTCTATTTCATTAAGAAAAGGACAGAAGATAAATTTTAGTTATGTTCTGTCAAATTAATCAGCGCCATACAAGTTTTAGATGACTAGTAAAATTACATCAAATTACGTCAGGTGCTGACTAATTTGACAGGATTAAACTAATATTTATCTTCTGTCCTTTTCATAATGAAATAGAAAGAAAAAGATGCGTTCAACTTAAATTTAGTTTAGTTTGTGAACAAGGGAATCGGCACCCAGATTTCAGCTTTCTGTTAAAGACTGCATTTTTGACGGTAGTTAGGTATGTTGAAAATGTTACGTTATTTGGTTATTATGTTGCTGAATGTGACGTAATGTGTCACTGTGCTGTCCTTTGTGTTTATATTTTCTCTAGTATTTCTTTAATTTAATTAAATATATCACTCCTGTAATCCCCGAAGGGTTAGGCAGAGGAGTACCTAATAGTACACCCACATTTCGCCAGTTATGTTTAAGTCCCATGTAATAGGGGGCGAGCCTATTGCCATCAGCGGGGCGCAAATCCAGACTCCGTGGCTGCTACTGAGAAATTCCAGATGGAAAAACCCAATAACACTGCCCGACCCGGGAGTCGAACCTAGGACCTCATGTTCAGCAGGTCATTGACCCACCTACATTTATTAAACTTCTTAGCTTTAAAAACCAAAAAGAAGCCTGCTCAAGTCTTGAATCGTCATCTATCGTGATCTTTAACATTTTTTGTAATACAAAAGGATATATGGTTTATTTGTTTTGGTTCTTACGAAGAGATATTAGGGAAAGGGCAATGACCGCTATTCTCAACTTAACTGGCACCAACTATACTAAGACCAACGAGGCAGACACGTCGATTGTGTCGGGCTAAAAGTAGACTATTTCACATTATGACCGGTATTATTAAATTGCTACGTGTTTCAGTCGGAACTGTTCCATGGCAGACAATGGAGCAACCTATTTTCTTTATCAAAATAGAAATATGATTATAGTTGCAATGTTTGCCAAAGATAACTTTACCGCTCTGAAAATAAGGTTAATTTCTACTTCTTCATAGTAACGTTAAGATAATGAAAAGAGTTATTGCAAATATGTAGATAGCCACTATAGTTGGTGCCAGTTAAGATGAGAATAGCGGTCAATGCCCTTTCCCTAATACCTCTTCGTACGAACCAAAACAAAAAAAACATGTATCGTTTTTCATTACAAAAATGTCGAAGATCACGATAGATGACGATTCCAGACTTGAACAGACTTGTTTTGGGTTTTCAAAGTTAAGAAATTTAATATATGTAGGTGGGTCAATGACCGCTATTCTCATCTTTACTGGCACCAACTATAGCTTGGCTTTGCACGTGTGGAGTTCAATTACTGTCCCACAGGATCGTACCACTGGAATAAAGTATATTTTGGGTTAATCCAGGTTATAAACTATCTATGTTTCAAATTTAATTTAAATCCGTTTAGTAATTTTTGCGTGAAAGAGTAACAAACAAAAAAAAAAGAAAAGAGAGAAAGAGAAGAGAGAAAGGACGAGGAGGGAGAGGGTAGTGAGAAGAGAGAGAGAGAGAAGTGAGAGAGTAGGAAATAGGATTGAAGGCTTTAAGTGATACACCATTCACGCCTAGATAGTACCTTATAAGTTATAAGTAACCATATTTCTGCCTAGATAGTTTTGTGCTTAAATTATTGTAATACTTCCAGAACATTGGGCTGGCTGGTAGTAAATATTTATACACTATTTAAATTTTATGAATACTGCACATCCTTACTTCACAACGTTTTGAGCGAAATTAAAACTTACCAACAAGAACATAAAGTTATTTTCACTTTGTAAGTAAAATTTCTGTGTATTTTATAACTTCTTGTTTGTAATATGCAAATTGATATTAAACTGTACAACATACAAATTAAAGAAAACAACCTACAACATTACAGTGCGTGTTAACCTAAATTATTAACAAAACATTTTTTTTTCTTTTCTTTTTCAATCTTTCTGCAGTTGGCAAACTGAAGAGGAATGGGGTTTTATCACGAAAACTTTCAAGTAAAATAAAAAATATTAGTTTTGAAAGTGCGACCGAAGCCTAGAACAATTCTCGCTCCAGTCTTGGACGTTAGTCAGAACTTTATGTTTCCTTAGTAATGTATTATTTTAAGACTTTGTACAAACTAAGGCTACGAACAGACAGTGGTGGGCGCGTGTTTTGCTGAAGTTTTGACGTTGTTGCAAGATTTCTTTTATAGGTTACTATTATACAGTGTGTTTGGTTAACAGTTACCGTTACTTTGAGGCATATTTTATCCTAATTTCCATCGAAAAATACACGTTTCTAAATATTCCTAAGCCCACACTCCGCGAGTGGCAGCCATCTTGTTTTTTTTCTATTGACTGATCTAGGGTATGTAAAATCAAATTAATGCAAATGCATTTTTGAATTTATGAGATCTAGAGACGTGCAAATGTATTATTAAATCTTACGTTATGAAAAACAATTCAAGGAAATCAATGTTTGAAATAGAATTCTTATATTTTCGACAACAGCTTATGGCCATGATGTGTATGACCAGACGTATGGACGTGGATGAGGTGAAAGTAGTGTGGCGTAAAAAGCCTTAATAGACACAAACTATTACCTCTGTTCGCAAATCTACAGTTATTCTTAAAAAAAAACTGGACGTAAATTATAATCAACTAACTTTAATGCTACTGAAAAATATGAACCACTTAATTTAGCGCTGAAGCAATACTTACGAAAGAAAGCTCACATTATTTATATTGCTATATCAATGAGTTTCGCAAAACTAGGTCAAATGTTCAACGGTGCAAGAATTTAAAATACGTACAATAATTTCGAGAACAAAATGGCGGAGTTTATGTTTTTATTTTCTAGATGAACATTTTGCTAGCCTTTTCTATCAGTTTATTTGCAGCAAAGTTATAAATGGATGCTTTTGTTTTCCTATAGTATTATTATTAGTAACCAATCATGAGATTATTGCGTTGTCAACTATAAGAGCATTTTGTTTGTTATCGAAATAATATTACGTTACTTAGGTTTTTATTATAGGATTTGCTTTATTTATTTTTTATAGTAAGTGCCAGTTAAGATCGCAATAGCGGTCATTGACCCACCTACATTTATTGAAGTTCTTAATTTTGAAATCCAATAATAAGCCTGTTCAAGTGTTGAATCATCATCTATCGTGATCTTCAACATTTCTTCTAATGAAAAACGATACATAGTTCATTTGTTTTTGTTCGTACGAAGAGATATTAGGGAAAGGGCAATGACCGCTATTGCGATCTTAACTGGCACTTACTATAGCGCAATAGCTTTTTTTGGTTATGACATTCATACTACTCTCATAACATTAATTTCATAAACAAACGCAAACCTTATTTGTATGCTTAGGTCGCACAGCGCATCAAACTACTACAACCGGTCAAATTTCTTTGATAGATTATTAACTCTATCGCGAAAGCTTTAGGTTCAAAGTTGATTGAGAAAATTTGTCAGTTTCGAGAAGCTTGATGTGTCTTCTCTGTACATTCAAAATCAAAAACATATATTTTTTTGGTGATTATTTCCAAATAAACAGGCTGTTATCGAATCAGTCAGCACCGTCAACGTAAAACATTGCAATTTACCCATGACTTTAAAATGTCACCTTTTGTCATGCAGTTTTTAATATTTCAAAAAGTACTTATCTTGAAAAACCTCAACTAAGCCAACTGTCAAAAGCTAAGAACCGTCTCCACGAGCAAGAGAATCGCGGCGATATTATCGTCCTTGCCACGTTTTTCTATACACTCTCTTTTGGGCTGTCTCCACGATCGAGAGAATCACGGCGATATTTTCGTATAGAAATACGTTGAATTGCCGCGATTCGCTCACTCGTGGAGGCGGCCCCTTAGTGACAACATACACTCCCCTCATTTTACCCAAAAAAGCGTCCATCACCAAAATACTTTCATCAACTAGCATTAAAATAATTAAATCTGTCATTTCTATTTGTTTCAGATACGATACATCAGCGGCCGCTTTTAAAACTCGACAATTAATAAATCATACGACTAAAAAGCATCCAAAAATAAAAGCTATGGCATTCACACCAAAACCGTGTGTTTCAAAAATAGACCGTTTGCGTAGGGGAAACTGAAGCTTCCGTTAAAATGTGAATGCCTAAAAATAAAACCCGGATATCCTTGTTATGTTGGCAGACGGATAATAACACTGTGTGTAGTGTGGTTAAAATGATGCTGAAAGTTAGTTTTAGAGTAAGACTCACTAGTAGGGGAGTATCACCTTTGTTCCTGTTGTTACGGACCCAGAATGTGAAAGTGATTGCGTTTTGTACAGTGTTAATTGGTGTTTTTGGTGTGTGCGGTGGTTATCAGGAGCAGAAGTTTGCCATGGAGCCTCAGGATCAGGTAATCATTTTGTTTTAGTTACGACTTTGAATCAGCCAACGGCTGAACCTATCTTGAAATTCTATCCTTACATCTGTTGCAAACTGTCAATATTTTGAAACGTCTGACCCCATGATTTTTTTTAAACTAAAATGCACAAAACAGGACTGTCTCATTGGTCTAGTATTCGCAAGCGCAACTGCTAAGCGTGAGGTTTTGGGTTCGATTCCCAGGTCTGGCAAAGTGTTATTGGGTTTTTGTGCAGTAACAGCCACGGAATTGCAGAATTGCGTCCAGTTGATGGCAATAGGCCCACCTCCTATCTCATGGGACTTAAACATATCTGGCGAAATGTGGGTGTACTGTTACGTACACCTTTGCCTAACCCTTCCGGGATTACGGCGTGATGGTTTCTAAACTGCACAACTAAATCCCTTTCAAATAGATTGAGATATCCTTCTAGACAAACTATTCGCCATCTACTTCAGAACTGAAGAAATGATTCTCGAGACCATTCCTCAGAAAACAAAAACAATCAAAGTTCGTAAAAAAGTGAAATCAGCTCAGCAGTGGCTTTTTTTAAATCTAAATATCTTAACTTATACTGTAACTTACGGGATATCTTTCGTGATTATTCATTATTTTTAGCTCCCGATATTTCGACGCTGTTGTCACGATCGCGGGATGAGATATCCTGTAAGTGACAGAATAACACTGAAAAACCCGATACACACAACACACATTAATACTGAATATCTCGTTTTCAGTGTTAATGATAATGCTAGTGACCATGTCTGTTTAAAAACTTATATTGTGACAGTATAAGTTTAGTTTTAAACCGTGAAAGCTTAAAGCAGTGTCTAAATATCCTTGTCCTGAATCCCACGACAAAGGCCAACATTAAGACCACACCGGTAGAGACACGGATGCAATGAAAACAGGAAATGGGGTGAAAATTACCGTCGCCACTCTGAAATGGACACATGTCATTAGTTGCTAACCAAATATAGGAAGAAAGAGGAGGAAAGAGAATCTCAAACGTTTGTAGACGTTTTTGAATAATTAGTCAAAAGACTAAATACTTTTTTTGTGTAACGAACACTTTTCCTTTCAAGTTTAAACGAAAGATCATTGGAAGTAAAATTTATCGACAGTCATAAATGCTATTTTTGGTTAATACTGAAATGAAGATTCACAAAAAAAAAGACTTTTTGTTTAATCCGCTAACTTTCAAAAATTTCATTCATCTATCAAATTCTGTTTTATGAATTAAAAGTTTCTCGATTATAAATCCAGTCTAGTCTAGTTAATTAGTAATTCCCTCACTATTGAGTTACTTTGATTGGATACTAAAACAACATAAAAAATTATCAAAGAAACAGAATTAGATTACTTCAAAATAAGAAAAGAAATGATCGAGCTCCCAAGTTTAATTTGGACAAAAAATCCCTTGAGACTAATCCTAGACTCCAAATTCCGAGAACCTATATATCTTAGCCAATATAACTTAGACTAGCAATCTATTTAATTGTTGCATCGAATAAAACATTTATTAGGTTAGTTTGTGAGTTAGGGCCAAAGGCGAGCCTTTCAACTAGCTCAGCTTAATTTGGCCCAAAATAAATTTAAGTTCATTTGCCTGAGGATTTATGTTCTTAATCATGGTTAGTGACTTAGGTTAAACATTTGCTTAATTATCTAGTATCAAGTTAGTTTGCTTTTACGGCGTGGTAATTTTTTAGGTAGTTGTGTCATTGGAATCCTATCAGATCCAAGTTGTGAACCGTTTTTCAGTATCTCACCTGCGTCATAATTGGCAGGTATTATAAAAGCTTCTTATAGTTCATAATTATGATTGTAAGCACTGGCATTCAAATTTACTAGCCCTTTAAAATCATGCCGTTATTATGAACTCATTATGACTGGAATTTTGAACTTAACCATCAACAGTTTATGATTTAAAACCGTTTTGAGAAATTTGCCAGTTTGTGGTAACTTAATTGTGCTGGTGACTTACCACCGAGTTCATTGAGGGTCTGCCACTTTTTACAAAAAAATATCCCATGGCAATACAAGCTTTACTCCGACTACTACTGCTTCAAAGAAGTCGGGTTGAAATCCCAGGTCGAGCACCACGATATTGGAGATTTTTATCTATTCACATAGCACTTAATCGAAATAGAAGTTACTGTGTTCAGCTTTCCCAATATTTTGAGATTATTCAAACTTATTTAAGCACTAATATAAAAATACCTCTGTTCGTTAACCAACAGACAGCAGTAGTTGGATCTCGAGTGACGTTACCATGCCGAGTGGAGAACAAAGCGGGGCAGCTGCAATGGACGAAGGACGACTTCGGTCTCGGCCTTCATCGAGAACTGAGTGGCTACGACCGGTACAAGATGATTGGGAGCGATGAAGAAGGTAATTTTGAGTTTCTTAATTGTCCTTTACTATTTAATTTAAAAGATCATCGGGATTTGCTAAACTCTCCATTAGTCTTGTTCAAATCGATCCAAATAATAGAATGCGTTCTTATGTTCACCATATTATCATAATTATTATCATAATAAGAATTGTAACAGCAAAAGTTACTTAAGATGTTACAATAGTCGGCTAAAAGTAGTATTCTACTGCCACGATTATACGAAGAAAAATAAAATAAACGATGCTTCCACTTAGTAATAAATCACATGGGTGGTTTCTATTATAATAATAACACTAGGCAACACTCAAAATTTCCCGGAAAAAATTCATAGCGTATTTTATAGATAATCAGGCATCTAATATCAGAAAAATTATAATTTATTTCAATCACGTATAGAGTAGGAGATTTCTAAATTTCTTTTTAAATCACTTTTTTTTTATTTATTTAGGAGGGTAGTTCTAAATTTGTCTTACATACGATCAAAATAATATTTTGTAGTGTTAGTATACATTTAGTTCTTTCACCATGCCTCGCTTTTGTGTTAATTCTCTGGATTTATTTTGTTTTATTTGCGGTTTATATTCTCCAAAGAGTAAAAAAAAAACATATAACGCCTTTGATTACGAAGTGTTTTCGTGGATATTTTGGTTTAGACATTCAAAACCAAGACAAATATTGGTTACCACATATGTGTTGTTACTCATGCCACAAGAATTTGATGAACTGGTTCAATGGGAAACCAACAAAGATACCTTTTGGTCAACCTATGATTTGGCGAGAACCTAAGGATCATGCGAGTGACTGTTATTTTTTGTCTAACGGATGTCAAAGGTTTTTTTAAGAAATCTAAGCACAAAGTAAATTACGCAGAGGTGTCTTCCGTAACAAAACCAATACCACATTCAGAAGAACTTCCAGTACCTAAGCCACCAAGTCACGTCGAACACTCAAGTACTAAGTACTTCATATTCTGATGATGAAGGTGAGGACTTCCAAGTGGCAAGTACATCTAAATCACCACATTTGATAAGCCAATCTGAGCTCGCATCTAGATTTTTTTAAAGAAAATCTAGGCGCAGTGAGCGATGAGCACGGTGAGCGCTTCCACCAAGATATTGCTTCAATAGAAAAGCGTTATCAGGGAAAATGTACCACTGCAATGCTTGCAGACTTCTTACAACAGACAAGCCAAAAAGACAAAAACTAGTTTATTTTTTATGTCTCATTAACACATTTACTTTAGAATAATTACAAAAAGTTGTTTAAATTAAAAATAAATTTATCTTTAAAGCTATACGTGACTAAGATGTTTTATTTGCTGTTCTAAGTTTTCTATAGCATGGCGGTTCAGAATCACACAGTCAGATCTCTGGGAAAAAATAAGGGTTTTTTTTTGTTGCCTAGTGTAATTTCTTTATTGGCATATAAACAGGTTACAGACAAATGTGAGACCCTGGCTCCAGAGCTGGGTTAGAATACCTGTATTTCAGGAACCAGTGACTTCTTCCATTTAAGTTACAATTGGGCAAGTTTTATGCAGCAAAAGGAGACAAAATTAAATAACTTAAAATTAAGTTCAATAGTTATCATTTTACATTTAGGGCATTAGTTATGCACTAAAAATAGAATTAGAAAAAAAAAAAAGAATAAAAGAAAGAATTATACTATGATCTTTTTATTTGTACGGCTGAAAATCATAATCAGTATAGTAGACTAACATTCATTCTTCTCCAGCATCTAAGAACCTTAGATAAAAGGGGAGGTTTAGCCATCAGCATAAATCGTAAACAAAAGATTCTACAAAATAGAAATCCTTTAATGGACAAAGTGTCGCCAAGATCAGTTTGTTGTGAACAAAAGCTATTAACGCCACCACAAACTGCTGCTAGCCGCAACTGTTTGTGGCTTTTTGCAGTTGCAACTCGTTAACCCACAACTGATGTTCCATGGGAAAACATTTTGTGTCCAGAGCTGAAAGATAAATCCTTTGAGCACATAAAACAGGCTGACTGAGTGACGGACTATGTAAAGCCTAAACCACTGAAGAATAAAACACGATTGGATTTATTGAGGATCAATTCCTGAGGGGCGACGAAGTTTATATACGGACAAATTCACGGGCTACGGCTGGTCCAAAATTGATTGTCGATTCCGAATATTCAATTCAGTTTAATAATACTGCAATAACGCCAAGTTCTATAGGAGAATCCATCTCTTCTATAGCAAAAGCTAAACATTTCGTCAGGTTGAATTCCAAGTGAATTATCTGCAGCTTTCCAAGCCAATCGAAGAGCCATTTGAATTCAGCCATTTTGCTCGCTCGGATTCTAAAGCATCTGACAGACCTAAGATATTATTCGTTGACGCTGCATTCAGTTTGATTTAACTATCTATTGAACTATTCTATTCGTTTGTTGAATGATAATGCAGTGTGCTAGAATTTTAAATAGATCTTCCTTTCTAATGAAAAAAGTATGTAAATCGTTTTGATTAACGTTCTTACATAAACTCTTTAACTATGCTTTAAGGCACTCAATTTTGTAGCTTTCTTGTTTTAATTTCGATCATAATTTTAACACGGGCTGATACAAAAGCCTATCTAAAGTAAAACCTATAAAATCTACCTGCCCTAAAGATTTTATTACTCTTTTGCTGTATTAGATTTTACTCATAACTTTTAAGGAACAAATCCCTCAGCCGCTATAAAAAAAGAAAAATATTAAAGTACCTATAAAACATCAAACGCCCTTAATTCTAATTTTTAATTAAAGCGTAATATAATTACTAACTTAGCACTATCCATTTTCTGGAAGTCTGTTTCTTATAAAGCTACTTTACGTACACAATCTTCTTTATTTTCGCTCTTAACGTAATTAATGTGAATATTATCTTCAAGGAAACCTTTTTTGCTTTCGTAAACATGTCTTGTAGGGAGCAGTAATAACTCATACTTATTAGGGGTCTGTGGATTAACATTAAACTTGCCGTCTACATGATTATGTTCTGTCTCGTTATTCGACATTTTATTATGTGTCTAGAAAATTGTAGGCTTTAGAAATCTTGATACGTTTACTTCAAATTAAAGTTTATTTTTATCAAAAAGTAACATTACAATTGTGATATTCGGTAAGCCACAAATTAAGCTTTCAAATTAAGTTTTCACAAATGTGTACATTTTAAACTTAAGATAGAGTAAATAAATCATTCATGAAATTCTGAACTCAATAAAGTAAAATTAAAAAAGGTTTACTATATTTTAATTCTTGATAAATATACGGTAGTTGTTTTGTATTCATAATCTCAAGCAATTAAGAAATAAGATCATCAACATTTTTCAACATATATACGTATAAATAAACAATATCAATGATAATGACTATGTCTATTATAAATAGACAATGAATAATCAATAAACAGTTTAATAACCATTCCCGGTTTTTGAGCTCATCAGGTGAAAAGTTCACAATATCTATAGATTCAACAAACTTGTTTATGTTACTTATTTTTACTAGTTGTAAGGACTTAATACTGTCAAAAACTCACAATAAACTATAGCAATATTTTACTTTATCCTAGAATACATTTCATAAAAGATTATTTAATATAATCTCATGCTTACTAAACCCAAGGACTCTCATACGACCTTTATTATTTAGGTACTGTCATAATCATATATTATTAATATCTCTATAATAATTCATAGTTACTGTTGTCCTGAACATTTCTACACGTTCATGTACATAATATTACAAACGTGACGTCCTTAGTATCACCTTTCCATAAAATACAATGTCTGAAAGAATATTTAATTCGACCTTTTATCCTCTATTCTTTGCAATGATATTAATATTTGAATATACGTGATTTTATTCGTGTTTAATGTTAGTAATTTCAGTTGTTCGTTTTGAAAGAAATTTTATTCAAAGGAATATTCTTTTGTGAACGACAATCAGTTTACATTAATTTATTTGTTTTGTCATTTGTATTACCAAATTGTTCTACCTACTGTTGTCTTCACCGTTATTTTTATAACTGTTTCTTTTTTTGGGAATAAGTTCTAAAACTAGGGTTTGGGCTGGCCATATATGCCGGCGGCATGTATGCCTGACGAGATGTGGGCCAAAATAACCACGTTGTGGAGCCCTGACACAGCCAGGAGGTGACGCGGTAGATCTCGCAGGAGATGGAGGGACGAGCTAGACAAAACCAACGACCAGCGGTCCACATTAGCACTGGATCGAAGAATTTGGAAGTCATGGGGAGAGGCCTTTCTTAGCAGTGGGATGACACAGGCTAACAGTAACAGTAAATTGGAAGGTTTTTACTCAATCGCACAATATTGCTGAATGAAAAAATAAATCGGAGCAGTCTTTGGGGACTGCCGATAGAAGTGAAAACAAAAAGTACACAGACCCCGCCCCAGTCGAAGCACTGGTTATGCCCCGCGCATGCCTATGTGGCGCTACACCGTAGCGGATGCTACGAGTGCTACGAACGGCTACGAAGCGTGACCGCACGTTACGTTACCTGACGATGAGTTCAATGTTTTTCCTTCACCCAAAAAGTTCTCAACGCGCCTAAAGAAGTTTTCAATTCAATAAAATGGGTAGAAAACAGCTGTCGGCAGTTTTGCAATAAAGATTTATAAAATAGAATACTTATAATCCGTGTTCTTGAAATAGGTCGTAGTTTTATACTCAACTGACAATGTCACTATTATGGCAGTACAGTACAGTACAATATCTTAAGAGAAATACACCGCTTTACTGCCCACAAAATACACGCACGAACGAGCTTTCTGAATTCAATGCACGTGCAAAGGAAGACATTGTAGGTACTACAAAACATTGTCATAATATACGTATTGTGGTAATGTACGGTAGTTGACCACTCTATGTCTTACTGTAGGTACTTACTATTATTGTTTAATAATTCATTTTCTAACAGGAGGAGCTTGTGGCTAAATAATAACAGCCGCTCGGGTCGATATTTAGGTAAAGCCGTGCTTGCCTAGGTTAGTCTGTGGATGGGTGACCACCCTTACATACCGAGTTTCCTCCGTGCCTCGGAAAGCACGTTGAGCTGTTGGTCCCGGCTGTCATTTGTGATCTTTGACAGTCGTTACAGGTACAGGAACAGTGTGGCGGGCTTGTCCCATTAAAAAAAAAAAAAAAGTCGTTACAGTTAGTCAGTGGCCCAAAAAGTCTGACAACCAGTCTTACCAAGGGGTACCTATCGTATTACCCAGTACTAACTGGGTTGTGGAGGTCAGATAAGCAGTCGATCCATGTAAAATACTGGTATTCAGCTGCGTCCGGTTAGACTGGAAGCCGACCCCAACATAGTTTGGAAAAGGCTAGGCAGATGATGAATTCATTTACTAACAGATTGTCTGTGTTGTTGTGGTGCCTCGTTGATCTAGAGGTTGCAAGTGCGACTGCTGAGCATGAGGCTCTGGGTTCGATTCCCGGGTTGGGTAAAGTGTCAACAATTTAACTATCTGAAAAGAATAGCGGAGGAGTAGGAAAAAGATAACTGGTGATAAGTTTTCAGCAGACGTACGTCATAAATATCATCCCCAATTCTTTTAGGCCGAAGGACAGTTTAGAACCACGAGGATAAAGACGGCCTCCGAAGGAAAAACCCTCCTTGAAATAAGAATAATTTATTTACAAAGTATTACAAAAGTGTACATTTAGGTGCGTAAATGCGTGCCATATTGACGAAAAATTTCTTCTACACAATTTCCTTGATCCATTTTTATTAATATTTAACTAATTGGTGCTTCTATTCGCAGGTGACTACTCCTTGGACATCAGGGATGTGACGTTGGATGACGACGCTAAATATCAGTGCCAAGTCAGCTCAGGGATTAAAGGTATGCATTTAAATGTTCACTATAATTATGTTATTTCTACGTAATATCAATAGAACTAGTTGTTACACATATAAAAAAAACACAGACACACATACAGACACACACACACACATACAGACACACAACATATGGTAAATCTCCCGTTTACAGTGTTGATGGCTTCAATGATAATAATGTTACTGACCAAGTAACCATGTCAGTTTAAAAACTTCTAATAGTTGTGAGTTTCAATATTTGATCATGGACTTGTATTGGATTAAAATTCTATATTTTTATTAAAAAAAAACTGCAAATTGAAAGATTATTCCGTTGCATCAAAATCACTTTAATACAAAACTGATTTTTGAACCCTTCATGATCATCTTCTGATTGATTTCCCAGTATCAAAATTAAAACACACGCAAACCACTCAAAATACATGACCGAAGCTATAATTATTAAAACAAGCACTACTTATGCCACAAATACAACACTTAACAAGAAAAACCAACATAATACCGAAAATAAATTGAACTTTCGAATAATATCCCTAATTTTGGATAAAGTGATCTTCCACGAACTCGGTGTAATTGGAAATAATAAATCAATGCTCGACACACAGAATTACGATACGGTAGCGTACAAACAGATGCTTGTTAATATGTTCATGCAAGGAAAAAATGAATTTTTGGGGCCAAGTTATAAGAGGAACGCGAAAAATGTTATGGGAATAATATTGAACTGAATGATATTGGATGGATTGGTTTGATAGTACCATGTTACCCGGTAACGGTAACAGTGATAGCCTAGCTGTATAACCGTCGGACTGTCAAGTCATAGGCCTCAAGTTCGGACCCAAGGCTTGTATAATTATCACTAGCTTCGGTGAAGGAAAACATCGTGAGGAAACCAAACATGCCTTATAGATATTTCTCTATGGCATGTAACGGCAAGTCAGAGACCAGATTACTCACTAACCACACAAAAATGAAAGAAGAAGAAGTCCCGGAAGTAACTTAATTGTGAAGTTAAAATGTCACTTACGGAATATCTTCTGTAATTATTGTTAAACCGCAATCATGGCACTTGCAACAGCGCCGAAATATTGGGAGCTCAAAATTATCAATAATCTTTAACTGTCGAAATTCAGGATGACACTCTCACGGAAGATATCCCGTAAGTGACATTTTAAGTTTAGTTAAAAACTGTGAAAGCCGGAAACAGTGGTTTATTTTGGAGGTCTATACTAGGCCGTCGCATTCGTGGTATGCATCCAGTAAGTCTGGAAGCCAACCCCGAGATAGTTGGGAAAAGACTAGGTAAATTACGATGTTGTTGGATTTTGTCTATCCATCATCTGCTTCATCTACTTAGATTTTTCCCAAATTTGTTGGGGTCGGCCTTCCAGTCTTACCGGATACAGCTGAATACCAGTATTTTACATGGAGCGACTGCCTATTTGACCTTCCCAAACCAGTTAGTACTGGGTAATACTGTACCCCTTGGTAATACTGCATTGTCAGACATTCGGGCCACTGACTACCTGTAACGACTGTCAAAGATCTACGAATGACAGGTGGGACAAACGGCTTAACGTGCTTTCCGAGGCACGGAGGAAACTCGTTGTGATATGATCGTCACCCATCCACAGAACGACCTTAACTAGAGAAGCTTAACTTTGAAGATCGACCCGTGCGGCTGTTATTATTTAGTCACGCATGAGCTCCTCTATCCGTCACCAGGAATGATGGAGATTTATTCTAAAGGTTGACATTTAAGGCTTTTGATTCCCACTACTGACATAACTGTTCATACTGTTTATAGAAACGACATTTTAGTTTATAATCGAACCGCTAAGGGTTCTTATAAAAAAAAAAATAGTTGTACTTGTTGGCTGGTACTAAGGCCATTACAGTAATGGGTAGTCAAAGCACCATTATCATCATGGGGTAATAAGGGATGAATAAAATATTTACCGCCATCCTAATCTGCTACACCAAGGAAATGAGGAAGTTAGAAGAATGACTTCGAAGATGTAGACCTATTCATTACGTAGTCAATTGCCCGTTTGCGTAAAATTACAATATCTTCAGGAAAGCAGGAAGTTAACAACGATTTGTTAACTTAATTTGGTACATCAGTTCGTAAGTCAGGTTGATTATACCCTGGTCCTTGATGTTATTGACCACCTTCCATTCTTTGCAACGATCAAGATTCAAGGATACCCTATGTCCATTCTAAGGAAGACATTCAAAACGTCTTGTCTTCTCCTTCTGATCGAAAGTTTCTACTTCTTTATGATCTTTTCTTGAGCCACTACTGGGTGCATACTTTCCGATTTTCTTTACGTATTGTTATCTTCAGTAAATCAGTCAAGAACAAGTCTAAATTGTCACGCTATGTTTTCTAGGGCCCGTCTCGATGACGACGTTCGTCGTCGTGCACCCATTGTGTGCCGATCCTGTGTCATTTGTCCTGATCCATCCTAGAAGTCCAGTCTTATCGTTAACATCGGAAACAAACTTTATTTTCTATTCTAATAAATTCGATTATCCATTACAGCTTTAAGGAACAATATACGAACAAAAGCAGTCGAATTTACTAAAATAGAAAAAGCTAAGACATTAACTCTTTGGAATTGTACTAGTGCTTTCCGGTTGGAAGACTGCCAACCCTGTAATTGAAAAAGAGCGCGAAGATAAGTGAGGCTAGTACTTGACATAAAGTAACAGATAAATACGACAATTTGGCATCGTAAGAGTCTCTAGAACAATTTGGTTTTATAATCAAAATTGTGAGAGTACTCGAAAGGCAAAATCGTGAAATGTTCTTGTTGGTGTTTTAGAGGTTTCAATTTTGTTGGAATTGATACAAGTGTTTTTGCAGCTTTGGACTTTTTAATTACTATTAGTACAACCAATTTTAACGTCTGCCACAATTTTTTTTACCTGCTTCCTTATAAGGATTCTCTCCACCTGTAATATTTTCTTTCATCTACTACAACAAAGATGTTCGTGTCGTTTGGGTGACCGTGCCGTTTCTTTTCAAGTTTTTCGTTGTTCTCTGCTTCCAGTCTAACCGGATGTAGCTGAATACTAGTATTTCACATGGAGTGACTGACTACCATTTAGAGAATTTATTCCAAAAAGTTATTTAAATAAATAAATAAATACATAGTTATGAAATCTCAATAAAAACTGTGCAAAAGAATACAGTCATATAAAGTAAAAGTAAGGTCTGTACTGTAGCACAATTAAAATACAATAGTTAACTATCCAGCATTGAACCATTTATGCCACCGTCCATTGTCCAGAATAATTTGAATATATTATTACGTTAACATAGTAACAGAGCACTCTAACGCTATATTGCGCAAACTCCCAAAGGCCAGGCAAACAAAGTTGTGGACAAAAGCCTGTATATATGTATAATTGTCTTCCCATGTACCTATTTTATGGACTTACAGTGCATACTACACTTTATCGCCACTTGTTAGAATTTATTACCACTAAATGAGATGGTACACTTATCTCCTTATAGATTGAAGTTATCGATTTTGATTACAAGCGCGGCTTTGCTATCATAGGATGAGTTAAACTGGTATCACTTATAACCAGACATGGCAATGTATGATTAAAGAGCCATAATTGATAATCCTTTGACTGTGGGAGAAAAATAAATTTACTGATGTGAATAAAATTATTGAATGTTGTTTCCCACAATCTGCTAAGACATTTTAAATAGATAATACGAGTAGTTACAAAACTACACCCTCAAAGAAAGACAAATCACTATAATCGATCATGATGGACTAAATAATTGTTGAAATGATTAATCAAAATTAATCAATTCAACAATTATTGATAGAGATCACTTCGATGCCATTACATTGACAAATTATCGACTAATTAAACCTCTTCGTACCTCTTTTTTAAGAGGATCCATCAAAAGAAATAAATTGAGCAGCTGTTACGTAATAAATCGCTTTTCGCTTATTCTTTGCACCAAAGATAATTCTTTCGAGCCAAGTAACTATTGTTTTCGTACTTGAGCTGGAGCCCGCGAAATTGTGTTTGCTTTTAATAAATTGAAAATCTTGACTCGTATTTTATTCTTGGCCTGTTTTCAGGCCTTCGTCTCTCGATTTTTCTCCCCATTTTATATAATACCTATATTTTTAGGGGTTTGTAATCCACCCTGATGGATTTTGAAAGTTTGCTTCGTGAGGGAAAAGTCTGATTGTTTCTTTCTCAGCTGGGTAACATCAATTTGCGGAGTAAGTTTTATGTCGTTGTATAAATCATTTACCACCGAGCCGATTGTGTTGACTTGCGTCTTTTTGTTATACGATCCTTGAAACGTGTTTTCAGAAATCTGAGTCATCTTTTGCTTTACCAATTGTTTATTGCGCACAATTGGTTTACTACCAAAATGATTAACATTAACCTCATCATTCAACACATACTCATGTATTGTACACTACACATCTACTCATGTACACTATTCATCAAAGTATCCTAAATCACTACTACCAGCCACTCTATCAACAACATTATCCCTAACCAATCACAGCTCAGTATTTCGGTGAAACTTGTCAATACGTCCATCTCTTCGACAAGAACCTGCTCAATTGTATTAGTGAATGCTGACAGTACCTGTTCGATGTGACGTATTAGTCCTATGCCCGCTTGTCGGCGTCAGTCAAGTCTAGGTGTAGCGAATTCGGCTTTGTTTGAAATTGACGTATGTGGGTTGCCGGTATATCAAGAATTGGCGAAAGAGCTTTTCAACGTTGTTTCTGCTCTACTAGTTTGGATTGCAGATTTCTGCTTGAGGTCATGGCTAGTGTTGCAGTATCACTGCCTGTTGAAAATTACTATATTAATAAACTGGTGTTTTTATCTTCATTGTTGTCACTTGGTTCATTGTGGTCACTGAAATTGTTAACCTACTAAGTAATATGTACCTAAGCATTGAAAGCATTTCAGTATTCAGATTCATATCATTTCCGCAAACCAATTTGGTTCATTCCATTGGTCATTTCTCAACAATTTCTATTATTTAATGCAAATTCCGGTTTTGTGGTGAACCTAAATTAGTAATTAATTCATCCACAACCCGTTTCGTTTCGCTTCCATTTTTGTTTTGTAATTTTTCATAACGCCTAATTTGCATTTCTCGCCGCAAAGATCTTTTATTCCGTGACTTTGATATAAAATTTACTTTTGAATGAATATTATTGTAGCAGATAAAATAGTGACTGACTAATTCAATGTTAAATCAGGTTGTTGTGGCAATTTTAACATCATGACAAGACTGTTTTTGAATATCAAATGAAATTCATTGATCAATTATAATATATCTCTTAAGTACTATGGGGACTTGATTTGTTACTTTGCCGACCTCTGTTACAAGCAACCTGCATGACACAAAAATAAAATATCTATGTTTATTATATTTATATTCATAAACATTCTTTCAAAACTCATTAGAGTCTAACCCAAGCTGGTTAAACAAGTGGTCCTGTAGACATTGACAACACTCCCTAAATTCCCTAACAAATCCTGTTTCCGAATATTACTGCTCGATGTATTGGCAAAAAGCAATTCTTACTTTAATATTACTTCCTCTCCCCGATTAATTTTCTCGCCCCACAAGGATAACTTACAAATTATCCGCTTCCACTTAAACGAAGCATTCAACTTCGTATTGCTTATTTCCTCAACGATAACATCTCTACGCTTATTATCTCCGATACGCTTAACCCTACCGTTAAAGTCATCTAAATTAATTTCTCTAACATCATCTTAAGATATAAATACGAATTTATAATAAGCCATCTCAGAAATTTTGCTTCGATCCCTTTAGCCTCTTGGGCGAGACTCTATTCAAACGAAAAGGTCTATAATATTAATTTACATTGCCCTTTGTATAGAACGTAACCTTTGATAAATTTCGCTTTTCCTTTGAAATGTCTCTGTTAGTATTCTTATCTCGACTAAAGCGGGCTCTTATGGGCTATTCAGCTTTTGTTTCAAGATTTAGATTCTGTATTTCTTTAGTAATCTTATTACATTTGTTATCCATGATCCTTGTGGATTCATCTGGTGTGGATTTAATTACTTTTAAGGGTTGTTTATGTTAGTTTTCAGTATTTAATACCTTTAAAAGGGTTTATTTTATAGAAACTCTGTCTAGGTTTACATAAAAGGTTAATTTTCGTAGAATACATTTTGGGAAAGGTATAACATGGCTATTATTTTACTGAAATGTGAGTATAGAGGTAAAAAAGAAAAATATACTGAAACGAAATACGTGCCAGTGAAAATATCTCTATCCCATTTAATTAGAAACATTATGAGATTCCTATTTTCTATTCACCTTTCATTTTAATCTGCATAGACACTAGAGTTTGAAGCGATAATACGCAGAGTTTCAAGGAATTATCGTGTTTATTAGAATTGTTCTCGTCGGGAACAAATCCTGTATCTCCATAATAAGCTCGGTGTTTAGAGAAGTTGGATTTAGATTAAAATAAATTAAACCGTGAACAATTCTTGGTACATTTTGTTCTGCTTTTATCTTATAAGCCTTAAGGCGTTTGTCACTGTTTGTGCTTGTGTTAATTATGTTTTCATGTGTGATGCTTGTGGTTTTAGGCTGAACGGAATTTTATGTCGAAATAAGCATTTAGAAGAAAAACTTTAAAATGAATGCTCAAAATCTTTAGAACCCGGTTTCTAATAACAATGGCTTACAGGAGTAAGATTTGGGTTACCAATGTCGACTTTTAACCAATACATCTTGAACAGTTTCTTAGTCAAAAAGAAAAGTAACACAGTAATGTATTTCTTCGACACTTCTTAACTACTCATCATCTGCCTTGCCTTTTCCCAATATGTTGGAGTCGGCTTCCAGTCTAACCGGATGCAGCTGAATACCAGTATTTTATATGGAGCGACTGCCTATCTGACCTCCACAACCCAGTTAGTACTGGGTAATACGATACCCCTTGGTAAGACTGGTTGTCAGACTTTTTGGGCCACGACTACCTGTAACGACTGTCAAAGATCACAAAAGACAGCCAGGACCAACTGCTTAATGTGCTTTCCAAGGCACGGAGGAAACTCGGTATGTAATGGGTGGTCACCCATCCACAGACCAACCTAGGCAAGCGCGGCTTAACCTAAAGATCGACCTGTGTGGCTGTTATTTTGTTATTTAGCCACGAGCTCCTCTTAACTACTAAGAACTAGATATTGCCAAAAATGTATACAGCAATATACGCATACAACACCAGAACCAATATAATAATTCCGGCCAACGAATAAGAACAAGGAAAAGACAAAACAAATAGACACAATAAAGGAACGATACGCCATATTTTCCCGCAAGGACCAGCAACCGGCCCCTCAGAGCCTCAAATTAATTCCATCACCAGAAAACTTCGGAAAAAAGGACCAAGATTTACATGAAACTAACTACAGTAACTTTGTTTTTTATCAGGCAAAGTAACAATGGACAACAGTCTTGCGGCTAAATTGTACAACTTTGCACTATTTAACTTTACAAACTTTAGCCGGGTTTGTAAGAAACTATTCTTGGGGACATGGCATTGTCTCTGAGACCTCCTGTTGTATTAAATTGTGATCCGCGGTTCGTTGGGTCCGACCACGGATTGCAAACTTCCTTCTTGCTTTATTGCTGGATTTAATTTGGTTTCTGTTGGACTTATAAGGGGCTGATGAGCGGGTTGCGGGACTATTTAAGAGACATACCGTGGCTCCGGAACACAAAGGGCGATGAAGGAACATGGATGGGTTTTAGTCAGTAAAAGTCTGCCATTCCCTCTTGCTCCGCCCAGAGCGGGAGGAGTCATGTGATGATTTTCCATCGGAAAAAAAAGGGTGGACGGGCAGGCAGACGCATTACTTTATGTAATTTATTTCATTACAACTGCCCTTCTCAAAAACGGTGAAAAAAAACATCGTGAGGAAACCGGCATGTCCTAGAACCGAAAATTCAAAGACATGTGATATATACCATCCCGCTATGGGCTCGCGTGGTGGTTTATAGCCCATTCATTCCCTCTCATAGAGAGGAGGCCTGTGTCCCAGCAGTGGGATCATTATAGGATGATTATGTTATGCTTATGCTATGAAGCATATTGGTCATCATCATTTTAACACAGTGCACTAACGTATGTCTGTATATCTACTGCTGAAGCGACATTTTTTAATTACAAAGTAAATCGCTTTTTTATTATCAAAAGTGAATATTCGTATCGTTTTTAAATCAACAAATTAATTATTAATTAAACAAATTTAATTACTTACAAGAAGAAATTAATGTAGTGTGAATATTAAGCAATATTAAAGTCTTGGGAAACTAAAACAAATTGATACTACCAACTGTTACAATAAAATCTTTATACTTGGATTTGACTATATTAAACCTATTTATAATTAAATGAACCTATTTGTAGCAAATAAAGCTAGCAAATTCCAAAAATATTTATTGGTGGGAGGTGATTTCAATATAACATTGCGTTAAGAATTTGCGCAAAATAACTTAAATAAGTTGCTAAAGAAAGAGTTATCACCAACTTTACAAATTACATTCATTGTTAAATAAAACTTTTATTGCATTGTCAACTTTATAAATAGCAAAGCAACGTTTAAAAAGTTTTGATATTTAAGCTAAAACTGTTTTCAACCGACTTCCAAAAAAAGGAGGTTCTCAATTCGACTGTATTTTTTTTTTTTTTTTTTTTTTTTTTTTTTTGTGTTTGTTACCTCAGAACTTTCGACTGGGTGAACCGATTTTGACAATTCTTTTTTTATTTGAAAACTGGTGCTTCCCGTGTGGTCCCATTTAAATTTTGTGAACATCTGATGCTGATCTTCGGAGATATACAATGGAACTCTTCAAAAATAGACGGCAAATGTGCCGTGAATGTTGCAATCGCTTGGATGTTTATTGTTAATACAACATCATGACGTAACATCACGCCTGTATGCTCTGAGGGGGTATGCAGATGTATACAATACACCGAAATTTCGACAGTTAGGTATGCTAAGTTGGCGCGATCGTGTTCAGCGCGCGACTCAAATAACTTAACATCACGCCTGTATGGTCTGAGGGGGTACGCAGATGTGTACAATACACCCAGATTTCGACAGTTCGTTCGTGTTCCGTGCACGCCTCAAAGAGATGTCAGCAAAAGGGACTGTTATAAAGAGATACTGCGGCCCTGGAACACAAAGGGCTAAGAAAGAACATGGATGGGTTTTAGTCAGTAAAAGTCTGACACTCCCTTCCGCTCCGCCCAGAGCGATAATTTGATGATTTCCCATCCGAAAAAAAAAGGTATGTTAAGTTCCATATATTGGAGATACGCCTATTACCATCACATGTATTGTTAACAATGCCAAATAAATTCATGGCAAATATTTGGGAACAACTAAAAATGGAAAAATAAAAAACTTTTTTGCAAAAAATAAAACCGACTTCAAAAAACACAAAAAAGTGAAAAATAACTTTAGCTTCAGAAGTCGGTGACAAAAAAACGAAATCAATTAAACATGAGACACCGACTTCTGAAGCTAAAGTTATTTTTCACTTTTTTGTGTTTTTTGAAGTCGGTTTTATTTTTTGCAAAAAAGTTTTTTTTTGTTTCAAGATAATGAATAATTAGCAAAACTTTTATGATTAACGACCGGCTGAAGCCAAATGTACATGTTAATGATTTTAATAGTGTTAGTTTGAAAACAATGTTTTGTGTAAATTAAACGTCTCGTTTACTAAATCGTGGCTAATAGAGATTTTGATGACGTATTGAGGTGTTTAATAAAGAGTATTCGTAGAATTATTTTTACGGCCAAATGCTAGTGTATTATTGGTAGCTCAGGGATCTCCCTGCCCAACCTTTCAGCGAAAACAAGCATGTTACGTTTGTGTGAAGTAATATTTGGCTAATAAATAACGAATATTTATTTATTTACCACCAATTATAGCATCATTACAGACTCGGCCAATACGATGCTCTAATACATACAATAAAAACACTAAAATAGAAAAACACACAATATTAAAAAAATAAAACAATAAATAATAATTTTTTATAGTGTTTTATATAGAAATATTTTAAAATGTTAGAAAGGAGGCCTGTGTCCCAGCAGTGGGAACATTAATAGGCTGATGCTGTTGTTGATGTGTTGTTAAAAATATGTAAAATAATGAATAGAGGAAATAATAATAAATATAAGCTTCACTACATACAAACACATCACACACAACACACTACTGCTCTAGTTTTTA
The DNA here is from genome assembly GCA_905147715.2 of Xestia xanthographa. NCBI lineage: Eukaryota > Metazoa > Arthropoda > Insecta > Lepidoptera > Noctuidae > Xestia > Xestia xanthographa. The sequence continues at coordinate 10,170,774 of LR990668.1, read as the reverse complement.
TTTAATCTTGTTTTACTGTTATTTAAAAAAAATTGTTTAGCCCTGTGCGGACTAATAAATACTTTTTCTTTCTTTCTTTTAATATCATTTAGTAAGCTATATTGAATGCACAAATTGTTGTGGGTCTGCAGCGCGGGTCAAAGCGTATCTAATCTAATCTAGCACAAACACCCGTATCTATGAACAACTCAAAGTGATAACTTGAGTTAAAGTGATTATTTAAGGGGCTGACAACACCTAATTTGTTGATGTTATTTAAGCAGTTTTTTTAAGAAAAACTATTTGTTCTAGCACGGCAAAAAAAATATATATTAATATTGATCATATTTCAAAGATCTTGGACGGACTCTATACATATTTCGACGAAATCGGCTCGATAGAAAATAATTGAAAAGATTGGTCTTAAAATCATCATTAACGGTCATATGGCTTTATTTTTTTGACGTATGGGTCTGCAATTAAAACATGAAGTCAACATATTCATACCTAAACCGCTAACGAGTCAAATTTCACAAATAATCCATACTTTTTTATATCAATATTTATTCATTATTTTCTTCTAAAACCTGGCCGCCCAGTAATAGTGACGTCTCGTTTTCTCCCATACAAATGACAGTGACAGTGTGCGCGATTTTCGTGTTAACAGCGCCTTAAGAAACGATTTTTATTATCTAATTTAGTAATTGCTTGAAGTTATTACATAAGTTACATAAGTTATTACTTAAACTCAGGTAATCACTTTAACTTGACTATAGATACGGGTGAAAATGATAGTTACAGCACAAACTGTCAAACTCCAAATGATTTTAAAACAAATATTGATGATTAAGTTCAAATTCTAATGTGAAATTTTGACAGTGTTTATTAACTTGATACGATAGCCACTGTACACAAAACACTCACGTTTTAATCCAATACAATTTTAAAACATGTACCTATAAACATTTTCCATGAACCTACACACGCGCATCAATCCATAAAATTGTGTCCACCCCAATCTAAAATGCCGTTCGATAACCTATAACCCCTCACAACTTTACAGCTCTCATGAAACAAAATTACCCGCCATTTTAATCCCCTCACAATTTTATAACTCGCAATATTTTCCCCGATACACGTTCTCGATACTGAGTAATATATTAAAACTGTTTGACAGGGGTGCCTTATTGGTCTAGTGGGTGCAAGTGAGACTGCTAAGCATGAAGTTTTGGGGTCGATTCTCAGGTCGGGGAAGTTGTGACTGAGTTGATTCACGAAGTCGAGATTTACGGCAATAGGCTCACCCCATATTAAATGGGACTCAAACATTACTGGTGAAATGTGTACTAAAACGTACAGACCAGTACACCAAGCTATCCCAAACTGTAAAATTTTCCCAATTGACAACATGAACCTTATTCCTTTGTAATAAAGTTGAAAAACAATCAAAGAAATTTGACATATTGGGGTAGTTTGATGTACCCTCTGTACCTCTGGCTGAACTTTTCAGGGATTATATATATAGGAGGCTTGATATTATATCTCCTCACAATTTTATAACTCGCAATATTTTCCCCGATACCCGTTTATAACTCGCAATATTTTCCCCGATACCCGTTTCCGATACTGAGTAATATATTAAAACTGTTTGACAGGAGAGCCGGCGATTCGATCGCGGTACGCACGACTTACTGTGTTGGTGCCACCAGAGCCGCCGCGCATCGTTGAAGGCAATTTCTTTTCGACAATAGAGGACAGGAATATCAAATTGGAGTGTGTGTCCGTCGGTGGAAAACCGCCCGCTGAGGTAAGCATTAATTTCTGTGTTTTTGTGTGCTTCAGTGTGTATGAAAGTGGTAGTGAATGGTTTTGGTTATTGTATAAAAGATGATTGTTTTGTGCATTGATGAAATTAATTATCATGATCAAATTATTGTGAAAGAATTACTTTTTGATAAAATGCGACATTTTTTCATTTTTCTTTTTTTGCAATTTTGAACGAAACTTTCAAGCGAGATTATGATGTTTGATAAATAAGTTCTTCCTGTTATCTCTCTGAAAATATTTTTTTAAAGCCGTTCAGTCAGATAACACTTCCATAAATGTTTGTCTAGAATAATAATTTTCATTTTAAATGAAAAAATTGATGGTTTAATTACACTTTTCTGGGACAAATTTAACAACACTTTTAATGGAATTTCACTTTAAACCTTCATAACTAAAGAAACTAATGGATGTCATTACGGATGTTTTTACAGCAATATTTTTTTAGTTGTCACCCAATTTCTGAGCCCTTGAAAGTGTTAATTAATCAATGTCACTACTAAAATGGAATTTTACAGCCCTACCTCGACCTTTTCATATTTTTTTTCTCATTTTTCTTCATATTTCACGTACTTTCCAAAGATGTATTTCTTTCTATTAAAAAGCTTTTAAAATATATTGTAATGGAATCTTTTGGTTACTTTAATGTACCTAATTTATGGTTTACGCCGCCATTCAGTCAATTTTTGAAAGTCATTAATCTACCTAATGTTATTTTCTAGGCTATTGAAAAAGTTTAACTTAGGTCTAAAAGCCTTGGTATTGATTTTTTTCGCGTTAATAAGTTTTTGGCATGATAGGCTGAAAACTTGGTCGAACAATATTATTTTCAGCGAAGCTAAGTAAATCTTTATTTTGTAGTTTCTACTTGAGTGTTTTCTTTTAACTCTTTTTTATAAGTTTGCTTATTTTAGTGTTACCCGACGAGCTCGTGGTTAAATAGCAGCTTCTCGGGTTGATCTTCAGGTTAAGCCACCCTTGTCTAGGTTGGTTCGTGGATGGGTGGACACCCATTACATTGCATACATGCCTCGGAAAACACGTTAAGCCGTTGGTCCTAGCTGTCATTTGTAGACCTTTGACAGTCGTTACAGGTAGTCAGTGGCCCGAAATTCTAGCAACCAGTCTACCAAGGGGTATACGATAATAATATGACCTGTTTTCTATTAGCCGTTTACTTCATTTCTTGCAGTATCATCATTAAATCACTGCCAGACCAAAATAAAATAAAATCAAAATATCCGCTCAATATTCCCAATATGCAGCCACAGCAAGAACTACTGACCTATTTACCCGACAAGTGAGAAATATGAGAGGTACAAATACAGGTACAATTGTACGTGTGTTGAGAGAACTGCCGAAGTATGAAGCATGATCTCCAACAGGGGAACATGAGGAATCGAATACAATTTGTGAGCGAGCGGGAACTTTTTGTCATTAAATTCATGTTGCATACTCTTGTGCGGATACGAAGCAATGGCACAATTTTGTGATGATGTTTGTGATTCTTTAGAAAAGGAAGCTATCCTGGTTACCAGGATAGTTTTAGATCTTGTGGGTCAATGGGGAATTTTGCAGTGCTTTTATGAACGAACTAGATGGCACTGAACAATCTTGGAAGTAATAAAATGGCTCGTTTTTATGTCCACATAGCCTTTACTGAAGTACGGAGGAACCTAAGCTCGACTCGACGCACCAGGAGTTTAGACGTAACTCAAAAACACTCAGAATAACTAACGCAAAAACCTATGCAAACATTTTTATTTCAGTTCAGTGATGCAAAAGAACAGTAGACTTTTTAGGTTAAAAATGTTTGACAGAAAAAAGGTTCTTTACAGTTCTCACTATAAATACAACAACGAATAATAAATAAATTTTACTATACAATGAGTTTGACATGTGTCTTGGGTAGTTTTTTTTTGCCCTGTTAAAATATTTTACCATTGACCTAAATACGTAATAAATACTTTTTTCATTGGATTTTTCTAGAACGCCACTTAAAAAATATTCCTAAGACTGATCAGCGCCATCTATAGATATATACGGAAGCGTTGTGACAAACGTCACTGAAAAATTCCCCATTACCGAACACGATGCAAGCGAAGCCGCTAATATGTATAAGCTAGTGCATTATAAATGTAAACTTAACACTACATCTCTTAAGAGATAGGCCTAGATGTAAAAGTATATAATAAATTCTAACAGTAACATAAAACGAAAGTTTAGGGATGTCAAAATTAAAAGCAAGTTCAGAGATGCGATTGGCTGCTGATAATCAAATCAACCAATCATGGTAGTTATCGCGCGCTTGGCAATTTCTCAGTTAATATTTGTATTGATTTTCGTCCCAGGAACCGGGTGTAAATTTAATAAAATAGAAGGAGCGCCTGTTGCCATTAACCCTGGAGACAAACGGACTCCGGGCTGCTACCGAGAATTTACTAATAGAAACCCAATAGCGGTGCACCTAGGGATCAAATTCAGTTGTAGGAACCCACGCTCAGCCAACTTTACTACCAGGACGGTTGAGACTTTGTTCCATCTCCAATTCATCATCATCAATGACGATTTCAGATCATTCGATCTACACTGCCTCTCTGATACCCTCAACCCAGTTAGTACTGGGTAATACGAAACCCCATGTTATGACTGGTTGTCACACTTTCTGTCAAAGATCTAAATAGAAAGCTAGAACCAACAGCTTAACCTGAGTCACGGAGGAAACTCGGTATGTAATTGATGGTCAACCATTTACGACGGGCCAATCTTTGTAAACGCGACTTAGCTTTAAAGACGTGCTGCTGTAATTATTTAGCCACGAAATCCTCTTTATAATGACAAAAGATAATAGGCCTATATATCCCCTATGCCTCCTATGTATCCTTACGACTGGGACACGGGCAATGACATGGGCAATAACATGGGCAATGACTTAGGCACTGACATGGGCAGTGATATGCGCAATGATATGGGCAATGATATAGGCAATGGCATGGGCAATGATATGGGCAATGACATGGGCAATTACATGGGCAATGACATGGGCAATGATATGGGCAATGACAAAGGCAATGATATGGGCAATGACATAGGCAATGATATGGGCAATGACATGGGCAATGACACAGGCAACGTCACAATAACACAGTCGATGATGGGCAAACTATTATCCACCACGCGGGCCCAGTACGGGATTTTGGATATCACATAATCTTCGAATTTTTTGTTTCTACATTATTGTTTCCTCACGATGTTTTCCTTCACTATTTGTAGAGTAGTAATAATAAATATCATCAGCAAGTGGAGCAGTGGTGGCGGCCGCAACTTACGTCGTGTAAGTCGTGGGTTTGAACCCAGACAGGCGCATTACTTTGTGTAATTTATTTCATCACCACTGGTCTCAAAACGGTGAAGGAAAACATCGTGAGGTAACCGGCATGTCCTAGAACCAAAAAATTCGAAGACATGTGACATCTACCAATCCTCACTGGGCCTGCGTGGTGGATTATAGCCCATTCCCTCTTATAGAGAGGAGGCCTGTGTCCCAGCAGTGGGAACATTAATAGGCTGATGATGATGATGAATTAAGAAATAATTTACGCAATGTAAAGTGTCTTTCGAGTATAAAATCTATTAACCCTTTATAACTCAGTAAAATATTATTTAATAAAATGTAGCAGTTATGATAGGATTTCGTAAATAAAAAAACACGTTTTTTTTTTTTTCAATAATTTTTATACTTACTTCACAAAATGAAAAAAAGGGAGTGTGCCATTACGGGTACATTGCTGCAATGTGTTCCACTAGGAAGTATGGAATGATTTAAAACAATTGTTTTGTTTGTTGTTGCATAATGCAACTCCGCACTTTTCACAAATGGTCTGTTATTTGCCGGAGCATTTAGGGCACTTGCAGTGGATACGTTTTTCGACCCATAATGGCCAGTGACCTACTTGGTCTTGGCGCACAGCTGCTGGAGGCACAAATTGAACTGGACCCTTGCGTTTTTTCGCCTGGATGTCTGTTTCAATGCTTCGGCGTTGTACGTGTGCTTTTATCCCCATCTTACAGAGCACCGTACCAATCTCTTCACGAAAATCAGCAGATGACAGCAGTGGTTCATTCGTACTCTTAGTCTTATAAACCCTTTTGTACAGTAACCAGGCAATGGACATGGCAAGGTCCAGAAAATGATAAAACATTCGAACCTGCCATCTCTTGCTTCGTAGTTTTATTTTATATCTACCCATCAATGAGATCGACACCGCCCATGTGGCGGTTGTACGTTTGGTCTATCAATGGTCACATACCTCTTGTGGGGCTTGTCGTATCTAGATACCTGTGACTTGGGTCAACCGGCATTGTGTCTTTTACAAGAGGTGTTCCTAAACTACCACTCCAATGTTTCGTTACTCTTGGTAGATGCCCTAACGACATAATGAAAACCAGACCAATAAATTGCTGGATATCTGTCTCTGTGACCCGGAATGGTATGTTAGTGTCTTTCTGTACGATATAAAGGCTAGTTTGGTTGGCAATTTCTATAAAAAGTTCCTTGGGAAATATTTTGTAAAAGAACTGTATCGGACTATCAAGTTCTAGAAACTCTGCTGGCATGTCTTCGTCACCTGTAAAGCAGAGTTGCTGCTCATTTAGCTGAAGGTTCGTTTTTTTCCAACGTAAATTCAATTGCCGTTTGGTTTGACTGCCTCCAGATAATCGAGGTCTGGATGATGGTCCTGGTTGAGGAACGGTTTCATACAAAGTTAGCGGTTGGGAAACACTACTTGAATTCTCAATATTTTCAATGATTGTGTCAATATTTACTCCATCAACCTCTTCAAAATCTTCCACTTCTAAAGGCACCTCCAAATCCAGAACAAAATCAGGATCTGCGATTCTGTCGTCGTCACCGTCGAATCCATCTTCACTCTCTGCATAATCAAAGAGAAACTCCTCTATTTGTTCGTCTCCTAAACCTCTGGATGCCATCCTGTCGCAAACATAAAAAGTGCTCAATGTACGACACTAAATGTACATTTTAACACAATGTACCAGAACTGGCACAAACATAAAATGACAATTATTTTCAACAAAGTACGGAAAATTATTCAATGTCTACAATAAATAGCAAAGAACACACACTTACCTAGTAAATTCACAACACAAACAAACAGTTTTCACAGTTAGAATATTTTTCGTCTAATATCAAAACTTTGTAAACAAATGTATTATAAGAAACACCAAACTGTTCGATTCAAATTCGTTTTTCTTGAAAAAGCGCCATCTATTGGCTATAAATTATACTAAATATTGAAGTGCGCTATGTTCCCGAACGAGAACTCTGTTCTATTACGGAAAAAATATTTTGCTTTAGACTTTATATGGAAAAATTTGGTATGTTCCAGTACTGTCCCACGGTTATATAAAGGGTACCACTCGTCTAATTAAAAACTAAGTAATCCGCTGCCAAATCATGATCTTTCTGCCCTTATCTCATTCAATTTGGGATCGGTCCACCACGTTATCTTCTTCTATTCTCCTCTGTCAGAGGTCATATTATCATTTACTCTTGTTTATTTCATAATACGCTCCCGAAATGCATGTCTAATATTCTCTGTACCAATATAATGATTTGCAAGCAGTCATGTCATTGTACAAAGTTCACGAACATCGCAATACAAGTTGAAACTAGTAAAATAAAGTGGTGTGAGCTTCGACGAAAATTAATAGACGACTCCGTTTCACTAATAAATGGAATGTACTTCGCATGGAATTGATAGCGAATTACACTGGGATTTTCAACATGATTAGTTTATTAATTAGGGACCATTGGTCTTTAGTATTGGAGATTAGTGCTTGAAAATAATTGGTTCTAGAGTCAATCTAGATAGATGAAGTACATGAATGCTCTTTTCAATCTTTTATTCTTTCGTTGTTCTTTAATCTGGACTTATTAGTAGTAACTAGTCCTTCTTGCTAAAATAAAATAAAACGAAATGGTTTTTGGTCCTTTGTTCCAAAACTCGAAAAACTTCCAAACATAAAAAGTAAACGATCTAATAAACCGCAAAATAATCCTCGAAACTAATTTCACTCTCATTCCAAACCTAGCCAAGAAATTAAGGCATGCGGAACGAAAAATTCAAAATTGTCACATTCTACAATAAACAAATCCTGCGAGACCCCGTCTGTCCAATTTATTTAGCTGTGTCAATTTGTTGGTCCCGGTATTAAGCAAGAGAATATTCCATTTAAGCTTTTCAAGTAGAGTGAATAGGTATACCTCCCTTGGGACCCTCGCACAATTAGGAGTTAAATTGAAAATGATGTTGCGTCTATATTGTGGTCCCTCAGAGGCTGCAGCGTTTTGATTGCACAAATATTTCATAATAAAGGATTAGGATTGGCTCAAGTAATATCTCTGATGAGCCTGGGATTTGAGGAGATGCGGAAATTATTTGCTAAGGGTTTTAATCTTCTTGCATAATAAATGTGTGTTTGCGTATTTTTGGTGGAGTGAATTTTGTTGCCGTGTTTCTTCTTGATTAAAATTAGGATGAGAATATGAATTTTGACTTTACGTATTGAGCATAAAATATTGCGGAAAGTTAGATGTTTGAAAGAGGCAGAACAAAAGCAAGATGCATAGATTTTGTTGATTTGAATTTGATGAGTTGGACAAAGCCAATGACCAGTGGTCCAAATTAGCCCTGGAAACAAGTGGAACTCATGAGGAGGCCTTTGGCCAGAGTGGGATCATGCAGGCTACCAGTATCAGTATATATTTTGGTTATAATGATATGAGTGGGATGTAAACAAGCTCTGAGATGAGATGTTAAGTATTAATTTAACCAACAATAAGGTAAAAAAATAAATGTTAATGCAAGAAAATAAGAGAGACAAGATACAATTGAAGAAATAAATGGGAAGAATGATAAAACAATTTTTAACTCCAATTCTTATTTTAATAACAAAAGACCCGTAAAAGAGGAACTAGCTCTAACAAAATTGTCTCTAGTTCTCGTTATAAAGTTAGACAAAGTCCTATAAACCCATATTTTTCTTTTGTAATACCAATGTACGCCGCGACATTTTCAAAGAACTATTTTGCATTTATATAGTTCTCATCTTCACACGGCTGGTGCCTTGAATACTTAGTAACTATGCACTTCCTTAGTTTTATACTAGCTTTTGACAGTTATTATCCTACGGGAACATCCTGTATGATAATCTAGCTATGATACTCGGGGAAAGTAAAGGCTTCTCATTAGTGAAATAATTTTAGGAGTATTAGTTCCGAAGATACTTAAAAACTAAAATAATAATCAAAAATAAATTATTATTATGAGGCGTGCAAGATAACAAAGGTTACCTACCGACGTAGCCCGAAGAATTGCCAAACTTAAGTGGCAGTGGGCAGAGCACATTGCTCGCAGAACGGATGGCCGATGGGGCCGAAAAGTTCTGGAGTGGCGACCGCGAACCGGAAGGCGTTGCAACGTCTTCCGGTTCGCGGTCGCAACGCAACGCGTTGCGTTGGAAGGCCTCCCACTAGGTGGACCGATGACCTGGTGAAGGTTGCGGGAATCCGCTGGATGCGAGTCGCACGGGACCGGTCAATGTGGCAACATTTGGGGGAGGCCTGTGTCCAGCAGTGGACGTCTTTCGACTGAAATTATGATGATGAATGAGGCGTGCAAAGTTTTGAATGTGAAGATAGGAGTAGAGAAATACCAAATAAACGATGGAAGGACTGTGTGAAGGATGATATGGCTAGAAAGGAAATAACTGCTGTTATGGCCAGTAATATAGAAGTATTTAAGAAGAAGACATCCTGCACCGATCCCAAATGAATGAGGGATTTTCTGTTTAGCTCTTCTCTAGTCACTGGATAGATGGCGCTAGGAGTTAGTATGATAATGCAAGGAACGGAACCTAAAAAAACTGATTTTAACAAAGCGCGAGAAAACTAGGTTATATTCGGAAGCACAAGCAAATGAAAGTGTCAGTCAACGAGAGTATGTAACGTGACACAATGTTTTTTTTTCCAAGCGTTTTGACTTTGGCACCAACTATCATAGAAAGTTCAACGCCATCTATTTTTTTAATACCTCAAAAAGAAAACCTCTCATTGGGATAAGGGCAGGAGAATGTTGATGAAATTATTTAAAATAAATATGTTATGAATAAAGATATGTATCCTTTGTTTTAGATAACGTGGGTAGACAGTAATGCTGGTGTTTTGACGCAAGGAGTCACGTACACTGTTGAACCGATGCCTGATGGTCAGAGGTTTACAGCTAGGTAAGCTTTTGATATATTTAAAATATTAATTTAGTGTTAATTCCACAAAAAAGACGCACGATCGCCGCCCGCAAAAATATGCACATGCAGAAAAAGCAATAATTAGCATGCCATGCACCCAAGAGTATCAGTTTGGGTGCATGGTATGCACTCAAACCACTAAACAAATTCAACACTACATTAATTTTTCATAACCCATAATGTCCTGGATTTTCTGAAAATAATGACTGATTCCATAACTTATGTTTAATATAATCGACATTATTATCCCACTGATCGACAAAAGCCTTCCCCAAGCATCATTACGTCGATCCGACCTGCTTCTTACAACCAGTGAATTCTTGCAATGTTCACTAGGAATATTTTGTAAGAGACCTAAAAAATCATGTAATGAATGTACACAGTCATGTTAGAGTCTGCATTCACGAGATTCAGCTTTTATATGAATGCGTATTTTGTTGGAAATAGGCTCGCGCCCTATAACATGGGACTTAAATCAAACTGGTGAAATGTGGATGTACTATTAGGTACACCTTTGCTTATTTCTTCAGGGATTATAGGCGTGATGTTATGTTATGTATATTTTGTCACCTGGATGTGCCCAGCACATCCTATATTTATTTTTTATCAGACACCATCTAATCTCAACTTTTGTTCAACCAGGTCAATTATAAAGATGACTCCGAAGCAGGAACACCACAACCAGACCTTCACATGTCAAGCACAGAACACAGCTGACAGAGCGTACAGAGCTGCTAGCATACAAATAGAGGTGGGTCTCATTGTATTATCACTAGCACAAACATTTATCGATGATGGAGAATTGAAACGTCGTAAAGGATTTTGAGTGTGCTGAGGAACTTTAGGAGCTAAGCCGAACGTTCCAACAGCATTTAAAATTCAAAACGTTGATATTCTAGGATAGAAGTTCGCGAGTGTCAACCATTTCAAAACAATTGAAGAGGCGAACATGTAAAAGGAACTTCTGAACCATTTATTTAGCATGTTAAGCATTTATCATGACATGGCTAGAAAGGATTGCTGAGAGGACGAGTAATAGAGAAGTATGGAAGAAGAAGACATGTTGCGCTGACCAAAAATAAATCGAAATAAGGGAAAGAGAATGATGATGATGATGATGAAGCATTTATCAAAAGAACCAGACAGTTGGGAATCACTTCGGCGTAAGCTTTTAGGTAGCCTAAGGTCACTAGGACAAGGTTAGCCGTGTAGTATCCGGCAGAGTAGAATAAAACCAACCCATTACACTCACGGGTGTCGTATAAGGCGACTAATATCTGAGGCAGAACACCTTGCTCCTCCGTAGACTAGAGAATGGGCAGCAGCGTTTTCTGTTAGTCTTTCATCACTGCGATCTCCAATCCGCCTCCCAAGCGTGGAGATTACGGCAAATTCCTCCCATCATAGGAGAGGCTTATGTCCAGCAGTGGATGTTATGGGCTGTTGTAGTAGTATAGTTGTAGTAAGGTCACTAAAATACATTCTCCATTTTTTCATCGTTATCGGTGATAAAAAGTCAGTTTTGCTAAGCCCTCTGGTTGCTGATTGGATGAAATAATTAAGTCATAATTAATTTGTAATGTAAGTTAATTTCGCAGCTATAATTCCAACAATGATTTAGATATTTTTTATAAAACTGTGAAATAGTACCAAAATTAAGAAAACAGCTTAATAAAGCTTCTTTGGCACACAACTACACAAAAATAAAGTGCCCAGAAGACAATAACAAAACGAAAACCAAAGCAGACCCGAAAAATATTGACAAAAGTGACTGGACACCAAGTCGGATGGGCGATACGTGTCGCCATTTGCAATAGCGGGAGAGATTTAGCAGTGACAGAGGCAAGCGCAGTAAATATGGTCACACTCCCAGAATACAAAATGAAGTTAGAAATATGAAAATTGTTTCTGAAACGCTGTCGTATTTTTACGGCTTATATATTTATGACACTAGAATTAGGGGACGATGTTCGTTGAATGGCATTTGCATTGTAAATTTGGCGACCTGCGAATGAAAGTGATGTAGCTAATTAATTAAGGGGAGTGCTGCAAGAATTTTGTCAAGAGGTCCTTGGTGCTCGAATGCTAGAATACCTATTAAGAATTTGTCAGTAGCAGCCACAGAGTCTGGATTTGTGCCCGGATGATGGCAATAATCCCCTGTTACTGGACTTAATCATAACTGGTCAAATGTGGGTGTACTCGATGTTATAAGGAATAACTTATTTCATGTGTTTCATGAAAAAAAGTCAAAATCCGATTCAAAGAAAGACATTTTAATAATAATTTCAGCAGAACGAATGTCGCGGGTAACAGCTAGCTAGTTCCATACAAAATCCTCTTTCTCCTAATTAGGTACATACGTAGCAAACCTACATCGGATCCCTACTTAGTGTAGTAACCGTGATCTCTTTACGTATTCCAGTCGTGTTCGACATTTCGAGAAAAACCCATGTTTTTCGACCAAAGAGCTAAGAAATGTTTCGACTAAACAAAAAGGCCTTGTACTGATAAATATTTGTTGTGTGGTTTAAATTTTTTGCAGTCTGTTGTAGGTTAGAATTGTGTATATGTCTGTTAGTTTCATGTTCTTCTGTTGGACAATGTAAAGACAGAATGTTGTTTTTAATATGTCTCCCGTAAATGCATTTGGAGAATTGTGGTACATCATCATCACCATCATCATCCACTGCTCTGAATAGGCCTCTCTTTGCTTGTACCAAGCCCCACGCTCTTGTACCAGCCTCATTCAGAATATTCCCGCGTTTGCAACGATGTGTTCTGCACATTTCTCGGATATTGTGATACCACTGGTCCCTAATTCAAATAAATTTCATGTTAGAACTCTTCTATTTTCAAGTTGATCAAGTTTATGTTTTACCTAATATTGGAACTACCGTCAACAAAGTATACATTCCCTATACCTCTACTTAAAAAATAATCTAAGATAATATAAATATCGAAACTGTTATTTCCTTTCTATAAACATCCCCCTCTAAACTTCCCCTAGCTCTGCAAAGCAATCGGCAGCCCCTCAGCATGGGATCTCATAAAATATTGAGATAAAATTCCAGTCGTAGCTATTTGCTATCTTCAACCCCTAGTAAACTTTTAGGCCCGTGTATTTGTATTCTCTTATAAAAATATTGCTATCTGCAAAGAAATTGTTTGCGTATATTGTTGGATCGATTTTTGAGAAGCAATCGTGAGAATGATTGTGAAGATCTATTTGATGAGATGGTTTTCTGTTTTTTGTGTTTGGTATTCTAATATCGGTGAGTGTCTCTATAGCTTTCTTTCTTAGATTTTGGGTTAGTATTAGGGCGGTTTGTATATTGAAATTGCTGGAGCTCAGCTTCATTCAGTTAGACTAGAAGTTAACCCCACATTGTTTAGGAATAAAACTTTAAGCACATCGTTACAAGTTTCTGTTACAAGTTTCTCAATTATTATAAGATTTCATCTACATCTACACTAATATTATAAAGAGGAAAGATTTTAAAGATTTTTGTATGTATGATTGTAATGAATAAACTCAAAAACTACTTCGCCGATTTCAAAAATTCTTTAACTGTTAGAAAGCTACATTCACCTTGAGCAACATAGGCTATATTTTATCCCCGTACTCCCACGGGAACGGGAACTACGCGGGTGAAACCGCGTGACGTCCGCTAGTACAATATAGTATACTAAATGCCCTCCGCTTCATCCGCGTATAAATCTATAATGTTCCACGGGATCGTACTACCGGCCATAAAATATATAACTTATATGTCAATCCAGGTTATAAACTATTTGTGTGCCAAATTTAAAAGAAAGAGTAACATGCATCCATCCATCCATCCATCCATCCATCCTCACAAACTTTCGCATTTAGGTATAATATTAGTAGGAAGTAGGATTTCCTGCGATCTGAATAAAAAGTGGTCTTAATCAACATCTATAGTTGGTGCCAGTTAAGATAAGAATAGCGGTCATTGCCCTTTCCCTAATATCTCTTTGTACGAACCAAAACAAATAAACCAGGTATCGTTTTTCATTACAAACATTTTTGAATATCACGTTAAATGACGATTCAAGACTTGAACAGGCTTATGTTTGGTTTTCAAAGTTAAGAAGTTTAATAAATGTAGGTGGGTCATTGACCGCTATTCTCATCTTATCTGGCACCAACTAAACAAAGAAATGTGCTACACGTGATTGCTACGCAAGAAATATTAGTCTATATTTTAGTCTTTATCTTTTCCTTATTTCTCAATATTACACAATCTCTATACGAACGTTCTTTACTATATCTTTTACCAACAACGAACCGATCAAATGATCTACTACCCAATATTTTTATATCCCAAATACTCCAACTCACAATGAGGAAGCATTAAGATATTTCATCACTACTTACTGTATATTCAGTGGTCCATAAAAATACTTACATTGATGCCTATAAACATAATAAATACATTAGAGATGTACCTACTAGTCGGAAAAGCTGACTATCCGACCATATTTTTAGGTAGTCGGTTAGTAATTAGCAACTTGTCGGAAAATCACCCGATTAAAAATGAAATTGTAACCCATGCCTTATTCCATTTTTCTTTACAATCAGCCTTACATCGTTGTTTTATAGTCTAGGAATTGGAATACTTCCTCTGGAAGTCAATAAATGTAGTATGTAATGCTACTAAAATCAAGAGACATATTATTCTGACTTTTAACAGTGAAATCAATTTCTATCACCGCACAGCGGGAGTGACTGACCGCGTCGTTCGTATAGTTTACTAGCTTACGCGGGTTCGCCCTCGTGGAGTTCGAATAATTTCCCCATGGGATCATTCTACCGAGATAAAAAGTATATTCTATGTGTTAATCCAGGTTAAGCTATCTGTATGCTGAATTTCATCTAAATCCGTTCAGTAGTTTTTGCGTGAAAGAAACAAACATCTATCCATCCATCCTCATAATTTTTCGCATTTATAATAGGTATTCAAACTCAGGAGGGCAAGAAGCGACTTGGAAATAGCAAAAAACACAAAAAAAAAAAACAAAACAAACAAAACAGACAAAAGCGCGAACCGCCACGGACATTGCCGATGCCACTAGAATTCCATCGAAAGTAATGATCGGCTAATTGGCCGACTAGTCGGTCATTTTGCAACCGACTATCCGATCAGTCGGCCTAATTCATAGTCGACTAAACTCATAGTCGGCCCATCTCTTATATACATTGATCAAATGTAACGTTCTTATGTACCGAAGTAAAAATTATTGTCGTCCCCAAAAGTCAGTAGGAAATTACTATTCCGGTTGCGTATAGAAAGAAACTGGATGTGGTATTAATATTAATATGTTTCTCCTTTAATATAAAGGTTTCGTTTATTGTTTTACTTGGATATTGAAGTCTGGATGTGGTTGCGTTTATTTTAGCTTGGTTTAATTTAATGGAAAGGTAAAATTGAGGTTTAGGAAAATATTTATTGAGGTGTTCGTTTTGAAAACGGACGGTGAATTTCAACCTCCACTATCAGCAATCCTGCTTCACATAATAATATTTCCAAGTAGGTATTAGAATAACATAAAAGCATAGCATAGCTTGAAAAGTTTTTGTATGAAGCGTGGCAGAATTTCCGCCATTTTAGGACTTCTTAGGACGATTCTTAGGACTTCCGCCATTTTGATTTTTTTTCTCAAAGTAACGGCCACGCATAAGACCTATATTATCGATAGCTAGTATTAAAACAAACAAATTGCTAATTTTCTATCTCCGAGGGACTTATCAGGGTGTACTTATCGTTCGCCTATATTTCGCCAGTTTAAGGTTTAGGCAAGATTTTCCAGCCTATGAAGATTGTCGCTCCACTGGGCCTGAGAGCACCCTTACGTTTACCGGCTCGCGGTCTCCGCTCAAGAACACGTCTACCCTAAGGACGATCGGTTTTACGGCTACTATTGCCGGCTTTGGCTTACTTATTCTTCAACTCGTCTTCGATGTAATAAATCATGAACTCAAACAGCCATTTCACCCAAACAAATAAAATCAACAGTGCTAAAAATAGTACTTTAACACCCAAGTGCCTCCACCCAAAACTGCGCTCACAAACAGCCAATTCCTACACCCAAACCACATCTATTTCTTCTAACCCCAGACCGTTGTTATGAGGAGAAAAGGCCGATATGTTTATCATATATTTTTTCGTTGGTCATAAAATAAAACCCCTTTTTACGGGCAACCCAATTACTTTTTACGATCTGATGTGCCATGATATCGCTATGATACTGAGATACTTGCCATTTGTACATGTTATACGTTTGTGACCGTTTTTCTTTTTTAATGGTGGCGAATATAAATTTTCATGGCATCTCCTATTTTTGTCGGATTGAAACTTGTAGGTCAAATTTATGGGATCTTTATGGGTTTAGGAGGATATTGTGGTTCGATTATTTGGGAAGTGGATTGTGTAAGATATTTATATCGGAGATTAAAAATGATAAAAGTTCTTTGGCTGGGTATAGGGACGGTGTAATTTATTTGAAAGCCGGAATAACTATTCGATACAATACAGCTTACTACATATTTGTATGATGTAGTTGATACTACTTAAACAAGTAATTACCATCTAAAATGTGAAACGATATTACCCGACTTTAACTTAGGTATATTCATAGAAAGGAGAAGATAAGATACAGTAAAAAAAACGAAAGATGATCGATTTTACTACATTTGACAGGCTAATAGACTGAACTGGCAATCATGTAAATATGTTTATCTACACCCATGCTATAAATCCTCTATAAAAGTATCTGAAACAGTTAGCTTATGGCCAACATTAAAACAGCCAGTGTCATAATAACCATTATAACACCCAAACGGGTGTTATAATGTTGTACTGAATTTCATTATGAAACTCCTTTTAAAAAAAGAACATTGTCTAGCACGTGCGATACACTACCACAGCGCCGTAATTAAAAAAAAAACTTATAGGTTAATTCGAATTCACGTCGTATCCCGCCATTTTTGTTCGATATTTGGATATGAGTATTGCATTATGTACTTTGTTGTTTACAAAAATGAGTGATACAAGCTTTGTGCATTTTAATAATAGTACAATCCAACATGTAAATAATTATATTATTATCTAAGGTTTCTTTGTAATAAATACTCAGCAATTAAACTTTCCATGAATTTACATAGACTTCTTACAACACTACAAAAGGTTTCAGAACCTTTTATGGAGGATTCATTTCATGGATGTAGATAAAGTCTTGTATGCAACTGTACATAATTAGGTATTAAAACACTCATGTGATACTATTATCACACTCGGCTTCGCCTCGTGTGATAAACCCACATTCGTGTTTTAATACCCCTCATTATATTTATTGTGTGAGACTGCACCAACAGACTCACGATGTCCGCGATTACGCGGAGCCCTAATCAAAATAATACTTGTCCAATCGACAAGGGGAACAACTATTAGATACACTTACCATCACGTTGGTACTGGTGATGTGACGTAGTCCCTGGTCACGTCGTATCTGGGTGGGGTGTAAGTGTAAATGTGTTTTGTGTCGTGCATGTAAGTTATGTAGATTCGACGGTATTCCAAGGGACGCCCCACAGCGCGTACCGTCGACTGCCTGGTCAAACCTTCAGATCACACACGTGGCACTTTTCAGTCAATGTCCAACTGAATCTTATCCCGGTTTGCTAACCCAATTGGGGATTTACAATAGTCCAGCACTGAATTTAGGAAGTTACCGGCGTCCAAATGACACAAAGGCCGGCTACATAACCAACAAATTACTCGCGGTCACGACCCAAGGTGGCGAGATTTCTCAATTTTCACTCAATTATCAACAAAATATCAAACACCGATCAAGATTGTATCGGATTAACATTAACTCAAAGTTTCAATCAATAATTACACGAAAACAGCGTGCATCAAAAACAAGAACAACGGAAGCGTGATACTTCCCAATCAAGATCGCACAGACAACCAACGTCATCTCACTGACAACTGAAACGTCAAACGTCAAAAAACTGCGTTCGGAAACTTGTAGGATGAAACACAACAGTTGCATAAATAACTATTAAAAAATACTGGCCATCATCATAATGGTGAAGAATTCTGAAGATAAATCAAACCTGTCATTTAACTCAGCCTACAGCAAATCTGTTCTCCACCTTTCGCGTTGAGTGTGACCAAGCCGAAACAACATCATTACCAATTAAAATACATCATCTATATTATTATTATTATATAAATAAAAACAAAAGGCCTGACTGACTGACTGACTGACTCATCAACGCCCAGCCCAAACCCTTAGACCTAGAAAGGTGAAATTTTGCACAGAGGTTTCTTTTGTAATGTAGACAAGGAATAAGGAAGGATTTTTCGAAATTCAACCCCTAAGGTAGTTAAATAGGGGATGAAAGTTTGTATGAAAGTCCGTCAATTTTAAAGTTAGGATCTTCAAATTTAGTATATAGGCTGATAATTGAAAATTAAGGTACACGTGTCTCAGCGTTTTTGATAATTCTATCCCCAAAGGGTTAAAAAGGGGGATGAAGTTGCGTATGAAAGTTCGTCAGTTTTAAAGTTATGATCTTCAATGTTTAGGCTTACGAATAAAAATAAATCTATACGTGTCTCAGTGTTTTTGATAATTCCACCCCCAAAGGGTTAAAAAGGAGGATGAAGTAGTATAGTTCTTAATTTTCGAAGTAAAAATCATTTATTATCTAGCCGTATGGCTGGAAGCTAACGCAACGGTGCTGTTAGAATTTCAATCCTTAAGGGGGTAACAAGGGGGATGAAATTTTGTTTTTAATTAATGTTCTTTATTTTTTAAGTTAACATTCACTAATAATTCGGCTTACGGTTGAAAACTAACACAACGTACATTGTTGATGTTTTTTTTTAATTTCAACCCACAAGGGTGTGAAAAGGGGGATGAAGTTTGAAGCTAAATTTAACATATATGACATATCAATACATAGCCCAAACCGCTGGGTCTACAGATTCCAAATTTGGCAAGTAGGTTCCATATGTGGTTTAGGGGTGCATTTTGAAGGGGTTTTTCAAAATTCACCGTCTAAGGGGGTGAAACAGGTTTGTTGTACGGGGAAACAAGATTAGTTAGACTATTATATTAGTATTGTAGTAGTGTTAGTTAGTATGTCACAGGGGTACTCCTATTGATAAATGAGTAGAAACGGGTTTCAGGTTTTTTCAAACTTCAACCCCTAAGAGGGGGAAATGGGGTGACAAAGTTTGAAAATCAACATGGTTAATGTTTGTATGGTGTATCGGGTCGGGTCATCGGGTGTATTACAAAAACAACGATTTTAAGCTTTTAATGTGGCGGACCTGAAATACCAGCATGCAGCATGTTGGGATGCGATGGGGTTGAAATGTCTAAAAATCAATACGGGTGTCAATTCCGAGATTATCAGGGGTGCTGATTACGAATATGGCATTTATTTTGAGATCCAGATGTCGGATCGACTTCTATAGAGGGTTATTGTTGATTTATTGTGATGATTGTGATAACGATGATGATGATTTTGATAACGATGATGATGATTGTGATAACGATGATTGTGATAGTGATTGTGATAAAGATGATGATGATTGTAAAAATGATGATGATGATTGTGATAACGATGATGATGATTGTGATAACGATGATTGTGATAACGATAATTGTGATAGTGATTGTGATAGTGATAGTGATTGTGATTGTGATTGTGAGATAGTGATTGTGATAGTGATTGTGATTGTGATAGTGATTGTGATAGTGATTGTGATAGTGATTGTGATAGTGATTGTGATAGTGATTGTGATAGTGATTGTGATAGTGATTGTGATAGTGATTGTGATAGTGATTGTGATAGTGATTGTGATAGTGATTGTGATAGTGATTGTGATAGTGATTGTGATAGTGATTGTGATAGTGATTGTGATTGTGATAGTGATTGTGATAGTGATTGTGATAGTGATTGTGATAGTGATTGTGATAGTGATTGTGATAGTGATTGTGATAGTGATTGTGATAGTGATTGTGATAGTGATTGTGATAGTGATTGTGATAGTGATTGTGATAGTGATTGTGATAGTGATTGTGATAGTGATTGTGATAGTGATTGTGATAGTGATTGTGATAGTGATTGAGATAGTGATTGTGATAGTGATTGTGATAGTGATTGTGATAGTGATTGTGATAGTGATTGTGATAGTGATTGTGATAGTGATTGTGATTGTGATTGTGATTGTGATAGTGATTGTGATAGTGATTGTGATAGTGATTGTGATAGTGATTGTGATAGTGATTGTGATAGTGATTGTGATAGTGATTGTGATAGAGATAGGGATTGTGATAGTGATAGTGATTGTGATTGTGATTGTGATTGTGATTGTGATGGTGATTGTGATAGTGATTGTGATTGTGATAGTGATTGTGATTGTGATAGTGATTGTGATTGTGATTGTGATTGTGATTGTGATTGTGATTGTGATTGTGATTGTGATTGTGATTGTGATTGTGATTGTGATTGTGATTGTGATAGTGATAGTGATTGTGATAGTGATTGTGATTGTGATAGTGATTGTGATAGTGATTGTGATAGTGATTGTGATTGTGATAGTGATTGTGATTGTGATTGTGATTGTGATTGTGATTGTGATTGAGATTGTGATAGTGATTGTGATAATGATTGTGATGGTGATGGTGATGGTGATCGTGATTGTGATAGAGATTGTGATAGTGATTATGATAGTGATTGTGATGGTGATGGTGATTGTGATTGTGATAGTGATTGTGATAGTGATTGTGATGGTGATGGTGATGGTGATTGTGATAGTGATAGTGATTGTGATAGTGATTGTGATAGTGATTGTGATAGTGATTGTGATAGTGATTGAGACAGTGATTGTGATAGTGATTGAGACAGTGATTGTGATAGTGTTTATGATAGTAATTGTGACAGTGATTGTGACAGTGATTGTGAATAATTGTGATAGTGATAGTGATTGTGATAGTGATAGTGATTGTGATGGTGATTGTGATGATTATAATTGTGATGATTATGAAATTTGGCACATATATAGCTTATAACCTGGTTTAACATGTAGGATACTATTTATCCCTTCAGTATGATCCTATGGGACAGTTACCAAACTTCACGCGGGCGAAGCCTTGGGCAACAGCTAGTCATTACATAAAAAGAAAAAGAACAGCACAAAAATTAAAATTCATTTCTCATTTATACACAAACGGAAAAACAACCACTGATAATACAGCAGCTATTAAAAATTCACAAAACCTCCTAGTGCATAATTCAGAATACTTTTGTGCGTTGGTCCATATTTTTACCCAGTATTCATTAATTACACCTGTAGGAACAGTTTTTAGTACTTTCTAGGTGCAATGAATCATTTTTATTGTCTCTAGTTTGTTTTCAACCGGCAATAAGGTCTTCCTGGTTCTTTTTAAATATATTGCATTTAGTTTTTCTACGCTTTCTTTTAAAGGATATTAGAAAATGTAGCGTTTTGTTTTCGAAATTGCAGTAAGGAGAACGTTTAATGGAGTGACTTTTTTTCAAAGAACATGGATTAAGTTTATGTAGTTTTGTCTTCATTAGTAGTGTTTTGATTTCGACTGTCTTGGTATGGTCATGTTGTGGTGAGGAGGGATGAATCGCATGTGACTAAAAGAGTAATGAATATAAATGTTGATGGATCGAGAGGGAGAGGAACATAAAAGAAAAGATGGATGGATTGTGTGAGGAATGATATGAAGGAAAAAATAAATAAATGATAGCGTGATGATTGACAGGGGAGATTTTTTTTTTTGGGAAAAGCCGCCACAAGATTCCCAAACCACTGTAACTCCTGAAAGTCAGAATCAACAGTGGCGACCACCAGAAAAGCGTCGAGACAATGAAGCTCGACAAAGTCCCAGAGAATGAATCTAACTGTCTTGGATCCCGCAACGAAATAATCAGAAAAGTATAGCGGAGGAGGAGGAAAAAAAAGACAGGGGAGAATGGAAGAAAAAAAATGTATTTCCGACCCCAAATAACATGAAACAAGGAAGATAAAGATGATGAGCAGTGTCTCGATTTCATTGAATCCCGCGATTATGATACTGTTCCTCTTAGAAAGGAGTTTTTGTCCCGAAAGTAGTAACGTTATCATATTATGCTTACCATGCTTATGTTTTGCTTCTTCCATATTTTTATCAGCACAACCATTTCGTGAATAGATCAAACCGTGGTAAAAATATTATTTAGACGTCTAAGATTTTAATTGAAGAATTTTCTTCTTTGATACTTTCTGAGGTTCTAAAGTAAGTATTGTGATACCTAACCATATTGATTTACTTTAACAACAATATTGAGAAAAGTTAAAACGTCTTTATTTAAGCAGAATTTAGCAAGACTGCAATCATGACCAATTATTCCCTTTAAAATTTTAGAAGAATAGTGTAACAAATGTTTCTGTAACTTTGAACATAATGAACACATTTACCAGAGAAATTTTGCGAGACTTTACAAGAGCTTCAATTTGCTCATTCCTTGCAGTTGATTCATAGAACTTGCAAGTAACTGCAACCATTTTGTTTGATTGCCTCATTGCGCTTGTTGTACAAAAGAGATGTTTCAGAAGTTTTGCGCAATACAACTAGCAAAACTGCACTCATAAATACTGTTTTACATAGACGCTCACCCTTGAATAAAAATAGCTGAAAGGGCAAGGTAAGCAAGGCTTGAGAGGTCAGTCCTTGGATTAGTCTGTAACATATTATCAAGGTCTCTCCGTGACTCGAAAAGCACGTAAAGCAAGCGTGGTGCCGGCTGTCATTCGTGGATGATCTCAATTGTTTATGGGTCGAAAAAACCCGAAAGTCTGACAACCTGTCTAGCCCAGGGGTTTTGTAATACCATGTTTGTCAGATAGGCAGTCGCTCTATTATAAAATACTGGTATTCAGCTGAAACTAGTTTGACTGTAAGCCGACTCAAACATAGATGGGGTTTTCCCCATCTATGTTTGAGTCGGCTAGACGTGGAAACGATCTGTCATTTGTTTGAGATCTCCACGCACACATAGACATGTTTCACGTACAGTAAGTGCACGCGGACTCGCGACTGTCATTTGTTTGAGATCTCCACGCACACATAGACATGTCTCACGTACAGCAAGTGTAAGCGCACTCGCGACTGTCATTTGTTTGCGATCTCCACGCACACATAGATATTCTTCACGGTACAGCGAGTGCAGACTTTCATTTGTTTGGGATCTCCACGTACACATTTATAAATGTGTACACACGTTTCACGAACAGCGAGTGCTAGCGCACTCGCGACTGTCATTTGTTTGAGATCTCCACGCACACATAGACACGCTTCACGTACAGTGAGTGCAAGCGCACTCGCGACTGTCATTTATTTGAGATCGTTCTACGTACACGTCTAAATGTTCGTGCGCATGTTTTAGCTCGTTGCATGAAACTGACCTTCTGTGCTTATTTATTTTGAGCTACGAGTTTTCAAAGACAGCTTCATGTGGTCCTTTGTTCTAATCCTTATTTGGGTTCAGTGATCTTTGCCTTTTCTGTAAGGTCATTGTTAGTACAAGAGTACTTTGGTATCGAGGGCAATATGGTAATTTGCTTGGACTTGCGTAATACTGTCGTTAGGTGAATACCAGAATGGAACAGGGATGGCGAACCTTCTTACAGCTACTATATGTACCTTACTATGTACTACTATTATGTAGTATTATGCACCTTATTACATCTACTACTATGTAACTGCCTCGTTAGTCTAGTGGTCGCAAACACGACTGTTGAGCATGAGGTTCTTAGTTCGATTCCCAGGTCGGGCAAAGTGACATTGGGTTTTTCCATCAGGAATTTTTCAGTAGCAGCTACGGAGTCTGAATTTGCGCCCGGTTGATGGCAATAGGCTAACGCCCATGGAACATGGAACATGGGACTTAAACATAACTGGTGAAATGTGGGTGTACTATTAGGTAGACCTCTGCATAACCAGACAGAAATTCATATTTATTGCTATTTACTTAAGGCGACTACAGTGATGGTTTAAACTTCGTTTGAAATACTGTTAGAATAAAGTTCTAATCAGCTTGCACTACAAAGTGGTTGTTACGTCAGTCACTGCTGGCCGAATAGTGCGATATGAGTGGTTTTTTGCAAAAAATCTATTGATCGCACTAAAAAAATAAAACACTATCAGATTAATATGTTGCTTGTAGAATTATTTGCCAAAAAATCAGAATGATCGCATGTATTTTAGTATGGTTTTTACTCGTTAAAATATTTTTTTAGAGATAAGTTCGTAATTTTTTTGTATCGAATTTAATTAGTTGTACCTATTATGTTTTCAAAACACTATCATACTAGCAAATTTTAATCTTGAAGAATATCATATATTTTTCTAGTTTTGTTTATTGCAGTGAATCATACGCTTTTTTGCATTATAAAACTCGCGTTTAGCTCCTCTAGCGTTAAGAGTTATGTAAAATCAGTCGCTTTTTGAGAGGTCATTTTAATGTGGTTGTAAACTAGTTTTTGTTGTAATGGAATTTGAACTTTTTCAACTATGATATTGAGTTTTTGGTTCCAAAACATGGTTATTTAAAATACAGAATTCAAAATTCCTATTCCAGTTTTAAACGCACAGTCGATCACGGTTCCTTGGTAACACTTTGACCTTTGTAGTACGTAGTTTCGAATAGAATAAGAGGCCAGCTTTCATTGGTTTTGTTATCATTGCATAAACTCGACGTTAAAAATTAATTCACTGGCTTTCTCTCCAATCATCTATTGTGTAGTTCTTAAATTCTATTAATTGCTTGAATCTCTAAAGCCTTTTAAACAATCTCTTGAAAAGTTTTGTCATCGAGAGTTTGTACAAAATTTATATTTTACAAATCTTCGTTTAGTGTCTAAGTAATAGCAACCATTATTTAGTAATTGTTCATTGTTAGTTTTAATTTGTTTCTATAATAGAATTTGAACAATTAGGTTTGAAAAGTTTTCGTCTGATTGTTCTATATTGAAATTTTAATACATTTCTTTTGTTAGGCAGAATAATATTGAATAAATGAAACTTCTATCATATAATTACATTATTATATTTTTTATTTATTTAACTAGCGGTTGCCTGCGACTTTCGTCTTGGTGAAATTATTATGTAAATATTTTTTCCTTAATTATAAATAAATAAATATCGCTGGACATTGCACAGAGCGCCATCTTGTGCCACACTAAGCAACGAGGCTTGTGTCGTGGACACCAGATAGTTGATATACTACATAGATACTTTTTGTTTATAAACACATACCTACTTATTATACATCCATGACTCTGAAACAAATGTCCATGCTCGTCACACAAACATTTGCTCCTACCGGGATTCGAACCCAGAACCCTAAGAACGTAAGGAAGCCTCACTACCGCTGCGCCAGTCGGGTCGTCGGGTCGTCAATCGAATTAATTATTTTACGTTTTACAGTATTCGAATATAACATCATAATATAACATCACGCCTGTAATCCCCAAACGGTTGGGCAGAGGTGTACTTATAGTACACCCACATTTTAAGTCCCATGGGCATATTGCCATTAACTGGGCCAAAATCCAGACTCCATAGCTGCTACTGAGAAAATCCTAATGAAAAACACAATAACACTTTGCCCGGCCCGGGAATCAAACCCATGACCCCATGCTCAGCAGGCACGCTTTAACGATACAGTTTATTACAGTACAGTATTCTATGAAAAGCTAATCTGTTAAAACAGAATAATCAATTTCATCGGTAGGAAAAGAAGATTAAACTAAAGTCCATTACAACATTTTAACGATACTCCAAACTGTTGTTTGATTTGAAATCGATAATGTAGGCACAGACCAGCACATCAGACTACCCGGAATTGTAAAATTTTCCCAATGAACCTTGATCCTAATGCTTTAGCAATAAAGTTGAAAATCTATTAAAGAAATTTGACAGACTGTATTAGCTTGATGTGCTGGTGTAAGTACTTGACCTACTTTTAATATTCATTTGATAGCCTTTCCCATTTTAAAATTATTATTAAGTGCCAGTTTGACAAACACATACAATAAAATAGTGTCCCAAATGACCGTGTTTAAGTTCCTAATATAAATTAAATATTACGTCGAGTATTAGAAATGTAATAAAGAAGTATGGACGAAAAAGAGATGCTCCATCATCATGTGCCTAGCCTTTTTCCAACTATGTTGGGGTCGGCTTCTATTCGACTGCCTATCTGACCTCCACAACCCAGTTAGTACCGGGTAATGCGATACCACTTGGTAAGACCGGTTGTCAGACTTTTTGGGCCACTGACTACCTGTAACGACTGTCAAAGATCTACGAATGACAGCCGGGACCAACAGCTTAACGTGCTTTACAAGGCACGGAGGAAACTCGGTATGTAAGTATGGTCACCCATCCACAGACCAACCTTGGCAAGCACGGCTTAACCTAAAGATCGACCCGAGCGGCTGTTATTATTTAGTCACGAGCTCCTCAAGAAGGAGATATGCTGCGCTGATCCCAAATGAATAGGGATTAGGGCAAGAGAATGATAATGTATGAGACAACAATAACAACAACAACAACAGCCCATAACGTCCACTGTTGGACATAAGCCTCTCCCATGATGGGAGGAATTTGCCGTAATCTCCACGCTTGGCAGGCGGATTGGAGATTGCAGTGATGAAAGACTAACAGAAAACGCTGCTGCCCATTCTCTGGTCTACGGAGGCACAAGGTGTTCTGCCTCAGACATTAGTCGCCTTATACGACACCCGTGAGTGTAATGGGTTGGTTCTATTCTACTCTGCCGGATACCACACGGCTAATATGCTATGCTGACCCCAAATGAATTGGGATAAGAGATTGGAATTTCACTCCTTGTATTTAGCCAACTTTTTGTAGTGGTATATTACTTATGGTGGTTCTACACATAATTTATTTATTATAAGGCTTCTCAGCAATGAGTACACTGTTACAATTATAATTTGAACTTTGCAAACTTAAACTTAACATAATTATTTTGAATTAATAATTCTGTTTGTCAACAGGTAAAATATGCTCCTAAAGTGAAGATGTTCATCAAATCTGGTGCAAATGGGAAGATTCCAGAAGGGGATGACGTCGTTATAGGTAAAGTTGATTTATGGTTTCTACTAGCTTATACGCGGCTTCGTCCTCGTGGACTTCAATAAATTGTCCCAAGGGATCATACTATTGAGATAAAAAGTATCCTATGTGTTTATCTAGGCTATAAACTATCTGAGTGCAAAATTTTATCTAAATCCGGTTAGTAATTTTTGCGTGAAGTAGTAAAAAATATCCTTACATCAACATAAACTTTTAGTAAGTAGGATAAATAGGACGTAGGAAGTAGGATGTGACAATCAATCATACACTCATGGACTTAAAGTGCCTTTTTAAATGACCCTAAAGTACATACGTACTTAAATTTTATCGCTTGATTGTTGTGTTGGAAAGCCATTAAAAGCGCTTCATCAACTATTGTCAAAGACTACATTATCTAATATTAAATAATCAATGTGACGCATCAATAGTTTGGAAGTAATTTAGTTTAGTTTATTTTCTACACACAAATTTTAGCTTTAGGTACTGTTTACACATTACCGTTTTGCGTTGTTTAAGTGTAATAGGAGCTCGTGGCTAAATAATAACAGCCACTCGGGTCGATCGTTAGGTTAAGCCGTGCTTGCCTAGGTTGGTCTGTGGATGAGTGACCACCCATTACATACCGAGTTTCCTCCGTGCCTCTGAAAGCACGTTAAGCCGTTGGTCCCGGCTGTCATTTGTATAGATCTTTGACAGTCGTTAGGTAGTCAGAAGCCCAAAAAGTCGGACAACCAATCTTACCAAGGGGTATCGTATTACCCGGTACTAACTGGGTTGTGGAGGTCAGTTTGGCAGTCGCTCCATGTAAAATGCTGGTATTCAGCTGCATCCAGTAAAACTGGAAGCCGACCCCAACATAGTTGGGAAAAGGCTAGGCAGGCGAAGTGTATTGCTTCTTTTATTTTTTTTAATAAGGTCTAGTACTTCAAAGTGTCCTACTTAATTATAAATGCAAAAGTTTGTGAGGACGGATCGATGGAAGTTTTTTACAATTTCACGCAAAAACTTACTGACCGGATTTGAATGAAATTTGAGACACAGATAGTTTATGACCTGTAATAGCACATAGAATTATTTTTATGCCCGTTATACGATCCCGAGAGGCAATAGGGAATATGCACGTAATTTTTTCTTCACTTAAATCAATAAAATACAGTACTATCAACCCAAGAAAACTATTAAAAGTTAAGTTCAACTACTGCTTGTCGCTTAAAAATAATATTAAACTCCTGCAATTTTCTATGACAGTTGAAACGTCCGTAGCTGTCGCGACCATGATGTGACGTCATTTATCACAATCTGCATTGTTTACATGAAATTTTTTGCCCTTAATACAATAATTTTACTAATTGTGTGTACTTTAATCAAGTAAAAATTTCAATAACAATATTATAATAAAATTTTAGTGAAACTTTTCAAATAGAAATGTTTTTTGACACAGACTTTGACGTCACTACCGGCGTTATTGAGGACGACGCGTTTTAAGAGTGCGTTCCGTTTCACCAAAAACATGCTAGGTACATAAAACAGTAAATTGGAAAATAAGTGATGTAATTAGCAACTTAAACACGTGTACCAGAATGTTTTATAGGCCAATACTCGTACAAGGCATTTTTAATAAATAAAATGAGTTCTGTATTTTTATTATTATTCATGCATATTCCCTATTATCGAACTCAGCATCTCTAATTGCAGCATGTTTTAATATAAAATATTATTTCAACAGCTTGCAGAGCCGATGCAAACCCATCCAACCTAACGTACAAGTGGTTCTTGAATGAAAAACTCATCGAGGGAAATACCACTGAATTGGTAAGCAATATGAACCATTTTAAACACTTATATTTGTAGGTAAATATAAAAAATATATAAGACTGCCTCGTTGATCGAGTGGTCGCAACCGAGACTGCTAAGCACGAGGTCCTGTGTTCGATTCCCGTGTCGGGCAAAGTGTTATTTTATTATTCTATCAGGAATTTCTAAGTAGCAGTCACGGAGTCTGGATTTGTGCCTTGTTGATAGCAATAGGCTTGCCCCTTATTACCTGGGACTTAAACATAACTGGCAAAATGTGGGTGTACTATTAAAATTAATAATTTTATTATATAATAAAAATTTTGTACACCTCTGCCTAACCCTTCTGGGATTACAGGCGTGATGTTATCTAAAAACATTTGAATGAAAACAGTAATTTTAATAAAACTAACTAGGTAGATAGTAGATGATGATTATGATTTTACAAAACTTTAAGAAAAATTAGAACAAAAGCAACATAAATAATAAGAATTATAGAAATGACTAAACTAGACAATGGTGTCGATTCTGTTGTGCACAAACTAAACTTTAATTTAGCCTATTGCTATCTTTTACTAAAAGGCAGTGCGACAAACGAACAGATATAGCTATGAACTAAGTTAGAGATGTCAAACTAGTTTATACTTTGCACTTCACCATGTTTTTAGTCGACATGTTTTTACGTGCACCCTTCATTTGTAGGGAAATATTAGTTCCAACTAAATTTGACAGCTCTAAATTACGTCCGTCTCTTTCTCGTTTTATTGGAGAGAAAAAGATAGCAATAGCTTAAATAAAGTTTAGTTTGTGTATAACAGAATCTACACCAATAGCAATGAATGTAATAACACGATAAAAAAAGATATTTTCAATTTTGACGTTTTGTAATGTGTGCCCATCCCTAGGAAAAGGTTTAGAATGAGTACATACAATATTTATTTTTCCAACAGAAAATATACAACATTACAAGAAAATACCATGACGCAACAATCAAATGCATTGTCTTCAATGACGTTGGAAACAGCGAAGAAATAGAGACGCTTGAAATTACATGTAAGTACAAGAAAATATTATAATATTTTGAAGACGAGCTTTTACATACAAGTATAAATATAATCAAAGAGGTGAAAACGGTGCAGGGAAAATGCTTGCTCGTCACAAACCTAAATGTGAAATCTTCCTTTTTAGATGCACCAACATTCAGAAATCTGCCAAAAGACGTGGAAGCCGAAGTAGGTACTACCGTCACTCTGAGTTGTGATGTCGATGGTTACCCGCCTCCGGAGATCAGGTGGCTGCATCATGAAGAAGACCAGATGATTGTAAGTATAATTTTATGATCATTTTTATCATAGTCATTCTAGTGCTCTTTTCTCATAGGCTCTTTCCTATTAGGTTATGGTAAGAGCAGTAGTTTGTGTAATTTATTTCATCATCAGTGAAGGAAAACATCGTGAGGAAACCGGCATGTCCTAGAACCAAAAATTCGAAGACATGTGACATCTACCAACCCGCACTATGCTCGCGTGGCCATTCCCTGAGAAGGCCTTTGTCCCAACAGTAGAAACATTATAGGCTGAGTATGCATTATCTAAGCGCAGTTCGTCTTATTCTTTCATTTACCTGTAACATCAGATTGTTCGAGCAACAATGTATCAATCAGACCCACGATCCACCTTTTCTGCTTTATGTTCATTAAAATGCGTCAATTTAGAATGTTTTATCTACGATCTAGGAAAGCATCAGCTCAAAGCAATTTGACTCAGATTCAGTAGATATATTACTGCATCAGTCTTTAAGATTCTTTTAACCTGCATAATAAAGTTATTCTTATTTTTAGCAGAATCATTTTGAAACTAAATAAATATTGGAAGCCACCAGTGGGCGTTCTCCATTACATTTTTCCAGAGAGATTCTATTTTTAGCATTTTCCTTCGAAGTGCTCACTTCGGCATTTCTCGGGACTTATTTGATACCTTCTAAAGCTCTAAATTGATTCATTGTGTGGGTTTCCGTCCCGAAATCATTAATGTTTTTTTAGAAATAAAATATTACCTCGTCCGTCAAATAGTTATTTCAAGCGACTCTTGAGCTTGGGTTATTACTGTAGATTCCCGGATTTGTACCTTTTGGGTATTTCCATAAAATCATAATCAATCAAAATCAAAGCATTTATTTCAAGATGGCTAGTTACAGGCACTTTTGAATTGTTGAAACAAAAACAACAACGAAATGTAGCTACAGTCCCAGTCACAAGACATATGACTGTATAACTGAGAAAGTACTGTAGTTGCCCTTTCCTTAGCGTAGATCTCTATGGAGAAGAACTGGCAAGAAACTCCATGGACACTCTTTTAAATAAGGCCACAGTCGTCTACTAAAAAGAGAGTTAAAGACTAATGATCATGACTGATTCGTTAGCCTAGTAGCCGCAAGCTCCACTGCTGGGCATGAAGTCATGCGTCCGATTCCTCAGTTATTTATCGAGGGTTTTCAGGAATTTCTCAGTAGCAGCCTGAAGACTAGATCCGTGACAATCCTGTTAATATTATCAAAATATTCTCGATCGCGACTTAAACATGACTGTTGAAATGTGGGTGTACAATAAATACACCTATGTCTAACCTTCTGGGGAAATTTAGGCGTGATACTATGTCAAGTTATGCAATAGGATTGCTACACTTACAACTTAAGTAACGAAATGTAGGTGTACTGGTACATATCTGTCCAACTACTTTGGGAAATAAAATCTTGCAGTAATATTCTAGAACCCAAATACAGTAAAAACTACAGACCAAAAACGCACGAACCAACAAAAGAATTCTCAATTAGAAGCGTAACAAATGTCCAAAAATAACCGACGGAATGAAACCCGTATAAAGTCAGTTGGTCATGAGTAATTATTTAACGTACTGTATACAAAAGTTTTGTGTGAAATCGATGACCAAAGCGATGTTGTGGACAATTTCATACCGAAAGTTTCACCGTTAGCTTGTGGATTATTAGTTATGTGGTATTTGGGTTTTCGCTGTGGTTTGAATTATGATTGTTCAACGAGGTGCTATTGTTTTTATATCTTGCACATTTTCACCTTCATTGACTTTCTGTTGAACTCCCATTACCTGCCTGGCTTTTTCTTGTATTCTCCCTTCGATTCCTCACACAATACATAATTTCTTTGGTCCTCATTTTTCTCTCCATCCATCCATTTATATTCATCATTGATTTAGTCTTGCCATTGTTGTTGTGTACTCTATTTCAAAATCGTTGTTTTAAGGGTCAATAGGTAGATCTTAAAGATTAATGTTATTATTATAATGCTCACCTATAGAAGCAGGCAAAGCATCCAAAAAAAAATAGCTACTATACTTTACATTGTTGGGTCCACTTTGTTCACATTATACAAAATGGCAACACTCGTTTTTTGTAACATCTTCTTCTTTAGTTCAATAGTTTGTCTAAATACAGGAATTTAAAAACTAGTTAGTCACAGTGCTCCAAGGCATATGCCAAGAACTGCGTTACTAATTACATATTTTTAACGGCTCAAACATAACAGGTTTCGCTAGAAGCAATACCATACAATGTATTCTTAGTATTTTGTCAATTTCAGTCCTACCAACTCCTTCGAGGCACATTTTATCATACTAGTGCTTAGGGTCGTCACTTATCTTGTATTTGGCTTGCCAAATATCTTGATTCTTGGCCATTTACTACGCTGCCTTATAAGATAGCCACTTTTTTTTTTCGGATGGCAAATCATCAAATGACTCCTCCCGCTCTGGACGGAGCAGGAGAGAGTGTCAGAATTTTACTGACAAATCCATCCATGTTCCTTCATCACCCTTTGTGTTCCGGGTCCACGGTATCTCTTTCGTACAGTCCCGCAATTCCGGCAGACATCGGTCCTTGCGGACCCCTTCCTTTTGCTGACTCTCTTTGAGGCGCGCGTGGAACACGAACGTGCCGTCGACAAGGCCTGTCGTCATGAGATGGATGGATGGCGAGCTAGCCCATAGCCCACCATCCACAGGCCCGATAAGGTAGCCCCTCAACTAGGATAATCAGGTCTGTCCACCGCTTGAATCCCACTGCTCCCTGCCAAATTGCTTTAACTGGCAATCTCCTGCCTTTTTCACTAACCAGTCAGGGTTGACACATCATGTTGCTTCTTCTATACTTCTTCAGTAGTCATCATTTCTTCTGACATGACTACTCTGAGACTTAAGTATCCACACCCTTTATTTCTTTCCCGTTATATTCTTCAAACAGTCCATCTATAGGTTTTTCCTCATTTTCTACTCCTTTTCTCCCTAATTGGCTAAATTAATGTACACGAAAATCTATTTCGGTAACAGGTTTTGTTTTATCAATATCTATACCATATCCAATTATATCTCCAATATTAGGTGGAACTGTACCAGTATCAATATCGTGTCCTAATTGTTTGGCTCTACCAAAAGTTATTTCATTTGTGGTATTTACTTTGTGTACACGAATATTGGAATTGTTTTGTCCGTTAGAATTTTGGTCGTAAAAATCTGGAATGTTTTTTTTTTGTGAAGAGCGTTTAGTAAAACATGTTCCTTTTCATTGTTGTTACCAAATGTTTCAAATTTAGAATTACTTTTCCGTAAAAAAATGTTTTCGAAAGCCAGACATATTTACAGATCTGTTTTCCAATTGTGGGTAGCCGGAACAGAATGTTTAGTTTTACGTCCGAAAACTAAACGTTATGTTCCAAAAATATATGATTATATATTTCGTCTACAAAATCCGAAACTACCCCGGGGCAATCTCATTACTTACTGTACTACACATAACTTTGTCTGTGGGCGTCACGGCCGCAGCTTTATTACAAACTTGTCATATCTCTGAGAGAATTGTACTAACAAGGCATGAGATAGCCCTGTTTGTCTGAATTTAGGTCTCGTTGTGAGTCCAGAATTTTAATTTAGTTTTGTTTAAGTGTTTTGAGTTGTACTACAATAATAATAACTAAAATAATCTTATTGTTGACCACACACACATCACACACACACACACACACACACACACATCTCCAAAAGTCTTAAAGAATGTTGGCACAATATTATGCCACAAAATATTTGAAAAGAAATCTTTTACGGATCCATAGTACGACCGTGCTGCAATTCGATAAGTTGCTTACGCAGATAGAATATGAAAAATCAAATATTTAATTATTTCTGGCCTATTTTTGGTTTTGTCTGGCTGCCAGAGCCTACCTTAAAGCTCGCTAAAACCAGTGCTGAAAAAGTGTCCATACGGCTGTGGAAATTGTCACTGGCAGACACTGCCAAAAATCAAGTATGAAGGTGTCCAAGTCCAGATTTGCGTCCACCATTTGATTGGCCCGCACCGGATTACTGATAACTAGCGGACGTCACGCGGTTTCACCCGTGTAGTTCCTGTTATCGTGGGAGTACGGGGATAAAATATAGCCTATGTTACTTGCTGTTAATGTAGCTATCCATTGCTGAAATATTTTTTTGAATCGGTCCAGTAGTTTTTAAGTTTATTCGTTCCATACAAAAAAAATATTTTCCTCTTTATAATATTATTAGTTCACTTAACTAAACTTTAAAAGTTACTTTTTAAGTTACCTTTCTAGTTCTACGTTTTTGTTCCAAGTATTTACCAAAATATTTTGTCCACAGCGAGTTGGAAGAACAGCTAATCTGACTCTAACGTTAGACACACATACTTCTGGCCGGTACCTTTGCAAAGCTAGCGTCGACGGATACACTGAAATAGAAGCTGAAGCATCAGTTTTTATCAAAGGTAAGTGAAACCTTAAGATAAATTGAATAAGGTCTAGATTCATATTTAATTATAGCCTAGAGAAGGAGTATTATGTTGCCAGAAATCTGTAGAATCCTGGAACTGAAATTGGTTTATAATTATGGTACACTTGACGTCATACAAGTTGAATAGAACGTTACGATCGAACGTTAGGGTCTATTTTTGCTTGAAGATTAATGTGACAGATAGTAGGTGTTTTTGTCAAAAGTAAAGAATTACAAAGAGGACAATACAATCCTCACACAATTGTTGAAAAACCACTACAACACCGTTGTTATCTGATTCTAATGTAGATTCTAAGTCAATAACTTCGATAGAAAGTCCTAAATTCTAACAATACTTCAAACATGAATACAGCAGGCATTTCAGGTGAAGTCAGTCTGTTCTTAGTTTTCCATTCGATAAAATAACACATTCAGAGAGTCACGACTTTCTCGAAACTAAAAACAGGGCAATACTTTTGCGAATCGCAAACTTTCAAAGAAATACCAATGTCATACTCAGAAATAATGAAAGTAAAGGAATCGGAATCAAATTATACTTATCAGAAACTATCAATTAGCTGCAACGTGACCCACATAAATTCTATGCAGAGGAAATAATTGGTAACCAACTCCAATTTGTCGCGTTACAGCCATTTTAAACAACTGTCAAAGAGTGACAGTAGTGATTTAGAGCGTGTATCAGAAATATAACATAACATAACATCACGCCTGTAATCCCCGAAGGGTTAGGCAGAGGTGTACCTAATAGTACGCACACATTTCGCCAGTTATGTTTTAGTCCCATGTTGTAGGGGGCGAGCCTATTGCCATCAACCGGGCGCAAATCCGTGACTGCTACTGAGAAATACCTGATGGAAAAACCCAATAACTCTTTGCTCGACCTGGGAATCGAACCCAGTACCTCATGCTCAGCAATCGCGCACTATACACTTACTACTAAACATCATCTGCCTAGCCTTTTCCCAAGTTTTATTGGGGTCGGCTTCCAGTCTAACCGGATGCAGCTGAATACCAGTATTTTTTTACATGGAGCGACTGCTTCTGGCCTCCACAACCCAGTTAGTACTGGGTAATACGATACCCCTTGGTAAGACTGTTGTCAGACGTTTTGGGCCACTGACTACCTGTAACGACTGACTGACAGCCGGGGCCAACTGCTTAACGTGCTTTCCGAGGCACGGAGGAAATTCAGTATGTAATGGGTGGATACCCATCCACAGAACAACCTAGGCAAGCACGGCTTAACCTAAAGATCGACCCGAGCGGCTGTTATTATTTAGCCACGAGCTCCTCCACTTACTACTACTACTACTACAACAGCCCATAACGTCCACTGCTGGACATAAGCCTCTCCCATGTCGGGAGGAATTTGCCGTAATCTCCACGCTCGGCAGGCGGATTGGAGATCGCAGTGATGAAAGACTAACAGAAAACGCTGCTGCCCATTCTCAGGTCTACGGAGGCGCAAGGTGTTCTGCCTCAGACATTAGTCGCCTTATACGACACCCGTGAGTGTAATGGGTTGGTTCTATTCTACTCTGCCGGATACCACACGGCTTACTACTAAACATAACATAATATATTCCAAAAACTGTATAAATTCTAGTTAAGGCTACTTAATTTTCCTACAAATGTATAATTGTATGTTTCTATAGAAGACTCGTTTCGTACGAAATGCTTTCTTTCATAAAAAATAAATGAATTCCACCCTTGGGCTCGTACGTTGAATAGCTCACACATTTCTAATGAAGGACCCTACTATTTTCCTTCGCTGTAATTAATTATTTTATTACGGATTCATATAATATGGTAAGATCAAAGATCTGTTAAAGTTATTAGGTTTTGTGCTTTTATTTTTAAGTTTGTCTAAAAGTATGTTTAGTGTTTTTTAGTGAGAAAAAATAAAGACTAATAAAATGAATAAAAGTCTGAAAACGAAAATTCACCATCAGCAACGTGATTTAGAACGTGGAGGTTGGCATAAAGAGAGGCCTAGCCCAACAGTGGGTGAAGTCAGAATATTCATGATTATGATGAAGGTGATCAATGCTTTTGCTTTCGCTATAAGAGAAGAGCCTTTGCCTTGCAATGAGACAACTATAAGCATAATATTAAAAAAAAATATTATAAAAACTATAGAAGAAGCTAAAAAAAAAGGATTGAGTTATACCGGATGACTTTTTTATCACTTTCAAAAAATATGGGTATATTATGTAAAACGGAGTAAAAGCTTATGGCATACCTAGTTTATTTTTTATTTTTTCCACAGCTTAGAAAAAAAATTATCCATCATCAAAAAACGCTACAAATTTCAAGTAAACTTTTCATATTAGAACAAAGAAAGAGAAATTTTGAAAAAAAAAATCAAAAATTTCGAATTTTGAATTTCGAATTTTTTTGATTTTTTTTTCGAAAAAAAATTAATAGAACTAACTAAGTATGCCATTTGCTTCTACTCCGTTCACCTATTATACCCATTTTTTTGGAAAGTGATAAAAAAGTCCCCTGTATAAAAATAAAGTTATGAAATGAAAATATAGACATGTAAGTTAAGTTTGATTAGTAAATTAACATGACTTTAATCATTTTTAGAAACAATTTCTCTAATTGGATAACAATTATAAGAACACAGCAATTACAATTTTAATAATTCATCCGATAATAATCGTGGTCATATGAGCTGAATTCTAATTTATATTCAAGTTTAATTTTCAGTTCGCTTATGGTACTAATTTCATTAAAACAAAATTTTGGAATTTCTACATTTTCTTTGCAATTAATTTAATGAAATTTGGGTCTAATTATCTTATTACATGAAGTATTTAACACCGAGGCTTACCTAGGCTGAAATTCTAAACAGAATATGAAATGATTTTCAGACCTCACTAAAATTGGTATTACTATCTCAAAATGTAATGAATTATTTAAATCTTAAATGTTAATGAATTCTACCTGAACTTGTAATAAGTTATTAACTGTATAATTTTCTGGAATAAATTCTTGTGTTTCTATGTTATTGGTTACCTATTAGGTATTTGTAAATTCATTTTCAGTTAACAATTTGATAGTGAATTAATATGGCTTTACAAGTGTATCGATGTTTATGTATTACCGAAATTAATATGATTAATATTTTAGTATCGTTGCTATGTTTTAAATTCGTGTAAGAACATTTACTTTTAGGCAGGAGGGCGGCAGATTTCGATCTATTATTTCAAACAAACCGGGATAAAAAAATAATCGTATGTACTAACATTATGGTATGTATCTGTGTGCCAATTGTTGTCCAAATACAGCTATTCAGCTATCCAGCTATTAGGGCGCGAAAAGGTGACAGAAAAACAGACAAAATTGTTCTCACATTTGTGAATAAAGTATGGGTACCTACTACTTGAAATATAGTAGGAACAACATTTTCTATACCTATCTACAGAAAGTATATTGCATAGAACTAACCTGCACAGTCGCATTTCGTCAAAAAACTGTTGTTACAAAAAAATTGCGGTTTTGAGATTTAAAACACGCATTTAAAGGAGTTTTGTGTTACCTGATGCATTTACTAAAAAACTGTGGGCCGTTTGGTGACTTATTTTCGAAAAACACCTTTATTTTTTCAGATATAAAGCAAGTGAAATTTAAGGGCCTAACATGCCTCAAATGGCTTAGCATGATCCTCCGTTACGCCTAAAACACTGCAGCATTAATTTTAAAATAAATATATGGTAAAGTTGAGGATTAATGCTAGGTACTTTGTGTGACGAAAACACGATTCCATAAACTTTTCTTGATAGAAAAAAAATCCAAAGTTCCAAATCGAACAATAAACCGCTGGTATTCAAAAAGTACTTCAAATTAGATCATGAAACTTTGCATACTAATTGAACTAACTATAAAAAAGGTTTTATTTTTTTAGTCCAATCAATAGATTTTTTGTAAATCGCACAAAACCACTGATTTCACACTATTCGGCCGCAGTGACTGACGTAACAACCGCTTTGCAAGCTGATTAGAACTTTATTCTAACAGACTTTCAAACGAAGTTTGAACCACCACAAATAGAGTTGCTAATTTTAGGGTTAGAAGGGCCTTAAGTTGAATGAGCGTATTATCTTAAAACAAACCAAATATTTATGTGGTATGACAGTTCTTTAGAGGACTGATGACTGAAGATGACGACGAAAGAAGGTTTTATGTGAAAAAAAAAGATTAAATCTTTTTTTCACAGAAAACCTTCGTTCGAAAACCTTAGTACGGGCTCCGCGACGTAAATGGGGTGGTATGCGAATGTTAGCTACTCGTACCTAAGGAAAGGTGAATAAGAAGTTTCATACAACGCGCTCGTCGTCGTTTCCACAACGCCGGGTTTTCACTCTTTGTCTATCGTTACTGTCGTGTAGATGAATATATTGTCTAACTCAAATGTTACGGAATAGCTCAGCTTGAAGTAACTTCTGTTGTACGTGGAATGTGTTAATGTACATTATGTATATTTGTAAATATACACACATCAACACGGTCTAGGGATATTTCATACTCAATTAAATAACTCGAAAAGTACTGGCCGCATTGGAATCTTTTATACACCGATTTGTTTGTAATTTATCTCAGACTAATTCCAAATTCAAATTTTTGAAAATTCTTTTGTTTTGGTGGCATAAAAATGTCTTGATGTATAGGAGAGGGAATTTTCATTTGTGCGAAATTTAGAAAACAATACGGATTACGTTTAGTTACAGTTTTTTTTCATTTTTAAACGAAAGATAAAGTTAAAATTGAGGTATTGTAGCCATGCAACGCCGACATTTGACGAGGGCGGAGATGTTACGAGCTGTGGGAATGCTGGAAGCTGGATCTGTTCAGCGTAATGTTGCTGAGGCCATAGGGACCCATCAAAATGTAATTTCAAGATTGTGGACACGCTATCGTGCCACAGGTGAAGTAGCGGAGAGGCACCGGGGGCCAAGTCGCATCACTACCCCCAGACAAGACCGATTTTTGCAAATTACTGCGCGAGCACAACCAAATGCAACGGCGACTCAATTGGTCCAAAGGCTGCGAGTGGAACACCAAGTGCTTGTGGGTGACCAAACTGTAAGAAGG
Source organism: Xestia xanthographa (assembly GCA_905147715.2). Lineage (NCBI taxonomy): Eukaryota > Metazoa > Arthropoda > Insecta > Lepidoptera > Noctuidae > Xestia > Xestia xanthographa. Next base: position 10,130,704 of record LR990668.1, on the reverse strand, counting down.
CGACTGCATGAAAGCAATCTACGCTCTCGTAGATCACTCCGGGTCCCACCTTTACGGAGAGGCAATCGTGGACGACGATTAGAATGGGTTCGGAACCACGTGGACTGGGGTGACCAATGGTCCAATGTGCTGTTCACGGATGAATCCAGGTTCGGCTTCCATCCAGATTCACGAAGGACGCGTGTTTGGCGAGTTCCTGGACGATGGAGCCGTCTCCAGAACCATCAGGAAGTTCACCCATACCAAGGAGGAACAATTATGGTTTGGGCAGGAATTCGTCTTGGAGGACGGACGGATCTCGTTTGGGTGCGGGGCAATATGACGGCAGAACGATACGTCCAATAGGTGCTGGGGCCCGTAATCTTGCCCCACAGAACACAAATGGGGCAAGATTTCCTGCTCATGCACGACAATGCCCGGGCACACACGGCGAGAACGGTAGCAGCTTGGTTACATACACATAATGTTAGGGCCTTAGACTGGCCTGCTCAATCGCCAGATCTAAATCCCATTGAGCATGCGTGGGATATGCTGCAAAGAAGAGCTCTGAAGGAAGTTCCTGAAAATCTGGCTACAGAAGATCAACTTTTTGCGCACCTCAGAAGGACATGGAACAATATTCCGCAGCAAGACATTGACAACCTTGTTCTGAGCATGCCGAATCGTTGCCGATGTGTTATGAACATCATGGGCGCTTTCTCAGACTACTAACTTCAAGTTTATAAACACAAATTAAATGATTTTTCTATTTTTTTCAGTTTTTACTCACAAATTAAAAGTTCATTCATATACGGTTTCCGTCTATGCTTCATTTTTTTTCCATAAAATCCTGAAATTTTAATCTATACCTTAACCATTATTAAAAAATGGTAGAATATTAAATAACGTATCTTTTAAATATATACATGTCATATAAATAATTAACACATTGATAGTAATTCGCTTTTTTAAAAATATCCCTAGACCGTGTTGATGTGTGTAGTAGCGTGTTTAGGGGGCCTAGATTTAGGGATGCGTGAGAACTTCTTAGGGTTGATTGTTTCAAAGTTACTTTTCATCGCCTTGAACGTCTCAACTAAAGGTTAGATGTTTGTTAATCGTCATTCGATCCTCAACAATAGGTACTTTAGCTCTTATTACGAAGGGGCTTATGAATTTATGCAATAAGTTTGAACGACGCGTCATTCAAACTTCGCATCATACATGACGTCACGCAAAACCTAGACGTCAAGCAAAGTTCTCCGCGAGATTTGGATAATATGTTCAGACGCGCTAGCGTGCTAACATCTAGCTATCCGAGACTGTCAAATTATCCCAATCAACCTGGAACCTAATGCTTTAGCGATAAAGTTGAAAATCTATTAAAGAAATTTGACAGATTGAAGAAGCTTGATGTGCTGGCGTCTGTACAACCGACATTAACCAACAAACAGTAGCACACCAGATACAACAATCGTCTGGTCAGAAGATCCCACCATTCTGTTTATCTCTCTATACACAAACACAAAAAATCGGGGCAGTCTTTGGGGACTGCCGATAGAAGTGAAAACAAAAAGTACAACGCGCAAGCCTATGTGGTGCTACGCCGTAGCGGATCACCTACAAGTGCTACGAATAGAGACCGCACGTTACGTCAAGCGACGATGAGTTCAATGTTTTTCCTTCACCCAAAAAGTTATCAACGCGCCTATAGAAGGTTTTACTTCAAAAAAACAACACGACTAATCCTACTAAAATGAAAACATTAATAAAGTCCTAGTTCTAAATACTTATAAAAGCAAGTCCATCAAACTAATGACGCATTTAAAGTAACTGGAGTGGTTCTTAATAACGAGGCTTGAACCAAATAACCGACTATTCAGAGTACAACAATACTGAGCGAACAAAAGCAGACATTTTGAAGTCATACAGCCCGCCCTTAGGTCTGCCGCGCACTGGCCGACTATATGGTCGCAGTTGTTTTTTTTTTGTAAATGGTATCTGACAGGTCAAACTAGGAGGTTGTCGTCTGCTTAACGGGACTATCCTGTGAGTGTAAGGTCTCCAACCAGGGCAAAAACCTTAGAAACTAAGCGACTCTAAGGGCACCCTCTGACACCGTGGAGCACACGGTGGAGGTTTGCCCCGCGTGGGCGGAGCACCGCCATGTCCTCGAAGCAGCGATTGACGGCGGCGACCTCTCGCGTCCGGCCCTGGTGCAAGCCATGGTCCGGAGCGAGACGGAATGGGACGCCGTCACCTCCTTCTGCGAAGCAGTAATGCTAGAGAAGGAGGTGGTGGAACGTGAGAGGGAGAGAACCTATCAACGTCCCGGCCGCCGCGTGAGACGCCCCGGGCGTCGGGGGCCACGTGGTGGCCCCCGGCCACCGTAGGCGCGGGCCTGTGGACGGTGGGCTATGGGCTAGCTCGCCGTCCGTCCGTCTTATGACGACAGGCCGTGTCGACGGCGCGTTCGTGTTCCACGCGCGCCTCAAAGAGAGTCAGCAAAAAGGAAGGGGTCCGTAAGGACCGATGCCTGCCGGGGTTGCGGGACTGTTCGAAAGAGATACCGTGGCCCTGGAACACAAAGGGCGATGAAGGAACATGGATGGGTTTTAGTCAGTAAAAGTCTGACACTCCCTTCTGCTCCGCCCAGAGCGGAAGTCAAAGTCAAAGTCAAAGTCAAATCATTTATTGCGAACCAAGTGTACAATATGGTGTTAAAATATGTTAGTACTTATGACTTAGCAGCCTTTTACAAGCATTGCAATTTCATATTCGCCTGCCCTTCTCACTTTAAATTAGCATGCATTAAACATTGATAATACGTAATATTTTAAATCAGTACAATTCAATAGCGAAAAAAAAACTAGTTATGTCAAAAAAAAAATCAATAATAGTGATAATACAATTAATATAACAGTTATGTCAGAATTTAATGTCATTAATAGTGAAATGTAATACAATTATTCAGGAATGTCAATGTAGTCCAGGTAGTACAATTTTTAATTTTATACGCAGTTAAATAGGGTAGACTCAATCTTACTGTTTGAATAGGACAGATCGCCACTTTTGTACATGAGAGAAAATCGTTATTTTAAGCTAGACTCTAAATATTCTTTTACTGAGTAGAAACATTTTTGGATAAGGTACAGTTTTAGCCTTTTTTTTTGAAATATTGTTACAGATTTTTCAGTTTTAAACATGTTGGGCAACTTATTATATATTTTTATTGCCATATAGTATGGGCTATTACTTAACATTTTAATTCTTGAGGATGGATCGCATAACCTCTTTTTATGGCGAGTGTTGACGTTGTGTGTATCCTCAATTTTGGTGAATTTGTCGATATTTTTGAAAACAAATACGCAAATGTCCAGTATGTATATTGACGGCAGAGTTAGCATCTGATACTTTATGAAGTATGGTTTACAGGTCTCCGTATTATCTATTTGGGCTAGAATTCTTACACACTTATTTTGTATTAGAAATAGTTCCTCTACGTTAACACTATTTCCCCATAGCATGACGCCATATCGCAGCCAGGAGTATGCGTATGCGTAGTAAGCAGCCATAGCTGTTTGTGTGTTAGTACTTTGTTTAATTTGAAAAAGTGCGTATGAGAATCTGGAGAGTTTGGTTTTTATGTGTTCTATATGTGACTTCCAGTTAATGTGCGTGTCAATATTTATGCCTAGGAGGCTAAATGTATTAACTTCTTCTATTTGCGTGTTTCTGAATGTTGTTTTTATATTGAGAGGTGGTTTTTTATAAGATCTAAATTGTATTATTTTAGTTTTATTGCTGTTAATTTCTAAGTTGTGGATCTGGAGCCAAGTATCTACTGTTTGGAGTGTATTTTGTATTTGTAAACTAGGGTTATTTACGTTTCCACACTTGATTAATATTGAAATATCGTCTGCAAATAGTACCGGTAAAGCGCTTTCTTTATCTAATATTTTGGGAAGGTCGTTAATGTAGATTAAAAATAGTGGGCATCCTAATACGCTTCCTTGAGGGATTGAGCAAGTAATTTGTCTTTCTTGTGATCTAATATTTTTGATCTCATTTTTATCATGGTCGTAATTTTCAACTTGTACTATTTGTGTCCTATTTTGTAAATATGATTTAAACCACGAATAAGCTGGTCCTCGTACACCGCAACCATATAGTTTAGTAAGTAAGATATCATAAAGGACCCTGTCGTATGCTTTTGTCATGTCTAGTAGTAGCCCGATTACATATTGTTTGTCGTTTATATGACATGTTGTAGCGCTTGTTGAACATATTTATATACTGCTAATGTTGTTGATCTACATTTTCTAAATCCATTTTGTGCGTCGTCAAGAATATTATACTTTTCTAAGAATTTATATAGCTGATTACACATAGCTTTTTCAAAAATTTTGGAAAAGGTTGGTAGCAGTGCTATGGGTCTATAATTGCTAGGGGTATGCTTGTCACCTTTTTTATGCACTGGTTTTACTAAAGCTACTTTAAGTGCGTCTGGAAATTGGCCGTCTTGGAAGCTTTGATTGATCAAAAACATCAGAGGAATAGAAAGTAGCAGTCATTGGATGATTTACCATCCGAAAAAAAAAAAAAAAAAAAAAAAAGGTACCCTCGGAGGGGTACGAGCCTCGGTTTAGGGCGTCGCTGGAGGAGGGCAGCAAAGGGAAAGGCTTGATCTGACTGGTGCGGTCGCAGTTTTGCGTTATATTGCTGAAACTTTGGTCACTGTGACCATGAAAAAAGTATCAATGACCACAGTTTTACCAAAATTACTAAGGCTGTTGTCGATGTGACCCGTGGTTTTATTCACAGTGATCAAATTTCTACGTCTACTCTAAGCTACGCTTGCCAAGAACTGTTGATGAGTGATCATTCATTCATAGGCCTAGCCTTTTCCCAACTATGTTGTGATCGGCTTCCAGTCTCAATGGATACAGTTGAATTTCAGTATTTTACACGAAGCGACTATCGGTATCTGACCTCCATAACCCAATTAATTCTTAGAACGAGACTTTCGTACCACTGACTATCAGTAACGACAGCTGGGACCAACGGCTTAACGTGCTTTCCGAACACGGAGGAAACTCAGTATGTAATGGGTGGTCACCCATGCACAGACCAACCTAGGCAAGCTTAAACTAATGATCGACCCGTGCGGCTGTTATAATTTAACCAAGAGCTCTATGAGTGCACTGGAAAGCAAGTTAAGCCGTTGTTGGTCTCAGCTGTCATTTATTAGATCTTTGACTATTATTACACGTAGTCAGACTCCTGAAAGTCTGACAACCAGTCTAACCAAATGGTATAGACTCAATAACTGAGCTATAGATGTCAGTAAGCAGTCGCTGCATATAATATACTGGTATTCAGCTACAGAGCAGCGGTGGCCCAGTGGTGGCGGCCCAGTAAGGCGTGGGTTCGAACCCAGACAGGAGCATTGCTTTGTATAATTTATTTCATCACTGCTGCTCTCAAAACGGCGAAGGAAAACATCGTGAGGAAACCGGCATGTCTTAGAGCCAAAAATTCGAAGGCATGTGACATCTACCAATCCACACTGGGCCCGCGTGATGGATTATAGCCCATTCCCTCTCATAGAGAGGAGGCCTGTTTCCCCGCAGTGGAAAAATTAATAGGCTGATGATGATGATGATGATTTAGCTACATGCAGTTAGTCTATGTTGTCAGAAAGGGTAAATTATCTTAGTCTAGCCTTTTCAAAACTACGTGATTAAGATGGTAAAATTTAGTCGCTGTAACCTAAATGGCGGTCGCAGTCGCCAGTGTGTTAGGTTTCCTACATAGAACAATTTGTAATTTTAATCACAGGTGTAAGTAGGGCAGGTCTAAACTAGGTTAGTAACAAAGGGGTTGATTCCTAACCCTGAAACACTTGCTAGCTATTCATACTAAACGTGATAATATTAATTTAGCATACAGAAGGTAACATGTTTATAAAAGTCGAGGTACACAAAATAATCAAACACCACTGAAACTAACCTAAACCGCCACAAATCATAACGAATTCAATTAACACGTGATTGTTTAGAAAAATAGCGAGTAAGTACCTACTTACACAAAATAGGAAATTATAAATCTTGAGCGATATTCCCAACAAGTCTCCCGCGACTTGTCACTCCTTTCCATAGAAGAAACTTGTGCTACGTACAACCTCATTACTTCCTAATACTACGTAGAACCTTGTTTCTTTCTAACGAATAAAGACCTCTATTTATAATGGTAGGTAAATAGAGTGTTCTAGAACAAATTAGACAGGTGATATATTCATTGTATTAATAGCGCCTGTCGATTAGGTGGATGACCTAATTTGACGACATGGTTGGACAGTTCAATAATACATTTGACTTAATATTCTAATGAGAATACAATTTCAATATTGATCGTATTTGAAGACTGTATGAAAGATAGTCTCGTGACTTAATGGGGAGTAAGTAAAATACAATTGTGTCCGTATAGTTCTAACGTTCAGTTCTACTACTATTACTACTACAACAGCCCATAACGTCCGCTGCTGGACATAAGCCTCTCCCATGATAGGAAGAATTTGCCGTAATCTCCACGCTTGGCAGGCGGATTGGAGATCGCAGTGATGAAAGACTAACAGAAAACGCTGCTGCCTATTCTCAGGTCTACGGAGGCGCAAGGTGTTCTGCCTCAGACATTAGTCGCCTTATACGACACCCGTGAGTGTAATGGGTTGGTCCTATTCTACTCTGCCGGACAGTTCTGCTCAGTTCTACTAGTAGGACTAAACGGAGAAAAAAGACCATTTAGTACTACTATCTGCTGCATGAATTTTAATTGAACTAAACGAACAAAAAAGTTATTTTCGTATTACTAATTTCAGACAAAATTCAATAGGACTGAACGGACAAAAAGTCAAATGCAGAGTACAAATATTTATTAGGACTAAATGAAAAAGTAAACCTTCATTGTCACTAGTACCATTAACAGTTCCATGATGGAACTACTGTTGTTTTTTATAATCACTAGTTCCATTTTGAAAGAATCTGAAAATAATGGAACTAAAAATCTACTTTTCTTTTCGATATGGCTTCTCGCAGGGCAACCTATTAGGCTGGTTTCTACCGGACTAAGTCCAGTAGGTGCTTTGCACTCAAGGCAAGGCAAGGCAAGGTATTTTGCCCTTGGCTCCAAACCAGGGGCAACATAATAAACTAAGCGACAGTGCGCTAAGAGCACCTTTTGTGAGGTATGAGCCTCGACTTAGGGCGTCGTTAGGCAGCTAAAGGACAGGCTGGATATGAGTGAGATAATTTAGGGGCTGATTTAAAACTGCTGGCTCAGCATCGCGGGCTTGTTCGATCCAGGATCGGGGGGGGGTTACAACCTTTTTCACACCGGGGGCCACCTAAAAAGCATTCCAAGTTCAGCTATGGGAGTTGAAATTGCAACAATGCTATAAAATGCAGATATATTTAGACGTGTAGCTTAATTTTTTTTATTTATTCAAATCTCCCTTACAACTATCATTACAGGAATGTTCCTAATGCGATAGCTCGGTCTCAAAATTAAATTTACTATTTAGGTACAATATAAAAACTATGGTAAAACTAAAAAGAAAAATAATTAGCACTAGTTACAAATCTTAACATCTAAGTAATAATATATAATCATACATCGCTACATAACTATAAAAACACAATATTTAAACAATAAAACAACAACATTTAGTCTACATTATAACATAAAATAAACAAGAGTATTTTAGCGAATTCACTCAAATAACATGTAAATACATCGATCTTGACGTGAAGATCGTTAATAACCCTAATTGCGCGGGTCAATGGTGTTTTAGCGAGGAGGTTGGTCCTGGCAACCGGCACGGCCAGCAGCGGCGGGCGACGTCGCCTCCACACATAGCGGTCCGGTACACATAAACTCAGGCGCTGCAGCACTCCTGGGTTATGCTCATTGCCACGAAGTAACCTAACTAAATACGAAACAAGTGTGAATTCCCGTCGCACCCTCAGTTGGTTGTACCCGACCATACCGAGCACAAACAGAGTGGGGTACATCAACGGGTAAAACGGATATACCCCATATAGCTTCCTGTATAAGTGGCGTGTGAACTTGTTCTGCACGCGTTCCAGCATTAGCACGTACTTGGCCTCATGAGGAGCCCATATGACAGCACTATGCTCCAAAAAAGTTGTATTAGACAAAGATCTTGTAATAAGCAGATGTCTTAAAAACATAACTTTTTAATCAAAATAAGCCTAAGGCAACTCAACGCTAACCATATTTAGTAACTATAGGTACCATAAATGGTATAGTATCAACGTACGGTCATTAAAGTGAACATTATGACCACACGCGTCGTTTATGACATGTATATGGCCGTATATGTTATGGGCTCAATTTGTAATTAATGCCCCAACTACTAACTAATGCAGCTCTTGAAATCTTGATTAAGTCGGCCAGAAATAATTAAGAATGAATAATAAATAACAACTTTATTATGGTCAGAAAATATATTTTAATATAAGCTTTGTTGAGCTTTTTTATCTATAAACTAGCTTACGTCCGCGGCTTCGCCCGGAATCGCCACGGAATTATACTACCGGGATAAAAAGTATCTATGTGTTAATCCAAGTTATAAACTATCTGGGTACAAAATTTCATCCAAATCCGTTCAGTAATTATTGCGTGAAAGAAGTAACAAACATCCATCCTCACAAACTTTCGCATTTATAATATTAGTGTAGGATGTAGGATTAAAACGTCGTTGGATCCGAACACAGACAGGCAGTTTACTTTGTGTGATTTATTATATCTCCTCCCTCTCCTCCCAAAATGGAAAATAATATGAGAAAACCAGCATGTCTTAGAACCAAAATATCGAAGGTATAACCCACACAAAAAATGCGTCATGCGTCATGATCAGAGATATGCATAATATTATGTAGAATATATTTGCCGAAACATCAAGGAAGTTTAACATGAGGATATTATACCTCCCTCAAGCCTCAGACTCCACCAAAGCATTATACCGAGTTTCCTCCGTGCTTCTTGTTTTTTTGAGACAAGCCCGCCTCACTATCCTCAGAATACTGTAACTCCTGAAAGCCAGAATCAACAGTGGCGACCACCAGAAAAGTGCCGAGACAGTAAAACTCGACGAAGTCCCAGAGAATGAGTTTAACTGTCTTGGATTCCGCAACGAAATTAACCAAAATATATCCACTTCCCTCCATATCAGCAGGAGAGAGAACGAAACAAGGCCAATAGGCACAAAGGGACGTTTACAACTGGGATAGGCCCAGCTGCCTAGCACAACGGATAAATATTAACATTAATGAGTCTTAAGTTATAAGCTCTTATATTTGATTCCAATAATAGGTATGGCAAAATCGCTTGAACGAACGGAAATTTATTCTAGTTTAGACAAGGTCCGTATAGTAAATAATTCCGTTGGTCCCGGCTATCATTTATAGATCTTTGACAGTCGTTACAGGTAGTGGTCCAAAAGTCTGACAACCAGTCTTACCAAGAGGTATCGTATTACCCAGTACTTAGTGGGTCAGATAGGTATAGTCGCTCCATGTAAAATACTGGCATTCAGTTGCATCTGGTTAGACTGGAAGCCGACTGAGACTCCGGGAAGGAAACAGAAGTAACTTTATAGACTGTATGCTTATATCAATGTCATCTATGATAATTTTAACCTTTATACTAATGTTCGTCTTCTTTTCAGGACCACCGAAGATAATTTCAAACCAGACACAATTTGGGAACCAAGGAGATACAGTGAATATAGAATGTGCAGCTTTTGCAGTACCCAGGATTGACAATATCATTTGGACCTTTGATGGAATAGAAATTGATGCCATACATGATCAGGTACTTATTTAATTTATACGAAAACTCTCGCTATTTTCCCATGAGGGTAGACAGACACTACAGGACACCACCACGACACTACGATCCTTACGGTCTCCATTTGCTGCGTTTACGTTTATACATTGAATTATTAGATTTTTTTTTACAATAAATTGTTAAATTGGGTAAAAATAATATCTCTCATGACAATAAGAAGATCAAAAAAGGTAATAATGAAATAATAGTTGATGTTAACGAAATATTTCATAATAATAATATTGCAATCAAAATAATTGGCGATATCGAAAACCCATGTCATTGTATACAATTGCTCCTCGCTGTAATGATGAAAGGTGTCGCTCATTATAAACGAACAAAACTCGTTATAAAGTATACGCCAATTTTAATTACAAAGGAAAATATCATTCTACCGTGGCATTATAATTTCAATGCTGAAATTAAAAACGTGTGATTTTTTTGTTTTGACATAGGGTTAAAGTAATTTTATAGCACACATCCCAAAACTATTTAGTAGGTTTGCTCATAGTTACTGTCCAAAGCAGTAATTGGGAAGTGGTATATGAGCTAATTGATGGTTTTGTTTACTTTATAATTAGCCATGTATGTTCACAATCATTATTCATTAGAACGACAACCAAACCAGATCCAACAGTTTTGAGAAAAATGATAATGAAAACAAGAATTTGTGTGGTATACAACTAAAATACTCGACCACTGAAAAATCAGGCTATAGTTAAATTCGGGGTTTACAAGGTAAAATCGACTCCTGCTATTGTTGAAATCGGTTAAAATGAAGCCTGTTACGCGGGCCATAATAAAGAATCGATTGACACCTTATTTATCAAAACCGAATATAGTCTTAACTATAGTAGCGCCTTAGCGCTACGAAGGAAAAAACATACAACATACCTAAACTGGTTAAATCATAACCCTTCCTTTCGGCTTTGCCGTTGTTGGGTAATAACACTCTTGCGAAGTCACCTATACCGGTTGTATATTTAAACAAATTCCACCAACTATATTCTTTGTAACCTGTCTTGTATCTCTCTCTTTCTCTTTTCCACACTCTTCTAGTCTCTGTTATTATGGGCCAGTCCTTTCAGTAGGAGTTTACTAACATTTTACTGTTTTATTAATAAACCTTTTCTACCCAGGACTACGCATTCCTCGAGGAGCTCCAAACCGGCGGTGTAGTAAACTCCACACTCATCATCCGAGAGAGCCAGTCCAAACACTTCGGGGTCTACAAGTGCAATGTCTCTAACGACTATGGAAGCGACACTATGGAGATTGTGTTACGGCCTAACAGTAAGTTTCTCTTTGTTTAAATACATATTTAAGACACCAAATCATAACTAACTAGTATAATAATATATTGTCTCACTGTCGGCCAAAGGCCTCCTCCACATGGTTCTGTCTTTTTCTTTGCCGGACAGTCTTTTCTGTAAGAAATTCGTTTCGTTATAATAGTTTCAGACTAGAGTATTTTATGGCGCGTACAAGCTCGTACCGACTTACGAGCGTACACGCGCGCCTTATCACGCGCTTCAAATAATTGAACACGAGTTCCGCTTAATTAAAATGAAAGTAATCAGCAAAGAAAACCTTGTTTTTTTTATGGCGGTTCAAAAAAGACGACTTATCTCGTGACTCACGCTTGTATACGCGCGTCAACGTACGTATGCGTTCCACGTGTGGTATAAAATGAGTGCCGATGATGTACGCGCCGAATATACGCAATATTTGAAACTACCATATCTTAAGCTTGATCTGCAGCGATCTCGTTTACTGCTTAGTGGGACACTTGGTAGCATTTTGGCCTTTTTCGTGTAGTAAATCCAAAATGCTAAAGCATTCAATCTGATTTGAAGACAATATCAACTTTTGTAACTATAAAGTGTTTACGATTTAATCAACGATTGACACGTCGTGTTCTTAAAGTTTTCGGTAAACTTCGACGAATTTTTTACTTTGTCTTCCATTTTGTACCTACAACAATGAAAAAAATAGTATTTAATTGACAATGACCTACTAACCTTTAAAGTGTGTGAATCAAGGACTAACGTCTTGTATTACGCCAGTCGATTTATCTATAAGGATTGTTTTTAACGGAGTTATTTTGAATATGTTCAAGTATTCAGTAGGGATTATTTTACTATCACAAATGACTTTTAGCTTTCATCATACAGTTCTTTATTTATGTATAATATTTCCATTCTTTTCATATAATTTCTGAATATAACGCACTGATTCAAAACGGTATTTCTTTATGTATATTTAAGGTTCAGAATACTCTTTGCATCTTAGTGTTCAATTTCATTCTTCGCCTTCTTAATAATATTGTTTTTATGACATACTTATCTAATACTATAAAGAAAGTAATATTAGGAAGTGAAAAAAAATCTTGTTTCTATTTGGTCTTAAAAGATGATGGGGGCCGTCATTACAACCATTGTTTTTTATTAAGTATTTTATGACAGCTACTTTACGAGTTTCGAGTTTACGACTGTTCGCAGAGGAAATTGAAAGAAAAGGATAATCTTCTCTTTGATGGCCTTTAAAAGAGCTGTAATTTGCTTTGAAAATTAACTTAATAGTTTTTGTGTAGTTAATATTTGTGATCGGACTCGATAAGCGTTCGAGGGTTAAGTTTGTTTCTATGTCTTGTTATCATTTACATTATCGTTATCTAATTGATGATACGATTAAAGATGAATCGGCGATTAAAACATTTTCAAGTTTTATTTTAATGTATTTGGAGTTAACAGAATGAAAGGAATACTTACGAAAATATGTCCAATGTATCTCTAGTAGTTTCTAGTTACTTAACCTTTTTGGCTACCCTAATGAAACATACTGAAGAATAGATCATTGATACCTTTGTAAGTAAAATTTTAGGAAACAATCAAAATAAAACCTACGAAAATATTTCTGAAATCTATTCTCCACCAAGCAACTCGTCTACTCGTCTATTTCAGTTGTTATAAGCACATAACAAAATAGATTGTCCAATATGAACTATCGAAATAGTGTATAACTCTTTATCTTCCTGTCATTCATTCGAAAATTCGTTAAAAGCCCCGTCCCATCGCTCGATAGGACATCACTATTATTCTCTCGGCTGACAGAACCGCTATTACAGTTCCAACGGCCGTGCATTATCGTAAATGTATCGCCATTTTGACTTTATAACCCTCACATAACTATAGATCATCCATCTCCGGTCTCTTAACAAAATTCTTTTATATTTTTTCCGAAAATGTTTACGCTAGATTGGTTTCGGGCTTTTGTGTTTCGTTCAAGGGTCTGAGACTAAAATTTTGTCTAAGTCTAGAAAAAATAAAATCTAGTTTGATGGATGCTGTATTTTTTGGGGTAGCTTTTCGTATTTTTGGGTGATCCAATCTTTGCAAAATGAGGGGTATAACTCAACGTTCAAAACTAATGACTGGATCGAGGTCTTGACCACTTGTCAGATGAATAGGAGTTTCATCCCGTGCTCTAGTATAACCGACTGCATGATCGTCGCGATTATTCGTTCGGAAAATGGAGCGGCCTCTGTTGGCATGACAACGACAAAATTAACGGAGGATTGCTTGTATCGGGACGCAACCTTAGTTTCAAACCTCGTTTGATCTGACACTACCAAAACCTTCCACACACTGCCTCGTTGGTCTAGTGGTTTCAAGCGCAAATGCTATACACAAGGCCCTAGGTTCGATTCCTAGGTCGAGTGTTATTGGCTTTTTGAGAAATTTCTCAGTAGCACCGCGAAGTCTGGATTTGGTACCCAGTTACTAACAAAATGTTTTTTTCTATTTTTGTTCTAGAAACATTCCCGCTCCTCCTAATCCTATTTGGAGTAACGTCAGGCACAATAATGGTAGGAGCGGTTATCATGCTAGTGATACTATGTCAAAGAAAACAGAGGAAGAACAAACAAACTCAGGTGGCAGAGAAACCTGACGTTACTGTAACTGCAGAAGAGTTGTACAAAGAAAATGATAGAAATTCCAACATTAGTGATTTGAAGCTAGAATTGAGACAGGCAAATGGAAGCTGTGAAATTGTAAGTATACAATTTATATTATAAACTAGCTTTTCCTCGCGGTTTCGCTTGAAATCAACCCACGGAAAGGTTTGAAATGTAGCCTATGACACTCAGGGATAATGTAGCTTCTCGTAAGTGAAAGATTTTTGGAATCTGATCAGTAGTTCCGAATATTACCCCATTCATTCAAACTGAACAAATTTTACCTCTGATATTAGTATAGCTGATAAAGTTGATGCAAATAAGTTTAAAGCCATATTGATTATGGGAACACCAAAGAAACGGCATTAAATTAAAAGCTTCAGTATGAATGTGGAGGGCCACAAGAGTAGGATAAGATCAGAGAAACGATGGATGAACTGTATGAAGGATGATATAGCTAGAAATAGGTTGACTACTGACTGGATAACTGTTAGAGAAAGAAAGAAGAAGTATTTATTTGTCTTGCACAAGACAAAATTCAATGATTAAATTAACAATAAAACAAAGGTACCTAAACATCAGACAGACTAAATTCGTCCTGTACGAGGCCAAAAGCATGGTGCTGTAATATTTAAAAAAAATGTCACAGCGCATATTCTAATGGGCCCAAAGAGTAGTCACGGTCATAATACGAAGAAGTAGTGTAGAAGAAGACATGCTGTGGCGACCGAATTTATTGCGATAAAGCCAAGAAAATGATGATGACGATGATGATGATCCTAAATTAAAATAACGATAATGGAACGAAGAAAGATAAATGGACTGTGTGAAGGATGAAAATTATGGCAAGAAAGGAAGTGACTGCTGAGATGACGAGTAATAGAGAAGTATGCAAGGGGAGCCGTGTGGTATCCGGCAGAGTAGAATAGAACCAACCCATTACACTCACGGGTGTCGTATAAGGCGACTAATGTCTGAGGCAGAACACCTTGCGCCTCCGTAGACCAGAGAATGGGCAGCAGCGTTTTCTGTTAGTCTTACATCACAGCGATCTCCAATCCGCTTGCCAAGCGTGGAGATTACGGCAAATTCCTCCCGTCATGGGAGAGGCTTATGTCCAGCAGTGGATGTTATGGGCTGTTGTAGTGTAGTAGTAGTGTATGCAAGGGGAAGAAATACTGCACTGATCCCAAATAGATTGGGATAAGGTGAAGAGAATGATAACGATTAACGATATTGAAACATTCTTAAGTGTAGATAGTTTCTATTAAAGGTTAGATTCGAAACCACTCATCTATAATTGCGTAACTTAATTACTGAAAATTAGACGCCTACGCTAGTGGAGTCGTTTAGAGGTGAGGTGGTATTGAAGGTGATATGAGTCTCTAAAAGGTCAATTGATACCTTTGTGGTTTTTGTGTGAAATTAGAACGTTATATTACTAAGCCTATTAACTTTAGAGATCCATACTTGACCTCCGTTTTAAAGCGCGAAATCATGATTCCTACTTATAACATAATGGTTTAAATAATGTTTTAATTATTTGGTTTTGTCTTTTTGATTCTTAGGCCGCAATCTTTAACCGTCGCGTAGCATCTGTTGGGGCTAACTAAAACATGTTCCACGTGTTGTCTCTATCCTACATTATACTTGTGTTTTTAGCCAAACTACTAAGTAATGTTAAAAGATGTCGGCCTAAGATATTATGGTTCAATGCAAAATAAATTGTTAAAATTCCAAGCTACTCCAATTTTTTCTTAACTAATTTGGTTGTCGTCATGATTAAGCCATATTTATTAATCGTTCGTATCATTCCAAAAGCAGGAAGCGATTATCTCCATAATAATATCAATACATTTTTTCTAGGACTATTCAAACACTGGATCGGATAGCACATTATGTTCGAATGCCAAACTTGGTAGCGGTATACCGCTCGCCGGTACAGTACCTCTATCATCTATAAACCAGAACAACACATATCAGCCGTATAGATATAGCAACGACTACACGGATCCCGCGTACGCTGATTGTTATAAGGTAATGGAATTTGTAATGTGTCTATCAATATTCTATTCCGTATCTTGTATGATCTTGGGAGAATGTGGTTTGATGTAACTGTGTGTTTTTATATGAAGGATAATTTTTCTTATGTTTTGTATTATGAAGACTTGTGGTTAACTTTTTAACTTTACTTTTGCAACTTTTGTTTTGTTAACATTTTTGTTAAGTTTACTTTTGTAACTCAATTAACCTTTATTGGAACAAAACACATTTTACCAAATTGTTTGTGTACGTAAATAGCCACATTAGTTACAAAACTGTGTCGCAGCTATTAACCCACCTCCAAGAGAGAAAACTTTACTTTTGTAGTTTACTTTTGGTTTGAAAACTTCATCACGTGAATCGATTTGGGTCTAGACAAGTGAAAAGCGCTTTCAAAGTATGTTTTATTTCTACGATGTCTAAAAACAGAATTATCATAAGCTTTACGGTCGCTTATCATGTCAATGGGGGCTATCGTTTTTGAGCTCACCAGATGGCGCCACTGTCGAGTAAGGTCTTGTCAATAATTTCTATTTTATACTTTAAAGTACCAATAACATTAAAAAAACAACAATAAAAGTTTATTTTATTACGTATAACAACATAGTGTAAACTTCAGATACATTTTTACAATATTCTCCCTAAAATTAGCAAGCATGAAACATTTAAAAATCATTGTAGCTCCAAGTACTAACAAGTAAGATCCTAAATTGCCATTTAAAATCTTCAAATCATAATTAATCAGGAATGGCTCAGTCTAGAACACAATCGTGAGTATTAGTATAAATATGTGATAAAAAAGCACGCAACGCGCGAACACTGTATGACATCTGACATTTCGGAAGATCTTACTCTACACGAACACCTCTAGCGGCGAATTCATGCGCGATACCCCCATTGAATACATTTTTAACTTCATCATTATCGTTCATAGAAAGTCACTCTGTCTAGGCCCTGGATACCATTGTATGTTTTTTAAATTTTGGTCTACCAATCAAAACAGCTTCATCAATTTCCTGCCCTAGTCCCGTTCTATTTGCAACACTTTTTCTTATTCCCTCCACTCACTCCTTATTCCCTCCTCATTCACTCCCCTGTCAGACGTCACGTCATTTACTCCTTTCCCTTTCATATCACTTCTTACACAATCTATCCATCTTTTTTTTAGCCTTCCTCTCCCTCTCCATCTACAATTTGAAATTCTTTGTTAATATTTTTAGTTTTAAGTTTTGCTGAATCTTCTTCAATGTCGTCGTTTATTTTTAGGTGAATGGCTTCAGCAATGGTTACCAAACTTACGTGCATTATGGTCACGATTATACCCCAGGGTCTTTGAGGGTGCAGTCGCCTACCATGAGCAGTGATAAACTTACGCCTAATAGGTAAGAAAACATTGTATTTTTTATTTGTTATTAGTTTCACTTTTGTCTTTTTTGTCTCACAATTGTTTCTCTATCATTTGTTCCTAGATTGATAAAATTAAATATTTTAATTACTACGTCTCATTGAGCAACCGTCTGTTTGTTAATTGTCCGTGATTTCCAAGTGTTAGGGTGGTTATATATATTTGTATTAGTGTGAATGTCTCAGTAGCAGCCACGGAGTCTAGATTTGCGCCCGGTTGATTGCAATAGGCTCACCCCCTATTACAGAGCACGTAAACATAACTGGCGAAATGTGGGTGTACTATTAGGTACGCCTCTGCCTAATCTTTCAGGGATTACAGTCGTGATGTTATGTTGTGTTTTACGTATGTTTTGACGTTCAAATTAACGTCCAGCCTAATTTTAACAAGATCTTTTGATTTTCTATCCTCCCAATTTGATTGTAGTCCACCAATAATCCTGTTAATGATTTTAGAACTTGTTGGCGACGCGCTCCTTTGTCATATTATGACAGTCGAATGTACTTACCTAGCTATAAGTTTGTTTTAAGTAACGCGGGTCCTCTGACGTGCTCGTCAATGTGAACCCCGACAATCTGCCACCATACGCGATTCGATGCGCAGATTTTGTAATTGTGAACCTTTAGGTAGATTCCCATTTTTCATTGCATTAAATCGAGTTCATCCATTGTCTCGCGAGTTTATTTTCAACACCAGCACCAACCTGCAGCATCTAAGATCTACAGTACTAATACCTAACCTATGATTGTAACAGGTCAGTAAACGGCAGTTTACCACGCAGTGTGGACACGCCATCAACAGTCCAGTTCAGCACTGTGACGGGCAGTGGGTCACAGAACAACTCGCTACAACGCAAGAAGAGACAAGATAGCAGCAACGCGCTTAACAATCTTGGACTTCCTACTACGGAGGGTGAGTTTAAATATACACGGTGTGAAGCCGTCAATCAAGCAGATGTACTATCGAGGACACTCCCGCCTGATCACCACTAAGTTAATTTTTGCTTGCACTTACAACATAGAAATGCTCTCTAGCCTCGCCCCGTTGACTTTGTATATAAATAATGAATGAAAAGTTACCGATCGGCAGAGCGTATTGACGACGCACACCAAACGAGAATTTTGTTATTTTGCGCGCCAAAGTTGATGCTTTCCTAATAGGCCTAAACTTTAACCGCCTTCGCATGATTTACCAAAACAAAAATTGTAACTGATCAGGCGGAAAAGACTACGACTGTACATCAAACTAAGTAATTTTACGCAAAAATGTTTGCTGGGAAACGATTTTTATTGGGTGAAATATCATGTTTTACGGTAGAACTCAATGTAACGCACTCAAAACATTGTGCTGATGGATGGATTGAATAGTACCGGGTCATGGAGGTGTTTAAAGAATAAAATCTTACATTAAAAACATCTATTTAAAAAAAAAAACACTTCTGAAAAAGTTTGAACTTAGACCCCCAATATCTCCGTAACTAGACGGTTCCTAGGTATGGTCTAGAACAAAAAAATGATCGCAGTGACGGGAAAACAAGTGCCTTTCGGGTTCGTTAAATATAGTGTGTTAATGTTTTACGAGCGCAGTCTCAGCATACCTTCATCTGTGTTATTTTACGACTTTTTTTTAAGGTTATTCAATACAAGCGGACGTCACGCGGTTTCACCCGCGTAGTTCCCGTTCCCGTGAGAGTACGGGGATAAAATACAGCCTATGTTACTCAGTAAAGACGTGGCATTCTAATGGTGAAAGAATTTTTAAAATCGGTCGATTAATTTTAGAGTTAAATCGTAACAAACACACAAACAAACAAAAAATCAAATCTTTCCTTTTTATAATATTTGTATAGATCCCAAAATTGACTGCCTCGTTGGTCGCAAGCGCGACTACTGAGCATGGGGTCCTGGGTTCGATTTCCAAGCCAGGCAAAATTGTTATTGGGTTTTTCCATTAGGAATTTCTCAGTAGCAGCAATGGAGTCTGCGCCAAGTTAATAGCACCCTATTAAATGGGATCTAAACACACACAATTCACCAGTTACCTTATAAGCAGTGATAGGAATAGGTAGTGCTTATTAGCCTAAACTTCGAAGAACAGAGACAAGAATCGGAGACTTTCTTAGACTATATTTTTTTCCGGGACATCACGTAAGTACATCAAAAATTAATGTTATTTGGAATAAGTAATTGGTCTATGTTTACCTAAAGTTTGCGACTAGATATAACATAACACAGTCGTTACAACCATCAAAATTTCTGAAAGTTTTCTTTTTAAGAACATTTTGGAAACGACTTCTTCATCATAATACGCTCTCTTAGGTACGCACTCTTAGAATTTACAAAAAAAAACTCGCCGTGGTCGCATAATAAAATATAGTCTAAGGAAGTCTCCGATTCTTTTCTCTGTTCTTCTTCGAAGTTTAGGCTAATAAGCACTACCTATTCCTATCACTGCTTATAAGGTACACCTATGCCTAAACTTCGGGAATTACAGTCATGATGTTATGTAGTATAGTATAACCCCTTCACATTTTTCTTTTTCGGAACGAAGCCATAAACTATAAACGTCAAAGCATACAATTCTTTGACATAGGTACTCTTTGTACGGTGCGTTCTAAGGTAATACTTTAAAGGCTTTAAAAAGAGGAAAAATTGTTTGCGAAATATTTCCTTCATACCGTATTCGATGAAATTTTGCTTCAATGTTTCAATGCAAAGAAATTTCGTTTGGAAAATGAAATTTTAAGGAGATGAGGAATATTTATAGTAGGTACCTATAATGGGTACCTACTATAAATATTCCTAAATATTCCTTAAGTACTATAAATATGCTGAGTTTCCTCAGTTCCATAGTCGTTACGGGTTGTCAGTAGTAAAGTAATTAAAACGTGTTATATCAATTTAACAAAAAAAAAGAAAGATAACAAATTTTGTAATATTCAGATATATCTGAATATTACATTTATTATTTATTATCTGAATATTACAAAATTTGTTCTTTTACTTTTTTTTGTTAAATTGGGATAACATGTTCTAATTACTTTTGGTTGGAACAAAAAATACACGTATACTACTATATACTTTTTCACACACCTAGTTTAAAAAAAAAACGCTAGTGCGAACCAGACAATAGTATTAACAGATCGGAGACTACCCGCAACGACTATGGCACTGAGGAAACTAAATATATAATGGGTGGTCACCCATCCACAAGCCAACCTAGGTAACCCCTAAATACTGTTTTAAGATTTCATGGTTCATAACTATACTTAAAATGTCACTTACGGGATATCTTCCGTGATTATTGATTATTTTGAGCTCCCGATATTTCGACGCTGTTGCAAGCGCCGTGATTGCGGGTTAACTGGAGAATGCGGGTGGATGGAAAAAAAAACAATAATCACGGAAGATATCCTGTAACTGACATTTTAAGTATAACCCCTAAATAGATCTAACCCCATCTTCTCCCCCAGTGAGCCGCATTCCAAACGGTGGCCTCATCCACGGTGTGGATGTCCGGTACGCAGCTACGTACGGTAACCCGCATCTCCGGACGGGCGCCGGACTCGGGTTTGCCAACACCGTGAATACGGCTAAACCAGCATCGACGCCGGCACCTCCGCCGTACTCGTCTGTTAGAAGTTCTGTTGTTTTACCTTCAGGTAAGTGAGACATTGCAGTTTTTTTTTTTGGATTGTGTACATTTTAATTTCACAAAATAAAATGAATATGATAAGCATATCTAAACTACGTTTAAGAACTATGTCTATATTTTAAATATTTAACCCAGTTTAAATTACACTGATTGAATTGAATTTAAAATTATAATGCGATATTGTAGAAAGCAACACAATTTGAGGAATTGTCCTCCTCGATGAAGACGAAAACTGTGACACATGAAGTCTAGTCTAGTCTTCATAAAAAATCAACGAAAACGATGCATAACATCGATTAATGTGTTATTTTACTAATTAAACTGACCCTATTAATCTAGATACGCGGCAGGGTGTCATGCAAAGTTCAAACCTTAAACTGTAGCTTTGGTTTTTTTTTGCTTAGTTTTCACAACTCAAAAGCTGTGTTTTTTTGTAACAGGTAACTCCTCCCACTCGATAACGTCACCCACCAGTCTGGCGTCACCACAGTGTGCCACCAGTCCCATAACCACGTCAACTATGTCTACTGACAGTACGCAACCACCGGTATGTATTATTATTTTTTTAATTATAAAAAGTTGCCAGCCTGTCGGTTTTTTCTCTGTTACATTTTGCTGAGTTTGCTTTGGAATTACACAATCTAATTCCAGAGCGGATACTGGGCGTCAATAAATTCTTCTACGTTGCTGTCAATAGGAAAAAGGACTAGAAGAAGAGAAGGCAGGCAGCATTGCCACGTTTCATGGCAATGCTCATTCTTTGGCCGAAAAAAAGGCCAATCCTTCGGTCACGTGAAGAGTCGACGAACTGCTTGGCGATATCCCGAAATTTTAGGTAGACCCGATGGTTCAAGTCTTTCAACTCCAAACGGCTATATTTGTCTGCTAAGGTGATTCGCCAACGATGCGATGATGCGCAATGCCTCTTTCTTCTTCTTCGTCGTCACACTCTTGGCAGAGTGGTCGTGGTCGTCACATCAGGGGTGTTGGCAAGCTTCCCAATCTGTTGCCATTCCTCCCGTACTGTGGCTTTTCTTGTGCATTCATGGAGTGGACCATTGAGTGCAGTTTAGACTTGGTCGGTCCAACGCATTGATGACCTGCCGCGCGCTCTTGTGCCTTCAACCTTTCCCTGCACTACAAGTCGCTCCACTGATGTGTCTTCTTGACGTGTGATATGTCCAGTGAAAGTGAGGATACGACATTGGACGATGGAAGAGAGACGCTGTTTGATTGGAAGTTCCTGGAGGATTGAGACGTTAGTTCGGAACTGTGTCCAGGTTATGCCAAGCATTCTCCTCCAGCACCACATTTCGAGGGTGTCTATCTTCTCTTCTTTAAACACACAAAAATAATATTGATGTATAGCTTTATAAGCTGGGTGTGGTTCAATTTTTAACCGACTTCCAAAAGGAGGAGGTTCTCAATTCAATTGGTATTTTAGGGTTCCGCACCCAAAGGGTAAAAACGGAACCCTATTACTAAGACTTCGCTGTCTGTCCGTCTGTCTGTTCGTCTGTCTGTCCGTCTGTCTGTCACCAGGCTGTATCTCATGAACCGTGACAGCTAGACAGTTGAAATTTTCACAGATGATGTATTACTGTTGCCGCTATAACAACAAATACTAAATATAGTCAATGGTACGGAACCCTTCGTGTGCGAGTCCGACTCGCACTTGGCCGGTTTTTTTGTTTTTTAGTCAATAAATATTGGACTCTAACGAATATTCTGTTACGTTTTACTAGTATTATTTTCAGCAGTTTGTGTTTGTTTTGAAAATTGTATGCTATATAGCTTTTATTCCAAGTAAATAATTGAAATCAATATCAGTTTTCATACATTTCTAATGTAATAATTGACTATGGAATATTGCGGAAATTTTTATTTAAAGTACAGACGGCACATCAAGCTACTACGGTCTGTCAAATTTCTTCTACGTAATATTAGGAAATGCTGCCGTGTCTAGCAACTTTGCTGCCTTGTGCAGCTTTGTCGCTTTCAGAATTAGGGATTTTATTTTCCAACTCTTCCCTAGTCACCGGATAGATGGCGCTGAACTTGGTAAGTTACTGCAAGGAACGGAACGTCACATCATTTCACTTGGATGTAATGGTTTATTCGGAAGCTTAGCAAACGAAGTGTCAGTCAACAATCGTATGTAACGTGACACAATGTTTTTTTCCAATTGTTTTGGCTTTGGCACCTAGTAACGTAGTCAGTTCAACGCCATCTACAGAGTTCTTGGAAACTATGTTTTTTTTAATACTCAAAAAGAAAACCTCTCATTAGTACCTTGAGACTATGTTTTAAGGTCCTTATTAGTGATAGCAAATAGCCTTACTTTATTGTTTATTTACCAATAAAATGTTTGTCATAGATTGCTGTAGCGACTTCGTCAGCGACGCCACAATCGCCGAGTGCACACTATATCTTGGCGCCATCGAATAGGACTATTAGTAATGCGACTGTTACTAAAAAAGGTAATTATTTATCACCTACCCCTTATGTGCTCATAATTATCCAGTTTATTTATTAGTAATTATCAAAGTTACATGTCAGGTTTATAAAAAAGTAAAAACATAAAATCATTATTAAATACATTATCAACACAATTCATAAAACTAAAAAGAATTCGAATTAGTAAAGACAATTTTTTTTCCAATTAAAAAAAAATTTTAGGAGTCTTACTCCTAAAATTTGTCCTGAATTTAAAACTGGAAGTCAGCTAGACTTTAATATATTGTATTTCATTCTATATGAGCATACATTTCAACTATTGAAAGGACTATTACGATTCCAGTGTCCGGAAATCGAATACGAGAATATATCATGCGACGTCAAACGGGTAAATAATTCACACGATGTTGAAAACGAAGTACTAAATCATGGATAGTATTTTGAAAACCTCACGATAGAAGCTATGTATTTTCGTTCAAGTATTTCATAGTCTAGATTTAGAGTGAAATTTCTACAAAATGAAAAGGAAATACGAATTGTGCACTTTTCAATTATGGATAGATAACATCTAGTATCTCTTTCCGGGTCCATTAAACATAGCCACAAAACTGTGAAGACTTTTACAAAAACGTCCACTGCTGGACATAAGCCTCTCCCATGATGGGAAGAATTTGCCGTAATCTCCACGCTTGGCAGGCGGATTGGAGATCGCAGTCATGAAAGACTAACAGAAAACGCTGCTGCCCATTCCCTGGTCTACGGAGGTGCAAGGTGTTCTGCCTCAGACATTAGTCGCCTTATTCGACACCCGTGAGTGTAATGGGTTGGTTCTATTCTACTCTGCTGGCAAAATCGGCTAAAAAGTATAAAAAACGGCCAATAAGTATAAAAAACGGCTAACAAGAAAAAATATAACATTAGTGTAACATCGCCGATGGTGAAAATTATGCTATGTCAGCGAATAGAACTAGCAGCTGCATGCAACGACATATAATGTGACAGTTCAAATAAGTTTGTTGGTATTGCCGCATACCTATGAACGAGTGTGCGAGAGCGACGAGCTTATTCGCTCCCAGTTACTCGCTGGTAAACATATTTATAGTCGTGGTCTTTTCCGCCTGACCATTTTAATTTTTTTTCGCTTAAATCATGCGGAGGCGCCAAGCCACGCCCCCTTAAAGTTTGGGCCTATTAAGAAAGCGTCAACTTTGGCGCGCAAAATAACAATAACTCTCATTTGGCGTGCGTTGTCAATGCGCTTAGCCGAATCGGTATCTTTTCATTCATTTTTTCTACACAAAATCAACGGGGCGGGGCTAGAGATCGTTTTAATGTTGCGAGTGCAAGCAAAAATGAGCTTGGTGGTGGTCAGGCGGGAGTGTCCTCAATAGTACATTCCAAGCGAGATCCTCTCAGCAAGGGTTCTGACTACCTTTTAACTGATGGCTTCTGCGTCTGCGACCTAGAGAGAGCATTTGATGATGAGCATTTTGATGCAGAGAGGATTTTCGCCGGCAGTGTGAACAGTCACCGATCAACTACATATTAATAAATTAATTATGTAGGGTTATCATGTACGGGTCAATATACTTAGTCGAAAACTGCTCGCTTTGCCTTCGGCACGTGGCGGTTGGCCCTAAGTAATAAATATGTTTTCACTTGCACACATTCAAAATTGATGTATAGATAGATATATACATACAAAACACAACATCATGCCTGTTATCTTCGAAGGGTAAGGTAGAGGTGTACCAAGTACCTATAGTAGTAATAGTACCTACACCCACATTTCGCCAGTTATGTTTAAGTCCCAGGTAATAGGGAGCGAGCCTATTCCCATCAACTGGGCACAAATCCAGACTCCGTGGCTGCTACTGAAAAGTTCCTGATAGAAAAAACCCAATAACAATTTACTCGACCCGGAAATCGAACCGAGTGCAAGCAAAAATGAGCTTAGTGGTGGTCAGGCGGGAGTGTCCTCGATAGTACCTAATAGTACTTACCACCTACATTTTGCCAGTTATGTTTAAGTCCCAGGTAATAGGGAGCGAGCCTATTCCCATCAACTGGGCACAAATCCGGACTCTGTGGCTGCTACTGAAAAGTCACTGATAGAAAAACGCAATTACAATTTACTCGACCCGGAAATCGAACCAGGACTTCATGCTTAGCAGTCGCAATTGCGACCACTGGACCGACAAGGCAGTCAAATACCTACATACTACACAGAAACATACTTACTAGTATAGTCTGCGCCAGATAAGTAGGAATTAAAGGTCATTGCTTTCCTTAATTTCCCTGCCTATGTACCCCGACAATACATTATGAATCATTTTTATTAGGTACTAGAAAAATTCAAGGATAAGGAAATGGAAAAATAATGGAACAAGTTGATGTCATTATTTCTGTTTTCGGAATAATGTATTTGAATAAATGTATGCGGGTTAATGACCTTTAATTCCTCCTTATCTGGCGATGACTATAGAATATTCACCACCGTTCAAAGTGCATATTTGTTAAATTATTAACATTGTTTTCCTTTGTCTACAGGTAACGGTCATCAAACCCCGTTAGCAACACACGTATAAGTTAAATTTAAACGTTTTTCTATAAATAAAACTTTGGATGAATTTACTACGCAATGTCTCGCGTATCAGTGTACTAAAGTTAATTTTTATTTAAATTTTAATTTAGAAATATTTTCCTCAGGTCATTTCTACGGTCAAATTAAAGAAATGTAATCAATTAAAAAAAAACTTTTGTAAATTATTACAGTTTTTCTTCAAGCATTTTCTGTAAATTTTAATTAAAAATGTATACTAAAAATCTGATTTGACAGCAAAAGCAAAATGTTTGAATAGAAACTGTGAACCTCTACTGTCCTTGAAGTTAGCTAGCATATTAGTGTTCAAAAAAATCTAGGCTAGAGATCGTAAAAAATAGATTACCACAAAAAAAGTTTTTAATACAACCGAATTAGGCACAGATTGATCGGTTTAAGCCTATCACGGTGTAAAGTAAGCCTATTGCGTGTTTTACATTGATAAGTGTTTTATTTCACTGGGTATATGAATTGGTATTGAGTTGGCACCATTTTCATTATTGTTTTAAATACCTAAGATTGTTGTAAGCCAGATGTGTTAAACATTTTGTAAGAAAAGCAGATTGCTAATTATTCTGCAAAAACAAAACTCGGAACAAAAATGTAATAGGTAATAGTTTTATTTGAAGACAAATTCTCCCTTTTTTCATGGTTAATAAATTCATCCGAATTAAAAAATCTCCAGAATTTAATTGTAATTATCTTTTTAAAATGCTTAGTGGTGTCACAGCAGTACCTAATAAAAAAATTAGTCAATTCTTTAAAAGTTGTTGAAAAAAAAGTGTAAATTTTCGTCAATTTCATATAACCCGACTGAGACTGGTCTTGTTACTATTGTATTTAAGTGTGTATAAAATAATAATATTAAAATAAATATATTTCAGTGTAATGGCGGTATTTCTTTGGAGAGCTATTTATTGGTTAAAATAGGTAGTCCTTTTATGTGCTTAAATAGGTATCACTCGCAACAAACTGAGTTTTAATTATCAGACTTTAAAATAACAACGGATAATTATCATAATAAAACTTTAAAAAATTGGCACGGATTCAGTACATGAATCTAATTGTTTCATACAAAAGTACAATAAATTAATACTACACTGTTTGAGCGAATCTAAATAAAAACAATTAAAATTTCATCTGTAAGTATTCCAGAATCATGTATTATTAAATACTGAACGTATGATAAAAGATTATACACGGTGTATACGTGAATACACATACTTTACATGAAGTTAAGAAAAAATATTTTTAAACAGCACTTATTTTTTTACACATTACTTTTATAGCTCATGAAAGGACACCGTATGAAGCTTAAAAAGAATATAAAGGACATGCCCCACTCTATTCGAAAGCATGTTAAATTTCTATTAAACCATCGCCTTTTAGATACATAATTATATTATTTTCTTGTACATAAAATTAAAGTCAATTTTATTGAAAAACTTTTCTTATTGAATACATAGTTTACTTTCGTAATAATATTTTATTCATCGTTTTTTATGTTTTCTTTTCATATTTTTAATAAATAAAATAAAAATATCGTATAGCTGTAAAAATAAAAGTAATAGTTGTTACATTACTCCATAGTTTTGTGTTTTACCGTTTATTTTCTAGAAGAGAACATATCAGGATAAGTGAACATAATGATTTTTGTATTCGATCCTTGCACTAAGACATATCTAATAATAATTATGAAATAAGCTTTAATTTCTCTAAAATGTGCCATTTTCATGATATCTCAAACATATCATACATACATTTTAAAGTTTTCGTAAAATGCACAGTTCTTCCATTTATTTTTTTGTGCAATATCGATTTTAATATTTATTTAAAAATTACTGGGCATATTTTGAGATACACATTTTTATTTTTTGGATAA
Organism: Xestia xanthographa; assembly: GCA_905147715.2. NCBI lineage: Eukaryota > Metazoa > Arthropoda > Insecta > Lepidoptera > Noctuidae > Xestia > Xestia xanthographa. The sequence goes on along the minus strand of LR990668.1, from coordinate 10,102,812 downwards.
TTCATCAATATGTCCAGTAGAGAATTTAATAGTAAACATAAATCAATTATGAAATTAAAAATAGTTAATATTTACGGCTTATCACAATATGCTCAATAATCTGTAGAAGTAAACATTTCATTTAAAATTTTCAATTCAAGACTGATTAGACTAACCTACACCACACGCCTATTTTTTTCCATTATTTTGTACTATTTTAATTTCAATATTGTTATATTTATCTTGTCTTCTTCGGTTTTCAGAAAATGTTTAATTTTTATTTTTTTATAAATCTGACCAGTGTTAACGCTAGTTACTAGTTATTATTCTGTGCCAGTGTTAGGTTAGGTTAGGTTACAATAAAAAATGGGTTAAAAACATTTTTTTTCGGTTTTCTTATTTGATACAAACAAGATAAATATAACAATTTCGCATATATATTTTACTTATCCCAATAAATCTAAATTATTTAATTATTGAGTCAATAAAATTGCTTCAAGAAAAAAATGGCCTAGTTATTACAGTATCACAATATTTATCAAAATATTATAATCGCCTTAGGAATCATCTCATCCGTCTTGTAATGTTAAATTTTATGGCGATATTTTTTGTGTTTTTTATTACGAGTGTCGGTAAAATAATAGGCAACTGTAAATTCGAATACTTACTATATAAATAAGACCTTTTTTCTGTTTAAAATGTCTATCAATTTTGTTAAAAAATACAAAAAATATCGAGTATTTTCACTAGCTAAATATAAAACTGCTTACACACTCTCGATTTTACCTTTCGGAACACTCAAAAAACGTCTGTGTGTAGGGTGGTTTATGTCGATTATTCCTCTTGTAATAAAAACTATTATTATGCTAGATAAATAATTATTTTTTCTGTGATACATAGATTAAAGTGTTTTTTGTACATATTAATCGCTATATTACTATGTGAGTGAAATTGTTAAGAAAAGTGTACTACTTAATAATTAAAAAAATGTAAGGCTTTTGACTTTGTGAACTAATTTAGCTGATAGAGAAAAAGGGTTATGTTTTATGAGTGAGGAAAAAAAAGTAGATAGAAAAGCGTAACGATCGAGTTATAAAAAGTTGCAACTTGTAAATTAGTAAAATTGTACAAACTACTTTTCTAAATAAAATGAAACTTTGGCCTATGTAACATGTGTTTTACTTTTACCCTCGAGAGAATCTAATTTTGTTTTCCGATGTCAAAGTAGAGAACTCTTTGTGAATAGCGGGGAAACGTATTGAGTGATCTTTTTTGGCATGTCGTATGACTACACGTTTTATTTTGTTATTTTTTGTCGAAACCAAAAGTTTCGAGCGAATGCTTTTTTAATTTTCATTAGACCGAATTGCTTTTTTTTATTTCGGCGAAATGTTTCTTTGGCAAAAATAATGTTTTTGTAAAATCATTAGTCTAGACTGTCATTGGAGGGGTCTATGCTGAGTTTTTAATATAATCCCTATCAGAAATCCTAACTCAAGATCAAAAGAGGAAGAAGAGCTCAAATAAATACCTACTTATCTTATTTTTGATGTCAAAATTTAGTAATTAATTATTATGAAAAAAGGGGATGATATTAACGAAAAAAAAATCTCAATCATGACTTTCAGTCAGCTTTCTGCAGCATTTTACACAATAGTAAGAAAATTATGATTAACATTTGCTCGAACAATGTTTTTTACTCCTGATAGTTGAATCATACATACAAATCCCTGAATTTGTGTCTATTCCAGATCAGAAATTTACTGAGATAGACTTTAGACCTTAATTTTTGTTAAAAATGAGGACCATAATATGTAGTTCGTTCATAGTTTAACATAGGTGGTAGGTAAATAGAACTACAATACAAATGGAAGCAAAATGTGGAAGAATTCTTCAACACATTGTAAGTATCAGACTGAAGAACGTACTTTGTAGATGTTATGAGGAAATTCATATTGTAGATGGACGTGGGAGTAAAATGTTTATCACCCCTGTTAGCGTGGGGCCACGAAAACAGCGCGAAACAAAAGACAAACGATATTGACTGTCTTGGAAACAGTCTGACGATACATATGATAACTAGACCAATAATTTCAACTCTAAAAACATAGATAAAACAATTCTCCATTGTTTATTTTATAAAATTGTCAGTAACCCATAGTATCATAAAAATATGATCAACAAACACATATACATATTATCTCACAATGAAAAACTGGAACTTACTGACATATTATAATTGAATCGGGCGTCGGATGCGTCCGAACGTTTCTGCAGCAACGATCACGTATTGGATGAACCCACAAACCCTACAGTGTTGTAAATACTCCCACAAGGTGGGTATAAGCTGGTGAAAGTCACAGGGATTTGCTAGAGTGGAGAAGCACCAGACCAGGGGGCCTAAAATGGCCGCTTAAGCAGAATTACAATAGGAAAATAATATGAACCACGTTAAAATTCTTTTAATGGTTACAGACGCAGTTAATGTTACGAATTGTCACTGTAGCCATTTTACAAGTTGTGTAATTCATAATTATTAATGTAGGAACGGAATGTTATGACAGACGAGTGGAATGAAACGTAAAGATAAATGATAGGATGTGAAGCATGTTGAATGAAAGAGATGAAAGTATGAAAAAGTCTAGGAGTGAAGGAGAAAGCAAGTTAATGTTAAACAAGGTGAAAGGAGAGAGACTGGAATACGGAGAAAAAGACGAAGGACGTTTGGTTCAAAGACGTGTTAAAATAAAATTCAAGTTTAATAAAGTAATCAGTGATTTTATTTGGTCTACATCGAACAAATCCCACATAAAGAGGCCATTTTAGGCTCTCTGTCTGTCAATCATCAAGTCGCGTCGCGGTGACTCAACAGCCGTTGTTGCCAGAAGCGTGTCGTTTAAGCGTGTAGCTCGTGAATAAAACGCTTACTTTGAAGCCTCAAGGTAAAGGGGATTAAGACAGACATGAGATATAAAGGTTATAGTGCACGCACGGCATACTTTTATAGATACAGTCCAAATGTGTACCTGTATGTGTGGTATGTATATTGATATACCACACATATATGAGGAGCTCGTGGCTAAATAATAACAGCCGCTCGGGTCGATCGTTAGGTTAAGCCGTGCTTGCCTAGGTTGGTCTGTGGATGGGTGACCACCCTTAATACCGAGTTTCCTCCATGCCTCAGAAAGCACGTTAAGCAGTTGGTCCCGACTGTCATTTGTAGATCTTTGACAGTCGTTACAGGTAGTCAGTGGCCCAAAAAGTCTGACAACCAGTCTTTCCAAGGGGTATTACCCTGTACTAACTGGGTTGTGGAGGTCAGATAGGCAGTCGCTCCATGTAAAATACTAATATTCAACTGCATCCGGTTAGAATAGAAGCCGACCCCAACATGGTTGGGAAAAGGCTAGGCAGATGTGTGGTATGTTTATATTGTATAGTTATTTCGGCATAAATGAAACTAAACCTTATACATAAGTAAAGAGGTGTAAGTGTTTGCATTATACAAAGAAGAAAACCAATGCTGTGTTAATAATAATTATACCAGCCTATTACTGTCCCGCTGATGGCCAAGCCTCTTGTCACACAGAGAAGGCACGAGCATTAATCACCACGCTTTTTCAAGACGTTAATAACCAATTATTTTTATACAATAGCAGAATAGTAGATTTTGGAGTTACGTGTTACAAAAAAAAAATTGAGCTGACCTTTACCTTTAATTTTACTTCACCGAAGCATCGTAAGGAAACCAGCATGCCTGAGAGATATTTCTCGACGGCATGAAAAGTCAATTCAATTAAGGCCCATGGGCGGCGTATAAACTCTGACACCAGGTTAGGCACTAACCACACGATAAAGAAGGAAGCTCAATTTTTACTCACAAAATTGTATCAAGGCATTTTTTGTGGTTCTCGTGGGGAGACCCCACAAGAACCGCGGGTTCAACATAAAGTAACGTCGTACCCGTACCTATTTGTTACGGTAGTAAGTACCTACAAGTTGGTAGGTAATAGTAGGTAGGTGGGTAAGACGAGTCTCGAAAGATGTAGGTACAAATTCGCAAACTACCTATAAAATAACATCGGAAGTTCTCATTGTAATTTTGACCGTACGCCGAGAGCATAAAGTACCTACTTTTTTCTTTTGTATATAAGTTGTGGAAGGACAATGACCCACTATGGAATTGTCTAGAACAATTCGAGTAAGTCGTGGATCTTTCTCGAAGGATTGGTCGCCATATAAATAGCCGACATGTTTGCGGGAGCGGCAGTCTGATTTTGGCTACACAACGAAGCGAATCGAAGTGAACTAGAAGTTCGATATCTAAGCGAATAGTGATCAGTAGTGTATTTGTGATTAAGTTTTAAGTGCCTTGTGATTATTAAAGTTATTTGTTGTTTAATTGGTAGTAATTAATTTATCCCATACCCAGCTCGTAAAAATAATATAAGGTTCACCAGAAGTGTCCCCACTGGACACTTTTGGTGAACCTTATAAGTCAACGGTCTTGGATTTTTAACTTCACTAAAAGCACCCATGGGCACATGCGAGGATTCTCCGTTTCCTCTTAAAAGACCTTTTCTAAACCTCCTCTGATAGTTTATAAAGAGACCTGCAGAAAAGAAACGAAAACATTATGCTTATTCCATCCTACTCACCCAATTCTTGTTATAACATATAAAACACGTGTTTTCCCAGCTTCAAACAGAGTTACAGTTAAAAAGCTTTAACGCTTAACATTTTTAATCCGTGTGTTGAACGTAAAAAGTATATTTACCGAGCGGTCAAAGGTAAAGTTATTTTTTAACCTAGTTTTCGAAAATGTTAAATGCATTTCCTGTAGAACGTACTGGAGTTGTATTTAAATATGGCGGATGCGGTGAAAGTTGCCGTTTAAAACGTTGTTGAATATACTGCAGGCTTAGCCAAGTTGATAACCTACAATCGTTAACGCTAGTACGTAGAATACTAATCAAATGTATGGGAATGACATCATCTCAACGTTAAATCACGTAATCAACACAAATGAATAGAAAATTCGTAGACAAGTTTACATCGTTCAAAATGATAGAATAGACTTATCGTTTCTACAATGTTGATCGCTATACACTTTAGTAGGAACGCTCACCATAGATGAAAGTGTAGGTTTTTTCTACAGACAGAGAACTAGGGATCGACTCAGTCGTGTCAACTTGGCTACCAATTTACCTTCTACAATCGCTTACGCTGGCGCCGAGGCAGAAAGAGAATCGATATGAAGCGTTTCTAACTTGGCTAGGCCTGCTGTTTATGTTGTAGGTACAGTCTTTTTTCCAACAATTGTTTCAATTTAGATGTTATACGAGTTAAAAATATGACACGGTCCAATACGGTCCTGGGTACGATTCCCAGGTCGGGCAGAGTGTTATTGGGATTTTCCATCAGGAATTTCTCAGTAGCAGCCAAGAAGTCTGGATTTGCAGCCGGTTGATAGAAATAGGCTCACCCCTATTACATGGAACTTAAACATAATTGGCGAAATGTTGGTGTACCATTAGGTACACCTCTGGCTAACCCTTCCCGGATTACAGGCGTGATGACGATATAATGGAATTAAGTTCATCCATATTGAAGACCAACCAACGAGGCAGTCTCACATCATCATAAATCCATCAAACACGAATAAGTATAAGCCTAATAAAAAAATACAAATTTTCATAACTAATAAATTATATTGTATATTACCTAGCCTTTTCCCAACTGTAATGAGGTCGGCTTCCAGTCTAACCGAATGCAGCTGAATACCAGTATTTTACATGGTGCGACTGTCTATCTGACATTCACAGCCCAGTTAGTACCTACTGGGTAATACGATACCCTGTGGTAAGACTGGTTGTCAGACTTTCGGGCCACTGACTACTGGAAAAAACAGCGGTGTGTTTCAAAGATCTACGAATGAAAGCCGAAACCAACGGCTTAACGTGACGTGGTGGTCACCCATCCACGGACCAACCTAGATAAGCGCGGCTTAACTAAAGATCGACCCGAACGGTTGCTATTATTTAACCACCAGCTTTACATCATTACCTACCATACCTACCTGTACCTAACGTCCTATACCTAACGTCCTATACCTACCTTTATATCATATACGTAACCAAGTTACATAACGACACTTTTTTCCAGAGCATCTGATAAAACCTCGCTATTTCCGGAGACTCAGAGATTTTCCAATTTCCACGGGTAGCTGATTGCCTGGTGTATTTTTAATATCAGTTTGAGTTATTCAAAAAAAGGTATAGTATATTAAGGGGACATTATTATTGAAAGATTCGCTTGTAATCGCAGTCGAGGCAGTGGTACCTATGGGGGGTTTGGTTATGGCGTAGTCTCTCTTCTTTCTCATTCTCTCTTACTAAGTTTTCAAATCCGCCGCCGGAGCCGTGTGGTATCCGGCAGAATAGAATCGAACCAACCCATTACACTGACGGGTGTCGTATAAGGCGACTAATGTCTGAGGCAGAACACTTGCGCCTCCGTAGACCAGAGAATGGGCAGCAGCGTTTTCTGTTAGTCTTTCATCACTGCGATCTCCAATCCGCCTGCAAAGCGTGGAGATTACGGCAACTTCCTCCCATCATGGGAGAGGCTTTTGTCCAGCAGTGGGCGTAATGGGGGCTGTTGTAGTAATTTTTCAAATCAATCTATAAAAAGTGTAAACGGACAGTATACGAAGCCGCTAACCAAGCATTCTGTACATCAAACTAAGTAAGCCTTCGCGAAAACTATTGATGCGAGAAACTACTTTCTTTGGGGTAAAACGTGTTACGGTAAAACTATTTCAACTCAAAACTGCACCCCTAGCCAAGTTGACAATCTACAATCGTTAACGCTAGTAGAAAACTATTCAAATGAATGGGAATGACATCATCTCAACGTTAAATCACGTGATCAACACAAACGAATAGAAAATTTGTACACAAGTTTACACCGTTCAAAATGATAGAATAGAATGTTATCGTTTCTACAATGTTGATCGCTAAACTCTTTGGTAGAAACGCTCACCACAGACTTATGTGTAGGTTTTTTCTACAGACATTAGAGAACGAGCGATCGACTCAGTCGTGTCAACTTGGCTACCAATTTAGTGCTTTCTACAATCGCTTACGCCGATGCGTTTACGATAGAAGAAAGAGAATCGATACGAAACGTTTGTAACTTGGCTAGGGGTGCTGCTGTGCTGATTGTTGCAATAGAATAAAAATAGTATTAACAAAAAACTTGTGAAAAAGTTGGAAATTTGACCTGACGTTATTTTTCTTTGTAACATTATGCTAACATTTCTGTGGCTGCTTACTATTAATTTCTGTGTATTTTCGTCAAAAACATCACGAATTCACTATTTGGTACAGGACTCATAGACTCTTCTTACAATGACCAATTTAGGTTTGACACTCTCTTTCTTCCATACATTATCTGTCAAGCATCATTCTAGAATTACATGGCTAGATGGAGGGGATGTGAATCCCCTCCATCTAGCCATGTAATTCTTTGAAACACCTTTTTATACAAAAACCTTATTGAAATTTAAGTCATCTCTCACAGAAACTCGTGACATTAATGATCTTACTTGTAAACTTTTTCAAAATCCACGTAAAAACAAGAGACAATTAAGAATTTCCAAGACTCAAATCGAAACCAACCATCAAGCGACACCATTCCCTATTCCAGAAAGCAAAGGTCAAATTCCCCTTGACACGAATGTAATTTAATCGATTATTTTTCCAATAAAACTAATTGCTTTCTTATCTTAATCGACTTCAATTTGTTTTAGTAACTCGATAGCTATTAATTATTGAACGATTGTTACATGGTGTGCACGGTCTAAAGAAGTGTCTGTCATCTAGACATGGACATATTAATTTCATTTGCAAAGTGAGTTCCTTTTTCACTTATTCAAGTATTTACTCTAACTGTTGTGTCTTGTAATAAAGCTTTAATTTAACTTGCAGTGTTAGTAATATGTTTGTTTAGATCAATATTAAATCTTGCAACTGGATTTGATATTGTGGTATAGATATTGATACTTAAAATTTGTTACTGCAGTTCTCGGCTCCATAAAATCCTCGCATGCGGCTAGGGTGTGAATTCCACCTCGACTGCAATAACCAAGTTTCCCCACTGATATCAAAATGTACTAATTATGATCATGTTTTAGGCACTCAGTACAGGTAATCTTCAGTTGCTGCTGCAGTCAGCAACGATATTAACTTAGCTCTTATACGCCCAGTTTGCTTGCGACAAACATTTAAGGGAATGGAATCGCAAATGGAATGGTAATCATAATAATTTAACGAGAGATTTTCCTCGATAGATCGAAATCATTTCCACTGAACCACGGTTTCCTTACTTGGCTTACCTATTATGCGTTTTACTACATTTTACTAGCTTAGTTACCCGCGACATGCGTCGTCTGCGTGAAATTATCATAAAAATATTACTTCCCTTTTTGGATCGGATTTTGTTAATGTTTTTGCACGGAACACTAATCCATTTCTGAAATATAAAAGTAGCTTAAGTAACTTATTATAACATCAGCTATCTGTTAGTAAAAGTCCCGTCGCAATCGGTCTCGCCGTTTCGAAGATTAGCAGGAACAAAGTACAATTAAAAAAAAAAAATCGTTTGTTTGTAATAAATATCGTATATACTTATACTTTCTTAACTTCTTACTTTCTTACTTTTTCTTTCTTTTCTTTCTTTCTTCTTTCTATCTTTTCTTTCTTTTCTTTCTTGCTGGAGCGTGTGGACAAATGTGCAGTCATGCATGTGAAGCGAGGGGAGATTATGGAATCCGAGGGAACTCAACTCTCGAATTCCATACACCTTAGATCCCTCTCCTCAACAGAAACTTACAAGTATTTGGATATGTCGGGAGCATTCAGTAAAAAGCTGTAATTTTGAAATATACAAACACACTTAAATTTTACTTATTTGTATAGAAGATTAAATCGTTTTCTGAACCAACCTATTAAAAACCTGAACAGAATTGGGTCAAATTCTGCTATTATCAGAAAAACAACGTTCCAACGTTTCTCTTTTTCTTGTAACGTTAGGGAAGTCGAAAGAAGCCTACATACGACCTCCTTAAGCTACCTATCGGGCCATTTGAAAGGCTCCACTCCCATCTATTGTTTCCCAAACTGCCTCAGATAGTTCCCTCAATATCCTCACGGCGACATTTTGCATAATATTAGGGTCGCCAGATTGTTTAGCCTACGCCGTTTTCGTTTTCCTAAAATAGGTACCTTTTGGGACATGAATTTATATGTGATGTGGCTAGACCTTTTTTTCTTGGCGATTCATGTTTAGTGTTTTCTTCAAGGCGTATTGTTGTTTTTGCTTAGAAAGGTTCTGGAAAATTATGCAGCGTGCCGTTTTTACTTAAATGTCAGACCACGGACCGATTTTTGAGGCTTTGGGTAACCTGGGATTTGAAATCTGGGATTGCAGATAGCTTTGGAAAAGCCGGAATGGTTTTTGAGGTTTAAGAAAAAAACTGAATGCGAATAGGAACCTTTAGATTTCCGATTTTGAAGATAAAAAGAATTTCTTGAATGAAAGTCTCCACCCTTTGCTTTTCGCTAGATATCGTTTGGTGGGATAGAATTCTCAAACAAAGGAAAACATAACAATCTCATGATATCGAGAGATGAAAAGAAAGCAAATAAGAAACAAGTATTTTACCCAAACATTCATATTCAATGTAACATTTGCTGTTTTACTGATTTTCAGAGGTAAATTCTTGAAAATAAGATGTTTTTGTGTGTTAAGTTTCTACTACAACTTGTTCGTACCTTACGCATATTGATTCAAGAATAGCACTACAAAAATACATAAAAACACCTAGCCCCCCTTGGGAAAACAACCCTCCTAAGTAATAACCCAAGGGTAAGTTACTAAGGGAATACCCCCCAGCTCTGCCCCAAGAAATTTGCGGCGAACCAGTAAAGATTATTGCCAGTGCGTCAGCTAAAATATTAGATAACAAAAAAAGGCATCAGGCATACAATATTGTGGTTTGTTTCGACTTTTATCTCTGGATGTACCGTTGGCATCGTAAAGTTCTTTTTATGTGCAAATGTGTCTGCTCATAAAGATTCTACGTGATATTTTTGACAACAACTCCCGAGAGTTGTGTTCGTTTGAATTAAATGTTCAATATTAGTAATGGGATCGTGATATGTGGAGGTATACAGATCATTGAGACGTAAATTCTTAAGAAATCTTCCTGTTTATTGATGGAAATAATTTTTGTGTTCGTTTTTCTTGTGAGCTATTGAGTACCGTTAGTTATTATTTATATTGTGACCATTCTTATTTGTACGACGTCTACCCATGGGGAACGGCAAAAATTAAATAACTCGTGCTACGAATGTATCCTGATGTATGTGGATGAATGGAGAGGGAGAGGAAGACCAAGGAAACGATGGATGGATTGTGTGAGGAGTGTTAAGAAACGAAAAGGAGTACAATGATAGCGTGAAAATGCAGAATGGAAGAAAAAAAACGTGTTGCGCCGACCCCAAGTAACAGGAAGATGATGATGACGACTGTATCCTAAAATACACCCTTTTCAGCTTCACACGCACGCTGGTTACGACTTACGAGTACTATCATCAGGAGCCTATAACTGCTGGGCACGGCCTCCTCTCAATGCCTTTTTGAGAGAAAATTATTTTAGGACAGTTTCTTGATCGATAATTGTGATCATCTGAGATGAATTTAATGATCTAATCTTAGTTCATTCTGTCTGCTTCTACAATTGGCGTTTCAAACTATAAACGTATAAACGCACACGTATAAACCTCACCACGTGTTTACTACTACTATTAAGGTGCTTATACGACACTGTTCAAGAACAGGCGAAGTTATTATCTACACAGGAAACGGTCTCAAAACGGTGAAGGAAAACATTGTGAGAAAACCAAAGTCCTAGAACCAAAAATTCAAAAATTCGAAGACATGTGACATCTAGGTACCGACCCGCACTGGGACCCGCGTGGTGGAGCGTATTCTCTCTCATAGGAGGAGGAGAAGGCCGTGTGTCCTAGCACTGGGAACATTATAGACTGATGCCATGCTTATGCTAAAAGGTATACGTATGCGTTTAGTTTGTACCATGGCAATTGGTACTTATATTTTGACCATCACAGTATATATCCTGAAATCGATTATTTTTAATATGTCAAAGTGACAGTTAGACGGGGTCGCGGCAGACCGAGGAGAAGATGGTAGGACGTCTTGGATCGCTTTCTCGTTAATTGGTGAGAAGAGGCACAACTTTGTGAAAAGTGGAAGGAATGGGGCAAATTATTGGCACAACAAAGAAACAACGATTGAGACAAGAAAAGAAAAAGAAATCACTTCTAAGGTTTCAAATGTCAGGTCACATGAAAAAAAGATAGCACAAAACATACAGAAACGAGAATCAATTCAATATAACTGGCTACCCATCCACACAATGGGCCATTGAAAGTGTTTCTGTGTATTCGAGCGTGGCTAATAGTGCGACTTACTGAGGTGTTAATACACGATTTAACAGTATTGCTGATATTGCTCTTCTGTATTTTGTTCAAGGTAACGATTTTATTATTTTGGTAGCTTTTTTAAATACAATTGATAGTGTATTGATCACCATCACAAATTATAAGTTTTAGTAACTATTGAAAAATAGTGACACGCCCCGGCTTCTAACGGGTGCAATTTTTATTGTAGTACAGTTTGCATAATAAAAGCGACCTACTTAAATGTCCTTTCTTTGGTATTGTTCGTCGTTTCGCTGAGTTCTTTGAGTTAAATTCGAGCTACACGATAACTGACAAATGCATGCACTGACTGGACAGGTCCACTCAAATCTGTGTGGTTCTTTCTTCAAAAGACCATCTCCGACACTAATTTGCATTGTCCTCATGTGAATTGAGCAAGATTATCACCCATATTCTTAATCAAAACCTCATGAATTCCTCGATTCGAGTCTACCTCACTAAGTAGATTTCACATTCATAGTTGCAATTTTACTCCTCACCTCAAGTCTGGACTTCAAAAGAGACCTTTGAGTTTGTTTCGGCTGTTTCTTCTCAGAGTAGTCAGGTACGAAACACCGGCCCCATCTAGTTTAAAGTCTGATGCAAAATAAACATCATTTATCGTTCTCATAATTTTCATTGGGGGCTCTAAATACTATTGATGCTTCTGGAATACCAAAACCAAAATCAGAAATAACAGATTCCAAAGGTTTTTTTTTTTTTCAGTCGATTAAATTATTTTGAAACTCGCAAAATTTCCAGTATTAGTTTACCGGCTTTCATATCCTCGGTCCACGGCACTGAGAAATTAATCAGGAATATCCTGGATTCCACACTGATTGATTTTGATGTGCCGTGCTTCTCCGAGGCTATCGATGCTTGGAAACTTGCTTGCCCGAACACTGAAGAACCTGACCATCCATTCTCCCAGAGACGGTGGGACGAGCCGCTCTGCAGAATCGTTCAAAACAATCTGCTGAACTCGTCTTCTACTACTGCTGAGCGTGCGCGCCTACTGGCTGTGGGTGAATGGGAGTCGGGTCTTTGGCTTTACGCACTGCCGTCGTCGACAATAGGCACATTGTTTGACGACACGACCTTTCGCCTCGCTGCTGCCTTACGCCTCGGTGCCGCCTGCTGTTCTCCTCATCGCTGTCACTGTGGTGAAGCTGTCAACAGCCTCGGTCACCACGGCCTGTCGTGCAGCCGAAGTGCGGGGCGTTTTGCACGGCACGCGAACATAAACGATATTATCCGACGAGCTCTTGTCACCGTCAGCGTTCCAGCTGTTTTAGAACCTAATGGCTTGGCACGCGACGATGGCAAGAGACCGGACGGCATGTCTTTGTTTCCTTGGAAGATGGGTAGGCCCTTAGTATGGGACGCAACTTGCGTCGATACTCTTGCGCCTCTCATCTTCCAAGTTCGTCGTGCTGTGCTGGCGCTGCTGCTGCGGCTGCAGAGAACCTCAAACGGCGTAAATATAGAAACCTTTGTGGTAACTATATTTTCGAGCCGTTTGGGGTTGAAACTCTAGGGCCGTGGGGTCCGAGTGCCCATAGCCTGTTCAAAGAACTTTCAAAACGCCTAGTTGACGCTTCCCGTGACCCAAGAGCTGGCTTTTACCTTGGTCAGAGGCTAAGTGTTGCCATACAACGTGGCAACGCCGCCAGTCTCTTGGGCACATTACCAGCTGACAGCGTTGAGGAGGAGTTTTTCGATGCCCTTTTATAGTTTGTTGTTAGTTTATTTATTTTAGTTTATTTAATACTTAGTTTTTAATTAATTAAGTAAATATTTACTCGAAATAAAAGGTTTGAAATTCTGTGAAATCAACACCAGGTTTCTGAGTGAAACCACGAGCAACCGCGTGCCTTATATTTAATAAAATTTCCTCGGCATCATTTTTGAAACTCTCACCTCAGTAGGCTCCAAAACGAAAACGTTTAGACTACCCCATAAGCAAGCAAGTTCCACTTAACTAACTGCTCTCACAGGTTCTTCATCATCATCATTTCAGCCGAAAAACGTCCACTGCTGGACATAGGCCTCCCCCAAGTATCGCCACATTCACTGGTCCCGTGCGACACGCATCCAGCGGATTCCCGCAACCTTCACCAGGTCATCGGTCCACCTAGTGGGAGGCCTTACAACGCAACGTATTTCGGTTCGCGGTTGCCACTCCAGAAGGTTTCGGCCCCATCGGCCATCCGTTCTACGAGCAATGTGCCCTGGCCACTGCCACTTAAGTTTGGCAATTCTTCGGGCTACGTCGGTAACCTTGGTTCTCTTGCGGATGTTTTTATTTCTGATTCGATTGCGTAAGGAAACTCCTTCCTCCAGCCTTCTGATGAGGCCCATTGTGAGCGACCATGTTTCGGTCCCGTATATAATCACTGGCAACACACACTGGTCATAGACTTTCGTCTTGAGACACTGCGGTAAGTTGGTTTTTACCGGGCCCACCGGTTCTTAAGACCTATTTTTTCAAACACAAACACAAGATCTAAAAATCGGTCCAGCAAAGCTGTTACTGCAGTTTCCGAAACTCTATTTAAATTTTACGAGTTTCTTCGGCTTTTTATTGATATTATCTGGCCCTGAATAGAAAATCGTTCCTGGAAATACTTTTGTTTGAAATGTGTATAAAGTTTGCCTTGTGAACTGCGGAATTTTAAGTGGTGTTGACTCATCGCGCGGTAGTCCCCAAAGTTAGGAAAGGGGTTGGTATTTTCACGCTCTTTAACGTTTGGGAGGGACAGGTCAAGAAGATTGGGGTAGTCGGTTGTGTGTTTTGGTTTAATCTTTATTCTGATTTGCAGTGCTTTGGCAAATAGTTTTAATTACTATGCGTTCATATATTGTTCCATCTGAAAAGAAAAACTGAATGGATTGTGTGAGGAATGATATGAAGAAAAAAGGAGTGGATGATAACGTGATCATTTACAGGAGAGAATGGAAGAAAAAAATGTGTTGCGTCGACCACAAATAACATGGGACAAGGGGAAGAAGAAGACTTTGCTGTGACGGAACTTCCAATACTTCAGTCTTCCCGCAACCACGGCGGTGCAATCCGCTCGAAACGTCGGGCTTATATTAAAGGTAAAATTCGCGATAAATACCCGTTTCCATATCTTCACTAATATTATAAGGAGGAAAGATTTGTATTTTTGTGTGTATGTTTGTAATGAATAAAGTCAAAAACTACTGCTCCTATATCAAATTCTTTCACCATTAGAAAGCTACATTCATCTTTTTTTAACCCCGTACTCCCATCACGGGAACGGGAACTACGTGGGTGAAACCGCATGATGTCTTATAAAGTTGATCTGTTCCCCAACTATGTTGGAGTCGGCTTCCAGTAAAACCGGAGGCATCTGAATACCAGGTTTTAACATAAAGCGACTACCTATCTGACCTCCACAACCCAGTTAGTACTGGGTAATTCGATACACCTTGGTAAGATTGGTGGTCATATTTTCTGGCCGGTCTACCTGTAACGACTGTCAAATATCAACAAAGACAACCGGGACTATTGATTTAACGTGCTTTCCGAGGCACGGAGGAAATTCAGTATGTAATGGATTTTCACCCATACACAGCTTCACCTTGGCAAGCGCGGCATAACCTGAAGATAGACCCGTGCCTCTTGCTAATTTTTTCCTTCTCCTTCAAATTTTCGCACAAATTAAACCCAAAACAAAAGACAGATAAAAAATATATATATTATTATGATTAACAAAGTCGGAACCTATTCCTTCTATCCAACAAATCCTCTATTAAATAAAATAAAATAAAAATAGCTTTATTGATTCCCATCAATCAATTATTTACATTAATATTGTTATTGGTTATTCAATTGAATTAATATTATACCCAATTGGCTGTTAGCAATATACGTTAAATTAGATATTTTATTCTTTCATGCTTTACAATAAATATAATTTATTATTATTTTATTTTACAATCCCTATTATTTGGTTCTAAATGTCTATTATAAACCTCCAAAGATTCATTACAAGCAATAATATCTGCTCGTGACGAGGTCTATAGAAGCGAAATTCCTAGAAAGCCATATTTTTCGAGTTTCTACTAAAGTTTAGGCAGGTAATGATAACATTAGAATCAGCTGTTACCGTTACAATGGGATAGTGATTTCGAAGAAATGTTTTACTATTAAACAGACACAAGTTTTCTTACAGAGTTTTTCTTCACCATTTCGAGGGTAGTGGTGATGACATACAACGTGTACATGAATCCTCCACGAAACCGTCAGCCAAGCATTCTGTACATCAAACTAAGTAACTCTACGCAAAAATTATTGCTAGAAATAGTTTTTTATTTGGGGTGAAGAACCACGTTTAACTGTAAGACTCAATGAAACTCACTCAGAACACATTGTACTGATGACGGATTGATTGACTGCATTTTACGGGGATCGTAGAGGTATTTATAGTAAAGTTATAACATAAAAAACTGGTATTTGAAAAAGTTGGAAACAAATCAACTAACGTTGGTTGGCCTATAAAATAAATAGTAGATTACTGCAGCAGCCAGCAACAGAGGCATTGATGGACGAACGTAAAATGTGGGCCAAGGCGAAGCCGAGGCACACATACGTAAGTCCATTAATGCCTAGTTGTGGACAAGGCTTGTATAGTACTTTTCTCAAATAATGCGAGGCAATTAATAAAATTACTTTTCAAACTCAATGATGCACATTAACAACAATAATTTTTCAATAAACCGCTTTCTATTTACAAGCCAATTCGAAAGTTAAATAAAACCTTTGATAAGTTACCTTCATGGTTACTATGTTTTTGAGTAAACAGATCGTTCCATTTTTTAATAACATGACAGATTGGCTTTACTATGTAATTTATTTGGCCGCTAAACACGACAGATATGGATTTTCATACAACTTTTGCCGGCCGCTGGTCACATGTGGTCGGAAATCGAAATTGTTATTGCAATTTCGATTTATCTCGAAGCAAATTTCCAAGCATGTTTGAGAAAATATAAATACATTACGAGTATATTATCAACTTTTATTGTGAGTAGCACGTTTTTAATATTGTACTAAACCATTCTAAATTCGCACTGAAAACCCAAAATTAAAATAAACAAAATCCAGAGCCATCACTATCTATTTTCAAAAGGATTTCCTCAACCATAAAAAGTCAAAGTTAATCTAAAAAGGTTAACAAGAAAGAACGTAAATCGTGCCGGATAAACTTTCTACGGAAACAAAATATCTGTACTTTAATTACCACTATGAAAGGCGTTGGCAATAAAAATAAAAAAGGTCGAAGGATAATGAAACGTCTTTATCTCAAAGATAAGGCAAAAGAAACAGTTGAAATAAGAGCTCAAGAGACAAAAACTCTTAATGAAGAAGGGGGATAAAGTAATTTAAATTCGTTACTACACCATCTGCTAAATGCACTTCATTAAAACGTGCTAACTGTAGCAGAGCCAAACGTCGACTGACACGGAACGAATTCGAATTTCAAATTACCACCGCTCTTTTTCAAATTTCGAATGCAATTCTTGAGTGACAAAAAATGGCGGTTCTTTAAAATGAAAACGGTTATTATGAGAAGTTTTGTATTTACATTTTGGCCGTTTGTTTTTGTTACTGAGTAGGAGAGAAGATTTTTTGGTACCAAATCATATTTTTGCAAATACACTTTTGTATCAAGAGAGGATAAGACTTAAAACTACTTACTTTAAGGGACCTCGCGTACTACGCGGCCGCAACCACTACTTTTGGCTACACAAGCTGCGACCGAAGAAAATTTGGTCGTACAACCGGTCATCGGATCCATTTTGGTCAAGATAGCGGCCGGTCATGGGACAAATCATGGTCGCGAGGTCCTTAATGTTTGCCGATCTACAATTAACTTTGTGTATTTATGTTTCTCTTAGACATAAACACAAAAATTTCATTGTAGATCGGCAGATTCATGGAAGGAACTGGGGGAGGCCTCTGCCCATCAGAGGGACGGATATTAGTAATCCAAAAAACGAGTAATCACACAAGATTTAATAAAGCCTATAAATAACTTCTGTTATACTATTAAGGGCGAATTTCGACAATAAATAATGCAATGCAATGCGCTGATCGCTTTCAGAAGTGCATTAAAGTCCACTCAACAAAAGATATTCCCCCATTCATGCACAAGAATCAAATAACACAGTAATTATGCCGTAGCTACCAAGAATTCCTGCAGATAGCAAGGTTTCGGAAACGTGCCAAGTCTGGCAGAATTGCCGCATTGAATGGCAATGTAACTTGTTCAAAATATTAACTTTTAATGTCTCTATCCTCCCTCTTTTGTTTAACTATGAAATTAAGACGTAAATTAGAAAATGTAGAACAATGTCTTTTCGTCATTAAATGTTCTGCCTTCTTAAATTTGAGTGGAGACCGCAAATCGACAAGTTTAAGGAGGGACGCCCGTCACCTTGTGAACGTCTTTGTCACATTTACGTGATAACCAAGCACGTGCCCTGTACGCCAACGACACAAATATGTAACAAAAATGTGGTTCACTATACACTAAATAAACAATTAAATAGTTTTGGAATCCCTATACTTTTTTAGGTATCTGCGGTGAAATTGTGACTAGGCGCGGAGATCACGCGCGTGCGTTTATGTTCTGGCGTTTTGGTAGCTGCTGGTTGAGAATTTCCACGTGGCCTGTGAAGAGGTCTGTGTCTATAGTCTCCGCCAGATAAGTAAGAATTAAAGGTCATTGCTCTTTCCTTAATTTCTCTGCGTAGTTACCCCGACAACACATTATGAATCGTTTTTTATTACTTGAAAAAGTCAAGGATCACGATAAAGGTCGTTTCGGGACAAGTTTGTTATTATTATTTCTGTTTTCGGAATTATGTATTTGAATAAATTTAATGTATGCGGGTTAATAACCTTTAATTCCGACTTATCTGGCGGAGAGTATAGCCTGCAGTAACGGTGGCGATGATGATACTCGAATATTTCTGTAGATTTTTATTGTCTAGCAGGCTAGCAGCTCAAAGCTCTTCTACGTGATAAAATTGGAAAAGGAAATACCTCATTCATTAATGTTGAAGTCCTAACCCCAATTAATCACCCTGACAGACTCACAAGCTTGCTAACAAAATTAAACTTGAAATCTTTGATAATTTAATCAGATTCCGTCAAAAATAATGAAGCAGATTTTAATGATTCGAAGATTTCTCCGAATATTATTTAAATTGCTAACTGATACGGGAACAGAATTTAAATGAAGACAATAATAAATAATTGGTAATGTAACCCTTTATTGTAGAAGACTGGATGGAGGAAATTTATGATAAATTCAAGATCAGAATAATAAAAATAAGCTTGCCGGACTTTCACATCCATGGAACCTTTAACCAAATCAAATCAAAGTATTTATTGCCAGTTTTGCAGGCACTTTTGAACTGTCGAAACAATGATGAAAATGTAGCTAGAGACCCAGTCACAAGACATAAAAACTGTGAAAGTACTGTAGTTAAAACTCCTCGATTGTCCAGCATTTGATTGCAGACCCCTATAACCAGATTGTCTCATGTTTTCCCATTCTTCGTCTCTGGCATCAGTTTGACCTAGATTTATAAAACACCTTAATTCCGTTGACAAAGTATTTTTCATTCACCTGGTATTCCTAGTGTTCATTTTAACACTAGGAATACCAGGTGAACGCTTCATAAGTATGAGAAAAAAATCCTAAAACAAATGATCGCAAAATGGGCTTCCTTACATAGTTTGCTTGTTAGATCCCTAAAGCAAGCTGGTTCAATCTCAATAGTTTCTTAAACTGTTCATAGTTCTTCAAAAACAATTTCCAGCACCGTATGGCTAAACGCTGACAAACATCACAAGTAGAACTAATTGACTTTTAGATTAAAATTCTCGTGCAAAGTTTAACTTCTCAAGATTCTCTCTATTTGCCTTCCTTAAGACAATATTTGATTTCTTCCCACACTTTATGTTAAATGCTGAATTTGGTTTGACTTACCGGTTTGAGATCTATTCTCTTCTTCATTGTTTTAACCTATTCAAGTTTTAATGCCTTTATCTTGGAGAGGAGGTGAAACAAAACGTTATTGTGAAACGCCTTTGAGGCGTGTAAGTAAAATTTTGTCTTCGAAATAAATGCAACCTTTGTGTAGGTAAATATCCTTTGATCTTTTTTTTAATACTCTTAGGTCTTTAAATAGCGTCTTTAAAACAGTATGCTTCGTCTTTAAAGTCAAATTATTTCATTAATGATGCTAAATTAAATGTCTATCAGCATTTATTGTCAAAATCGCGTTCAAGAGCAGTAAAAATCAGTTATTTATTAAATTTTCTCACTCACCATTCTTCTCTATCTAAGTCATCATCTGCCTAGCATTTTTCCCAACTATTTTTGGGTCGGCTTCCAGTCTAACCGGATCCAGCTGAATACCAGTATTTTACATGGAGCGACTGCCTATCTGACCTTCACAACCCAGTTAGTACTGGGTAATACGATACCCCTTGGTAAGACTGGTTGTCAGACTTTTTTGGCCACTGACTACCTGTAACGACTGTCAAAGATCTACAAATGACAGCCGGGACCAACCACTTAACGTGTTTTCCGAAGCACGGAGGAAACTCGGTATGAAAGGGTGGTCACCCATCCACAGACCAACCTATGCCTGCTCGGCTTAACCTAAAGATCGACCCGAGTGGACGTTATTATTTAGCCACGAGCACCTTCCCTATCTTCCTTCGGTTTCTAGGTATATTGGCTTATAATCGTATTCGTAACATTTTTTTGCTAAACTGTAAATCTTTATCTGTTTTCTCACACAATTCATCCATCTTTTCTTTGGTCTTCATCTCCCTCTCGATCCATCAACATTGATATTCATTACTCTATTAGTCACATGCAATTCAATTCGATTGTCCTAAACTGAATATTCCACTCGTTTTCTCCACCAAAATTCAAATCCTCAAAAAAAATCAAAACTTAACCGAAAAATTTCCACCTCGCTACACAAAAACTCGTGTTTAAATAAACACCATATGTAACTGGTCGGACCAACCGGAAGGGACGGCAGTGACGTCATAAAAATGGTAGGGAATACTATCACACCGTTTTATGGATACGACACATAAAACGAGTCGGATAACTCATGTACTTGTGTTAAATTCTGGTTATCTTCCCCTTTGGATGGCTCGTTAGTTAGGGAATTGGCGGTAACATCGGGTATACGAATTGTGAGATATATTTTAGTACTCCACTATTGTGATTTGCAAGCCTTTTTGTCTTTATAGGACAACTAAATTCAAGTATACCTTTCATTGCTTCATCAGACATGTAAATTTCTATACCCTAAGCCTATTTAAGTTTATCATTACCCAAAACTTCGTTAGCCACAGTATAATCCAAAGGGTGTTTGTGTTTGCTCATAGATTTTGTCTCTTCGAAAGGTCAGAGTAGCGCACTCGCATTTGACCTTAACTATTTTAGATCCTTTTACGCAAATCCGAAATCTTGAATATCCCAGATCAGCTAATTAGATCCACGAAACACAAGAAATTCAAACCGGATTTAATAAACAAACATCTTAGTCCCCTACATTATGCCAAAACAATTCTTATTTTAATATGTAAATTCGTTGAAAGCATCGCGGCTTCGTATAAATTGAATTTTCTTGCTTTCAATTCAATGACCTTAAAGATGGGTCCCAAATTCTTAGTTCGCTAAATCGAATGGAAAAATCCAAGTTGGATAAGAAAGGGTCTGGGATAAGGGCTGTTTTACAGCGGTCAGTCTGTTAAAGGTCACTTTTAACAGGTTTTTAAAAAAGGTTACGTACTTCCTTTGTGAGGGAATGTGGGTTTTTGACGCGTGGTATCTGTCCTCTCATTACGGGGGAGCCGAGTTGGAACTGGCTCGAAATTGTGTGCATTTGAAGCAGGTATAACTGGCAAATGAGAGGGTACTTCTTACTAATGATGTGTTGGGGTTAAGAATTGCTTATGGGGATTTTTATAGAGATATAAAAACGTTTACGGGGGTTCGGAGTGTGGTGGATGTTTTTACGAATACTATATAATATTCAGTTTATAACATCATCAAACCTCAGCCAAGTTTTTAGTTAAAAGAGAAGAACTGTAAAGTCCTGGCTATAGCTAATTTGGACAGCCTGTGATCCCCGATCTAGTGTGAGTGGTTATCAACAAAAGTAGTTGACTGCTTCTTTGGTCCAACGTTAGCAAGCGCTATTGCTGCCTGTGCATGAGGTCTCACGGTATCTGTCCTCTCATTACGGGGGAGCCGAGTTGGAACTGGCTCGAAATTGTGTGCATTTGAAGCAGGTATAACTGGCAAATGAGAGGGTACTTCTTACTAATGATGTGTTGGGGTTAAGAATTGCTTATGGGGATTTTTATAGAGATATAAAAACGTTTACGGGGGTTCGGAGTGTGGTGGATGTTTTTACGAATACTATATAATATTCAGTTTATAACATCATCAAACCTCAGCCAAGTTTTTAGTTAAAAGAGAAGAACTGTAAAGTCCTGGCTATAGCTAATTTGGACAGCCTGTGATCCCCGATCTAGTGTGAGTGGTTATCAACAAAAGTAGTTGACTGCTTCTTTGGTCCAACGTTAGCAAGCGCTATTGCTGCCTGTGCATGAGGTCCTGTTTTCGATTCGCAAGATATTACTGTGTACTTTTATTCGGAATTCTCAGTACCTAACAGGATAGAGTCTAGACTTGTATCATCATCATCATTTCAACCGAAAGAAAAACTACACTTGAATCCGGTTAGTGGTAATAGGCATCGTCCTATTGCTTTTATCCCAATTCATTAGGGGTCGGCGCAGTAGGTCTTCTTCTTCCATACTTTTCTATCATTCGTCATATCATCAGACACCTACTTTCGTGCCATATCATCCTTCACACAGTCCACCCATCGTTTCTATAATCTTCCTCTACTCTTATACCCATCCACATTCATACTCACAACTTTCCTCACGACATTTTCCTCATTCCTCCGCATGATATGCTACGTCAACTGATTACCATAAAAATTTTCATGAGACTTAAACATAACCGAACAACAAAATGTTGTTATAATAATGGTAAGCTCATTCCCTTTGGGGAAAATCTAAATTATATATTTTTTTATGTCTATGTCTATCAGTGGGCGTATACTAACTGATAAAGTATGACGTAGGTATTAACAGCAGAAGCAAAATTACACACGAGAGAGATATCAACTTATTAACTTAACAACAACATAATTTCATCCTACATTATAACACCCAAAGTCAACACCCACACTCAAACTTTCAAAATCAAGTAACACAAAATCAAACATAATATTCCGAAAATCTTGCAAACTCCTAACAAGCCGAACTTTGATCAATCATATCGAATTGAAATCCGAATTGTAGGGATCGAACATTTCCTATTATACAACTATTGCTGAACTCTTAAGTGGCTCTAAGCGATCCGTAAGTTCGATTCGAGTTAGCTCGTTACCAATGCTCAGGGCTACTACCACCTCCTCTTATGGAACTATTACTTTAACGTTACTCCAGTGTGTGAGAGAGACGGCGCTATTTAGAACGGCTATCTCGGTTTTTTTCCCCTCTTTGACGTGAGATTGAAATAATACTCCTTTAAGAGGTGATGGAAGGCCCTCGGAGATTTCAGCGTGAATTTCAATGGTTAATTTTATTGAAGTGTACTATTGGTTTAAATGGTTAGATTATTACTTCATTAGTATCATCTGTGGCATCGCGCTTTTGTTCCGGCATTACTCACAAATATTTTTTTTCGTGATTTACTTATCTTTCCTGATTTGTCTCATCTACCAGTAGAGTGAATAGCATCTTGGATAACTCCAAAACACTATAATAACCAACCTTTATTGGTTGAAAAAAGAATGAAAATAAAAAGATCTACTAAAAAACCGGCCAAGTGCAAGTCAGAATCGCGCATGAATTCCTTACCATCGTAGTAGGGGAGCCCCCTTTAATTTTTAATATATTTTTTGTTGTAGCGGCAACAGAAATACATATTCTGTAAAAAATTCAACTGTCTACTTATTACGGATCATGAGACAGCCCGCTAACAGACAGACGGACGGACATCGAATGCTTAGTAATAGGTTCGTTGGTTACTTTTTGGGTACGAAACCATTAAGTCGCAAAACTTTAATTAACAATTTTTCTGCATTTATCGAAAATCTTATTATATCTCAGACTTCTCTTAATCAAATACTTATTAAAATTGAGCTTAATCTTAGTAGTTTCCCATAAATCAACATTTCCACGTCTCAATCCCTTTCTATGGTCCCTTGTAAACGGAACTGTTACTGGCTATAAACATGGGGTCAGTAGGACCCACTTCAGTTCAAGTACGACCACGCCATCATTCAAATTGGTCTGTCAGTTACAAGTGCCCTTAGTAAGTACCAAGTTGGGTAGTTAGGGGTATTACCCTAGTACCCCTTGATATTATGATGATTGAGTGTCGATTTAGATTTATTTAGTGTTAGTTGTGCTCGTGGCTAAATAATATCAGCCGCTTATCGCACTACTGGTTAAGATCAACATGCAATGTATTTCGTGGATTTTTTTTCATTTATCGCAATGACAAGCGACAATTTGTTCAACTCCTATAGTCACTCTACAGTTCTTGGCTCAATGTGAATTCCGGCTCTGCTGCAATGACAAAGTTTTCCCACTTGTATCAGAATGTACTAGTTTTAGGGTCATCATCATCATCATTGGCAGTCTTGTACTACCCACTGAGTATAGGCCTTCTCACTTTGGTGCCATTCTTCCA
Source organism: Xestia xanthographa (assembly GCA_905147715.2). NCBI lineage: Eukaryota > Metazoa > Arthropoda > Insecta > Lepidoptera > Noctuidae > Xestia > Xestia xanthographa. The sequence continues at coordinate 10,078,415 of LR990668.1, read as the reverse complement.
CAGTCTGCGCGACTCTCAACCAAGTCTTATTCGCGATTTGCTGTCTATCAACAACCCATCTGGCTGTTGGTCTGCTAATTCTTCTGTTACCGTCTTTAACCCTACCCCATCCCCTCTCCCCTTACCCTCCACTCACGTCTTGCCAAGTGTAGCTCTGTCCATCTCAACTTCAAAGCTGCCATCCGTACAGTCCTGCTGGACTTAAAGTAGTCCTATCTTAGATTTGTGATTTCCTTTTCATCATCATCATTCGCTTACTTACCCTTGTCCCAATTCATTTGAGATTGGCGCTGCATGTCTTCTTCTTCCATTCTTCTCTATTACTCGTCATCTCATCAAACACCTCCTTCCGTGCCATATCAGCCTTCCCACAGTCGGTCCGTCGTTTCTTTGTCTTTCTTCTTGTGATTTCTTTTTCGTGGGATGGAAATTCTGTCCGACCGATTTATCTTTCGTCTGCGATGATGATTTTCTGAACTAGTGTATCTCGCACGCGGCACGTGTAACTGTAATTACTTGCCGAACCTTTTTGATATTTGATATCGTGTCATGATGAGTTCATGAAAAGAGCTTAGTTTGGGTCCGAAACTAATCAGAAAACATACCTGTTAGCAAAACTAAACCAAGGCCAAAATATTTCAAATTCATATCATAATATTATTTTCCTTATTTTGTCGAGGGCCAGGAAATATTCTACATTTATTTCACGAATATAAAAGTTTTGATGTATTTATGTTTGCTCCTCAATAAGTTTTAACTGCAAATTGCATTTAAGTGAATATTGGCACACTATTCGATTAAAATATAAGATATTTTTTCATTCAGATAAAGAATAAAGGCAGGTCGCCACGCTATCTGGGGAAGAGCTCGCGTATGTATCACAGCTTCTGAAATTAAGAGAGTTTATTATCTTCTTTAACAGTTTCCTAAGAATGCGAATAAAATAGAGGGCGATCAATCGCAAGTAAATCATAATTCTATCAACAACTGTCGAAGGTCAAAGAAAAATACTTAAACATAACATTATTTTCATCAAAACAGCTAAGTGACTTTCTCCAAACTTGTTACCTTCATTATTATAAGAACTCTGTAAGTCTCCAATATTCCAATAACTTGTTAGTGTAGAAAAACATATTGTTAGTTTAGAAAACTTGTTAGCTGAGTTTAGTTTAGCGGATATTATGTGTATTTGGAGGGGCTCGTGGCTAAACAATAACAGCCGCTCGGGTCGATCGTTTGGTTAAGCCGTGCTTGCCTAGGTTGGTCTGTGGATGGGTGACCGCTCATTACATACCGAGTTTCCTCCGTGCCTCGGAAAGCACGTTAAGCCGTTGGTACCGGCTGTCATTTGTAGATCTTTGACAGTCGTTAGGTAGTCAGAGGCCCAAAAAGTCTGACAACCAGTCTTACCAAGGGGTATCGCCCCCCCCCCCCCGCGCCGGGGAGTACCTCCGCGTGTTTTGTCTGGTAGGCTACAGCTGCCCCACGGCTGAAAAGTCCATTCGTCCCACCTGCTGAAAATACGAGATTTTCAGCAGGTGGGACGAATTGACTTTTCAGCTTTCAGCAACCTGGACATGAGTTGCCATGGCTGACCTTTTTTTTTCGGATGGGAAATCATCAAATAACTCCTCCCGCTCTGGGCGGGAGTGTCAGACTTTTACTGACTAAAACCCATCCATGTTCCTTCATCGCCCTTTGTGTTCCGGGGCCACGGTATTTCTTTCGAACAGTCCCGCAACCCCGGAACAGTCCCGCAACCCCGGTGCCATGGCTGACCTGGAAGTCAAGTTAGGCTACTGCCCAACAGTTGTTTGTTGGGTTTTTATATATTATTTAGGGTCTTAAGTTGCAGATAACTTTTAATAGTTTAGAGTATTGATGTTAGTTCTTCATTTGAGTCATCGATGGCGATGTAGTAGTCTTAGTGCCGCTACAATATGTGGTGAGACAGAGCAGGCTTCCCAGAAGTGGAATCACTACAGGCTGATTCTATGATTATGATATTTTTTCATCATCGTTATTGCTACTAGAATGTTAGGTACATTTATTCCTAGGCTAGGTTTACTTTTGAAATTTTAATTCAAACATTCCACTGATTAATTTCGACTGAGTCAATGGAGAATTGTCCTAGTTTTTATTAAAACAGAAACGCAGTTTGAGTGATTCACGATTCATTCAAATGCATGTATGTGAACTTAATGAATTTATAGCGAATTGTGCACGGTTGGGAACTCAATAAAACCGGCACTTTATTTTGAATTTGTAACAAACTAGCGTAGGTACATCTATATAAATAAATTAAATAGGCTAGTTTCCACCATCAATAAATTGCAAATCTATTTAGTCCATCAGTTAGAGTTTTGGAAAATAATGGCCACGTATTTTTTGTTTTAGTAAATCAATAGAGAGCAGCGGTGGCCCAGTAGCGGCGGCCTGACTTACGAACAGTAAGTCGTGGGTTCGAACCCAGACAGGCGCATTACTTTGTGTAGTTTATTTCATCACCACTGCTCTCAAAACGATGAAGGAAAACATTGTGAGGAAACCAGCATGTCCTAGAACCAAAAAATTCGAAGACATGTGACATCTACTAATCCGCACTGGGCTCGCGTGGTGGATTATAGCTCATTCCCTCTCATAAAGAGGAGGCCTGTGTCCCAGCAGTGGGAACGTTAATAGGCTGATGATGATGATGAAATCAATGAATATTGACAAAGATAAAACGCATCAAAACTCGGGAGTGGGGGCTCGTGACGTCATAACGCACTAAAAATTATAGCACAGCGTGACATATTGAGAATTTTAAAAGCGTCGTATCTTCGCCAATTTTGGTTTACGAAACAAAAGAAAAAATTGTGTCAAATATTTTTTTGATAATCTAACTGACGGACTAATTAGATTTTTTCAGGACACAAGCCTATTGAAGTGTCTGTTCGTAATTTCAAAATAACAGATTTTTTACTGAATGCTTATGAAAGTACATACGGTACTTATAACAAAAAAAAACCTTATTTTTTATTTGTGTGTATTCTATCTCACTGTTAGTTTTGACTAATCTCCAAAACGGCTCGACCATTTTCGACAGGGCTTTAGCTGGCAGATACCTAGCTGATGTTATAAAAAGTAACTAAAGCTACTATTTACTTTTTATTAGGGTTCCGTACAAAAAAATTAACTCCCTTGAAATTGGTAACAAAATACAATTCCAATAGGGAAGGAATATTTTTGTAATAATTTAACACAGACGAAGATCGCGGGTGCAGCCCGCATATTATTGCTTTTTTTTAGGAATGTATGTATATATGACACTCGTAATACGCCTCTGTACTTTGTGCTTGAAGTGTTAAATAAATAAATAAATTGTCACCTATTGTTAAAATATTTCTATTAAACGAGAAGTCGATCTTATTCCGTTGAAATTCGATAAATAACAACAATTCCTCACTCCTCCGTCCTCACACGGAAATATGTGAAGATTGGAGGGGCTCTCAACAGTTGAGTTGGTATTACAGGAATCAATAGACAAACGAAAGCCCTCATACAGCCCTAGACGTTATTATACCTAACAACAAACGTTAGGGTTCGCTAGGGCTGCCACTCAAACAAATAGAACCTTTAAGGTTCTAAAGCTATTTGTTTGAGTGGCAGCCACAGGGTAAGTTTTCAATGACCAGTCAAAATTTAAAATTAACATCTAGATATCAAACCAGAAGTGCATTTTTAATTTTATTGTTGAAAAATATAAAATAAAATAATAGTATTCATTTGAAAGTGTCCTGAAAAAATCGTAAATCATAAACGTAGTGGGAATTAATGCACTTGTGTGCATGCAAGCACCGCCAAAGTGCTAACTGCTATCTATCTAAGGGCCAAGTTCACCGAAAAGATAACAGTCTGATTATCTAAAAACAACTGTTTAAACCACATTTTTGTACATGAAAATGTGTTTTAAACAGCTGTTTTTAGATAATCAGACTGTTATCTTTTCGGTGAGCTTGGCCCTAAGTTGTTGAACTGAATTGTTCTGTTGCAATATCCACAAGTTCGCTTTTTAGTGGAGGACAGGAATGAAATTTATATTAAAAAAAAAAAAGTTTTTTTTTTTCATTATATCGAAAATATTATTGATTTTAAATCATTTCTGAAAATTTGGCTAGTCTTTTTAAAACCAACCCTGTATATACAACCTATAGTATAAACTACAGGTGTCTCTAGATATTGATAGGCATAGTAAAAATAGATTACAATTAAAAAACTAGGAGGAAACAGATGAAATGTAAGATAGGTAGTAATAGAGAAAAAGTAATGCATTGACGCTACAGTAATTAATACACGCTTGTAGTAAAAAAGACTTTTATAGGTAACGAACTATTAAATATAGGTGTAATGTCATTCTTTTTTCGTATTTTTCTCTGCAAATCCTTTTAATTGATACCCATATCATGCTTGCATAAAAAATAACTAATTCACCATCATTGGATTTAGAATAACGTCACTTTGCTGTTATTGTCATCCATAATAAACGTGTAAGCAAAATTTCAAATAAATCGGTTGGGGGACAGCTGTTTCAAAATACAGCTGCAATATTTGACCTAAACAAACATACAAACATTGCAAGTTAAATAAAAGCTTGTAAGAAGGAGCTTATTAGTGTTGACGTTAATTCATATTTCAACCACTGCTTGTATTGCCTAGTATACGTTCTCTTGACCGTTTGCACTACCATTGTGAATGTATTAATTACCAAAAAAACTGAACCCTTAGGTACCGTACTTTCAATATCGTCCTTGATTTTTAGATGGCCATGAAAATAAACGGTTACGTCTCATAATTACCTAAATGTATCCTTTTTCGATATAATTACGGTTGATTCACATATGTTCATAACACATATTAGTCGTCTCAACTACTGTTTAACTTACTTAATTTTGATTCAACTAAAATCAATCGCACTAACAAACGATAAATCTAATGTTTTTTTAAGATATTGGCTATAACATTGATTGGGTGTGACACGCGCTCGCTACTCCCACATTTTACATTACGCACCCACTTTCTGTCACAAATATCGTCCTCGCTCCGCCAGCCTTCGGCCTACGCTCCTCACGCCAGCTAGGAAGACTCAATGCAGAAAAAAGCACTAAGCAATACTGAGTTCTACTTTATTTCCTTGGTACTTTGTATGTTTTTATGTATCAGAAAGGAAATGCAACTAACACGCGCGCATGTTTAAACCGTAGGTGAGTCAACCGTTAGATGAATGGTCCTGGATTTCGTTCATAAGTTATTACGAAAATCAACAGTGGGTCTTTGGACCGTAGTTATATCGAAAACAGTTAGGATAAACTTAGGTTTTTTGATACGTACCCAAATAAACAGATGTTTGAGAATCTGTGATATTCAAACAATAGTTTATATTGAAAAGGAAGACCTAGACCCAACATTTTATAGACAACAAAATGATCCCACAAAAATTCGTTCTAAAAATCCGTAAATTGCCAGCCCTGAACAACCCGAAAAATCCCCGGATTGTTTCTAAAAGGATATATAGGCGATATTAACACATCAAAGGGCTATCATGCGATCTGTCATGGCGTAAAGTAACACATGGTGGAATACACTGGTGCGTGTTTTTTTCTTCTATATCTTATGGATTTAATACGTTGTCGAGTAGAGTGTGGTGGACCCAGTTTGGATTATCTTTGAAAAAGATTTGGAGGAGTCTTCGTCTTCTTTCTTTGTTATTTCTTTATCGTGTGGTTAGTATACCTAACCTAGTGTCAGAGTTTTTATTCCCACCCCCTCTGACTTGACTTTACATGCCGTCAAGAAATATCTCTCAGGCATGCTGGTTTCCTCACGATGTTTTTTTTCACCGAGGCAAGTGATAATTATACGACACGCACATGAATCCGCAAAATCAGAGGTGCCTTGGGTTCGAACTCGAGATTTATGACTTGGTAGTTCGACAGTCACACCACTAAATTTCACATTTATTCGATAAATACAGGTTCCAAAATGATGGAGAGTGTGCCAATTTTAATAAACCAGACAAAAAATTTAAATGCAGGTTTCCAATGAGAATTTACAATAGGATCCTCGTGCAATGATGGCAGACCCAAGAATCGAACACAGAATCTTTTATCTTTTGACTTGTGAACCAGTAACGTTCTTAGTAATCCTGTGATCCTTAGTGAAACCCTTTTCTTTAAGATCAGCTTTTATATCAAAGACTTCATGTAGGCCTTCTTCTATTTCATTCCCACATTGTAACATATTGTCGCCTTTGTACTGGTTATTAGATGTTTAGTTGCTGATTATATAAAATACATATTACAATTTCGTTCTATATTTTGTTTGTACCACAGACTCATTGATAAGGTCTGTTTCCAAACTTTTGTGTTACCCTTTGTTAATATTTTCTTTGTTATAAAAACTCTTTTGTAGTGTATGTTTCAATAAGGATTCTTGTTTTCTTGGCATTTTATATCTGAATTTCGGATTGGTGACGCAAGCGCTTGGAAGGTGAAACCGTATAAAATTTTCTAAGGCGGTGCCTTTTTCATAGAAACAGACTTTGTTGCCAAGGAAAAATGAACGAGGAAGTTTTTCTCCATAGTTACAAAGCTTCAATTGAGAACCAAACTTCAAAGATCGTAATATAACACGTGATTGGCTTTTTTTAAGGATTCCGGTACCAATTGGCAACAACGGAACCCTTAAGTCTATAGAGAAATTTCTTAAGTACGTAAATGTTTGGAACATCTAATGGTTAGGTATGGTGTTAGGAAAAACTAATAATGTTACATAGTCCGATACGCCAGAAGGCGTCGCGGTAGATATCGTAGAAGATGTTGGGACGAGCTGGATAAAACCAACGACCAGTGGTCTACATTAGCCCTGGATAGAAACAACTGGAAGTCATTGGGAGGCCTTTGCCCACCAGTGCGATGATACAGGCTAACAGTAGCAGTACGTTGGTACCAAAGCCTCATACATAACCGTAGCATTTGCGATCTTTTTTATTTTTTTATTAGCCTATATTGTCCCACTGCTGGGCAAAGGCCTCCCCCATAGCCTCTCACCGTGTGGCTTTCTCAGGCCTATAGAGATTGGACGCTGGAGTGACGACTTAGAGGCGTTTGTTCTCTAACAAAGTCACTCCAGCGTTTTCTAGGCCTTCCTCAGCGACGACGCCCATCTTCTGGCACCCACTGTGTGACGACTCTGGCCCATCGGTCCTGATGCATTCGACAGACATGGCCCGCCCACTCCCACTTCAACCCAGCAGTTTTGTTGCCCACATCAGCGATTCCGGTTCTTGAGCGTATTGTGGTATTGCGAATTCTGTCGCTGAGCTTAATAGGTACCCAATACGCTACGCTCCATCGCTACACATTTGCGATCACTACACATTATATTTTAAACGCTACGACTGTCAAAGATCCATTAATAACAGGCGGACAAGACTTGACGTGCTTTCTAAAGCACGGATGGGTCTCAGTATGTTATTGATGGTTACCCATCTGAGGATCTACTTCGGCAAGTGCTGCTTAACCAAGGCAATCAACATGTGCATCAGTTAGCTGATAAACCAAGACAATGGACCTTGTGTGTGACCTTGAGTATTTTTTGCCACGAACTCCTGTTTCGACAACTACACGGTATACACCTCCATTTCAAAAAGTATAATGAGCCAATCAAACATTATTTAGAATAATTCCATATTTTTTCCTGCCAAATGAATCCTGCCAAATTGCTAAGGATATCAACTTCCAATAACGGAATTATGAAGTACGAAAACCACTCGGTTCTCATGAATTACAGAGGATGATTAATTAATGAAACCACGAATGGAGGCTATACTGTGCCCGCGGCTCCGCCCGCCGCCTCAACCGTTTTTCATACGAGAGCCCAACGTTAATATTTTAGGCAGAAAAGGTCGTGGGCCTGGAAGTGGGAATTAATAAAGGTGGTATATTTTTGAATATTTTCTTTTTTGCTTTGCTTTTGCTGAGTTTTACTAGAAAAATGGTTACGACTATTTGATCATTCGACTGCCTCGTTAGTCTAGTCGTTGCAAGCACGATTGCTGGGTCCTTGGTTCGATTCCCAGGTCGGGCAAAATGTTATTGGGTTTTTTTATCAGGAATTTCTCAGAAGCAGCCTCGGAGTTTGGATTTGCGCCCGGTTTATGGCAATAAGCTCGACCAATATTACATGGAACTTATCATAACTGGCATCAGTCAGAGGTGTACCATTAAGTACACTTCTGACTGACCCTTCGGGGATTACAGGCGTGATGTTATGTTATTTGATCATTAGAGCCTAGTCACTGTCAAACATTTAGACTCGGTTTATGGTTACCTAGTAGGAAATACATTGTTTTAATAAGCTTTCACCGTTTAAAACGAAACTTATACTGTCACTTATTGTTACTTCCCGCATTCTCCAGCCAACCCACTATCATGGCGTATGTACTCGTAACAGCGTCGAAATATCAGGAGCTCAAAACAATATAAATCACAGAAGATATCCCGTAAGTGACAACTTATATTAGTAAATACATTTATGTGCACCACATTACGAAACATTTAACACAAAAAGAATACAAATTCGATGTTTCTGGGACCCACCCTGCTTTGAAAATTTCTGGAGTGGTGACTGCGAAAAAGGTGACTTTGCATTGGGCCTCCCACTAGGTGGACCGATGACCTGGTGAAGGTTGCGGGGATCCGCTGGATGAGAGTCGCACGGGACCGGTCTATGTGGCGACACTTGTGGGAGGCCTATGTCCAGCAGTGGACGTCTTTCGGCTGAAATGATGATGTTAATAGGCTGACCTGACAGATCCACGAACCTGCTGGCAGCCATGAATAGTAAAAATTGACTTAGCATTATACTACAGTATAACAAAACAAGGAAAATCTAGAACGAACGCACGATTCCAACTAAGACGTGAAAATCACTATCGTTGTTCAAATATGTACCAAGTAGCTCCATTTTAGTTCTAACATCATAGCGCAATGGGAGGGTTGAATAAACATAATGTTTGTAGCCCAAGCGTACAAATATGAAATGTAACCCTTTCACTGCTTCAGCTTGAAATAGTGGGACTAGTTGTTATATTACTGACGGGTAAGGGATCTAATTTAGAGGGTGGGGCATTTATTTTTGAAGTGAAAACTTCTTTAGGCGCGTTGAGCACTTTTTGGGTAAAGGAAAAACATTGAACTCATCGTCACGTAACGTAACGTGCGGTCACGCTTCGTAGCCGTTCGTAGCACTCGTAGCATCCGCTATGGCGTAGCACCACATAGACATGCGCGGGGCATAACCAGTGCTACAGCTGGGGCGGGGCCTGTGTACTTTTCGTTTTCACTTCTATCGGCAGTCCCCAAAGACTGCTCTGATTTTTTTAATTTAGTTTTCTCGCAATGTGCAAGGTTTCGGAGGGTTAAGATAGGTAATTATTTTAAGTAGTTCTTGCCTACCTAAAGATGTAATGTTTCTCACTAATTCAGTAAAACCTTGACTCTGACTATTATTTTTAACATAAATTATCGTTTATAACAAAACTTCTACCATTAATCAGACAAAAATAATTCCCATAAAAGCAGCCTCCATTATTAACAAACTTGAAACCACACTTTAAGTACTCAGAAAATACCAAATATATCAAATTCCGACCAAAAGCGCAATAACGAATTTTAAATGAATGAATGAAAAAAAAGTAAATGCTTGAACATCACTTATTCAATATCAACTAAAACTCCCGCAATCTGATATTGAATTCAGTTTTCGAACTAAAAAAGAATCTATTACACTTACTGCCACGCAAAACTGAACACAATATAAAACGAGCTGGCCGAAATTCAGGTGGTAAATGAAGTGTTTTTGCTCTATCAGACCACCAACGTAAATTAAACTTCCACGCTCCTCAATTGTTTTCTTAAACGGAGCTCTGAAAAGAATTTTGATTAGATTAAGGGGTCAGGTTATTTTGGACGGTAGTGTCTTGCATCGTTTCAAGGGTTATCAAGTATCGTAGGTATTCGATTTTCGAATGGAGCTCGATAGCGCTGTGATTAAACTAGTTGTAAGTTTGTATTTCTTTTTTTTAAAGTGTTTTTTTTATACTGGCTAGCAGAAATAGTTTTTAAATAAAAATATTTCTTTTTCTTTTGTAAAGGGAAAGTTTGTCCTTTGGAAAAATCTGACTAACAAAATTTTACACACGTGAGTACGTATCAATAACTATTCATAACAAGTCCGCTTGTTGAGCTTCTGGTTACAGCTTCGATCCCCGAGTTAGGCAGTGTATTTGGGAAATTCTTAATAAAAGCCCGGAGCATTATTCAAATGTCAAAACATAACACAGTAGCCCTAATACCCTTCACTTTTTAGTATTTTAGTTGGAGTAAAGAGAGCCGACACCAAATCCTCAGATTTATGTCAAGTCCGTGTGATAAGTCAATATATAAAGGGTGTAAACACCTCTTAACGAAGCCGAAAGGAACTTGTTCTCCCCGTCATTGCAATATTTTTTTTGTTCTACACCATATCTGGGAACCTTCTAGTTGCGGAGATATTGGGGGTCAAAATTCCAACTTTTTGACAAGTTTTTTTTTTTTTCATACAAGTTTTTAATGTAGGGTGTTTACTTATAACACCTCCACAACCCCCGTACTATTCAATACATCCATCAGCACAATGTTTTGAGTGCGTTACATTGAGTTCTACCACGAAACATGATTTTTCACCCCAAAAAAAGTCGTATAGTTAAGGTAAAGTTACTTAGTTTGATGTACAGAATGCTTGGTTGACGGCTTCGTGATGAGGTGTTTTACACCCTGTATATGTTACGCTATGACAGCCTCGTGGGTCTGTGTGGTCGCAAGTGCAACTGAGCATGAGGTCCTGGGTTCGATTCCCAGGTCAGGCAAAGTATTATTGGGGTTTTTCGTCAGACATTTCTCAGTAGCAGCTACAGAGTCTAGATTTGCGCCCGGTTGATGGCAATAGTCTCGCCCCCTATTACAATAGAACTTAAAATAACTGGCGAAATGTGGGTGTATTATTAGGTACACCTCTGCCTAACCCTTAGGGGAATACAGGCGTGATCATCATGTGCCTAGCCTTTTCCCAACTATGTTGGGGTTGGCTTCCAGTCTAACCGGACGCAGCTGAATACCAGTATTTTACATGGAGCGACTGCCTATCTGACCTCCACAACCCAGTTAGTACCGGGTAATACGATATCCCCTGCTAAGACCGTTTGTCAGCCTTTTTGGGCCCCGGGGTTGCGTGACTGTCCGGGGTTGCGGGACTGTTCGAAAGAGATACCGTGGCCCCGGAACACAAAGGGCGATGAAGGAACATGGATGGGTTTTAGTCAGTAAAAGTCTGACACTCCCTCCTGCTCTGCCCAGAGCGGGAGAAGTCATTTGATGATTTCCCATCCGAAAAAAAAAAGACTTTTTGGGCCACTGACTACTTGTAACGACCGTCAAAGATCTGCAAATGACAGCCGGGACCAACGGCTTAACGTGCTTTCCGAAGCACGGAGGAAACCCGGTATGTAATGGACCATCCACAGACCAACCTAGGCAAGCACGGTTTAACCTAAAGATCGTCATGAGCGGCTGTTATTATATAGCCACGGGCTCCCCTACAGGCGTAATGTTATGTCATTTTCTAGTATTTTAGCTGAAGAAAAGAGAGACGAAACAAAATCTCTAGTTGCCTTAGTGTCTAAGTTCGTGGAATACGTCACAATGTTATGATAAGCTATTAATAAACTTGATGTTATGTTACTCTAATAGTACAATCTGAGAACAGACCTCAAGTTCATCGATGTATTATTTAATTGCCCCATCCTCGGGAAGTGTGTGGGTTGTATGCGTGTGCCAGGAAACCACTGGGATCGGTTGGATGGAGAGCACAATGTTGAAGACGGTGGAATTAATGTTTGATTGTGCTGCGGTTTGATAATGGTGTCGATTTTGTTGTGCACAAACTAAACTTAATTTAGGCTATTGCTATATTTTTCTCTCAAATAAAACGAGACAGAGACGGACGTAATTTAGAGCAGTCAAATTCAAACATTTGGAGCTAATATTTCCATATGAATGAAGGGTGCACGTAAAACATGTCGACTAAAAACACGGTCAAGCGCAAGGCATAAACTAGAATAGCTATAGCCGTCCTTTTCTCGCACTGCCTTTTAGTAAAAGATAGCAATAGCCTAAATTTAGTTTGTGCACAACAGAATCGACACCAATATGTCTTTGATAAGGACAGAGTAATGTTTTTAAGATTTCATCACACTCGCGTCAGAAGCGTCACAATGTTACTTATTTTTGACTTTAAGGGTAAATAAAGTCGAAAGTCAATCCGATAGTAGCACGTAAATACACAATCATCATCTGCCTAGCCTTTTTCCAACTATGTTGGAGTCGGCACCTAACCAGATGCAGCTGAATACCAGTATTTTACATGGAGCGACTGCCTATCTGACCTCTACAACCCAGATAATACGGGGTAATTACTGTACCCCTTGGTAAGACTGGTTGTCAGACTTTCAGGCTACTGACTACCTGTAACGACTGTCAAAGACCCACAAATGACAGCCGGGACCAACAGCTTAACGTGCTTTTCGAGGCACGGAGGAAACTCGGTATGTAATGGATAGTCACTCATCTACAGACCAACCTTCTCAAAGGCGGCTTATCGTTGAAGATCGACCCGTAACGTTAGCTTGCAATCAGGTTTAATAAACCAAGGAAAACAAATACCGAATATCCGCTCCCGTTTCCCCATTACCAATAATGCACTTACAATACAGAACAGCATTTCAAATCCTTCCAGAATCAGACCCACTGAACCAATTCTTTAAAATTCACTCGATTCGACAGACTGCCGATACGGATTCGATACTGTACGTATCCCTTTAGCCCCAACGTCAGTGTATAATTGATTTTGTTCAAAGTCCCAAACTCGAGAGGATAATCGACTATTTTCCGCTTACTAACTCGATTCCGTATAGTTTGTTTGCTCTTATCAAAATTGTTTTTCGAAATCTGAATATTTTAGCTGCTTTTGATCTTGGTGAAGGGATAATTGGAGAATGGGGTAAAGCGATTAAAGTTGTTGTAATTGCGGGTGCTTAGAAGTTTCAAGAGGGATTTTATTATTGTTTGCCGTGAAAAGGCCTGCTTGGCTAGTGTCTTTCAAGAGCTTTGGCCCAAAAGAGGCCTCATCATCTTCTTGCACTTGTCCTATTCTATTTGGGATCAGCGCAACACGTTAATAAAATGATGATTATTATATCATTTCTCACACAATCCATCCATCTTTTCTTTGGCTTTCCACTCGCTCTACATCCATCACCATTCATGTCCATCACTCTTTTAGTCACATCATCACTGTAATCTCTCCTCATTACATGTCCATACCAAGATAAACGACTTCCTTTCTTGTTTTTTTTTGTAACAGACCCAAAAAAGTACTTGCAACTAATCTCACTGTCAGACTCATTAATTATGAGTAAGTCCTGACAACTGAATCGTCAAATAAAGATGAGACATTATGTAAAAGTAAGGTTGAGTCGGTAAGAGTCTGACTTGGTTCTACATCTTACTTTGAGATAAAAAATACTACTATTTTTAAGGCAAAAGACAGTCTCATTACGTCAGAAAATCAAGTTCAGACTGAATTAAGTCAACCATAGAGCTTGGAGTTGAGGCGATCACTTTCAATGAAACTTACAATAGGTTTGCACGTTATGTCCCATTTTGGCTTTTCCATTATCCAGTGGTAGCAGGCGCGACTCCTAAGCATGAGGTCCCGGGTTCGATTCCCAGTTCAGGCAAAGCGTTATTGAGTTTTTCCAATTAGGATTTCTCAGTTGCAACCACGGAGTTTCCCAGTTAATGGCAAAACGAGCCTATTGCTTTCCCTATTAAATGGGACTTCAACACAACTGCGAATCTGTCGTTAAGTGAATCTGTCCTAAGGCGAATCTGTCCTTTAGCTAACAAGACCATAAGGCCCTTACACCTCTGCCTAACCCTTCGGTGATCACAGGTGTGCTGTTATGTTATCGCTGATAAAATGTCACTTTGTTGAGGTACATAAAAAAAAATGTAAAATATAATATAAAAAAATTTAGTCAATATTAGGAAAAAGAAACAAAAAAACGACAGTGTATAACCGACATTTCGTAATACCGTAAGCATCACTTACAGTTACAACACCAACATTAAGACCCAAAAACTCACAAACCTCCTCAATAACATCTCAAGAATTCGTCCAAACACACACTTCTCACCGCAAACGAAAATCGTTAGATTCACATTGCTGGAGCAAAAAGAGTCACTTTTTTGCTTTAGACTCGCATAATTATTCTGAAATACATGCATTTCATATGGGGTGTACGAGCTCATATCTTCTTATTAATATAACATGTTTTTTTTAAGAGGAAGTCTGAATGACCGAAAAGTTTTGTGAAAGACAAGACAAAGAAAAAAAAATTTCGCAGCCGGACGGGACTTCATACAAAATGACAAAAAAAAAATGTGTCTGGTAACCGGTTGGCTTAGTATGGGCATGTTATTCGAAGGAATGAGGGATATGTCGTGAGAAAAGTTTTGTGTATGAATTTGGATGGGTATAAGTGTAGAGGAAGACAAAATAAACGATTGATGGACTGTGTGACATGATGCATTTCATGATGATGATGTTTTTCAAAGTGTCACAAAAAAAACTTACAACCTAATAAGTTTCTTAACAAATGTAAGTAACTGATAAAATAGTATAAACCGGTAGTTTTTTAGACCGCTGAACAGTTTTAATTGCGACATAATTATTATTTACTAGCTTTTGACCGCGGCGTCGCTCACGTAGAGTTCGGTAATCGTCCCACGGAATCGTATTATCGGGATAAAAATCCTATGAATTACTCCAGGTTACAAACAATCTGTATGCCAAATTTCATCCAAATCCAATCAGTAGCTTTTGCGTGAATGAGTAACAAACATCCATCCATCCGTTAATCCATTCACACTTTGTTTTTTTTCGGATGGGAAATCATCAAAATGTCTCCTTCATCCGTTCACCCTCACTTTCGCATTTATAATATTAATAGTAGGATACACTTTTATGTGTTACCCTAATACGATCAGGGTATATCTAATGTTTCAAATCTTCGCTTCTCAATTCTCACCAGTTTTTGTGGTAGCGATATTTTCTATCGGCCTCACCAACTTAATGACACTATCTTAATTCAATTGTGGATATCTCGAAGGTAATAACTCTGTTGTGGTGTCCGGTGTATGGACGTACGAAAGTTCTAGCGTTGTTTTTGTTAGGTGTGATAATATAAGAGTACTTGGAAATCATTGGTAAAAGATTGTTTATTTGTGGTTCGGGGAAAATAGTCTGGGATGGTTTGGTGCTATATCTTATGATGTCAGGTCTAAAGAATTGGTGAAGTGTTGTGTTTTTGTTTACTTACAAACGTGCCCATTTTTTTAAGTAAGTAGGCAGAAATAAAGTTCACACTTGACTTAATACGGCTGGTCTGTCGGTTGCCACTGACGTCAGCGGCTCAAATTTAAACTTTATTTCATCGCTGGCGTACGCGACCGACTGTCAGCGTGACACTATTTCAAGCCTAAAGATCGATCCGAGAGGCTGTTATTAATTAGCAAGGGCAGCTCCTCACGACTATTTCACTATAATATTAACTAAATATAAACTAAGCTACTTTTACTCTTATGTTTCAATGATTCATTTAAAATATCCAACTAAAAAGACACTCCGAACTTTCTTACATCCGTACAATAAACTAAAAAACCTTACCGCGACCGCATCAAATACGTAATGACGTAACGTAATTACGATCAGTAGCGGTAGCGGTACGTACCGCATACACGCTTTTTATCTACAAATACATATTAGTAGCTATTGCCATAGATTAAGTGTGTTTAAAAGAGTGATAGAAGTGAGATACAGTATTCTGGCAGGGCACATAGGGGGGGGGGGGGGGGGGGGGCAAACTAATTGTTTGTACTGGTCGGGCATTATTTGAGTCCATCGACACGTAAAGAATAAGATGAAGAATTGATTCCCATGTTAATGTATTGTGGAAGCTGCAAAATATTGTAAAATATACTTGCATTGTATAGATTCCAGTTCTTAGTATTATATAATTGCATAGCACATGTGTGAGTACTTTGTACTGTTCAGCCACCATTTACATTTTATCTTTCATTGACTTGAATATGCCTTGGTGGCTGAGAGAATGCCACGCTCACTTAAATGTCTCTCTCATGGTGGCGGGTGTGTCGGGTCATTTAGTTCCCTTCAATATGGTTGAGTTGAATGGCGCCGGTACATGCATCATGTCTGTGAACGGGCGCTGTCAGTTGGGACTGGTCATCTCTTAGCTGCCAAGGTTTATTTTAATTACTTTTTTCATAAATTTTTGATCTAATCTTTTACTCTGGATGCTCTTAGTGTGCACGTCTTTCTACATCATCATCATTTCAGCCGAAAGACGTCCACTGCTGGACATAGGCCTCCCCCAAGTGTCGCCACATTGACCGGTCCCGTGCAACTCGCATCCATAGGATTCCTGCAACCTTCACCAGGTCATCGGTCCACCTAGTGGGTGGCCTTCCAACGCAACGTCTTCCGGTTCGCGGTCGCCACTCCAGAACTTTTCGGCCCCATCGGCCATCCGTTCTGCGAGCAATGTGCCCTGCCCACTGCCACTTAAGTTTGGCAATTCTTCGGGCTACGTCGGTAACCTTTGTTCTCTTGCGGATGTCTTCATTTCTGATTCAATCGCGCAAGGAAACTCCGAGCATAGCCCTCTCCATTGCCCTTTGGGTGACTTTAAGCTTTCTGATGAGGCCCATTGTGAGCGACCACGTTTCGGTCCCGTATGTTATCACTGGCAACACACACTGGTCATTTTTGACTTTCGTCTTGAGACACTGCGGTAAGTTGGACGAGAAGATACCGCGCAATTTCCCGAACGCTGCCCAACCGAGTCGGATTCGACGATTGACCTCTTTCTCGAAGTTAGACCTACCTAACTGGACAGTTTGTCCCAGATACACATAATCGTCTACAACTTCGAGAGTAGAGTCTCCGATCTTGATAGGAGTGGGTGTGACATGGGCATTTAACATGATTTTAGTCTTGTCCATGTTCATTTTTAGACCCACTCTTCCGGAAGCTCTACTGAGGTCATCGAGCATTGTACTGAGGTCCTCCATGGTCTCAGTATATCATCGGCAAACCGAAGGTGAGTGATGTACTCGCCATTGACGTTGAGGCCTAGCCCTCTCCAGTTCAGAACCTTGAAGACATCCTCCAGTGCAGCGGTGAACAGTTTCGGAGATATGACGTCTCCCTGTCTCACACCTCGCTGCAGGAGGATAGGTTTCGAGGCTTGGTCCTGAAGTCGGACTGACATCGTGGCGTTTTTGTACAAACACTTCAACACCTCGATGTACCGATAGTCGATTTGGCACCGTTGGAGAGACTGCAGTACAGCCCAGGTCTCGATCGAATCGAAGGCTTTCTCGTATTCCAGAAACGCTAAACAGAGAGGCAGGTTATACTCTTCGGTCTTCTGTATATCTTGCCGCAGCGTATGTATGTGGTCCACGGTGCTAAAGCCTTTTCGGAAACCGGCTTGTTCGAGTGGCTGGAAATCGTCAAACTCATCTTTCTACATCGTTCTCACATATATGTAGAATCTCAAAATTAATGATGTAACCAAGATTTTGTAACAATATTTTGATTTTAAAAGAGTGTCCATGGAGATCTTGCCCGTTGTTCTCCATAAAGATCTACGCTAGGGAATGGGCAACTGCAGTACTTTCTCAAGTTATTATGCCTTGTGACTGGGACTGTAGCTTTGATTTTCTTTTTTGTATTTTTGACATTCAAAAGTGCCGTAATGGTCTAATTGAAATAAATGCTTTGAGTTGAGTTGAATTGCTCGCAGAACGGATGGCCGATCCGGCCGAAAAGTTTTGGAGTGGCGACCGCGATTCAGAAGACGTTGCGTTGAAAGAACTAGGTGAACCAATGACCTGATGAAGGTTGCGAGAATCCGCTGGATGCGAGTCGCGAAATGATGACAATGATGACAGTATTCTGAGTGTTAAATATGAAAAAAGAATAGGTAGGTAAATAGGAGCTCTAAGTCAGGGGTACTAAATTGACGTTAGCAAAAAGATTGGCAGGGCCAAATGAGTATTTCGCATCAGCATTAGTTACCTAAGGTTGGCCGGCTATACCAGGGTCAATTTGGGATAGAAGAAATATTATCAGTTTACTTTTTTTTAAGTCTCTCGTATAAGTTGGAGAAAGTGCATTCGCTGGACAGAAGACACAGAACAACTGATACACTAATACTAAGAGGTACTATCGAGGACACTCCCGCCTGATCACCACTAAGAAAATTTTTGCTTGCACTTGCACACACAACTTAGAAACGCTCTATCACCCCGCCCCGATGACTTTGTATAAAAATAATGAATGAATAGATACCGATCTGCCGAGCGCACTGACGACGCACGCCAAACGAGAGTTATTATTATTTTGCGCGCCAAAGTTGACGCTTTCTTAATAGGCTTAAACTTTAAGGGGGCGTGGCTCGGCGCTTCCGCATGATTTAAGCGAAATAAAAATTAACTGATCAGGCGGAAAAGAACACGACTGTACAATCCGAGGCGTTACCAGGGTCGTCGGCCCAAAAAGAGGTTGCAAATTGGTAAATTTGAGGTGGAAGACATAGATAAATTTTAAGTAAGTATCTCGTATAAGTTTGAGAAAGTGCAGTAGTTTAGACGCAGATCAACTGATACACACATTAGTATGAGTGTATTTAGGTACATTCTGAGGTGCAAGTAGTAGAATACCTACTTACGTAGTTTTGTTGTTAATATCTATTAACAACAAAACTATCTAGGTACCATAGTATGCTTGACCAAGTGAATCGAAACATGCTGATCATTGTGGCGCGTGGCGGCAGCATCGCGCACGCACAGAGAAATGCACTAGTTTCCCATCTGTACAATTTTCTTATTCTATGACTCCACACTTCCGCGGTAGACCTTTATTCTTGACGATAATATTGATGATTGTACAATAGATTTGTATTTTCCGTGTACAATATGGTACAGGAAATAAAGTTCAATGATATTATTAAGAGATAAGCTAGTGACGGAGCCGACATCGACAGTAAGATTCTCGTTTGAAATACTACTATTATTTTTCCTGCCGCCAATCACTTTTCTGTACTCTGGTTTGAAATATGTGGGTGTCCGCCAAATTATAGTCAGGCAGGTCACTCTTAGGTATCTATTTTTATTTCTTTGCTGTCAAAGACACCGCCGCCCCGGGAGGGTTTTAATGCTCAACCTGCCACAAAACAGAATCTTCCTCACAACTTTGTGTCGAATAAAAAAACACGTCATGTTCCGATTAAAAAGAAAGAAATAAAGAAAACATAATATATAAAATAGTAGTAGTAGTAGTAGTAAAAGTTTTTTGTACAAAATTTTATCCTTTTTAGTTGAAGTTTTCCACATAAATTCTTGTAATTTGTGTTCACTTTACATTGTCTACTTGTACTATCTAATTAAAAGTCAGCACAAACTAAACTATCTCTCATACACAGAAAACTAGCAGACGCTGTAACCTCAACAACAACAACAACAGCCCATAACGTCCACTGCTGGACATAAGCCTCTCCCATGATGGGAGGAATTTGCCGTAATCTCCACGCTTGGCAGGCGGATTGGAGATCGCAGTGATGAAAGACTGACAGAAAACGCTGCTGCCAACTACACAATCAATATTTTACGTTCAGCAAACGGCCGAGTAAGATCGTCGGGATACCAACGGGTTAAATAATTAATTCTTACCTGTAGGTATCTTGAGAACTGTGGCAGTTATAGCAGCTGTGACATTCTGAATATAATAACTAGCTAGCGCGAGGGAGCGGTGTAAACGTAACGTAAATGCGTCGATTTGTTAATCGATAATACAATTACTAATTAATGACACTGCTGAAAGGATCGACCTATTTACCTGCTCTCTGAATGAATTCACAAAAACAATGTTATATGTTATAATATGTTATTTAATATAGATAAAAGGTAGTTTAATTAAGGACCACGCTAACGCATTAGGATTTCCCTGTAATGTTAGTAGTGTTCATCATCATCATCATTTCAGCCGATAGACGTCCACTGCTGGACATAGGCCTCCCCCAAGTGTCGCCACATTGACCGGTCCCGTGTGACACGCATCCAGCGGATTCCCGCAACCTTCACCAGGTCATCGGTCCACCTAGTGGGAGGTCTTCCAACACAACGTCTTCCGGTTTGCGGTCGCCATTCCAGAACGTTTCGGCCCCATCGGCCATCCGTTCTGCGAACAATGTGCCCTGCCCACTGCCACTTAAGTTTGGCAATTCTTCGGGCTACGTCGGTAACCTTGGTTTTCTTGCGGATGTCTTCATTTCTGATTCGATCACGCAAGGAAACTTCGAGCATAGCCCTCTTCCTTGCCCTTTGGGTGACGCGTTAAGCCTTCTTATGAGACCCATTGTCCCGTATGTTTTCACTGGCAACACATACTGGTCATAAACTTTCGTCTTGAGACACTGTGGTAAGTTGGACGAGAAGATACCGCGCAACTTCCCTAACGCTGCCCAGCCGAGTAGTAGCCCAGTTAGTAGTGTTTGCGATAAAAAAAAAAAAAAAAAAAAAAAAAAAAACAAATAAATAAACCAATAACTAAATAAATAAATAAACAAATAAATAAAGAAATCAATTAATCAATCAATCATTCAATAAATAAATAAAAAATATCAAAGAGCTGTCATAACAACAACTTGTGTGTACAATAAAATATAATCTATCTATCAAAGACGTCCCTGAATTGAATCTTTCACATCCAACTTACCTTGACTAAAAAAACCCCCTTAACCAATTCTAGAAATGATCGAGAATTTCCACAAAAACCTTTTCATAAGGCAGGCAGGCAGGTATAAGAATCAACCACACATAATAAGAAAACGATAAAAATACTCTTACAAACGTTATTCTTTTTACTTTTATATTCCCTATCTTTAGAAGTAAGCATAGCAAAGAGCAAGAATACAATAGATTCAAGAGTTTGCTTCAGTTCGTGTCAAGATAAACATATCTTGCTTATTTTGTATTTCTGTTTTCATTTGTAAACTAGATTTTCTCGTGTTTGTTTTGCGATCTCCATATCTGTGTGGGTACGTGTTTTTCTTGGGTGTTGAGAAAATATGGTAGCTATGTTTGAGTTATTTATTGTTAAAAAGTGTTAATACTAGGTGTGATCGGATCCTTGATGATGCCGTCAACCAAGCATTCTTTACATCAAAATAAGCAACTACACAAAAATGATTCCTGGGAAACGACTTTTTTGTCGGGTGATTAACGTTTTACTGTTGGACACAATGTTACGCGCTCAAAACACTGTGATGATGGGTGCATTGAATAGTACTAAACACTGATAAATCCTAAGGCTTAGCATGATCCTCTGTTACGCCTAAAATACTGCAGAATTAATTTTGAGATATATATATATATGGTAACGTTGAGGATTAATGCTAAGTACTATGTGTAACGAAAACACGATTCAATAAACTTTTCAAAAAAAAATACCAAAGTTTACTCCAAATCGAACAATAAACCGTATTCAAAAAGTCCTTCAAATTAGATCATGAAACTTTGCATACTAACTGAACTAACTATAAAGCAGGTCTTATGTGTTTTATTTTTTCCAAAAGACGAAAATTTATTTTTTTAAATAAAGAATAAAAGCCACTCATTTCGCACTATTCGGCCTGCAGTGACTGACGTAACAACCACTTAGTAGTGCAAGCTGTTTAGAACGTTACCTATTCTAACAGTATTTCAAACGAAGTTTGAACCACCACAAATAGAGTTGCTAATTTCTAAAAATACAATTTCCTGTAAGAACTTTCAGCTTCCTTCAGCATCACTACTCTTATAAACAACATCACTTCGACATCTATATAAATCAGTCAGGCTAAACAAACTGGCATCAAGCCAGGGGTTGCAAACTTTTAACATCAGTTAATCTAACACTGTAGAATGTTGGCGGGAATTCAAGATACGTGGATTTTTTTTTTCAAATTTTGGCACAGGCACGAAATAAAACCAAATACGTTAATTGCTGTGACCTGAATTGGGGCCTCTTTGTATTGTGGCGTTAATTAAAAAAGTAAAAGGAACGAAGGATTAGTCGAGGTGCAATTTTAAATTGCACTGTCATTACACTTAATTGGAGAGCTGATTTTGGTGTAAGGATTTGAAGAAAGTTTAAATGAGTTTGAATGTTTCGGAATAAATGGCATACAAGTTGCTTCGAAAATTTGGACTGTTAAAACAGTTTTAAGGAATATTACAAAACAGTAAGTAAGAACATAATAGTGATCACAAAGCAGGGCCGGCAGTCTCGACAGAGATAACGACAAAATCGCTAACGTTTGATTGGTAATTACTAACGAATAAATTCAGTTGCAATAACGATGCTTGCGAGAAACGCATAAGTATTGGATGTAGAGACTTGCATTTCCCGTAAGTATCGTTATTGCAACTAAATTTTTTCATGAGTTATTAGCAATCAAAAGCTAGCGATTTTGTGGTTATCTCTATCGAGACTGATGGCCCAGGCAACCAAATGCGGGGTTGACAAAGCACCACGGGGGTGACCAATAGTCAGATGGGTCGTGCGTGACATTCAGACAATCACGGGGAAGATCTGGTTGAATCTAGAACAGGGAAGCATGGCACAAAGCGAAGCTTCCTAACCTAGCAGTAGGAGGAACAAGGCTACCAATGATGATGCAGAATGGGCAAACCATGATTAACGATAAAATGATAGCTAATGTAACGATAACTGAAAAAAATACGGTAATTATAATTTAAAATTTCTATTTCATAATTTCTGCCAAATGCACAAAGATTCTGGCAATAAACCCAAGGATAAACCAGTGACAAATAACATCCTATCACTTTTCACAATTTAAACATAAAACTTTCCTCTAACCAAACTAATTATGCAAAACCCCACCGTCTTTTTACACCCGGTAACAGCAACAGTAAAAAAGAAGCAACAACTTAATTATTGAATAAATCAAATAATTTACCCCCGAGGCAGGAGGAGCTAGTTAAAAATAGAAAAGAAAAGGAAAAAAGGCAAGTTTTTACCGTTTATTAAGAATTTAGAATAAATCGAGGTCAAATGGCCACATCTAGGGTCCCTTGAGAAATCATTGGACACCGCAGTTGTATAAAAGATGTACAGATTGTGAATCTTTCTCGCCTAGTTATTCGTTGGTTTATTTAATATTGATGTGTTGGCGACAACCTGAATGGAGTTAAGACTTTAAGCTTTATGTTAGTTTGTGTTTTTAGGTTTCAAGGAAGATTAAAAGTCGTGTGAAAATCGGCCTTGTTTAATTAAAAATTAGGGTTTGGTATGTCATTCTACGGAGGAGCTCGTGGCTAAATAATAACAGCCGTTGTTAAGCTGTGCTTGCCTAGGTTAGTCTGTGGATAGGTGACCACCCATTTCACACCGAGTTTCCTCCGTGCCTCAGAAAGCACGTTAAGCCGTTGGTCCCGGCTGTCATTTGTAGATCTTAGACAGTCGTTAGGTAGTCATAGGCCCAAAAAACAAAAAAAAAAAAAAAAAATCTGACAACCAGTCTTACCAAGGGATATCGTATTACCCGGTGCTAACTGGGTTGTGGAGGTCAGATAGGCAGTCGCTCCATGTAAAATACTGGTATTCAGCTGCATCCGGTAAAATTGGAACCCGACCCCAACATAGTTGGGAAAAGGCTAGGCAGATGATGTCATTCTACGGATTAACTGCGGTTTTATGAGATATGATCTTGGCCAACAATTATGATAATTACAACAATAATGATCACAAAACGAATGA
Source organism: Xestia xanthographa (assembly GCA_905147715.2). Taxonomy (NCBI): domain Eukaryota; kingdom Metazoa; phylum Arthropoda; class Insecta; order Lepidoptera; family Noctuidae; genus Xestia; species Xestia xanthographa. Next base: position 10,054,370 of record LR990668.1, on the reverse strand, counting down.
AGATCCACAAAATATGTTTTGTGGAAATTCTAATTTTATGAATTCATTCTACGTACGTAGTTTTTATGGAAAAGTTTATATGAAGTACCTAAATGATACCGTGGTGTCTAACAGGGGAGATTGGAACAAGAAAACGTGTTGTACTGACCCCAAATAGAATGGAACAAGGGTAGGAAGATGATCGTGATTATAGTTTTTATGGCTATCCATAAAAAAAAATATGTTAGCTATCTAACATATTTTTTTTTTTTTACTTTAGTTGATAATAAAATTATCAACTAGTGGACGTCATGCGGTTTCACCCACGTAGTTCCCGTTTCCGTGGGTGTACGGGGATAAAATATAGCCTATGTTACTTGCTGATAATGTAGCTATCCAAAAAATGAAAGAATTTTAAAAATTGGTCGAGTAGTTTTAAAGTTAATTCGTAACAAACACAAACAAAAAATAAAATCTTTCCTCTGTAAATAAATAGATTTATGACTGTACTCGTACCACCCCTGCTCCTGACAGACATGTGGGCAACGATAAAATTCTTTTAAAATAAAAAAGCTAAGCGACACATTATTATTATGTGAGCTAAAAAACTTACTATAAGATACAAAACTCTTGTTACCTCCACACATTCCTTTTATGACAGACATTGCTTATTTAAAAATTGTAGTCTAGAATAAAAAATAAGCTAGGATCAGGGGTCTCTGTGACACTTTGCATTACATTTTCTTTTAATTCGAACATTGTAAGACGTAGAGTCCCTGGAGATGTAGATGCAAATACGTTTTTGACCACAGAGGGTTTAGTAAATGGAGTTTTGAAACATACATGCAAAAATCCTCGCCTTATTCCCATGGTGGAAGGTCGAAACTACCTGCTATGATCCTAACTTTCCTGCTTTGATTATAACTCACAAGTATGAATATTGATGGATACAGTAGCTGAGCTAGAATTGATTCTAAAAGTTGTTTATCGTTCCTTTTTGTTGCCTGTCCCGTGGATCAAATATATTTCGTTTTCTGTGATTGACGGTGCATGCGAGGTATATTTAGTTCATCTGGCACTGACATTCTGAGACAAAATCTAATCAAACATTAGATAGTATTGTTTTAAATCACGAAAGCCACAGATTTCTTCTCTAGAAACACACGTATTGTGAAACAAACAAAAATGAGAGATTGTTTTTTATCTGCACGAAACCATTTTTGAGGAAAAAAAATGTTTTTTTTAGTATTCCATTAACTAGTCACTCCATATTCTAGACAGGCGGTACCATTTCTGTATTATCATGTAAATCTTCTGATATAATATTTTTAGTACTAGTTAAAAATGAATACGTAGTTTTCAAGTCTAAAGTTTAATGATGCGCAAAGTCGTTTTACCAAGTTTTGTTATCTGTGGAATCATTGAAGATGTGTAACATAATCCTGACGGAGTGTGCTAGCTTGATAATCCAAAGACGTTAGAGAGCTAGCTAGAGAGCTTTTGTGGTGTATATTGGTTTCCATTCTGTTCTGCACAAACTAAACTTAATTTAAGCTATTGCTATCTTTTTCTCTCTAATAAAACGAGAAAGAGACGGACGTAATTTGGAGCTGTCAAATTTTGTTGGAACTAATATTTCTATACAAATGAAGGGTGCACGTAAAAACATGTCGACTAAAAACACGGTGAAGCGCAAGGCATAAACTAGTTTGACATCTCTAACTTAGTTCATAGCTATAGCCGTCCTTCTGTCGCACTGCCTTTTAGTAAAATATAGCAATAGGCTAAATTAAGTTTATTTTGTGCACAACAGAATCGACACCATTATCGGCCCACATTTCCTAATTGTTAAAAATTATCAGTGCACTATACCACCAGTGTCGAGCGAGTAAGAAACTAGCTGTTTGTGCTAGGCACTCGTTTGTTTGTTCCGTACTTCTCTAGTTAAATACGGCCCATCTCGTACTTTCCCATTTCGACAACTAAACAAAAGACGTGCGAAACAAGTGAAAAAGTGTGCCAACACATAACTATTTTAATAAATTCATACATTGAATCCCATTTCGTCAACCAGTTTTTTTTTTGTCAGTTTTTTTTAGGCCCTCTTCGATGTTGCGGATATTCATATTACTTACACCAAAAAAAAGTAACCATTTTATTCTAATAATAAACGAAAGATTACATAGAAACGAAACCGGAATCTTAAAATCATAACAAATAAGTTGTATTATGATATTTTTTTGCGAGTCAAATTATTCCTGTTGTGGCCAATGCCATTTGACGGAAAATACTTACGTAAATAGGGGTTCTTTCCGTTTACAAAAAAAAAGTACGGTATCCATTGGGGGTCCATATTGGCTCACCTAAAGTTCTTTACCCAAAATTGTTCTTCCTAATGATTTGTAATCCGAATGATCACTCTTCCTAAAATTTTTCATCCTAAAGTTTTCATTCATACTATTTGTAGTGCTACCGGCGATGTTCATAAAACTCATGTTTCCGAAAATTGTATTTACTAATAACATTCATGTGAATATATTTAAACTCCTACTGTTTTTTATCATAACGTTTTTATCCCTAAACATAATTACCATAATATTTTCACTCATACTCAGAAAGAAACATTACCAAGTGTAATAAAAAAATATATGTGGGTAGAAGATGATATTTATAGTTTTAATTTGAGGGTATAATTATTATTTGGGGGTATGCTTTACATAACGTACTTATTACTATAACTATACCTAAGATAATTATGTCTAAAAAACCAACTGTTTAGAATGATTAAAGGTCGTTTCACTGATTTTTGACTTAAATTAATGAAATTCTGGTCAGAGTATCGTCTTGGGGGCACTATGAAAAAAATATTTAGAAAAGATTCGCGACCAATTTCGAGGTAGCGTAGTTGGTCCCAGTTCTAACCTAACCTATATGGATATCTTTGCAGGTATGGTAGGTATGATATATATATATACACACCGCTATGAATATAATTATATGAAAACATGTATTTAACAACTTGTACCGTACTATTATTTGGCATAGGTACAATTAACGAACCACCAGATTTAGTAAACTGGAAAATGTAACGGCAAAAAAATCACTTTTGGTTGCCAAAATCAGTAAATGATCATCAAAATTAATCCCCATTTTATCGTGAAATTAGAACCAAAAATTTATTTTTGACCACCAGAAATTGAACTGTTATGCTCTTGCATCCGAGTCGAGGGAGACCCGGTCGAAGGAGCCCCGCTTCGCGGGGCTCCTACTTCTGAATGGTTTATAAAAAAATAACCACGAAGGGTATGTCGGGGTCTATTCGCTCGCTTCGCTCGCTCATTCGACCCCGCCATACCCTTCTAACCTAATCTATCCGTGTCGGGGTGCCCCAAGTCGGCCTAGGCAAAACTAATTTGTCATCAACCACCTCATTAAAATTTGGTGCTCAATTTACTAAATTTGGTGATCAATTGATATTTAAGGTGATAGATGTTAGTGGTCACAAACTTAATTTTGGTGGTCATTACATCTTTTTATTATTTTGAATGGTACTATTATTCTTATATTATGTTATACATGTTATGTGAAAATAAAGTTACGCAAAATTAATTTACTTAGATAATACTGATTATTATGAATAAAAATAAATCTAAACAAAAAAAATTATGACTATGAATAATAGTGTAAAAGATGGTTATGTTGAGAAAATATAGGAAAACAAATAAAAGTATAATAGATGTTTATTGCTACTGACATTATGAAGTTGAATGCTTCGGAATTATGAACATTAGAGACAGAGTAGTTAGGAATTGTGATTGTTAGGATGAAAAATTTTAGGAAGAACATTTTCGGATTTCCAATTATCGGAGTTGAAAATTTAGGTGAACTTTGGCGCACCCATCCATTGGTACCTTTAATTAAAATATAATATAAAAATAAATAATATTAAACTGTGAGCTTTCTAATGCTATTTTAGAGGTTTCCGCAAAAATTTTTTAGATGGTACAGAAAATCAACATGGCACGGAACGTTGTAAATTCGTATTTTTGGTGGTTGACCGACAACTTCATTTGACATTTACTCCTTCCGTTTATTTCGATTTTTGTGAAAGTGTTTCTGCGATTTTTTCGCATATATAATAAAAACTATTTTATGAAAATGGCATCTGCTGGTCGTTGTATCAATTGTGCAGTATGATTTCAACGCAATATGCGAATACAATTACAATTACTTTCAGAGACTGCTACAGACGTGTTATTGTTATTGTTTATTGTTAAATTCACGTTTTCATTTTCGAATTTCTCATCATTTCGGTTAGACATGGCTTAGCTAATATTACCACTGTAATCTAGAGATTATAAGGAAGAAATCTATATACGTTTCATTAATATCTGTTACAATTTATGTGGGTGGCCTGTTCTCCAAACAAAAAAAATGTCTCATTTCAACTGTTTTTTGTACAGTACAGTCAGCTCCCAAAGTTACAAGGAAACCGTTTGTTGATGTTGCTATTTTTTGTCACTCTTGCACACAGGTTTGTTACGAGAGAACGCAATTTTGAATTTGAACAGAAAGTACTAGGAGAACAGAATCAAGACGGAGATGTTGGTGCCGCTGAAATCATATCATTTTCTGGCCTCACCTTCCTCCTGCCTCACCGCCTCACGTTGTCAGATGAGGCTAGAACACTTTATTATATTTTTATTATGGATCCTATAAAGTTGCGGGTAAAAGTATATTAAGTATATTTTAAACATCGGGGTGGCATATAATATTATTCTTCATAGAAAAATCCCCATAAATAAAAAAACCGGCCAAGAGCGTGTCGGGCCACGCTCAGTGTAGGGTTCCGTAGTTTCCCTTCCGTCACAATAAGTGTTCCCACTTATGAGTTTAAAGGTGGGTATCCATTATGTAAAAATGCTTGCATATACGATTAAACTACAAATTTAGTCCAGAAATTATTTTGTACAACTTTTTGTCTTTTTTGTACAAAAACTGTTGTTTCCATCAAGTTCAAAATGATTTTCCTAGAAAGTCCTTATAAAGTTCTACTTTTCAGATTTTTTTCATATTTTCTAAACTTATGGTTCAAAAGTTAGAGGGGGGGGACACATTGTTTTTTACTTTTGGAGCGATTATTTCCGAAATTATTGACATAATCAAAAAATGATTATAGGAAACCCCTATTCATTTTTAAATACCTTTCCAACAATTTATCACACGATAGGGTTAAAATTAAAAAAAAAAAACACTTCCCACTTTACATATAGGGGGGCTACCCTAATAAAACATTTTTTTTCCAATTTTTATTTTAGCACTTTGTCGGCGTGATTGATATACATATTGGTACCAAATTGCAGCTTTCTAGTGCTAACGGTCACATAGATTAAGCGAGGACGGACGGACAGACATGGCGAAACTATAAGGGTTCCTAGTTGACTACGGAACCGTAAAAAGAGTTTTAAAAACGTCTAAAGGAACAAGAAAAGGCAGTTAACTCGAGTTTTCTTGTGAAGTTTTAATTTATTTATAAGCTTTTTTAGTCTGGCTATAAAAGACCAACCGGTTTTCCCATGTGGATAAAATACTTGATTAAAAGGTATACCTACTTTAGAGGCATGGTCTGTTGGTCCGTTAAAAGGTTTTATAGAAGATCTATTTTGGTTGTGGTTCTTTCTTGTTCTTTATTGTGTGGTTAGTGCCAAACCTGGTGTCCCAGTTTTATGCCGCCCATGTACCTCTGTTTTTTTTTTTTTCTTTTTGGATGGGAAATCATCAAATGACTCCTCGGAGCTCTGGGCGGAGCAGGAGGGAGTGTCAGACTTTTACTGACTAAAACCCATCCATGTTCCTTCTTTGCCCTTTGTGTTCCAGGGCCACGGTATCTCTTTCAAACAGTCCCGCAACCCCGGATGTGTCTCTGACTTGGCTTTACATGCCGTCGAGAAATATCTCTTAGTGCTCATTTCTGGAGACGCAGCGCGTCAGGCAGCGCGTCGGGCGGCGCGTTGCATGGCGCGTGGCGCGACGCGTTTTGCGCTTTTTCCGTTTACGGTGAGGCGGTGTATGCAGCGGCCCGCGTTATCACACGCCCAAATACAAACATATATGGCAAAGTACTATGTTGTTTACGTAGACGCGGCGCGTGCTGCGGCGCGTTGCCCGCGGTACACGCGGCGTTATGTCATCATGTTACGTCACGGATGTCAAACAGCCATAAGCTCTTTGTGTTCTTCTTCTAGCGAATAAATAAAAATACCAGTCAAATTCGCATAAGTTTTTTGAATAAATACCTACTTCTGTCAGAGCAACTTACGAATAACAGTGTTATCTAGTGTTTATGTGTTATTCCTGAAATCCCCCTAAAAGTCCCCCTAAGGAGGAAAAGTTCGATGCTGCATCTCAAGCAAACGCGCGTAAAAACTTTTCTCCGTAAACGCTCTCATACATTGCCATAATGTTTGAATTTTAAGCGACCCGCGCCGTCCAATACGACGCGCGACGCGCCACGTCTCCGTAAATGAGCCCTTAGGCATGCTGGTTTCCTTCAGAGGTGAGTGCCGTGGGTTCGAACTTGAGACCTATATGACACCTTGACTTGGCAGTCCGACGGTCACACCACTAAGCTACACTACTTGTTATCGTGATTATGGTTTATAGAATGAGATTTCGTATGAATAAGATTATCTTATCGTGATTTTATATTAATTTAATTGTAGTAGGAAATATTTTGTCCTTTACAAATCTGTAATTCTTTTACATTTAAATTTGTATGATTAAGGACAAAACAATCTTAAATCGGATCCCTCTGCCTAGGTTCCCACCTACCTCGCTGGTTGACTGACTTACGTAGCTGTTGACCGTGGGGTTTCTAGATTTCTAGATCCTGTATTCAGTATGGTGACATTATTTATTTCAAATTTAATTAACCTTGTAAATCAGAAGCTGAAAACCTAAGTGTCAGTGGGCACGGCACATTGCTCGCAGAACGGATGGCAGATGGGGCTGAAAAGTTCTGAAGTGGCGACCGCGAACCGGAAGACGTTGCGTTGGAAGGCCTTCCACTAGGTGGACCGATGACCTGGAGAAGGTTGCGGGAATCCGCTGGATGCGAGTCGCACGGGACCGGTCAATGTGGCGACACTTGGAGGAGGCATATGTCCAGCAGTGGAAGTCTTTCGGCTGAAATGATGATGATGATGATGATGATGAAAATTTGTTGTTCTAAGGTTGAGGAAGACTATCCGCTCGTGATACAGTTATATACTAGTACGAGGGTATAGGGCGAATCAGTCTAAAGACAGTCAAACCATCTTTACATTGTACCATTTCACATCCAACGATCTGTCTATTTTGCGTTTATTATCGAGTTTCCGTATGGTTGTCTTAAAGGAGACAATTTTTTTTGTTTGGAGAACAGGCCACCCACATAAAATTGTAACAGACACACAGATATTAATGAAACGTATATAGATTTCTTCCTTATAATTTCTAGATTACAGTGGTAATATTAGCTAAGCCATGTCTAACCAGAATGATGATAAATTCGAAAATGAAAACGTGAATCTAACAATAAACAATAACAATAACACGTCAAATGTCAAATGAAGTTGTCAGTCAACCACCAAAAAGACGAATTTACAACGTTCCGTGCCATGATGATTTTCTATACCATCAAAAAGATTTTAGCGGAAACCTCTAAAATAGCATTATAAAGCTCACAGTTTAATATTATTTCTTTTTATATTATATTACATTTTAATTAAACCAGATATTAGTACCAATGGATACCGTACTTTTTTTTGTAAACGGAAAAAACGCCCCTATTTACGTAAGTATTTTCCGTCAAATGGCATTGACCACAACAGGAATGATTTGACTCGCAAAAAAAAATCATAATACAACTTATCGATACTGGAAATATGAAATAACGTAAGGGACATTTTGTCGAAAATGAGTTATATATATCGTTGGATTCGGAATTTTTTGCTCTATCGATTGGTATATTTAAAATCTCGATATCTTTAAAAAAATGTCCTTTACATCACACATTTTCCGTAGGCCTAGACCATTTTTTTTCTAGAAACTAGCTGTATAAGACATTTAAATTAATATTTTTCTAAAAACTAATGTAAGTCTCTTTTACTCACAGTATTTGGTATTTACATTAAATCAAAATCGAGTACATTTTACAACAGGTCACTTAAGTTATTCCATAATTTGAGATGTTTTATTATTGTCTTATACATTAGTGTTCCCTGAGAAGGTACAAATACCATGTCCCTTACATTATATTGTGACTCAAATTATCATAACTAAATTATATATTTTTTTTATAATTTTACTGTATGGCTAAATATCAAAGTAGCAAATTTTACGTGTCCATGTTGTGAATCAAGGTGTAAAATGATAGAATGTTTCTTTTTTTTTTACAGTAAACTACGTTACTTGGTGCAACTAGGGCCACATTTTTTATTGTTTTATGCGTTTATAAATAATCAGGAAAAAAAAAACAATTGCTTTAAAATTCAAGTTTGGTGGCTTATCCTAGTTCCATTTTTTGATATAATTGCATTCACCAAAGTAACAATTTAAGGTACAATAAAAAATAAACAATGTCATTAGTTTATGCATTAGACACATTATCTAAAAACAATTAAACCATATTAGAAAATGTAATTTAAAAGCACGGGACACTCGATCAAAGTTTGTCCAAGCAAAACACATTTTTTTGGTGGCACTTTTTCAACTTACTATAACATGAAGTTTCGTGCGTGTGCGACCAATCGCATTTTTTTTATTTCGCACCTCTTGGTCGTGCACTGGGCTTGCTTGTCGCCAAAAACGTAAGTACTCATCTTGGGTGGCACGGGGGACAAGAATTGTTCAATTTTTGGTGGATCGATTTGCTGTTGATTGTAACGTGTTTTAATAGTAAGCTACACGTTATTACAAATGATTTGGACGCATAAATCAGTGATATTTATTTAATTGTAACTTAAAATCCCTATTTTAAAAGATTTTTTTTGCCTGGTTCCAATTTCGGAGGCTTTGGTGGCGTTTTCACGTACTGTTTGTACATAAATAGCCAGTTTTTACGTTGCAAGACAGTTTCCAACAAATAAATGTTATGTACTTGGGAGTAAATAAGACCTATTATTAAAGGGGTAGCATACTAAAGATCATGTTTCTTATTTTTATATTGTTGCTTTTTAGAATGTCAAAATAGACCAATGAAAAGAGACAGCTTACAAAATGAAGAGATGAAAGAAGAAGGAAAGCAAGAATAATGTTTTATCATCAGCCTACAGCAGACCACTGCTGGACATAGGCCTACTCAATGGTATGCCACTCAACTCGATTTTCAGCAACTCTCATACAGTTGCTACCAGCCACCCTGCAAAGATCGTCACTCCAGTCACTCGAGTCTGAGGGCATCCCATCTTACGCTTGCTGATACGCGGTCTCCACTCAAGAACACGTCTACCCCAACGGTCATCGGTTCTACGGCTAATATGACCGGCCCATTGCCACTTCAGCTTACTTATTCTGGGAGCTATGTCGATAACTCCGGTTCTCTGTAGGATCACCTCGTTCCGGACATCCACCCCATCTCAGAGAGACTCCAAGCACAGCCGGTTCCATAGCTCGCTGAGAGACCTTGAATTTATGAACCAGCCGTACCGTGAGCCGTGACATTTCAGTCCCGTAAGTCATAACAGGCAGGATGGGCTGGTTGAAGATCTTCCATCTTTAGGCACTGTGGAAACGTGACGAGAAGACCGGACGATGTTTCCCAAATGCTGTCCACCCCCGCTGAATTCTTTATTGAGTCTCAAAGTTGTTCTTACCAAACTTCAGAGTTTGCCCGAGATAAACATATTCTCGAACACCCTCGAGAGGACCGCCATTGACTACAATAGGTTTAGAACTGACCAGGTCTCGACAGAGTCAAAAACCTTCTCATTGTTCACAAATGCAGCGGCCGATTAAACTCTTTGGAATTCTGTATGATCTGCCGCAAAGTGTGGATGTGGTCTATGGCGCTACATCCTTCTCGAAACCTGGTCTGCTTCGGACTCTTGAAAACAGCGTATACACGTGGCTAAGGAGCGAAATGGGTCTGTAATTCTTCAATAGGGTCTTGTTCCCCTTCTTAAAGAAAACAACGACCACGCCCCTTCTCCACGCTTCTAGAGTTCTGCCAGATAATAACAGAACCGAGTTGAAAAGCTCCTGAAGGTCTCTTGCAGGCCGCTCCCGCTCCCGCTTTCAGGAGCTCTGTAGTTATCCCATACTCATCAGGGGCTTTTCCATTTTTAAGCTGTCTAAGAGCCGCCTCGATTTCACCTTGGCTGAATTTTTACAGCTCTTCTGGGAAATGACGGTTAAGGTGGTTCTGGAATCCTCATTTTCGGAATCAGGGGGTCTAAAATGGCTACTTTAGCAGAATCGTAATATGAATCATGTTAAAAAATCTTAAAATGGACTATGGTTATGTCCATAAAGTAGTTTTAAACTGTATGGCATAGGCATAGTAGGTCACGAATGTTTAAAATTCTATTTTTTATTTTGTTAACAGCATTAACATTAAAGAGTGTACCATTAAGAGACCTTTACTTTGAAAAACTCTAAATGTTTATTTATTTAAGTGTCCCATACATCAATGCCGTTTATTTACATCTAAAATTTTGTAAACGTATATCACTCGTATTCATTATTATTTAACGTAAGGGACATACTATCTTTGAAACTGTAGGCTTTATCGATTTTTTACTATTTTAGCTGCAAAGAATGAAGAAATCTAAGAAACTTTGTCCTAGACACTTTTTACATAAAACATATAGTTACAAAATTATAGCCAGTTTTGTAATAAAAATATCTTATTTTTGCTCTCCTGAAAACCTTAGTTTTGTCCCTTACGTTATTTCATATTTCCACTATCGTTATTTGTTATGATTATAAGATTCCGGTTTCGTTTCTATGTAATCTTTCGTTTATCTATACATATAATAAAACAGTAACGAAAGAAAAACTGTACATTGAGAATTTTCGAGAAAATATAAGTGGCTTTTGTTAGAAAAACGTAACTGATGACAAAAAGTGACTTTTTAGAATTTTTGTCTGTTTGTCTGTTTGTCTGTGTGTATGGTACGGCTTCACGCCAAAACTACTGCATAGATTGAATTGAAATTCGGCAAAAATGTTCTTTGTAAACCAAGGAAGGCTTTAGGCTACATATTATCACGCCTTATGTTATGGGAGGTAAGCAATATTGATTTTAAAAGTTTTTTGTTCGTAATTGAATGGACAAAATAATTGAATGCACAAAATAACATGTTAATAAAAATTTTACTCTAGGAACATAATAATCACGCTATTTTTATAAAGGAGCGGGGTATTAAACTTACTTATATCCATACTAATATTATAAATGCGAAAGTAACTCTGTTTGTTTGTTTGCTACCTTTTCACGACTAAACGGCTGATCGGATCGTAATAAAATTTGGCAAGGAGATATATTTCAACCTGGGGAAGGACATAGGCTATATATTATTACGCTAATAACTTACGGGGTGAGCAATATTGCATTTCGTCAATATTATTTAACTGTTTGACAACTGACAACTGCCATAACATACGTTGCAATAGAACAGCTATTTTGAACCTTTTGTCACTGAAACAAATAGCCCGCCGGCGACAGCGATCGCCCTGTGAACAGTGTTTCGCAAGTTCGAGCCTCAGTCAAGACTCACTTTTTGTACTAATTTTGATTTGTTTAATGCTGTAAGATAATAACTTAGGTTCGCATGTTCGATCCCCATCCAGTTTTCGCTTTTTGTAACTAAGTATTTTGATTTTTTTTAAAGCTTTAAGGTTTCGAAATCATTACTACATAGTTTATACATACTTTTAGTTTTTTTAACCATATAAACGACGGTTAAGGAATTTTAATTCAATTTTATTTCAATCAAAATTTATCTATATTTATTAATATAAATCTATCATTTAGTAAATCTGTAGACGTGGAGCTTTTGTATGCATGGAAAGCAAGTCGATCGCTTTCCAAGCATATATAATAGCAGTTTAAATTGACTCCATTTTCCGAATCGCAGTGTTAAGATTATTATGAAAGAATGATAAATACTGTCATTCGCCCGTGTCAGCTGTGTAATGGAGTTGGGCAGGACACCTAGCAAGGCGCGGTGATCGTAGGTGGAGTAAAGCTGTGACCGGGTGGCGTCCTAGGAACGGAAAGAGCGTGGAACTTAGAACAAACAGAAGAGGCCTATACCCAGCAGTGGGTGAATTCAGGCTGTGGATGATGATGATGATGACGCATAACTTTTTCCAGAGAGGTCCGATTTGCATGATTCTTTTTTAGTGAAAAGCGTATATCTCAAAGTTGGTCCCATATAAAATTGAAAAAAATCGTGTTCGAACCGAAGTCATGCACTTCTGATTTTTCGAATTCATGTGCGTTTTGTATAATTATCACTTGCTTCGGTGAAGAAAACCATCGTGAGGAAACCAGCATGCCTGAGAGATATTTGTCGACGGCAAGTAAAACCAAGTCAAAGGCCCTTTTTTTTTTTTTGGATGGGAAATCATCAAATGACTCCTCCCGCTCTGGGCGGAGCAGGAGGAAGTGTCAGACTTTTACTGACTAAAACCCATCCATGTTCCTTCATCGCCCTTTGTGTTCTGGGGCCACGGTATCTCTTTCGAACAGTCCCGCAACCCCGGCAGGCCTCGGTCCTTGCTTTTTGCCGACTCTCTTTGAGGCGCGCGTGGAACGCGAACGCGCCGTCGACACGGCCTGTCGTCATGAGACGGACGGACGGCGAGCTAAGCCATAGCCCGACGTCCACGGGCCCGCGCCTACGGTGGCCGGGCGACGGGATGTCCGGGGCGACTTCCGCGGCGGCCGGGACGCTGTGAGGTTCTCTCCTTCTCACGTTCTGCCACCTCCTTCTCTAGCATTACTGCTTCGCAGAAGGAGGTGACGGCGTCCCATTCCGTCTCGCTCCGGACCATGGCTTGAACCAGGGCAGGACGCGAGAGGTCGCCGCCGCCAATCGCCGCTTCGAGGACACGGCGGTGCTCCGCCCACGCGGGGCAAACCTCTACCGTGTGCTCCACCGTGTCCTCCGGTCGATCCTCGCAATGGAAACATCCGAGCGTTTCCTCCCGCCCGATTCGGTGCAGGAACCTCCCGAAACAACCGTGTCCGGTGAGGACCTGCGTCAGGCGGAAGGTGAGGATGCCGTGGCGTCGCTCAAGCCACTCCTCAAAGAGGGGACTTATCGCCACTATTGTGGCGTGCCCTGCACGGGGTTGCGACAGTCGCTCTCTCCATGTCGCCATGAGATCTCGCCGGAAGTCTGTCCGCTGAGCGACAATTTTCCGCGGCAGCGGAGTTTCCCCCCGGCGTAGCGCCTCCAAGTCAGAGCATACAGCATCTGTATCGTGTTTGTGCTCATTTTGATGAACCTTGATGAAAACTTTAGACCTGGGTGGAGTATGACTATCAAAGAAGGTCTGACGTTGGAGAGGGAAGGCAGTTGCGAGAGATCCGCAATAGTTTAATGGAGTTTTATCGTGTTTCGGCTCATTTTGTGTTCCTTGATGAGAACTTTAGACGTCATCAAGTGTCTAAGGATGAAAACGTAAGGCTGTCGAGGGAAGCCCTTATTTGGAAAAATTAAAAAATTAAAAATTAAATTGTTGCCTACTTGAGTCTATATTATTATTATAAAGCTGAAGAGTTTGTTTGGATGGTTGAACGCGCTAATTTCAGGAACTACTGAATTCGTAGACAAGTTTACATCGTTCAAAATGATAGAATAGATATCGTTTCTATAATGTTGATCGCAATACTCTTTGGTAGGAACGCTCACCATAGACTTATGGTGTATGTTTTTTCTACAGACATTAGAGAACGAGCGATCGACTCAGTCGTGTCAACATGGCTACCATTTTAGCGCTATCCACAATCGCTGAAACCGAGGAGTTTACGATTGTAGAAAGAGAATCGATATGAAACGTTTGTAACTTGGCTATGCCTACTGGTTCGACTTAAAAGTATCTATTAGTGTTGGATAGCCGATTTATCGAGGAAGGTTATACATCACGCCACAACCATTGGAGCGGAGCATCAAAGAAAAATATTGCAAAAAAACTGGAGATTCCTTTTGGGAATCTTTAACCGTTTACGCAATAATCATAAATGACGGAATTGTTCTTCTTAAAAAGTTAAAAAACAGTCCGCGATAACATAATGATGTCTATCTTTTAAGGTGGTCTCAGAATCTCTAACCTAACCCTCTCTTTCTCTTATTATGTGACGCAGACGAAGTTGCGCGGGTCAGCTAGTTATTAGAATAAAATGGTACTTTTTTTTGGTGTATGTAATATGAATATCCGCAACATCGAAGAGGGCCTAAAAAAAACTGTCTCCTTTGTGAATAAATATGTTTATGATTATGATGATTCACTCATCTGCCTAGCCTTTTCCCAAGTTTTATTGGGGTCTGCTTCCAGTCTAACCAGATGCAGCTGAATACCAGTATTATTTTTACATGGAGCGACTACCTATCTGACCTCCACAACCCTGTTAGTACTGGGTAATACGATACCCCTTGGAAAGACTGGTTGTCAGACTTTTGGGCCTCTGACTACCTAACGACTGTCAAAGATCTACAAATGACAGCCGGGACAAACGGCTTAACGTGCTTTCCGAGGCACGGAGGAAACTCGATATGTAATGGTTGGTCACCCATCCACAGACCAACCTAAGCAAGCACGGCTTAACCTAAAAATCGACCCGAACGGCTATTATTATTTAGCCACGAGCTCCACAATTATGATTATGATGATTATGTATGAAAATTTGTATTTTGCGGGCCATACGGGCGCTTCCTCTTTAAGAGAAGGCGTTACTCTCAAACATACAACACAAAACACACTGAAAAGCTGAATAAACAGAAACAGCTCAAAAATAATAAGCTCAACAGCGTACTATAACCCTGTCTGGTACACTTTGCACATGTCTGTGTGATAAAATTCAAATTCCTTGCGCTGAGGAACCCATGTGGGCAGTTAACGGCTTGACTTGCAATAGTTCTGTTACTACAGTTGTGGTGGTACAAGATAGAAAATGAAGCGGTTGAATTGTGTATGCTTTTTAGAAAATTTCTGGTTCATTTGAATCGATATCCTGTCTTTATGCCATTTGTTTAAAGTCATCGCAGTATTTTATCATCTATCATAATCTCATCATCATCATCATCAGCCTACAATAGTCCACTGCTATGGACGCGTCTTCAATTGCACGCCACTTAAGAGGGCCCTTCCCGGCCCGCCTTTCGACAATGCGAGCATGGTCGAAAAGCTTGTTGTTTCATCCAGAGCCACAGCGGTGGTACTCTTTCAACTCCCCTGTCTTACCTAGCCCCAAACCTGCACTACTTGTCTCCCGCGTACCTCATACCGCGTAACGCGAGGACATTGAACCAAAAATATTGTTCGAAAATTTATGAAACTTGTTCCATGAAATACGTGTTTTTTAATTAGTCTTACAAGTATATGAAATAAGTATTTGTTATTTAGAATCTCCACTACATTTGCAAGGCTTCTATTAGGATGCTTTCTTTACTTTTACTATTTATAAGTACATTATGAACGGCCAAAGTTGAGGTAAAAGTTGTGCAAAACAGCAATTTTTGGAGGCTTATACTGAATTTGTCTCTACAAATTTTTATTTTCTGCTTCGATAGAAGCCTAGATATAGTCCACAAGATAAATATTAGTTCAAAAAATTCAAAGATATATGTCTAACAACGGCATAATCACGCACGAGCTACTGTCAAAATTCTCGCGAAAAGTATGGCGGTTTGGCCGCTCTTAACCCGATTCTCGGTAACTCTCATCCAGTTGCTACCAGCCACCCTGCGAAGATTGTTGCTCCATCGAGCTTTAGAGGCCCCGCCTTACGTTTGCCGATTCACGGTCTGCACTCAAGAACACATTAACCCCAACGTTCATTAGTTCTACGGCTAATATGGCCGGCCCATTGCCACTGCAGCTTACCTATTCTGTAAGCTATTTCGACAATTCTGGTTCTCTGTCAGATCACCTCGTTCCGAGGTATTCCATGAAGCACACCCAAACGAAGCACACCCAGACGAAGCACACCTAAAGTATTCCACTTAGCACACCCGTAGGTGGGCTTCAAATAAAAATTTAAAATAATTAATTTATTATTCCACGAAGCACACCTACGAATATCACTCACATAGTGTGGGGACTAAGAAATCAAAATGTCGATAGGAGAAAATATTTATTATTTAAAAGACTAACTTAAATATCTAACATCTTTCAGTTTCATTATAATAATGTGATAAAATACTTGTAATTTTAATAGTGTTCATAGATAAGACGTATACATGATGCGCGAGAAAATACAAATCCATAATAATAGCATATCATATCCCACCGGGACCACGGGTAACGAGTGATTGCATAATTTGACTAGGCACGGGTTTATTGGTTTTTTATTTTTCTACCAACTACCAGGAGGCCAGAACCATTAAGGAGGTATAATCAATCCATATACATTTCGATTATCATGCAATAGGCAATGTAGAAAATACTTCTTCATGATTCTGGGATCCTGGTAGTTTGTCTTCTTCTTCTTATGGTGTAACTGAATGGGAACAAACGTAAACAAGGATAGTAAAGTCTCACAAACTAGTTAATCTTTTAAATAATAAATATTTTCTCCTATCGACATTTTTATTTCTTAGTCCCCGCACTATGCGAGTGATATTCGTAGGTGTGCTTCGTGGAATAGCAATTTTTTTTTTTTTAATTTTTATTTGAAGCCCACCTACGGGTGTGCTAAGTGGAATACTTTAGGTGTGCTTCGTCTGGGTGTGCTTCGTTTGGGTGTGCTTCATGGAATACCTCCTCGTTCCGGATGCGATCCCTCAGAGAGACTTGGAGCAAAGCTACTACTACTACTATTTCAGCCAAAAGACATCCACTGCTGGACATGGGCCTCCCCCGAAGGGGGGTTTCAATGTGTCGCTAAATATTACTGTTAAAATAGATCCATTGATTTCTAATATAGCCAAAATCGCTACTCTTATAAACTTGCACCAAAATATTCACCAAAGACCTTGCTGTAACTACATGCATGGAGAATGGTTAACATATACTATATAGGCTACGAGTTAATAACAGAGCTGAAGATTATCTTGTTTCATACTACACCTCAGGTTAAGCAGAGGTATTTAATATAAGCATATTTTATAGTTGCTATTACTGCTATACGTTCTCAGGTCTGCTTTACTGTTTTAACAAGAGCAGGTTTATTATCAGTCTGTTAAACACAGTGGATTTTTATTAAAATGTTATCAAAACATCATTATCAGTCACCATGTCTACAGTGAATTAGTGCCTTGGCTCCTCCATAGATTACCACGAGAATAAAATAATCGGATTGGAAATCATCAAATGACTCCTCCCGCTCTGGGCAGAGCAGGAGGGAGTGTCAGACTTTTACTGACTAAAACCCATCTATGTTCCTTCATAGCCCTTTGTGTTTTGGGGCCACGGTATCTCTTTCGAACAGTCTCGCAGCGCCGGCAGGCATCAGTCCTTGCGGACCCCTTCCTTTTGCTGACAGCTCTTTGAGGTGCGCGTGGAACACCAACGCGCCGTCGACACGGCCTGTCGTCATAAGACGGACGAACGGCGAGCTAGTCCATAGCTCACCGTCCACAGGCCCGCGCCTGCGATGGCTGGGGGCCACCACGTGGCCCTCAACGCCCGGGGCGTCTCCCGCGGTGGCTGGGACGTGAGGTTCTCAGCCTATTTAGACCTTACATTGTCGTTTGTCATCTCCACCTCAATTGCTTAACATAATCCGATATGATTATTTTAAACTTGCGAAGCTGTTAATACGTAATACCGCATTCCACTGCAGCTAGATATTGCTATCCATCAATCCAATCCAGCTTGTTGATTGATTGATTGATTTCAGTACAGACACTGCAGTAGGACCTGAAATGTAAAAAAACCGTCAAGAGTGAGTCAGACTCGTGCAAAGAGGGTTCCGTACCATTATAGTAGGGGAGCCCACTTCAATATTTTTTTTACAGCGTCAACAGAAATACACATTTTGTGAAAACATTAACTGTCTACCTATTGCGGATCATGAGATACAGCCCGCTGACAGACAGACGTACGGACGGACAGAAAACGGAGGATTAGTAAGATTCCATTAGGAATCCAGTAGAATTCCATTGGTTAACCTTTGCGTATGGAGCCTTATCTCTATAAGAAGGGAATATAGAAGGGAGGCCATGCCAGTGAGATATAATAGGCTTATAATAATAATAATTGTGTTACAGTAAGTATTAGTACTGTTAGTAGTTGGGAAATATCGTTAACTGAACTGTCTCAAACAATCCCTTTATTGCTTGATTAGCATTAAAGCCAAATATATAATGGAGAACACTGCCCCAGTGAAAGAACTAACTGCATTCTAGTAACTGAAGAAAATCACTTCAAGTAGAAAAGTCCTTTTTCAAATAAAAATCTATTAATCCCTCCATTACAAAAGAACAAAGTGCTTTACAAAACTTGCGTTTCTTTCAGTTTTCAAAAATAAAATATGAGGAGACGAACCGGTTCTTTTAGCTGAAGAAGCATTAGTGTTTACGTAGTAAGTTCACAAAGAAATATGATATTCGTTCAACTGGCATTTTTTACCGAGAATCACAGCTTACTTATAAGACGTGGTGCCTTTTTCTAAGAAACGCTAGGAAAAATAAAACATTGTTGATCTCAAAAAGAAATAAGTGAAATTTTTCTTTGTTGAGATTTCTAGTGGAGATTATTTTGACTGACACAGGTTTATAAACCATATTGTTGGTGGGTGTCATAACATAATATCACACCTGTAATCCCCGAAGCGTTAAGCAGAGGTGTATCTAATAGTATACCCACATTTCGCCAGTTATGTTTTAAGTCTGGGGGTGAGACTATTGCCATCAACCGGGGGCAGAAATCTAGACTCCGTGGCTGCTACTGAAAAATTCCTGATATCGGATCAGAAATTTTTCAGTAGCAGCCACGGAGTCAAAACCCAATACACTTTGCCCGACCCGGGAATCAAACTCAGGATCTCATGCTCAGTGTGGGTGTCACAGTGTGGTATTTCCCACTATATTATCGGCTCTCAGACGCGAGCACATCCGTTCACTACCGCAACTCAAAGCTAACTGACCGCCTTACCACTGCACGCGCTAGAGGCGACATAATGCCTCCCTCTCTTTCACTCACACACTAGACACTATGTGTAGTGTCTGTGAAAACTGTCAAGAAATGAATTTGAAGGCATTCCTGTAGTGTGCTACAGGAATGCCTTCAAATTCATTTCTTGGGATATGCCGTTTTACATACACAATGTAAAATGTTGGTTTGAACCTACAAACTACAACTCGTAGATCATGACCGTAACGACTATGGTCACCAATAGTTTAATTTCTAGATCGTTTTTCTTTTACAATAGGTTCGCTCCCTAACATGGGACATGGGAAATGAGGGTGTAATATCAGATAAACCTCTGCCTAACCTTTCGGGAATACCAAGCGTGATAGTATGTTTTTCTTATTCTACAAAGGGTCTAAAGAAGAGGCAGTCATTTCCAAAGTGTATAGTATTTCTACCATCGTTTTCATCAGAATTGACGTCAGCTTTTCTGTCAGTATTTTTCGGCCGTTCACACGACATTTCATACGAGCACACATCAATCCGAATTTCCATACGGTTAAAAACAAATGTAATATGGAACTGCCTTATCATCAACCTCCTGTCCCAATTCATTAGGGGTCAACGCATCATATTGTCTTCATCTTCCTTAGTTCTCTATTAATTACTCAGTTCATCAGACACTGATTTTATAGCCATATAATCCTTCGCACAGCCTCGGAAGAGCTCGTGGCTAAATTATAACAGCCGCTCGGATCGATCTTTAGGTTAAGCCACACTTGCTTAGGTTGGTCTGTGGATGGGTGACCACCCTTACATACCGAGTTTTCTCCGTGCCTCGGAAAGCACGTTAAGCTGTTGGTCCCGGCTGTCATTTGTAGATCTTTGATAGTCGTTACAGGTAGTCAGTGGCCCAAAAAGTCTGACAACCCGTCTTACCAAGGGGTATTGTATTACCCAGTACTAACTGGGTTGTGGAGGTCAGATAGGCAGTCGCTCCATGTAAAATACTGGTATTCAGCTGCATCCGGTTAGACTGGAAGCCGACCCCAACATAGTTGGGAAAAGGCTAGACAGATGATGAGATGTTCATCCTTGCGCACAGCCCATGGAACTGCTAAATGATCCCAAAATTATGGTGCAAAATAACGGGGGGTATGTCAATCAATGTATTTTATATATTTTTTTAAAGAAAAAATGTAAAATATAATGATAAAATTAATAATGTCAATCCAAATCATTTTTACGAAAAGATTCTTCATTCAATTCATTCACAAATTGACATTCTACATCGAATATTGTATCGCTGAATGTGTTTTTGTCCTCAGGATAATTTTATGGAAAAGTTGGAAAGGTCAAACACGTTTCAATCCAGATTAACAAAAGGTCAATAGGTACGAACGTTCCCATTAATTGCTGTCATTTTCTCTACGTATGCGAGAGGGGACTGTACTTATAAACAAAGGACACAATAATAATAGTAGAAAAAAATAAAATAACACATAATTATTGATTGTTTAGTTCCTTGACAAATAATTCAGAGTTGCACCTAAAGTGCACTCTAGTTTCGCACTACTCATTCATCATCATCATCATCATTTCAGCCGAAAGACGTCCACTGCTGGACATAGGCCTCCCCCAAGTGTCGCCACATTGACCGGTCCCGTGTGACTCGCATCCAGCAGATTCCCGCAACCTTTACCAGGTCATCGGTCCATCTAGTGGGAGGCCTTCCAACGCAACGTCTTCCGGTTCACGGTCACAACTCCAGAACTTTTCGGCCCCATTGGTCATCCGTTCTGCGAGCAATGTGCCCTGCCCACTGGCACTTAAGTTTGGCAATTCTTCGGGCTACGTCAGTAACCTTGGTTCTCTTTCGGATGTCTTCATTTCTGATTGGATCGCGCAAGGAAAAAGCGAGACGCACTACTCAAAAGGCATAAAACCTATTTAGTCTAATATGATAAAACTAACCTAACCCAAATGATCAACGAACAATAATGGGGACCTGGTCACTGTTCTAACCTAACCCAAATAATTAACGAACAATAGAAACTAAAAGAGAATCTCCTAGAGGATCTCCTAGTGAAATTCATGTGACCTAGTCTTAAATCAATGTTGAAAGTTTTTGTATAAATAAAGATTTTTATTATTATTATTAATAGTGGGGACCTGGTCACTGTTCTAACCTAACCCAAATGATTCACGAACAATAGAGGGGACCTGAAGCTCGACGGCTGCTACCGCGGAACGCTCGCTCCGCTCGCTTGCCTTCACGCGTAAATGGTCACTTTTCTAACCTAATCTAAGCCACAGGATTCACCAACAACAAAGGGATCTGGCACTCTGTCCCACTCCCGCCTTAGCCTTCTAACCTACTCTATCCGAGTCGGATTGCTCTGAACCAGGTAGATAACCATAATGATGGTCCCAATATATATTTTAAGCGATAGACCTAATGATTTTCAATTAAATAAAAGTCCAATAACATCATCATCAGCTTAGCCTTTTCCCAAGTTTTATTGGGGTCGGCTTCCAGTCTAACCAGATGCAGCTGAATACCAGTATTATTTTTACATGGAGCGACTACCTATCTGACCTCCACAACCCTGTTAGTACTGGGTAATACGATACCCCTTGGAAAGACTGGTTGTCAGACTTTTTGGGCCTCTGACTACCTAACGACTGTCAAAGATCTACAAATGACAGCCGGGACCAACTGCTTAACGTGCTTTCCGAGGCACGGAGGAAACTCGGTATGTAATGGGTGGTCACCCATCCACAGACCAACCTAGGCAAGCACGGCTTAACCTAACGATCGACCTGAGCGGCTGTTATTATTTAGCCACGAGCTACTCAAATAAAAAAAATAAAAGTCCAATAACGTCATACGAAATAAGTTTTAGAGTATAATATAAATGTTGTATGAAAAGAAATTAATCAACAGTTGGTATATCTCACGTTTATAATAAACGTGAGATATAGCAACTATTGATTAATTTCTTTCTTAATTTCTCTTGAGAACGTTATTGAAACGAAAATGATGTACCAAATAATTTTATAATATACGCGTACGCGTACACGCGTTCCGGGTATTGCTGGGGTTGCCGCGCTTCTGTAGCGCTCCTGGGATGTTCGCGGACGCACGCGCTTCGGATTTCGGGTCGCTACTGCGTCAGCGAATCGCATCATTGATGCGTCGGGTGCGCGACAGCCCCAACAGCCTTGTGGCTACTGTAGCCAGCAGGATGGATGGCCGGATAATGTGTCGCTGGGTGTCGGCACACAGACCATCATCCAGATAATTATGTGCTATAGTTGTTTTAGTTAGTAAGTGCCAAATTTGTTTTATTTTTGTTTTGTGTTCTTATTATGGATCTATGGTCTGAAAATAAAGATATTATTATATTATTATAATAATTATGTTAAAAGACGCACCCGTATAAGTCTCTTCCAAATCTCTTCAATTTTGGCGGTTTTGTATCATGGCTTCTTCCGATAGTTTCTTCCGGCCACTTAAATAAGATTGGCCATCCACCTCATCGGTTGTCTTCCCACATTCGTCCGTCTTTTGCCCTTATGGTAGACCAAAGACATTTAAATGTCCTTATAGTCCTTAACGACAGACCGGACAAAGCGAAAAACGTATCTAAGATTTTTGCATTAAGGAGTCACTTAGACATCGGATCACAGTATTTTCTGTGACATACTATCTCCTGTTAGCCACTCTTCTTCTCTCTCAAATCTTTTTGTGGTATAATAACGAGTCATTTGAGCAAGTAAATATATTTATTTCAACATACATACACTTCACGCTTTTTTCCCTTGGGGGTAGGCATGTTAACCACAGAACGCCACCTGCTACGATCCTTTTTTTTTCGGATGGGAAATCATCAAATGACTCCTCCCGCTCTGGGCGGAGCAGGAGGGACAAGCCCGCCACACTGTTCCCAAACCACTGTAACTCCTGAAAGCCAGAATCAACAGTGGCGACCACCAGAAAAGCGCCGAGACAATGAAGCTCGACTCGTCTGTATTCCTTGCACCAGTCTTCTACTATCCTTAGGGCTTGGCGCATAAGGTTGCATAGTGTGTTTTCGTGTGTGCCGTTTATTATTATGGTCAGATCATCGGCATAGCCCACCGTGTAGTAGCCTCTGCTGTTGAGACGTTTGATGAGGCTGTCTACTACGAGGTTCCATAGTAGTGGCGAAAGGACCCCGCCTTGGGGGCAGCCCTTCGCCACTATTGCTCTGGTGATGTCGTTTACCGTAACTTGTACGGCTCTTAGTCGGAGCATATTTGTGATCCATCCTCGCAGGGTCGAGTCCACACCGTGTTCCTCGAGGGCTGCGTTGATGCTATGGAAGACGGTTTTGTCAAAAGCGCCTTCTATGTCAATGAAGACGGCTAGTGAGGAGCCTTTGTGGTCCACTGCACATTCGATCTTGGAGATCACACTGTGCAGCGCAGATTCTGTTGATTTTCCTGAGGAATACGCGTGTTGTTGTCTGTGGAGTGGTCGCTCCCAAAGAGGTCCGTCCCGAATGTGTCGATCACAGAGTCTCTCGAGGGTTTTCAGTAGGAAAGATGTTAGGCTTATTGGTCTGTACGCCTTAGGTTGTGTGTAATCTGGTTTGCCTGGTTTAGGGATGAAAATAACTTTTACCTCTCGCCATGCAAGGGGTATGTATTTCTGTGCTATGCAGGCTCGGTAGATGGGGCTCATCAGAAGGCTTAAAATTACCCAAAGGCAATGGAGAGGGCTATGATCGAAGTTTCCTTGCGTGATCGAATCAGAAATCAAGACATCCTCAAGAGAACTAAGTTTACCAACGTAGCCAGAAGAATTGTCAAACTTTAGGGCACATTGCTCGCAGAACGAATGGCCGATGGGGCCGAATAGTTCTGGAGTGGCGACCGCGAACTGGAAAACGTTGCGTTGGAAGGCTTCCCACTAGGTGTACCGATGACTTGGTGAAGGTTGCGGGAATCTGCTGGATGCGAGTCGCACGGGACCGGTCAATGTGGTGACACTTGGTGGAGGCTTTTGCCCAGCAGTGGACGTCTTTTGGCTGAAATGATGGTGATGAGGATGATGAGTAGCGTTTCACTCATCCTGTCTACATGACCAAATCATCTAAGCATACTCTTTTCAATTGCCACGACATCTTCATTGATTTCAATTAGGTTATTACAAGGCTTTATTGTACGTCAAACCTTACGAACATGTACAATTTATTCTAGTTGGCCAGTTACTTCAGTAGTAGCAGAATAGTATTATAGTATTTACGTTCTAGTATATATAGTCCCTGTTCGTTTGACACAGGACGTCTAAGGTGATCCGGACTCAAAGGACTCGTACAATTTACAGGGACGGGCGCGTTTTGCAAATGTCTGTTACATTCTGCGAGCAAGGAGTACGAATGGACATGTTACGGCATCGTGAAGTATGTTAATAGCAAATAAAAACTTGCTTTGAAGTATGGTTATAGGGGTCACGCAGCCTTTAGTGCAAAACTCCAATAGAAGCCAAGCCAAACACAAATCAGTACATGGCTTTTCAGCCACATTGGCCATTTGTTCTGTCATCAACAGGCTTGTCTACTGCTAGGTAAGATGAGCTTGTGCTTGTTGTGTGATTAAAAAGACTACCACAGTTCTCCTGATTTTAATTTTTTAACAGATCCCTCGTATTTTTTTTTAAATAAAATCCTTTTAACATCAGCTATCGGCCAGTAAAAGTCCCGTCCAAATCGGTCCAGCCGTTTCGGAGATTTGCCGGAACAAACAGACAGAGAGATTAAAAAAAAAAATATTTTAATTATCTTTCGTATGCATTCAGAAAAAACCTGTCATTCTGATATTACAAACAGAACTTGCAATGTTACTTACTTGTCATCATCCGAGCCTTTTCCCAACTTTGTTGTTGTCGGCTTCCAGTCTAACCGGATGCAGCTGAATATCAGTATTTTACATGGAGCAACTACCTTCACAACCCAGTTAGTACTGAGTGATACGATACCCCTTGGTAAGACTGGTTGTCAGACTTTTGGGGTCACTACCTGTAACGACTGTTAAAGATTTACAATTGACAGCCGGGACCAACGGCTTAGCGTGCTTTCCGAGGTACGGAGGAAACTCGGTGGGTTATGGGTAGTCACCCATCCACAGACCAACCTAGGCAAGCGCGGTTTAACCAGAAGATCGATCCGAGTGGCTGTTATTATTTAACCACGAGCTTCTCGGGCTAATGTTATTTATTTGTACCTTAAGGCGACTACAGGAGCTGAATTAGCAACTCTATTTGCGGTGGTTCAAACTTCGTTTGAAGTACTCTTAGAATAAAGATCTAATCAGCTTGCACTACAAAGTGGTTGTTACGTCAGTCACTGCGGGCCGAATAGTGCGAAATTAGTGTTTTTGTGCGATTTACAAAAAATCCATTGATTGGACTAAAAAATTAAACGCTATCATGCTAATGTTGCTTGTTGAATTATTTGCCAAAAAATCGGAATGATCGCTTATGTATGGTTTTTACTCGTCAAAAGATTTTTTTAGAGATAAGTTCGTGATTTTTTTTTATCGAGTAAAATGAGTTGTATTATGTTTTCAAAACACTACCATACTAGCATATATCCTGAAGACTATCATATATTTTTCTGGTTTTGTTTATTGCAGTGAATCATATGCTTTTTTGCATTATAAAACTCGCGTTTAGCTCCTGTAGTCCTTAAGGTAGATAAAATAAAAAATATGCCACATCCAAAAACCTCACCTTGCTTCAACTCACTCCAGCACTCCTTTTAGCTTTGTGCATTATTGTTTCAGAGGAAAATCTCCCGTTTTCTTTGTACACCCGCCTTATTTAACCATGCCGAGCAGTCGCTTTTATTTTCAAATGAATTTCTGATGAGTTTGAGCATGTAAGATGATTTTAAGTCAATGCTTTGTTGCAATCCGCTTACTGGCTTACGTTAAAACTGTTTTTATGAATATCTAAAATCCGTTTTAGATATTGCTCTATTTGTTTTTCTTTGATCGACGAAATATTTCGTCTGAGATGAGTATTTTTTAATTTTAAAGTGCCTACTGGTTTATCATCTGCCGACCCCAACATAATTAGGAAAAGGCTTTCCTAACTAAATTGAGGTTGGGTACCAGTCTAACCGAATCTAGCTGAACCACAATCATTTACATGCAGCGACTGCCTATCTGACCTCAACAACCCAGTTAGTTCTGGGTAATACGATACCCCTTGGTCAGACAGTTGTCAGACTTTCGAGCCACTGATTGACTACCTCTAACGACGGTTAAAGATATACATTGTGTTAATGCTTTTAGCGTAGCGTAATTTCATCATCATCTGCCTAGCCTTTTCTTATGTTGGGGTCGGCTTCCAATCTAACCGGATGCTGCTGATTAATGTTATAGTCTCCGCCAGATAAGTAAGAATTAAAGGTCATTGCTCTTTCCTTAATTTCTCTGCGTAAGTGCCCCGACAATACATTGTGAATCGTTCTTTATTGCTAGAAAAAATCAAGTATCACGATAAAGGTCGTTTCGGGACAAGTTTATGTCATTATTTCTGTTTTCGGAATTATGTATTTGAATAAATGTATGTGGGTTAATGACCTTTAATTCTTACTTATCTGGCGGAGAGTATAGTATGCTCCACAATCCAGTTGATACTATACCACACAGCAAACATATTTGCGGTTCAATGTTTTTAATCAAACATTACTCATTAAAATAAACACAAACGAAACCTCTATTAATTAATTAAACTAACAATCAATTTATTCCCCACTCCACAAACACCTAACAAAACGGAACACAGATTTTTTTCGTATAAATCGGTTTTTAATCGAAAATAATTTGAGAGTCTCTTATAACATCATAGGATGTATCTGATAAGGTTGGGGCAATATTTATGTGGTGTATATGAGGTGGGGGCCCATTGGTTGAGGGCGACAGGTGTGTCCAGACGGTTAATGAATCGGTTTTGGTGTATACAGGGTGATTCTGTTTTATTGTCATGTTTTTTTTTGGATTGGCTTTTTTTACCGTCAAACCATAATGCTGTAAAACGTTGTCTTTTATTTGCGGTATTGATATTTTGTATTTAGGCACACCACCTAATCCATCGGGAATTACAGCTGCGACGTGTTGTTACGTTTATATTTATTTCTAAGTAATTATGATCTGAATTCAAACTATTTTCAGCAATTAAGTTTTCCATAGATTCTCATTCTTAATCAGAGCATGGACATTTTTTTATTTCAGAGGATCCAAATGTTGGGAAAAACTAATTGTGATTCTTCATACATTTACGTTTTTGGTTTTTTTTTATTTTTTATTTATTTAGGTTTTTAGTTTATCATTAAAAAAAAATTGTGTTTCTTTTTAAAAGCGGCGAATCTTGCTACTTACATCCATCAACTTAAACGTATCTATACCTTTTCTGTAAATAATAATATAGCTATGTTTGACAATTCAACAAAAAAATATATACGTAGACTCATTCTTTAGTTTAGATAGACTCGTTAGAGGCACTTTTGATTTAATGAAACCAAAAAAAAAATGAGTAAAAAAAAAACAAAATGAAAAAATGAATATTAGTAAAAATGCTACAAGACGTAATAACTGTAAAAGGGATGTAGTTGCCTATTCCAAAGCATCGATCTTTGTGAAGAAGAATGGGCAAGAAATTCCATGGGCCTCTTATATCAGAATGTTGTAACACCATGTACAAGTTGATAGTCACAGTAGATACCTAATCAAGTTTTATTATAATACTTGTGTATTACTGGAATACTGGTTGCCATGGGAACTGGCAATATTGATCAGTTACTATCTAATGTTGTCCATGCTTGAGATAAAATTATTTATGTCCAGAAATAATTACTTAATTATGAGTTATTAGAAAAAATAATGTTAATACCAGCTGTTCCTCGCGACTTCGTTCACGTGTTGATGTGTGTGTGAGAAAAAAACTAGCCTTTGTGCTATTCCAGACTACAATCTATCTCTGTGCCAAAAATCCAGATTTGTTCAGCCGTTCTGGCGTGATTGAGAAACAAAAATTCATCAAAACATCCAAACTTTCGCATTTATTAGTTGTAAGATAGTAAAATAATAATAATAATATAGTATATTATATTTATACAGTATTTTTTAATGTTTTTATATGTAGTTTTAAGAAATATTTAATAATAAGATGTTTAGATGAATAAAGGATATAATAATAATAATATGGCTGGACATTACACACAGCGCCATCTAGTGCCACTCTAAGCAACGAGGCTTGTGTCGTGGACACCAGATAGTTGATATAATACATAGATACTTTTTGTTTGTAAATACATAATTATTATACGTATTATAAACATCCATGACTCGAAAACAATGTCCATGCCCATCACACAAACATTTGCTCCTACCGGGATTTGAACCCGGGACTCTAAGAACGTAGGGCAACCTCACTGCCGCTGCGCCATTCGGGTCGTCAAAAATCTATACATATAATAAATCTGTAGAAAAATCGTTTTTGTACATCGAAAATATTTGGAAAAAAAATTGCCAGGGTGTTAAAAGATAACCAACAGAACTCATTTCCACCATTTTTGGTTTTTTTTTTTCTGTTTGTCTGTTTATCTGTTTGTCTGTTTCGATGAACAAGCATCACGTAAAATTTATGCAACCAATATAGATAACTTTTATACATAAAAATTGTTATTATTTAGTTTTTGTTTCATCGTAATTGGTTAATTCTATCAAAAGATACATGAATTTAAAGTGTTCAAGAAGAACTAATCATCAAATGTAAGATGCAGTGACATCTATTGACCCAAAATGGTACTAATGACTAAACATGTGTTTAAAATTTACACATGATGTCCATGCATTATATTTAAGCAGTTTAAAATCTTGGTCGATAGAAGGCGTTTTTCATTTTACTCTATTTTCTGAATCGCGGTGATAAGAAGTTCACAATTCGACGCGTATTTTTTTTGTTTGACCACGAGAGAGAGAGGTCCGATATACACTAATGTAGGAGCAGAGTATCAATGATAAATGTTGCAAAAACAGGGAAAATTTATTTCTTTTGAGAGCTTCCGGGTTAAGGGTTAAAGTTACACAACAATCATGTTTGAGGGAAATATTGTTTCTCTTAAAAAGTAAAAAAATAAAATCTGCGATAGCATAATGTCTATCTTTTAAGGTTCACACTCTCTCTAACCCTCTCTCTCTCTCATGTGACGCAGACGAAGTTGCGCGGGTCAGCTAGTGGTTAAATAATTTGGTACCTACTTTAATCGATACTATAATATTTCTAAGCTTTTAGGATAAATCTCAAATCCCAAACAGGTGTATAGAATTCAAGGAATTAAATTTTTATAGTTAATTTCCGAGCAAGTAATATTTCATTAGGGACATAAAAGTCGGATTACAACCAAGCTAACAATGGAGTTATCATAAAAATATTATAGTAATAAATTGGTAACGACATAATAAAAACATTTCACTCATAAATTTTGGTTCCGTATGTGCGTTTTAAACTTTTTATGGGGTATAAGGTGTTTTATAAGTGAAGAATGAGAATATAAGACCTAAAATACTATGAAAAGGTTTGGAAGATTTTTGTATGAAGCCTGGCCGGATTTTTTCTAAAGTGTCTAAACGTGACTAAACGTGTCTAAACGTGACACTTTAGAACATTTTTCCTCATACAAAACTTGTTTGTATTATGGCGATTACAGGAGCTAAATTAGCAACTATATATTTTGTGGTGGTTCAAACTTCGTTTAAAATGCTGTTAGAATAAGGTTCTAATCAGCTTGCACTACAAAGTGGTTGTTAAGTCAGTCACTGCGGGCCGAATAGTGCGAAATAAGTGTGTTTTTGTGATTTACAAAAATCTATTAATTGGACTAAAAAAGTAAAACACTGTCATGCTAATATGTGTAGAATTATTTTCCAAAAAGTCAAAATGATCGCATGTATTTTAGTATGGTTTTTACTCGATAAAATAATTTTTTAGAGTTATGTCCGTGATTTTTTTCTATTGAATAAAGTAAGTTGTATTATGTTTTCAAAACACTATCGTACTAGCATATACAGGGTGGAATTTTGTAATGCCACCTGGAGGGAAAGTACCTACTCTTAATACCGGAGACAGCAAATTTTACTCAAAGGAAACATTCCTTCATTTTTAAAAAGAAATTAATCTGCATTCAAAGATTTTGAAAATTCGCGTGCCACACTCGGGAATCGAACCGTCTAAATTCCAAAAAAATAACACCCTGTACTTTTATGGCACCAATCGATAGGGTCAATCATAAGGATCAAATTCCTCTAACAAACATGATAAATTAAATGAAAGGAAAACCATGAAATCTTACGTTATAAATTCAATGGGATAAATTCAATAGGTACGATAAAGCACTTAAATAAAATGATGGACCTTTACAATTGAAGAGAATAAGATTGCAGAAGAAGATTGCAATTTGCATGTGTTTGTTTGTGCAAATTGCAATATTCCTATGTAAATAGTTCTTCGTCATTTTAATTAATAAATGTCGTCAAAAGAGAATTGTTTACTATGTTCGTAATAGGATGGACCTTTGACTAAAACTGCTATAACTTATCCCATTAAATTTATTAGTTAAGATTTCATAGTTTCCCTTTCATTTAATTTATCGTATTTGTTAGAGGGATTTGATCCTTATGATTTACCCTATCGATTGGTGCCATAAAAGTACAGGGTGTTATTTTTTTAGAATTTAGACGGTTCGATTCCCGAGTGTGGCACGCGAATTTTCAAAATCTTTGAATGCAGATAAATTTCTTTTTAAAAATGAAGGAATGTTTCCTTTGAGTAATATTTGCTATCTCCGGTATTAAGAGTACTTTCCCTCCAGGTGGCATTACAAAATTCCAACCTGTATACTGAATAATATCATATATTTTTTTCTTTTTTGTAACGAAGGGTTTGTTAGAGGTAAACCCAAATTTCGCCAGGGGCCTATTGGCGTCAATCGGTCACAAATCCAGCCACCGTGGTTCATCATCTGCCTAGCCTTTTTCCAACTTTGTTGGGGTCAGCTCCCAGTTTTACCGGATGCAGCTGAATACCAGTATTTAACATGGAGCGACTGCCTATCTGACCTCCACAACCCTGTTATTACCGGGTAATACGATACCCTTTGGTAAGACTGGTTGTCAGACTTTTTGGGTCTCTGACTACCTAACGACTGTCAAAGATCTACAAATGACAGCCGGGACCAACGGCTTAACATGCTTTTCGAGGCACGGAGGAAACTCGGTATGTAATGGGTGGTCACCCATCCACAGACCAATCCAGGCAAGCACGGCTTAACCTAACGATAGACCCAAGTGGCTGTTATTATTTAGCCACGAGCTCCTCCGTGGCTGCTACTAAGAAATTCCTGGGATATAAAAACCCAATAACAATTTGTCCGACCTGGGAATCGAACCCAGGATCTCATTCTCAGCAGACCAGCGGACCATCGATGCAGTCAGAGAGAGTGTCAGTAGAGGCAGTATTTGCTGTCAATTTTATTTAACGCGATCACTGCTCAAAATCACTATTGTTTCGGACTTAAAAAAATCTTGTGAAATACGAGTCGACGTAAGTACCTACAGATAGACCCTTTTTTTCGGATGGGAAGTCATCATCATTCATCATCATCATTTCAGCCGAAAGACGTCCACTGCTGGACATAGACCTCCCCCAGGTGTCGCCACATTGACCGGTCCCGTGCGACTCACATCCAGCGGATTCCCGCAACCTTCACCAGGTCATCGGTCCACCTATAAGTGGGAGGCCTTCCAACGCAATGTCTTCCAGTTCGCGGTCGCCACTCCAGAACTTTTCGGCCCCATCGGCCATCCGTTCTGCGAGCAATGTGCCCTGCCCACTGCCACTAAAGTTTGGCAATTCTTCGGGCTACGTCGGTAACCTTGGTTCTCTTGCGGATGTCTTCGTTCCTGATTCAATGTTAAGCTATTCACTACCCAATGTGTAATGACACAAAGATATGTTTTATTTATTTTATTAATTTGTTTTAACAGGTACCTAAGACCCAAGCTAACAAAAGTAATCATGAATTGCTAATTGTCCAGTCCCAAGACAATTAAATATATATTTTTTTGATGTACTATCGAGGACACTCCCGCCTAATCACCACTAAGCTAATTATTGCTTGCACTCACAACAGAAACACTCTCTAGCCCCGCTCCGTTGACTTTGTTTATAAATAACGAATGAAAAGATACCGGCCGAGCGCACTGACGACGCACGCCAAACGAGCGTTATTGCTATTTTGCGCGCCAAAGTTCACGCTTCACTAATTGACCTAAACTTCAAGGGTGCGTATGTCGGCGCTTTCGCATTATTTATGCGAAAAAATAATTAACTGATCAGGCGGAAAAGACCACGACTGTATATTTTTTTTTCTTTAGGCTGACTGTACCTAGTACTCAAATAAACTAAACGAAACATAATAAAATTGTATCCATAAAATAAATTACCTAGTGATTTCGTAGCAACGATTTCAATTTAATTCCAAGAGACCGAATTATTCTAATTATTCTAGTACTCGTATAAACATTCGAATAATCGTTTTACAATCGATAAGTACGTCCCTAATTGAATTACGGCCACTTCAAAAGATTAATTTAATTAAACATAATCAGATGCACTTTACTACATAACATTAAGAAATGGTCATAATTATGGAAACAGCACACTGGATTCTTTGTCACGCTATTGTTAAGAAGCATTTACACTTGAGAAGTGGTGACCCAGTGGAAACTAGTAATTTATTTATGTTGCACTTCATCGATTTACTCACTAAACCATACGTATACTTACACATAAATCACAAAAAAAATAGGTAAAGGAAATTCATCACTTAGAGAAGTGCACAGCATTCGCAGAATATTATAAGGGCAAGTAAGATACCATTGCAGAATTTAAGTTATACCTACAATAATAATAAAAAAAACAACACAAAATCATTTAACAAAAAAATATGTAAGTATAATTAAAAACAAGAGAAAGAGAAGATAATGGAAGTGGATGCAATTAATTACCTGTGTTATGGTTAGACGTTTGTCTATAGAGGTTTCCTGGACAACAAATATATCAGGATTGTCACTTATAATTAAAATATACGAATGAAATGAATGAATGAAATGTACGTTTGATCTTTTATTTAATAACCTGGTAAAGTTTTAGGGGAAATTATTAGAAGACAGGTATCACCAATGCGCACTAGGTCACTCACTCTAAAAAAAAGAGTGTTTCCAGTAGTTGGAACACAATAGACTCATTATTCTTGTGATAAGCTTATTTACACTAAACTTGTACTATCTTTGTTTGATCTGTAAACTCCTTTGGCCAGCGGCTGATCAGCTACGAAGTTACCATTTTATAATAATACTTAATTTTTGGATTCATTCAAAATTATAAATATACCAATATTTAAAAAAAAATGTTATATTAATGTCACTAACTATGATTATAATGATGAAAAAGTCACCCAGCAAACTCAGATAGTTATCAACTTGTCAACACTCGTTTAGCAGACTAAATAAAAAAAGTATAAAATCGGGTGAAAATTGTCTCTAAATTAAATGATAGGCTGACTTCAAAGTTTTTTTAAGTCTAAGTTATCAGGGACAATACAGTTGAATAAGCGAATGTAATCTGATTTAAAAAGTCATAAAACTTTCAACTATCTCTAAAGAAGAGATAACACAACTTTTGGTCCTTTTCTCTTTTGGACAGTTTTAAATGTGGTTGACTATCTTATTTTTTTTAATTCTATCTCTAGAATAAAATAAACAGTAAACTGGGGTTAGCAATAAATTGTTCGACTGAGTGGAACACTTTTATGTATCTGGGTTTTACTATTGTGTTAGGATAAATTTCTGGGTTTGGTTTTATTTTCTAAAGTATTTTTACTGATAAACCAAGATTTAAATGCAATAAATGATTCAGTGTTAAAAAAAAACACTTTTTTGTTTTTTTTTGCACAGATTTATTGATACTATCAGGTAACATGTTGATAATTATTATATTAAGTCAGAACATCTTATTCTTTAAAAATCGTCAGACGTCATTGTGCAAGCCCTCTAATATTATCACACTAGTGCTTTAATTCAATGCATTTAAACCCGATAATAAAACCGAACCGATGGTGATGAATTAACATTCAATACACGCCGTAAACATTGAGCGGTGATACAAAGACATTACGGTGATACCACGGTGATAATACGGTGATAGCATGGTGATTAATGGTGATTAACGGAATCGCGGTACGTCTATATTTATCTTGCTTTGTAGTGCTTTTAGAAACAGTAGGTGAGTGTTAGTTTGGTAGCTTAGTGAGTGAGGATTTTGGTACAAAAAGGATCTGCTGTTTTGGTAGGAAATATTTTTTTAAAGCCGCATTAAGGTTTTTATTGAAATACTTTTATAACAGGTCAGATCATAGATTTTTTTTTGGAATTTGTCTCACGTGTCGCTGATTTGGTTTTTACAACAGTTCTGTTATCTAAATGAAACAGAATTGTTGCTAAAGATCGCTATCCAACTAATCGGGAAGATATTCTGCATCAATTCTGTTTTTTTTAATTATCCACGTAGTCAGAAGTGTCCAGCAAATTTGAATACTGTGATTTAATAATGATATCAACATACTCTTTTAATGATACTTAAATTATTATTCTATTTCCATAGAAGCTCATATTCGAAACAAAAACTAACGAAAGAATAAGAGGCGTTATGAAAGAAAACTCTATAATATTATTTACTGGCATACTTTTGTGCCAAAACTTTGCACTTACACGGATTTTGGGTCACTTGTGCTTTGTACACACTAGGGAAGTAGAGAACAATAAAGGACGAGCATATTGCCATCCACTGGGCACAAATCCAGAATCTACTGAGAAATTCCTGATGCAGAAACCCTATTAACAATTTGCCCGACCCAGGAATCGAACCCAGGACTTCATGCTCAACAGACACCCTTGCAACGATTAGAACAACGGACATCCCATTACCACTAAAACAATGCATGTATAGTCTTTCTTTTGCGATGTCACTACGGAGCTTCAAGATTATTCTTGAGGCGATAATCTTGTTCTCTATTGCACACAAAATTAAAAAATAAACACACAAAATTTTAATATCATATAATACAGTATGACCAGTTAAGATTAGAATAGCGGTCATTGACCCACCTAAATTTATTAAAATTCTTAACTTTGAAAACCAAAAATAAGCCTGTTCAAATCTGGAATCGTCATCTATCGTGATCTTCAACATTTTTTGTAATGAAACACGATACATGGTTTATTTGTTTTGGTTCGTTCGAAGAGATATTAGGGAAAGGGCAATGACCGCTATTCTCATCCTAACTGGCACCAACTATAACCAAAGATAACTCTTTTGTTATAGTTATGCAGGTTACCAATCTTCTTACTACTATTACAACAAACGCGAAAGGGTTATATTCAATCTATTTTCAATTTCATCAAAATCCGTTCAGTAGTGTAGCGCAAAGAATAACACAAATCAATCCTTACAAACGTTCGTATTTATGATAGTAGTAAGAAGATTGCTAGCATACATACCTAATTCTTTTGCTGACTGTACAACGGCGAGCTTAAGGCCCTTCTCGTTCAAACTTCGTTTGAAATACTGTTAGAATAAAGTTCTAATCAGCTTGCACTACAAAGCAGTTGTTACGTCAGTCACTACGGCCGAATAGTGCGAAATGAGTGGTTTTTTGCGATTTACAAAACATCTATTGATTGGACTTAAAATATAAAACACATAAGACCTGCTTTATAGTTAGTTCAGTTTCTATGCAAAATTTCATGAACTAATTTGAAGTACCTACTTTTTAAATACCAGAGGTTTATTGTTCGATTTGGAGGTAACTTTGGATTATTTTTCTATCGAAAAAAGTTTATGGAATCGTGTTTTCGTCACACATAGTACCTAGCATTAATTCTCAACTTTACCATATATTTATTTCAAAATTAATGCTGCAATATTTTAGGCGTAACGGAGGATCATGCTAAGCCATTTGAGACAATATGTTAGGCCCTTAACCCAGAATTGGGTTTATATTGATCCCGTACAGTGCTTAAAACTGTGTCGACCTTTACTGTCACCAGCTACCTTTTCCAGACGGAAAATTTCCAAGACTTCCACGATAAATAAAAGTTCCTAAGACATTCTTTTTTCTCTTTGTATGAACCACCCTTTACGACAAGTGTTTTCGTAAAGTTGTGTGTTAGTTGACAATTTGTTATGGGTTATAGTGCTTTCAATAGAGGCAGCCTTTCTATTGGAAGCATTCTGTTTTTGTGAGCAAGTCCTTCAAAGTTTTCAATAGTTAAGGAGGCGTGTTGTTATGTGCTTTATTTATTTCAAGAGATCGTTAAATAACGCCCTTTTAGATTATTATTTCTAGAATTATTTTCGGTCTGGGTCGATCTTTTGGTTAAACCGTGCTTGTCTAGGTTGGTCTGTGTATGGGTGACAACCCATTAAGGCCCTCGTGTGAGACTGCACCAGCAGACTCACGATGTCCGCGATTACGTGGAGCCCTAATCAAAATAATATTTGTCCAATCGACAAAGTGAAAACACCTATTATATACACTTACCATCACGTTGGTACCGGTGATGTGACGTAGCCCCTGGTCACGTCGTATCTGAGTGGGGTGTACGTGTAAATGTGCTTGTGTTGTGTTTGTAAGGTTATGTAAGATTCGACGGTTCCAAAGGACGCCCACAGCGCGTATCGTCGACTCCCGGATCAAACCTTCAGATCCCACACGTGGCACTTTTCACCAATGTCCAACTGAATTTTATCCCGGTTTGCTAACCCAATCGGGGATGTACAATAAATAGTTCAGCACTGAATTTAGGTAATTACCGGCGTCCAAATGACAAAGCCGGCTAGGTACTTAACCAACAAATTACTCGCGGTCATGACCCAAAATGGCGAGATTTCTCAATTTTCACTCAATTATCAACAAAATATCAAACACCGATCAAGATGGTATCGGATTAAAATTAACTCAAAGTTTCAATCAATAATTACACGAAACAGCGTGCATCAAAAAAATACAAAGCACGGAGCGACCATTTTTCCAAACCAATATTGCACTGACAAGCAAAAACGTCATCGCACAGACAACCAAACGTAATCTGTCAAACGTCAAAAAGGTGCGTTCAGAAACTTGGTGGATGAAACATCTACCCCCCCCCGGACGGGCCGTCCCGTCCGCTAATCAATTGGCAGTCTTGACAAGGTTGCGACCGCTCTCTTCATAACCGATCCATCCACTAAAACCTCAGCAAAACGAGGTACCCCGTCGGTGCCAGCCACCAAATTGAGAATGCGCCCCCGGCGCCAATACAGAGGCTTAAGGTTGGCATCCTTAATAAAGACGAGGTCTCCTATCTTGGGCGGATGAGTTTTATCAGTCCACTTGACGCGCTGCTGGAGGATGTGCAGATACTCTAAGCTCCAACGCTTCCAAAAGCTCTGAGTGAGCTGTTGCACCAATTGAAACCGCGATAGCCGATTTTGGCTCACATCAACAAAAGGGTACTCAGGCAGAGCGACAAGTGGCTGTCCAATCAAGAAATGGCCCGGGGTTAGAGCCTCCAAATCGTTAGGGTCCGAAGAGAGCGGGCACAATGGACGCGAATTTAGTACCGCTTCAATGCGACAAAATACCGTAGCTAATTCCTCAAAGGTGAGAACGGTGTCTCCCAACAATCTCCGCCAGAGTCCCTTTGCCGCTTTCACCGCGGCCTCAAAAATACCCCCCCAATGGGGGCAGGCTGGCGGGTCAAACAACCAAGTGACCCCTCGACGGGCCAATTTGTTACCAATGTCAACCTGGATCTCATTAAGAAAGTCATACACTTCTTTCAAATAGTTACTTGTACCCTTGTAGTTGGTACCGCAATCAGACCTGATCAGAGAAGGTAACCCACGGCGAGACGTAAATCTATCCAAAGTTGCCACAAAGGCCTCCGTCGAGAGGGAGGATACCAGCTCCAAGTGCACTGCCTTAGTTGACAGGCAGACAAATACGCACAAATAAGCCTTGACAATTTTACTATTGCGAAGGGTAGACGTCTTTATCGAAAAGTGTTTCATCCACCAAGTTTCTGAACGCACCCTTTTGACGTTTCAGTTGTCAGTGCGATGACGTTTTGCTTGTCAGTGCAATATTGGTTTGGAAAAATGGTCGGTTCCATTGTCTTTTTTTTTGATGCACGCGGCTGTCGTGTAATTATTGATTGAAACTTTGAGTTAACGTTAATCCGATGCCATCGTGATCGGTGTTTGATATTTTGTTGATGATTGAGTGAAAATTGAGAGATCTCGCCACTTTGGGTCCTGACCGCGAGTAATTTGTTGGTTATGTAGACGGCCTTTTTGTGTCTTTGAACGCCGGTAAATTCCTAAATTCAGTGCTGGACTATTTTACATCCCCGATTGGGTAAGCAAACCGGGATAAAATTCAGTTGGACATTGGTGAAAGTGCCACGTGTGGGATCTGAAGGTTTGATCCGGGAGTCGACGATACGCGCTGTGGGCGTCCTTTGGAACCGTCGAATCTTACATAACTCCACATACACCACACAAACCACAGATATACTTACACCCCACCCAGATAAGACGTGACCAGGGAATACGCCACATCTCCGGTTCCAACGTGATGGGTAAGTTATATCCAATAGTTGAATAGTTGTTTTCACTTGTCGATTGGACAAATATTATTTTGATTAGGGCTCCGCGTAATCGCGGACATCGTGAGTCTGTTTGTGCAGTCTCACACAAAAAGGGACCAGCAAAGTCCGTTCCTACGCCTGCAAAGGGCCTCGCCTCATTGACACGATCAGCAGGCAAGTCTCCCATCTGGGGCTGCATCGTTGGGGCCTTAGTCCGATAGCACGGTATGCAACGGAAGACGATGCTACGAATGGTACGACGAGCCGACAAAATCCAAAACTCTCGCTGCAGAATGGCCAACAGCGCATTGCAACCGGCGTGCGAGTTCTTAATGTGACGATCATTCACCAACAATTTAATCAAATGGCCCGCCTTGGGCAACAAAAGGGGGTGACGGACCCCATAAGGAAGGCTAGAGTGCCTCAACCGTCCTCCAACACGCAAAAGACCCGTTTCATCCAAAAAGGGGTTCAACTTACTAACGGCTCCCGACAACTTAACTCTACCGGACTTCAAGGTCTCGATCTCCTTCTCAAAGTGTACGGCCTGCACAGAGCGAACCCACAGGAGGAATGACTCCTGTCGCTCTTGAGGAGAGAGAACCGGTGACAGGCGCTTGTCCCCTGGATTCCTAGCATTGTGACCAAAATGCCTGATCCACGAGGTAACGTTCAACAAAATATCAGGATCAAACGGAGGGTCCTTCGTCCCAACAGCGAGCACCTTAAGCCCGGGCAAAGGATCCGACATCAAAATTGGCGTTCGAGGCCAATCATCCTCGGGGCGAGTCAGCCAATCCAGTCCCCACCAAAGGGGGTGCACAATCAGGCGGGGGGCCATGCACCCACGTGAGGCTACGTCGCCGGGGTTCAAGTCTCCAGGCACGTGCCTCCAAATCAAAGGCGTTTCGGAATTTTGTATCTGTGACACTCGGTTCGCAACAAAGACCTCCAAGGAGTGGACGGACGTCTTCAACCAACACAAAACAATTTGACTGTCCGTCCAGGCGTAAGAATTCCGAATGTTCACAGATCCACCTAAAGTTTGAGCAACGTGATTCAAGAGACGCACAAGAAGCGCCGCCCCTGACAACTCTAGCTTAGGGATGGTCAATGCCGTCCGGAGGGGGGCCACCTTGCTCTTGGCCATGATCAGTGACAACTTCACCTGGCCTGTCGCGCTGACGGTGCGCAGATAAACAACAGCTGCATAACCGTGCGAAGATGCGTCACAAAACCCATGAAGGGTAGCAGTATAGTTCCCAGGGGGGAGGATAGCGCGTGGTAACGCGACCTCGTTGACCGCAGGAAGTGCGGATACAAATTGGAGCCAATCTTCCAAAAGGGTTTCCCGAAGTGGCTCATCCCAACCAAGTTCCGCGGTCCAAAGGCGCTGGAGAAAACATTTCGCCCAAAACAATACCGGGCATATCCAACCATTCGGGTCAAAGGTTCTCGCGACAGTAGACAATACCAGTCGTTTAGTCCAAGTGTGTGGTGACTCCAAATCGACATCATACGTAAAGGTGTCTTGGACTGGTCGGTACTGAACGCCGAGAACGGCCAACATAGCAGGGTTGTCAGCATTTTCAAACAAATGAGGATCCTGCTTATGATCCTCTTCCACATCTTCCAACAGTGCTGGCGAGTTGGACACCCACTTACGCAACTCATAGCCAGCGGAATCCAAAATTTGAACCAACTCGTCACGCAACAGGATAGCTTCCTCAACCGTGGAAGCCCCAGTGCAGACGTCATCAACATACAAGTCCGTTTTCAAGATGGCGGACGCCCGAGGGAACCTCAAGCGTTCTCGGTCCGCGAGCTCCCAAAGCGAACGAATAGCAACAAAAGGGCTCGATCGAAGGCCGTACGTATTCGTGTTGAGCTCATAAACAACCATGGGGTCCCGGGGATTCTCTCGCCACAGGATCAACTGATAACTTCTGTCATCCCGGTGAATAACCATTTGCCGGATCATCATTTTGATGTCAGCCACAAAGACTACTTGATGACGACGAAAGGACGTGATGACATCACAAAGGTCCCTCAACAATTTGGGGCCGGAGTGCAAGCAATCATTCAAAGAGACACCAGAGGAAGTCCGCGCAGACCCATCAAACACTGTGCGCAGCTTACCGGTGGATGCCTTGAGGACCGCGTGATGCGGCAGAAAGTAATGCTCAACTGAGCGCCAATCCAAATTTGACACCGACATGTGTCCCAAGTCTGCGTACTCACGCATGAAATCTAAATATTTCTGCCGCAGCACCGGATCCATGGCCATACGGCGCTCCATCGCCAACAATCTCTTCTCGGCCATAGGTCTGGACTCGCCGAGAGGTGGTCGAACTGCAACAAAAGGCAACCGTGTTACGAGCCGACCGGAACGGAGTCGACCTGTGTTGTTCTGATAGAACAACTCGCACTCCTCATGTTCCGGGTTCAAGCGGGCCACTTGCGGTGGCTCCTCAACCTCCCAAAACCTCTGAACAGCGTCAGAGAGAGCGGAGCCACACGCCAACGCAAAATCAGGCTCAGGTGGAGGGGGAGCCTTCAACACTGGGCCCATCACCGCAAAGCCAAAGATGGTCGAGACAGCCACCAAACCGTTCGGCTGCAAGACTTTCATATTACCCAACAATATTCTCCCTAGTACATCGGAACCCAATATCAAATGAGTTGTATTAGGGGAATCAAACCGGCGGTCAGCCAAATCCAGGCCTGACGTCAACCGGACAATATCAGGCGACAGCTGACGTTGGGGATGACAGCCCAAAATACTCGTCAGAACAATGGCCGAAGGAAAAAACTTAGGGTCCAAACAACTCACAGGAGTGAGCCCAAATAAGGTTTGTCCCTCAACAGTCGGGATAGGTGTTTCGCCTATTCCATTAATCGTGACTGAAAAGGCACGGACATCCAGGCTCACCCGACCCGCTAACCAAGACGACAAAAGGCAACCCTGGGCTCCCGTGTCCAAAATGGCACGGACCACAACAGAGTCCCCCGTGGGTCCCCAGACCCTGACCGATGCCGTTGGCAACAAAACCGTGTCGATCTGGGGAGGTACGTTAGCGGGACAGGCGCCAATTTCCTAGCAATGCCTGGGCGGCGACCGATCGCCGCATCCAGGCTGGGGTCTATCCCGATGAGGATAGTAATCAAACTCCTCGTCCGCGCGATGTCCAGAGCCGCGCGCCATCGCTGGAGGGGCATATCCCACTTGACGCCTGAGTGGCGGGGGGCGCGTCGCCAAACGGGGACGTTCCGCCAACGGAGGGGAGGGAAGGCGGTGCTGGTCTGGCCAATGTCGCCTACCAGCAGCTGCATAGTCGCCTTCACGAGGGGAGGTCAATCGGCGGTCGCGCGGCTCCCGATCAACTGGCGCGGGGGGTGGAGTACGGCGGTCAAAGTTGCGGGCCCCTCCTCGATTCTGAACCGGCGAGCGAGGAGCCCGGTGCTCATCTCCATTATACCCCCCCTGCGCGAACCCCCATCAGAGGCTGGTCTGTCAGAGCGGTTCGCGTTGGCGCACAAAACTTCAAGATGTGAGCCCCTACAAATTGAACAAGGGCGGGGGTTGGGGCAATCCCGATGAAAATGATTCCCCAAACAAGAAAAGCACAGGCGGCGTGCATTGGCAACTCGGCGGCGGGCACTCACGTGCAACTCCAAGAAGGCCGCGCAAGTGACTACGGCATGTCCCGTGGCCTTAGAATAGCCGCAAGCAAGATTACTCTGGGTGCCACCAAAACGGGGGGCAGGGCGGCTATCACCAGGCCCGACAGTCCTAGTCCGTCCCTGGGCCCTCGGCCGAGAGGGCGGTTGGCTTAACCCCGTGGCACCACGAGCGTTGTCGAGGAAACGACACTCATCCTCCAAAAATTTGACGAGGTCTTCAAAGGGGGGAAGATGGGTGGCACTATCCCCACCATACTTCTGCTCAAAACGGGACCTCAAATCTGAAGGAAGCCGCTGCAACACCAAGTGCACCAAAAGATAGGACCAATAGTCCACCGGCAACTCCAATCGTTTTAAGGCGTTGGTTGCTGCCAGCAATGGATTCAATAGGTCAGCACGCAATGCTGACATTCTGGTGATGGCCGGCAACCCCAAGATCTGGTCAATATGGACATCAGCCAGGCAACGTTTGTTCTGGTATCGTCGGGATAGAAGTTCCAGAGCGGTGGGATAGGCCGAGTCGGTCACCAGCAAGTGCTGCACCAAGGCTCGAGCCTCACCTCCTAGGGCTGACAACAAATAAGCCAACTTCTGGGCCGGTCGGAGGTCAGAGCGCGAATCAACCAAACTGTCAAACAAGTTCCTGAAGCTTAACCAGTGGTCCAAGTGACCGTCAAAATGTGGCAGCTCCAGGGTAGGCAGTCTACCCAAAAGTCCAGGGCCTGCAACAACAGAGGTCTCTGTTTTGACCTGGGCAGGGTCCCGACTCTTCAAAATTTCCCTGGCGCGCATACTTATTATGTCACCCAGGTTCAACATCTGGTCATAATCCGCAACAACCTTATCACGGGCTGCTTGACCCAATGTTTCCAGGTCCAAGTCCAAACTCAATTCATTGAAGCGAGCAAACAAAGTGTCAACCGCACTCAA
Organism: Xestia xanthographa; assembly: GCA_905147715.2. Classification (NCBI taxonomy): domain Eukaryota; kingdom Metazoa; phylum Arthropoda; class Insecta; order Lepidoptera; family Noctuidae; genus Xestia; species Xestia xanthographa. Next base: position 10,010,690 of record LR990668.1, on the reverse strand, counting down.
TCTCGCGTTCAACTGCTCATACCGGGCAAGCGTGGCCTCTTCCAGGTCTCGACGCTCAGCGGTTGCAGCAGCAGAGGCAAACCATCTTAGCTGTGAGGTCAATCCACCAATGGCTTGGTTTACAGCTTTCAATGAAGCCATTGGGACAAATATCAAATAAACAAATTAAATTCAATTAAATAATCAACAGGAACAATTTTCCCGGACCCAACTACAATTTAAACCAAATAATAAAACTTAGTTTGAATTATTACAAGTTCAAATCCGACCCTGTACAAGCAATACCTTGTTTATACAATAACAAATTAAAGTACAAGCCACAAGGGACACTACATATCATAATATATTATGTCAAACAATCTATGTTTAATTTGAGTCAGGCCGACGGCAACAAATCAGACTTCTCAATACTTTTAACTCGACAATAAGTGGTGAATTTAACAATTAAACCACGCTCTGCTACCAGTTGTGTGAGACTGCACCAGCAGACTCACGATGTCCGCGATTACGCGGAGCCCTAATCAAAATAATATTTGTCCAATCGACAAAGTGAAAACACCTATTAGATACACTTACCATCACGTTGGTACCGGTGATGTGACGTAGCCCCTGGTCACGTCGTATCTGAGTGGGGTGTACGTGTAAATGTGCTTGTGTTGTGTTTGTAAGGTTATGTAAGATTCGACGGTTCCAAAGGACGCCCACAGCGCGTATCGTCGACTCCCGGATCAAACCTTCAGATCCCACACGTGGCACTTTTCACCAATGTCCAACTGAATTTTATCCCGGTTTGCTAACCCAATCGGGGATGTACAATAAATAGTTCAGCACTGAATTTAGGTAATTACCGGCGTCCAAATGACAAAGCCGGCTAGGTACTTAACCAACAAATTACTCGCGGTCATGACCCAAAATGGCGAGATTTCTCAATTTTCACTCAATTATCAACAAAATATCAAACACCGATCAAGATGGTATCGGATTAAAATTAACTCAAAGTTTCAATCAATAATTACACGAAACAGCGTGCATCAAAAAAATACAAAGCACGGAGCGACCATTTTTCCAAACCAATATTGCACTGACAAGCAAAAACGTCATCGCACAGACAACCAAAACGTAATCTGTCAAACGTCAAAAAGGTGCGTTCAGAAACTTGGTGGATGAAACAGCCCTTCTAACCCTAAAATTAGCAACTCTGTTTGTGGTGGTTCAAACTTCATTTGAAACTCTGTTAGAATAAAGTTCTAATCAGCTTGCTCTACAAAACGGTTGTTACGTCAGGCACTGCGGCTCAATAGTGCGAAATGAGTGTTTTTTTGCGATTTACAAAAAAATTTATTGATTGAACTATAAAAATAAAACACATAAGACCTGCTCTAGTTAGTTCAGTTAGTATGCAAAGTTTCATGATCTAATTTGAAGTACTTTTTGAATAGCAGCGGTTTATTGTTCGATTTGGAGGTAACTTTGTATTTTTTTTCTATCGAGAAAACTTTATGGAATCGTGTTTTCGTCACACAAAAGACTTAGCATTAATCCTCAACTTTACTATATATTTATTCCAAAAATAATGCTGCAGTATTTTAGGCGTAACGGAGGATCATGCTAAGCCATTTGAGGGATAAATGGCCTTTAAATACCGAGTTTCCTCCTGCCTCTTAAAGGTAGTCATAGTGGGCTGAAAGTCTGACAACCACTCTTACCAAGGGGTATCATATTATTACCCTGTATTAGTAGGTACTGGGTATTACGATGCCCCTAACCACTTATCAATTCATTCCTCGACAATTATGGAAGATTACATTAATATGCACCGTCTGAATTCTTCCCAAGCAATGTCAAAACACTACAAAGATCCAAGCTACCGCGGCCTCCAAGACGATCTAGAGTGGAACTTCCTGACAATAGCTCATACACTGTGTCACGGCTTTCTGAATCAAGCCTTTGACGTACTTGAATAATCTAACAAAAGCCTCTTTGACCAATAGTGTTATTCTCTAAAGTTTACTCCGAAACTAGAACAGTGCCGAGAAGGCTTAGATAAAGTGACATTCTATCAGCAGTAACCATGATGAAAAAATGTATTAGATTGACACCTCATCTATTTAGCCTTTTTCCAACTTCTAACCGCTTGCAACTGAATACCAGTTTTTTACATGGAGCGACTGCCTATCTGACCTCCACAACCCCGTTTGACTAAACAATACGAAACCCCTTGGTAATTAACACTGGTTGTCAGACTTTCGGGCCACTGACTACCTGTAACAACTGTCAAAGATCTACAAATGACAGCCGGGACCAACGGCTTAACGTGCTTTCCGAGGCATGAAGGAAACTCGGTATGTAATGATGTCACCCATCCACAGACCAACCTTGGCAAGCGCGGTTTAACCTAAAGATCGACCCGAGTGGCTATTATTACCTACTACCAATGGGTAAATAACCTAAGAGACTTCCTTACGCTTACGTCATCCAGTTTTATTATTTTAGACTGTATGAGTAACTAACATAAGAATGCGTTTAATCTTAAAACTTTACATTACTTTGCGCATAACTTTATGTCACCTTGTTTAGAAATATTTGTTGAATGTTTCAACTTATAAAACGGTTTTAAAAATAAATATTTAACATAGTTTTTGATGACTAATTGTTGGTGGAATGCAGTGGGTTTTAAAGGTGATACTACACAAGTGTAGCGAAGCGATAGGTAAAAACATAGGTACCTACGTTAACGTGAACGTTTTTATCATTGAAATCTTCTTAAAATAAAAATTATTATTATTATTCAATGCAGAACTAGCTTATTAATTCATGTTTAGTTTACATTGTTACAAAACACACGCTGATTTTTGTTTGTTATGCACAGGCTAACCAGTGTTCTGCATGTTAGCAAATAAATAAATATAATATTACATATATTTTCCATTAAGTTATTGTTCTTTCTTAACTCTAACATCCTTTTTAGTTAAGGACTTGGAATTACGACTCGTTTATAACTTCAGGTGATACGACTTGCAGCGCGACTCGAGTGAATTGCATCGCATTGGACTCACTTCGTGCTATGGCTCTTAGTAAATCTATCATTTTTTTTTCCTCTGAATCACTGTCTTGACACGCATTAAGTGGCCAAGCGTTAAGTACTGAAATTGTATTTTTTTAAATACATTTTCCTTTAAAAATACATTTTGAACCTTATATCTAGCAGATTAAACAGTAATTAATTGAGTACTAGATAGAGCGGGTGAGGCTTGGCACAGACTCTGTTGGCACACCTACTATGAAGACAGACAGGATAACGTTAGTTTTAATTAACTTTAACGGTTTTTTATTGCCAGGATTGTGGGGAGATGACTTAAATTCATAGTTACTTTGTTATCGTGGTAAGACAAGTTAAAAATCGCTTTATTTAGTATTATTTCAACTAGGATTTACCTAGTAGAACAAATTATTGAGAGTTGTTGATTGTAATTAACAAACCAAGTTCAAGATCGCTTTGTTGCTTTAGTGGTACGCACAACTGCTAAGTATGAGGTCCCAAGTTCGATTCCCAGGTTGGGCAAAGTGTTATTAGAGTTTTCTATCAGAAATTTCTCATCATCCTACATTGGGCGATTGGGCGTAAATACAAATAGAGATAAGGCTGCACATTTTTTAATTTTCCTTTTTCGTGTGGTTAGTTCCTAAACAAAAAAAAAAGGTTTGTTGCCAACGTGTAGCTTGGTAGCCGTGTGGTATGCGGCAGAGTAGAATAGAACCAACCCATTACACTCACGGGTGTCATATAAGGCGACTAATGTCTGAGGCAGAACACCTTGCGCCTCCGTAGACCAGAGAATGGGCAGCAGCGTTTTCTGTTAGTCTTTCATCACTGTGATCTCCAATCCGCCTGCCAAGCGTGGAGATTACGGCAAATCCTCCTATCATGGGAAAGGCTTATGTCCAGCAGTGGACGTTATGGGCTGTTGTAGTAGTCCTAACCTGATGTTTTTATGCCACCCATGGGCCTATGACTTGGCTTTACATGCCGTCGAGAAATATCTCTCAGGCATGCTGGTTTCCTCACGAAGTTTTCCTGAAGGAAAACCATAGCAAGTGATAATTATACAATACGCACATGAATCCGAAAAATCAGAGTTTCGAGTCTTGGGTCCGAACTTGAGACCTTATGACTTGAGAGTCCGACGGTCTTACCACTAGGCTATTTTTAATTTAAGAACGTTTTCCTTTTGTCACATTCTTTTCTGTTACAGAATAATCATAACAACAACAACAACAGCCCATAACTTCCACTGCTGGACATAAGCCTCTCCCATGATGGGTGGAATTTGCCGTAATCTCCACGCTTGGCAGGCGGATTGGAGATCGCAGTGATGAAAGACTAACAGGAAACGCTGCTGCCCATTCTCTGGTCTATTGAGTCGCAAGGTGTTCTGCCTCAGACATTAGTCGCCTTATACGATACCCGTGAGTGTAATGGGTTGGTTCTATTCTACTCTGCCGGAAACCACACGGCTATATAATTATCACTTGCTTCGGCAAAACCGAAGCAAGTGATAATTATATGTACAACACGCACATGAATCTGAAAAATCAGAGGTTCGAGTCTTAGGTCCGAACTTGAGACCTATGACTTGGGAGTCCGACGGTCATACCACTAGGCTATTTTTAATTTAAGAATGTTTTCTTTTTGTCACATTCTTTTCTGTTACAGAATAATCATAAAATTGTTTTATATTTTAGCACCACATCGCTTCACCACTGGATAGTACCTTTACAATATGATTCATATAAAAGCTTCTACATTTTCCAAAATACATATAACTGATAAGCCGTAATGTACGTAAATGTACCATTCAACAATATTTAAAGTGTTATATAAAACACAATGTTAAAATATTTTTGTAAACAAGTATTGTCTGTCCAATCTACAATGTTGTAATACCAAGTGGAATTCTTTACGTAAAATATCGTCGAATATATATTGAAAAGTGGTAATTTTACATTCATTCGTTAAATCATTCATTCGTTTTGAGTCATAAATTAATGAATCGTGTGTGACTGCAACCGAATTCCAAATGAATGAGTTTTTAATGTTATACTTTTGTGTTTAATGTAGCGGTAGTGATTTTGTATTTTATTTTTATATATTCTGCTATCCGTTCAGTCCTATACTATCAGTAGAACTCGTCGTAGAACTAATCGAACTTAATAATCTTCTTCTCCGTTAATTTCTACTAGTAGGACAGACTGTCCGTTCTGTCCTACTAGTAGAAATTAACGGATTTTTTTCTCCGTTTAGTCCTACTAGTAGAACTGAACGGTAGAACTATACGGACACAATGTTATTGTCACATCAGCAGAAAATGTTCAGTGGTGTATTCACTTCAGTAGTTAAATAGTAGGCTAAATAATAACAGCGTCTTGGATCTATGTTCACGTTAAGCTACGCTTGCCTAGGTTGGTATATGGATGGGTGACCCATTACATATCGAGTTTCCTCCGTGCCTCCGAAAGCACATTAATTCCCGGCTGTTAATTGCAGATCTTTGTTAGTCGTTACAGATAGTGACCTGAAAGTCTGACAACCAGTCTTACCAAGCGACATCATAACCTAGTAGTACCTGGGTTGTGGAGGTCAAATAGGCAGTCGCTCTATGTAAAATACTGGTATTTAGCTGCATCTGGTTAGACTGGAAGCCGACCCCAACATAGTTGGGTAAAGTCTAGGCAGATGAGGATGAGTCAAATAGTATACTATCAAACCATTTATGCCATCTACTATACCTGCTATACATAGAACTATAACTACCATACTGGTCCTTCAGTTTGTCAAATTATGGAGAAAAGTCCAACCAGAATAGCAGAACCCATGCTGTCTGTTTACCAAAATGGCATGTTCGAGTGTATTTTCTTTTATGTCATAAATCATTTAATCAGTTGTTGTTGTTTGTAGTTTTTGTTGTTGTTGTTGTTGTTGTGTACACTAGGGCCATGGGGTCCGAGTGCCCACGTAGTTTTTCGAGAAATCGCCAAACGGTTGGTCGACTGTCAGTTCACGTGACCAGAGGGCGGGCCTATTTTTTGGCCAAAGAATCAGCATTGCCATCCAACGTGGCAATGCTGCCAGCCTTCTGGGCACGTTTCCTGTTGACAGCGATGTGGACGAATTTTTCGACGCCCTGTAACCCTTTTTGATACTTGTAAATATTTTTATTTCTATTATAGAGTTAGTATGTAAATAATGTAAATATTACTGAAAATAAAAAGAGATTATTTTTGATGTTGTTCTAAATATGATTAATGAGTGTAATTAACATGTAGTTGCTGTTACACTTATACGTCAAAAATAAACTAACAAAACGTAGTTTTTTTTTTTACAAAATTAAAGGTCAATGCACACTTAATCACCGTCAAAAATAAACAGCCGCGAATTAGTTACACTTTACGCTTCGTGCTGTGATCGTGAGCTTCCAATCAAGTGTTGTTTTCTCTTTCTTACGTAAAGAGTGGGTATAAGGTTGTCTCTTTTTCTCGGCACGCTTAGTCATGTAGTATATGATATTGGCGCAGATAAAAAATATTTATGATTGCTTTGGTGTTTGGGATGATTTGATTACATACAGATTTTGATTACTGATGTTGTTTGAAATTTAATGGGAAGTAAATTGGCGAGATATATTGCAGTTTTATTTATTTTCTAGGTTAATTCATAAACATAACTCAACTTGGAATTTATCTTTATCCTGAAATAAAATATTATTTACTATTATCAAATGCAGTTTTTTCTTAGTTTCCGTTTTAAACACTTTTCCTTTGTTATTAAAAATATGTATTTTATTTACCTATACTTAATCGAATGTAGTTTTTTCTTAGTTTCCGTTTTAAACACATGTGGCCTTTGTTATTAAAAATATGTATTTCAAGCAGATCACAACACAACATAACATAACGCCTGTAATCCCAGAAGGATTTGGCAGAAGTGCACCTAATAGTATACCCACATTTCGCCAATTATGTTTAAGTTTAATGTAATAGGGGGCGAGCCTATTACCATCAACGGGCAAATCCAGACTCCTTGGCTGCTACTGAGAAACTCCTGATGGAAAAACCCAATAACACTTTGCCCGACCTGGGAATCGAACCCAGGACCTCATGCTCAGCAGTCACGCTTGCGACCACTAGACTAACGAGGCAGTCCATCAAACCGATCATACTTTACTTACAGTATTCAAGCATCTTAATTGCTTGCGTATACTGCAAACTTTAATTAGTAACGTGTGAACTAAGAAAGCTAAACTATAACTGGGAATTATCGCTGCATCTCGGATAGATGCAGCGATAATTCCCAGTTACTTTACTACCTTACTTACTACTACCTTACTTTTTATCCTTTTGAGGGTTCCGTATCCAAAGGGTAACCAAAGGTATTATTAAATGTTAAAAATATGTAATTTTATGAATAAAGGATGTTAAAATAATAATAATAAATAATATTTTTTTATTGTTTCATAAAATGTGTGACAATAAGAAATGACACTGGATCCTGCACTAGGATAACCCGTGTTGCAGGATACAGTCTCTCTTGACAAATATGGTTGATTATGAAGAAGTATCAAATGCAACGGTTTCAATCATGAAAGAAAACTAAAAGGTAACTCAAAACCTGGACGCCCCGGGCGTCGGGGGTCACCACGTGGCCCCCGACCACCGTAGGCGCGGGCCTGTGGACGGCGGGCTATGGGCTAGCTCGTTATCCGTCCGTCTTATGACGACAGGTCGTGTCGACGGCGCGTTCGTGTTCCACGCGCACCTCAAAGAGAGTCAGCAATGGTCCGCAAGGACCGATGCCTGCCGGGGTTGTGGAACAGTTCGAAAGAGATAACGTGGCCCCGGAACATAAAGGGCGATGAAGGAACATGGATGGGTTTTAGTCAGTAAAAGTCTGACACTCCCTCCTGCTCCGCCCAGAGCGGGAGGAGTCATTTGATGATTTCCCATCCGAAAAAAAAAGGTGTGTATGTTACGATGAGTGTTACTTTGTATTGTGTTGGTGTGTAGGCTAGTACTCAATTACAAGTAGGTTTTCTGTTTCGTTATACGTAGTTAATTCCGAGTAACCATTCCTGGACTTCTTTTTTGCACCCAAATTTAGTCATGGGGAGAATTTTTAGTTTTTTATTGACCTTCCCATACAGATGTGGCCCAATGTATGAGAATGTTTTATCAATTTAAGTTTGCAGATCTCTGTTCCACCTAAGCTTTCTACGCGTGCGTTTGTCCGTAACCACTGTGGCAGCTGCGGTTTTATGGAACTTGAGTACCAGCAGTTGTCGCACCGTAAGCAATTGCTACAGAATGTGTATTTCTGTTGCCACTTTAACAATAAATTAAAAGTTAAAGGGAGCTCTCTACTACGATGGTACGGAACCCTTCATGCGCGAATCCAACTCGCACTTGGCCCGTTTTTTTATCCACATTTTTGTGTACTATACGCTTCGCTTCACTCGGTTGACAATTGACTATTGTAAGTTATGATGTAGCTAAGGATGACACTTAGACAAAATCTGTTGGGTTCTGTACATAAAAATCATTTCGAATAGCCTAAATACGAGCTATATATTTTTCTCTGTTAAAAGGTAGCAAGGTAGGTAAGGTAGGTAGGTTAAAGGTAGATCTGTGTAGGTTTTAGGTATATTTTTTTATTTATCCTATTCTGTCCCACTGATGGGTAAAGACCTCCCCTATTCATGTCCAACTTTCTCAGTGTTAGTGTGATCTTGTTACGTCTTAATTGGGTAAAAAATGTACTCAAAACTGACGTCACACGAGTTGTCGACGCAATGTATCGTCTTCATTTTTTGTTTGCGTGAAAAAAGAAAAAATATGTGTCCAATATTTTTTGGAAATCTATCTGACGGACTGATTAGATTTTTTTTTGTCATCTACCCTATTATTACACATGTTTTTACAAGTGTATCACTTGCTTCGGTGAAGGAAAACATCGTGCGCAAACAGGATACCTGAGAGATATTTCTCTACGGCATATAAAGCCAAGTCAGAGACCTATAGGGAGCATAAAAACTTTTACACCAGGTTGAGCATTAACCACACGAAAAGAAGTAAAATAAGATAACACAATTTTCCTTTTTTGATAGAATACGCCATGATATTTTTAGACAGTTTTTTTAATTACATACAAAAAAAAAGAATAAATAAAAATAAAATAAATTAATATCGCTGGACATTACACAAACAACGAGGCTTGTGTCGTGGACACCAGATAGTTGATATAGGTACTACATTGATACTTTTTGTTTGTAAATACATACTTATTATACATATAAACATCCATGACTCGGAATCAAATATCCATGCTCATCACACAAACATTTGCTCCAATCGGGATTCAAACCCGGGACCCTAAGAACGTAAGGCAGCCTCACTACCACTACGCCATTCAGGTCGTCACAACATTCAAATTATTTTTGTTTAAAAATGGAAGTTACTCTCAGCATCAAAATTATTTTGTAGCTACTAAATAGTTGTTTTAGCTTCAGGTGATAATTTGCTAATTGTGAACATAACAGTTCCAATTTGACGAGTAATTAACTTAATACTATTAGAAGGTATATTTCGAAGGTGATAATGAACTAAAATTGAATAATTTTAGTAGATGATATCTATAAATCTGTTACAGTTTTTTAGTGTGTTTTCTTTTGGCACGGTATTATTTGAGCCCCGACTTACGAACAGTAAGTCGTGAGTTCGAACCCAGAGAGGCGCATTACTTTGTGTAATTTATTTCATCACCACTGCTCTCAAAACGTTGAAGGAAAACATCGTGAGGAAACCCTGGTGGTGTGGACCCTGGTGGTGTGGACCTCTGGTGTCCTAGAACTAAAACATTCGAAGACATGTGACATCTACCAATCCGCACTGGGCCCGCCTGGTGGATTATAGCCCATTCCCTCTCATCGAGAGGAGGCCTGGTCCCAGCAATGGGAACATATTAATAGAATATGATGATGATTATATAAACGCGGGATACATTAGCAATGATAATAATTCATAAAGTTAGATCTTTAGACGGTGCAATTACTACTTTTGATGAGCTTTTTTGTTAGAGAAAATTATGCATTACATAGTAAATTTTCCCTCTCGTCTTATTTTCATTTGTATTTACAAATGTATTTCATTCAACATACCTAATTAAACTTACATAAACTCACGCTTTATTCCAATGAGGGTATGCAGAAATGAACGCCACCAGCCACACTTACGTGTCGGGGGCGTGTCGTGGCGCGCCATAAGCATATCGGTTTCAAACATTTAGTATGGTTAGAGACATATTTGTAGGTCGTGTCGTGTCGTGGCGCTGACTGCTCGCCACCGATTGCGCCAGAGGTGGGGGTGGTTTTTTTTTTTTCAGATGGGAAATCATCAAATAACTCCTCCCGCTCTGGGCGGAGCAGGAGGGAGTGTCAGACTTTTACTGACTAAAACCCATCCATGTTCCTTCATCGCCCTTTGTGTTCCGGGGCCACGGTATCTCTTTCGAACAGTCTCGCAACCCCGGCAGGCATCGGTCCTTACGGACCCCTTCCTTTTTGCTGACTCTCTTTGAGCCGCGCGTGGAATACGAACGCGCCGTCGACACGGCCTGTCGTCATGAGACGGACGGACGGCGAGCTAGCCCATAGCCCACCGCCACAGGCCCGCGCCTACGGTGGCCGGGGGCCACGTGGTGGTGGCCCCCGACGCGCGGGGCGTCTCCCGCGGCGGCCGGGACGCTGAGAGGTTCTCTCCCTCTCCCGTACCGCCACCTCCTTATCTAGCATTACTGCTTCGCAGAATAGAATAGAATAGAATCGCAGAAGGAGGTGCCGGCGTCCCATTCCATCTCGCTCCCGACCATGGCTCTTTATCTCTTTTATTTTCTTTTCTTTCTCTCTTTAAGCTTCGTCTACGTTCATACATCTATCTGGTCATACACGCATGTCGTTTGCGAATACTAAGCATCTGACCTTTTTGAAGAACCACCAATAAGGTTAATTACACCAATCTCACCAATTTCTAAAAGGAACCCTATTTTCACTTAAATAAAACAAAAAACACAGTGGCCGGATGTAACGGTTTTTGGACAAGAACCAACTTTAATCAGAAACGTCAATGTTAAAGACACCATTACATGCAATCACCCACTTAGGTATCTGAGACACCAACTTAAAGATTTGTAACCAAACGTAAAATAGTGTTAATAATATGTAAATATAGGAAGGAAGAAAAGCATTAAGGGCTATATATCCCTCAAATGGCTTAGCATGATCCTCCGTTACGCCTAAAATACTGCAGCATTAATTTTGAAATAAATATATGGTAAAGTTGAGGATTAATGCTAAGTCCTATGTGTGACGAAAACACGATTCCATGAACTTTCTCGATAGAAAAAAAATCCAAAGTTACCTCCAAATCGAACAATAAAACGCTGGTATTCAAAAATTACTTCAAATTAGATCATGAATCTTTGTATACTAACTGAACTAACTATAAAGCAGGTCTCATGTGTTTTATTTTTTTAGTCCAATCAATAGTTTTTTTGTAAATCGCAAAAAACCACTCATTTCGCACTATTCGGCCGCAGTGACTAACGTATACGTAACAACAGCTCTGTAGTGCAAGCTGATTAGAACTATATTCTAACAGTATTTCAAACGAAGTTTGAACTACCACAAATAGAGTTGCAAAGTTTAGGGTTAGAAGGGCCTCAAAGGGCGTCAAAAATTCTCCCACATCACTGTTAACAGAATTACACCCCAGGAGACTGGCAGCATTGCCACGTTGGATGGAAATGCTGATTCTTTGACAAAAAAAAGGTCACAGGAGGGGTTACCAACTGCTTGGCAATGTCCCGAAAAACTAGATGGGCACTCGGACCCCATAACTCCAGTGTTTCAACCCCTCTTAACAGCAAGACGGCAAGTTTATTTAGAACCGAGAAATGACGAGCCAACATCAACTCAGCGTATCGTAAATCGTTTCTGAACATAGACCACTCAAAAGTTGTGCCACAAAACCGCATCCAATCAGTCCTAGACATCTTCTTTTAGCTTATCGGCTCATCTAGCGGAGAGAGGTGAGATCGACATCTCAAGACGAGCAGTCTCTGAATATTGATATCTGCGACTACCTCGATGGTCTAGCTGTCACAAGCGGGACTGCTCAGCATGAGGTATTGGGTTCCATTCCCAAGTAAGTGAAACAACATAAAATTTATGTGAGATTATTATATGAGTACTAATATTTTATTTCAGCTATTTTTAAGTTAATGAATCGTATTTAGATCGATTTGTTGAGTGTAAACATAGAAACAAATAAAAAGGATGATAAATAGTATAATGAATGATGAATAAAAAGTGTAAGTCTATACTTACACTTTTTATTCATCATTCATTATACTATTATACAAAAGTTGCATAAATAACTACTAGGCTATCCTAGTAGTTATTTATGCAACTTTTGTATAATGAGGGGTATTAAAACACGAATGTGGGTTTTATGACACGAGGGGAAGCCGAGTGTGATAATAGTATCACATGAGTGTTTTAATACCTAATTATGTACAGTTGCTTATAAGACTTTATCTACATCCTTGATATGAATCCTCCATATAATAGTTTCTGAAACCATAGGGTGTTGTAGTGTTGTAAGAAGCCTATGTAAATTCATGGAAAGTTTAATTGCTGAGTATTTAATACAAACAAACCATGTATAGGTAATAATATAATTATTTACATTTTGGATTGTACAATTATTAAAATGCACAAAGCCTGTAGGTATCACTTATTTTTGTAAACAACGAAATACAAAATGCAATACTAATATCGAACAAAAATGGCGGGATACGACGTGAATTCGAATTAGCCCATAGGTTTTTCTTTCATACGGCGCTGTGGTACTGAATCGCAACGCACTAGACAATGTTCTTTTTTTAAAACGAGTTGCATAATGAAATTTAGTACAACATTATAACACCCGTTTGGATGTTATAATGGTTATTAAGACACTGGCTGTTTGTATGTTGGCAAGCTATAAGCTAACTGTTTCAGATACTTTTACATACGTAGAGGATTTATAGCATGGGTGTAGATAAATACTATACTGTGTCCCAGCAGTGGTAACTTTAATAGGCTGATGATGATGAATAAAGTCACGGCTTTTTTTGTGGGGCAGGCAAAAACTACCGAACATCCACGCAACTATTTTGCTCACCCATCCTAAAACAAAATCTAGATTAACTTGAAAAGACCTACTCAGCAAACATCCAAATTAAGTCTGAGTTAACAAGTCCAAAATTATCTCTCAATGTCACTAGCAGTTCCTTTTCAACAAGTAAGAACAAAAAATACTGTCACTCCAGTTTTAACTAGGTTGGTCCCATTTCATAATCGTCTGCATCAGCTGAAATCCGCCTCAATTATTTTTTGCGTCAGCCTTATCAGGGAAGTAATTGTCTCTTTGTCTTAAGAATTTCTTGAGGAAGGGCTGTGTTGAGGAATAAACAGATTTATCCAAGGATTTTGGGTAAGGGAGATTTTTAATGCTTGGTAAGCTTTTTGGAGTGTATCAACGTTCTGTTCAACTTTCTTGAATCTAGTATCTAGATTAGATTAGTTTCCCTCCTCTGAGGTTTATAAGTAAACCTACCTTATTACCGTTCTTCAAAATAAGACGATATCGCAGTAGCGAAGTAACGCATTGCAAAGCGCGTACGCGTGCCATGTCCTAACATCTGTTGCAGAAATCAGTATTTCCAATTCGTTCAGATTAGCTAGTAGGTATAAGATTATTATAAGAAACATAGCTGTTACTCGTGATCTTCATGCGCGTGAAATTGTTATAAAATGTTACTTACATTATTGGAATCGGTTTTATTTACAATTTGAAGGGTTTAATTGTTTTGCGTGCAACCCCATTCATAGCCTAAGTTATACTATCACCTATCTGCCAGTAAAAGTCTCGTCAAAATCTGTCCAGCCGTTTCGGAGATAACCGGAACAAACAGACTCAAAGATAAAATTTAAAAAAAATGGTGTAAATACCGTATGCATAGTTTTATAATTATGTCTTCAATAAAAGGTGTTATTTTGTCAGGAAAACATCGTGTGGAAACCGACATGTCCTTCCATCACAATTTCTACCAACATCTGATAATTACCAACCCGCACTGGGCCCGCATGGTGGATTCTAGCACAGTCCCTCTCATAGTGAGGAGGTCTGTGTCCCAGCAGTGGGAGTATTATAGGCTGATTATGCTATGCTCATGCATTCCTTGCCCGTGGTACAGTTGGCTAGGTCCGGTTGACTGGACCATGGTAAAAAAAATTAACAGTGTTACAGTTGCTGTTATTTTGAATTACAAACAGATACTTCAGTTTTATTTAATTGTATTGAAATTCTATCAAATATTTGACATTACTTGATTGTCATTTAGACAAAAAACAACAAAGCAATCTTCAGTGAAATCTTCTGCTTCTAATGTTCTCACATCTAGGTCACGAGCTTCCACTAGGTGATAAGGAGTGGGTCGTAATCTTCCACGTGTGCCTTAACCCTCCACGTGGGCCCAATGTGGGTTGGTGGAAAATTACATGTCTTTGAAATAGTGTTCGCCACCTAAGTAGGTACTGTTAGTATTAATAGGGATGATTCCTGACTAAAAAAAATTGATTCTGTTTAGTCCGTCAGTTAGATTATCGAAAAATATTGGATAATCATGACGTGTTTTTTGTTTTATTAAATTAATAAAAAATAACGAAGTTAAAACGCGTCAAAGATCATGGAGGGGCTTGTGATGTCAGTTTCTAGTAAAAAATGTACTCAAATTTGTGACGTCACAGGAGTTTCCGACGCACTGTATCGTCTTCATTTTTTGTTTACGTGACAAAAGAAAAAATATGTGTCTAATATTTTTTGGAAATCTATCTTCTGACGGACTAATTCGATTTTTTTGTCATCGACCCTATTGATCGTACGAATTGCCATGTTGTTAATAACATTTTTGATCAGTTCCTCATCAATGGTGCCGATTCCCTTGTTTACAAACTAAACCAAATTTAAGTTCAGTGCATCTTTTTCTTTCTATTTCATTAAGAAAAGGACAGAAGATAAATGTTAGTTACGTTCTGTCAAATTAATCAGCGCATACAAGTTTTAGACGCGATTAAAAAGTTGACTACTAAAATTACATCAAATTACGTCAGGTGCTGACTAATTTGACAGGATTAAACTAATATTTATCTTCTGTCCTTTTCATAATGAAATAGAAAGAGAAAGATGCATTTAACTTAAATTTAGTTTAGTTTGTGCACAAGGGAATCGGCATCATTGACTAATTGTAACCAGTCAATCAAGATTGACTTTCGTGTGTCCTTGATTATTGTTTGGGTGCTTCTTTAGAGGTCAAGGTCAGGTCTACAATTTGTCGAGTTTCTTTAATAGATTTTCAACTTTATAGCTAAAGCAAGGCATCAAGGGGGGGTTCAAGGCATGTTCAAGGTTGATAATTTGACAGTTTCGGGTAACTTGATGTGCTGGCGTCTGCATACAAAGTCATGAAGTGGTAGGAATATGTGGTACAGCTCCTTTAGATAGATTTCGTCTAGCGAATTACATTATTTCTCCATAATTAACTGTTTTTTTAGTGACATCTTAAATAAAATGTAGACGAAAGTCACCAGTTACCTTATTTATAGTCAAGCTCAAAGTCATCATCTGCCAAGCCTTTTCGCAACTATGTTGCGGTCGGCTTCCAGTCTAAACGGATGCAGCTGAATACTAGTATATTACATGGAGCGACTGCCTATCCGACCTCCACAACCCAGTTAGTACTGGGTAATACGATACATACCAAACCCAAAGTATCAAAAACAATTGCACGTCAACTCATTCACACTTTAATTTCCTAAAAACAGATGAAGCACATTCCCAAGTAAATCTCGCGGCATCGGATGAAATGTTCTATTTAATTTGTCCCAAAGTCCAGTTTAGGCCTTTAGGTACTAGAGCCTTATGGAAATCAAAAGTGAATGAATAGTTCGCTATGTGAGGGTGTATTGTTTTGTTATTTTGATATGGTGTTTTTCTCGTAATTGTGTTATTTCGTCTGCTATTATTATTGTTATGTTCTGTTCCCACTGCTGGGACACAGGTCTCCTCTCTATGAGAGGGAATGGGCCTATAATCCACCACGCGGGCCCAGTGCGGATTGGTAGATGTCACATGTCTTCGATTTTTTTGGTTCTCGGACATGCCAGTTTCCTCACGATGTTTTCCTTCACCATTTTGAGAGCAGTGGTGATGAAATAAATTACACAAAGTAATGCGCCTGTCTGGGTTCAAACCCACGACTTACTGTTCGTAAGTCGAGGCCGCCACCACTGGCCCACCGCTGCTCTTATAAATTTAGATATGTGCACGTAAAATCATAAATAAAATAACCCCACATTCTATTAACTTACAAAAAGAATATAAACATCACGTAACCCCAGTTTGAAATGAATCACGGAACCATTTCGAGTCACAGAAAGAACTTCTAAAAAAGCCGGAAAAAGTTCGTCTGTCCAGCCAAGCTAATTACATCCGTACTGACGCGACAACTAAAACTCATTTCGAATAATTAATTTTATGAGAGTTCATGTTTGTACTCCTTGGCCACGACATACAAGCTTAAGCGACTCGCGTGTTGCAACAGTCACTATGGATTAAACATATACACACATCAAAAGTGTCTAGGGATCAAGCATTTTTATGCGGATTTCTTGAGATTGAGATGTGGCTTTGTAATAAATTTATGATTTTATAAATTTATATGGATCCTTTTTGGTGCATTTCATAATTTGAATCAGGAACTCTCAATCAAATTCGAGTAAAAGATGAAAATAAGCTGTCAATATTTTCCCTATAAAAACATACAACGCATTGAAGACATGTCATTATTAGTGCTACTGTTTCCCTACTACTGATTAAAACCAACGTTATTATGGAGCGGCGACGTCATTTAAGCAGGGAAGAAATGCTCAGAGCCGTGGGAATGATAGAAGCTGGTTCCCGGCAACGTACTGTAGCTTTAGCTCTGAATACAAGTCAGAGTGTTATCAGTCGACTTTGGACACGTTACCAAAGCACTGGTACCGTGGCTGAGCGCCATGGAGGACGGTATCGCTGCACCACACGGAGACAAGACCGATACATTCAAATCTTAACTCGAAGAGCTCCAACAATAACCGCCATGATGTTAGCCGTGAGGCTTCATCACTCTTCAGGGAACTTAATTAGCGACCAAACAGTCAGAAACCGCTTGCATGAAGTGAACCTTCATTCCCGAAGACCGCTACGGGTACCACCTATAGCAATGCACAATCGTAGGATTCGATATCAATGGGCTCTTGAACACAGAAATTGGGCAGAAGAACAATGGCGTTTCGTGTGCTTTTCTGATGAGTCTCGTTTTGGTATGAGACCGGATACAAGACGTATACGACACTGGAGAACCCCTGGACGCCAACAGCGATTAAAATCCTGCCAGGAAGTCCATCCTTATAGTGGTGGAACCATCATGGTATGGGCGGGTATTTGGATCGGCGGAAGAACTGAGTTGATTTGGATCAGAGGCAACCTCAACGCTCAAATTTATGCTGAGACGATTGTATCAGACGTCATCGTTCCTCTACAAGTGCAAATCGGTCCCTTATTTCAGTTAATGCATGATAATGCACGACCGCACACCGCAAGAGTTGTAAGACAGACTCTCGCCGCAGCTAACATCAATGTCCTGCCCTGGCCTGCTCAGTCGCCAGACTTGAACCCGATTGAGCATGCATGGGATATGCTACAGAGAAGAGCTCTACCGAATATGGAGGGTATCCAGTCGCAAGAAGACCTTTTTTTGTTGTTGCAACGAACATGGGCGGCCATTCCACAGCGTGATTTGGATGAACTCATTTTGAGTATGCCAAACCGATGTTCTTGTGTTGTTAGTGTTCGCGGTAGAAACACGGATTATTAATTGTTTAAGTTACCCAATAAAATTTTAAAGAAAACTGTGTTTTCAGTCATTTTTTCGAACTTTAATGTTAGTGGTTCAAATGTCAAAAATCCCTTTATTAGGAAAATGGCAAATTTCTTTATTAATGCAAAGGTGACTTGGTTTATCGTTACTGTGACAAACGAAAACACTTTATTTGATGAATCCTTAAAGAAAATTTTAATTAATATCAATCAGGAGAAAAGTTATTGCAAAAATATATGTTGATCCCTAGATACTTTTGATGTGTGTATGTGTGGGAAATCAACAACTTGAACAATTTTATTTTAATTTATCTAGTGTTTACAAAAATCTTAACGTGTCTTCCGCCAAAAATATACACTCTCCAATCGTACTCTTTCTATCTCACACATCCTCGCTCTCACTCACTCAATACTGTCATCCCCATATAAGGTGTAAACGGACTCTTCACGAAGTCGTCAACCAAGAATTCAGTACATCAAAATAAACTAGAAGATATAATTTTTGCGTAAGGTTGCAAAAATTATATCTTTTGCTAGTCGCCTTTAACTCATATTCCAAACATGACCAAACCATCTATCTTTTCAATAATTATTATATCATGGACAAAACAAATGGAAGAAGTCACTTAACTTTTTGAACGCCATTGTCACATATACATGACAAACAACCGCGTGTAACTCTGCCCTGTGCAACCCTGCTCTGTGCCCTGTACGCCAAACGACACAAATATGTGACAAAATGGTTGGTGAAATTGTGGCTTAGCGTGGAGCACGCGTGTGCGTTTATGCTCTGGCGTTCAAAAGTGTAGAGTATGTTACAAGTCACCGTGACGACGCGGTTAGCGCGTGTCGCTTGACGCACGTCGTGTTGCCTTAGGTCCTGAGCGAGGCATTAGGCGTTTCATGTCATGTTGCAGAACCGAGCCTTTGAAGCTGCAAATGTGGGTAGTTATGACAGTGAATCTAGTTTTGGAGACCATAATAGCGTTGGGTAGTATAATAATACCTACCACTTTGGTAGTAAGATTAACTGAGTTTGTGTCATGATTACATTTAATTATTTCTTTTTCTCAAACATAATTATTATTTTGACAATCTTCTTCGAGATGAATCGAAATTGCTGTACTGGCCAGATACATGAGACCAGCAGCCGGCAAAGGTTGTATGAAAATCCATACCTATCTGTCATGTTTAGCGGCCAAATAAATTACATAGTAAACTCGTACCTATCTAGCGTGTTATTTAGAAATGGAACGATCTTTCACTCTGAAACATGGCAACCAAGGAGGTAACCTAACAAAGGTTTTATTTAAATTTCGAACTAGCTTGCAAATAGAAAGCGGTTTATTGAAAAAAAAAAACGAATGAACTCTTCAACGCGAGAGTTTTAATTTCCTCGAATTATTTGAGAAAAGTACTATATAGAGCAAATAATAACAGCCGCTCGGGTCAATCGTTAGGTTAAGCCGTGCTTGCCTGGGTTGGTCTGTGGATGGGTAACCACCCATTCCATAACGAGATTCCTCCGTGCCTCGGAAAGCACGTTAAGCCGTTGGTCCCGGCTGTCATTTGCAGATCTTTGACTGTCGTTAGGTGGTCAGAGGCCCAAAAAGTCTGACAACCGACTGGTTGTCAGACTTTTTGGGCCTCTGACCACCTAACCCGGGTAATACGATACCCCTTGGTAAGACTTTACCAAGGGGTAAAGGGGGCTTTACCCAGTTAGTACTGGCTGGGTAATACGATAGTATTACCCAGCCAGTACTAACTGGGTTGTGGAGGTCAGATAGGCAGTCGCTCCATGTAAAATACTGGCATTCAGCTGCATCCGGTAAAACTGGAAGCCAACCCCAACATAGTTGGGAAAAGGCTAGGCAGATGATGACTATACAAGCCTTGGCCACAACTAGGCATTAATGAACTTACGTATGTGTGCCTCGGCTGCGCCTCGGCCAACACACGTCTTTACACGTTCGTCCATCAATGTCTCTGTTGCTGGCCGCTGCAGTAATGTAATATATATTATACCTCTGATTTTGTATAATTTTCAAAATCACAGCTCTTATTTTTATTGTAACGTTACAGATACTGCGTTGCAGTGCTAATGGCCTCATTTTACGAATTGTAGGCAATGATATTCTAATAAACAGTTATGTTATACACCTACAAAACCACCGAAAAAAGTGTGCCGCGGGGCAGAGCCAGCTCACTTACACGCAGTGACGCAGAATAAAGGCAAACGACCCAATTGGCCCGTTTTCGAGTTTTCACGATTGCGCGTTCACAACATATCTGTTTAATAGAATATCATTGATTGTAGGTCTTCTTCTTCATGTCAACGATTCCCATAGTTACTTAAACCTGTGTCTTAACACTCACGCATAAACACTAAACATTTACTCTCTCACATTCGCACACACACATTTACACACACATCTACTCACGCATTGCATCAATCCACTCTCATCATTCCATTTCCAATTTCATCCTTTTGATTTTAAATTGTGTTTTCGTGTATGTACTTATGAACATCTTAACCCACTTTTTTGTACAATCCATATTTTGTGCAAGCATAATTTATATAAATTTATGTTTTGTTTGTTTAGGTATGTTTGGTCTGTACCTAGTACTACTTTTGAACCAAAATGTTCCACGAGTTATTTTTTTTAATATGTCAATTGCATATTTTATTTTACTTAAGGTTGATTGTAAAATTTCAAATAATTAATTTTAAGTACCTACTTCCAACTTTAACTCTAGAATCTTGACTTATTTTTTTTGCTAAAATTCAAATGTTATATTATATAAGCCGGGGAGGTGATCTGTACCTCAGGATTGTCCTACTTGAGACACCTTTATCTTTTTAAGTTTGTGCATAATACCAGTCCCTGTAATTTTTGATGTCGAGATAAATAAAGATAAGATTATGATTATAGTCATTTAATTAAATTTGTTTCTACCAGAACTCAGCCACATCGACGGCGTTGACACAACTTTTTTCGAACTTCACCTACCCTATTGCTGTGAATTGGTAGTCGGTTCGAACGCAAGCAAATGAACACATTTGCACTTTAAAGCAGTCATATAAAAATCTCCATTTGAGCAGGTTTCCTTGCTTCGGCCAACTTAGGTCCGGAGCACCTAAATAATTCCAAGACAGGAAATCCGAGGCATTTCGATGTGGTAAGAGCAATCACCCATCCACTACCCAACCCCGGCAACGGAAGCTTAACCTCACTCTCTACCAAGTCCTAACACTTATTAAATTTTAGTCTCTTCCATAAAGTGTGACCATGCTCCAATTAGATATAAGGACATTAGGAATAGGTGCCCGCACAATAACGGGACATTCCAGAACATTCGTAGTACATGGCTCCAATTATGGGTGTTACACACAAACGATCGCCATTTCGCAACAAAGGGAATTATTGAAGTTTTCCACGGAATTAGGTGAGACTGGATGTGACATAATTTAACAAAACATCACGCCTGTAAACCTAGAAGGGTTAGACAGATAAAAAAAAAAAAAAAAAACTTTTAACTTTAACTATTTTTTTACTTTTTTTTAAACTTTTTTATTAAACTTTTTTATAAAAGTAAATAAAAGGCCGTTAGATAGATATATACCTATAAGTATATGGTTACTGTATAGTTTTTAGGGTTCCGAGAGCAGCGGTGGCCCAGTAGTGGCGGCGGCCCCGACTTACAAACAGTAAGTCGAAGGTTCGAACCCAGACAGGCTCATTACTTTGTGTTATTTATTTCATCACCACTGCTCTCAAAACGGTGAAGGAAAACATCGTGAGGAAACCGGCATGTCCTAGAACCAAAAATTCGAAGACATGTGACATCTACCAACCCGCAGTGGGCCCGCGTGGTGGATTATAGCCGATTCCCTCTCATTGAGAGGAGTGTCCCAGCAGTGGGAACATTATAGGCTGTTGATGATGATGATGATGAGCTACCATGGTTTATGAGATACATCATGAACCATGATAGCTAGACAGTTGAAATTTGAACAGATTATGTATTTCAATGTCGCTATAACAGCAAATACAACAAATGTTATTTTTTGCCGTTTTTTGGTCGATATTAATAACGGTAACAGTTAGACGCTTGAAATATTCATAGAATATTAAGTTGTATATTCACTTTAAAAATAAATAGTTAAATTAAAATTAAATGAATATTTAAGGGGGGCTCCATCATATAAATCCATACAACAACCGTGATTTTTTTGCCGTTTTGTCTCATCATCATCATCATTTCAGCCGAAAGACGTCCACTGCTGGACATAGGCCTCCCCCAAGTGTCGCCACATTGACCGGTCCCGTGCGACTCGCATCCAGCGGATTCCTGCAACCTTCACCAGGTCATCGGTCCACCTAGTGGGAGTTCTTCCAACGCAACGTCTTCCGGTTCGCGGTCGCCACTCCAGAACTTTTCGGCCCCATCGGCCATCCGTTCCGCGAGCAATGTGCCCTGCCCACTGCCACTTAAGTTTGGCAATTCTTCGGGCTACGTCGGTAACCTTTGTTCTCTTGCGGATGTCTTCATTTCTGATTCGATCGCGCAAGGAAACTCCGAGCATAGCCCTCTCCATTGCCCTTTGGGTGACCTTGGCCGTTTTGTCTAATGTTACGGAACCCTTCGTGCGCGAGTCCGACTTGGATTTGGCGGGTTTTTTTAATACATATTAATGAGTGCCTCGTTGATCTAATGGTAGTAAACTTGAGATCCAGGGTTCGATTCCCAGGTCAGGTAAAATGTTTTTGGGTTTTTCCGCCAACATTTTACATAGGTACCTACATCGTCTAAACAGAACGATGTTGAAGAAATTAATAACACAATGCTGACTAATCATTGCTATTTTTTTGTGATCGTGTAATATTTGGTACTTACCTACCTGCTTGTAAATATCACGATTGTTATGATAATGATGATTGTACGGTGCGTACACTTGCAAAGTTATTGTTGAGATGAAGTGCGTAGAGAAAAGATCACTTGGTTCACACTAGATTTATTACGTACTAGCTGACCCACGCAACTTCGTCTGCGTCACATAAGAGAGAAAAAGCTAACAAAAGGACTACATTTTCCCCGTTTTTGCAACATCTTTCATTTATGCTCCGCTCCTTTTGGTTGTAGCGTGATGTTATATAGCCTATAACCTTCCTCAGTAAATGGGCTATCCAACACAAAAATATTTTTTCAATTCCAACCAGTAGTTCCTGAGATTAGCGCGTTCAAACAAAAAAACAAACAAACAAACTCTTCAGCTTTATAATATCATAGTATAGATAAAATACAAGTAGAACTGTAATTGACGATTCTTTTCTCTAATGTTAGTCACCGCGTTGCAGTAATTGCACTCACTCATTAAATGTAATGAGTATGGTTATATAGTTATATAGTATTCTATTCTATTCTATTCTATTCTATTCCTAAATAGTATCTAAATTGACGCAAAACGCGTCAGCAAAACGTGAACAGTGTAAGACTGTACAATGATATTATTCGGGAAATTGAACGAGATAAACCAATATTTCACTATAAGAACCTGCTTTCTGCAAAAAAACCCCTTCAGGCAATCTTTCAACCCTATATCGCTCTCAAAAGGCGTGTCCCCAACCCCTTGTACGCAATATAACGTTACCAATTTATTAATTGTTCGCTAATAGGATGCGTACCAATTATAATTATTTCGTGTTAATTCACCGGTGTTAATTATAATTATTCTTGGGATCATTTTATTGTTAATTGGGTATCTACTTAATTTTAAGTGACTGTAAAAATTAAAATAGTTTTTAGGGTTCCGCAGATCGGCGGCGACGACCTCTCGCATCCGGCCCTGGTTCAATCCATGGTCCGGAGTGAGACGGAATGGGACGCCGTCACCTCCTTCTGCGAAGCAGTAATGCTAGAGAAGGAGGTGGCGGAACGTGAGAGGGAGAGAACCTCACGCCTGTAGACGGAGAGCTATGGGCTAGCTCGCCGTCCGTCCGTCTCATGATGACAGGCCGTGTCGACGGCGCGTTCGTGTTCCACGCGCGCCTCAAAGAGAGTCAGCAAAAGAAAGGGGTCCGCAAGGGTCGATGCCTGCCGGGGTTGCGGGGCTGTTCGAAAGAGATACCGTGGCCGCGGAACACAAAGGGCGATGAAGGAACATGGATGGGTTTTAGTCAGTAAAAAAAGTCTGACACTCCCACCTGCTCCGTCCAGAGCGGGAGGAGTCATTTGATGATTTCCCATACGAAAAAAAAAGGGTTCCATACTTAAGACACAAAAACCTTGTAGGATCTCTTTGGTGTTCGTCTGTGCGTCTGACAGGAATCTTTTTAAAGTAGGTAAGAATCCACTTCTTACCCACTTTGAGATGTTTGTGGTGATAAACTTATGATTTGTATTAAATCAAACAAATTTTCAATGCCTTCTTTTTAGCTTTCACGGGTCATAATTATACTTAAAATGTCGCTTACGGGATATCTTCCGTGATTATTTTTTTAACCCGAGATCATGGCATTTGCAAGTCGAACTCTTAACAGAGTCGAAATATCGGGAGCTCAAAACTAAACAACTAAAATCACGGAAGAAATCCCTTATGTGACATTTTAAGTACATGTTTCAATGCCTTATATTGGACTAGCTTATGCTCGCGGTTTTTCCCGCGTCGAGTGTAGTAATTGTCCCACAGGATCGTACTACAGGGATAAAACGATATAAACTATGTTTATGTGTGCCAAATTTTATCAATTTTCTATTCATCTTTTACACACTATGTCTAAGTCTACATATTTTTTTCTGGAATAGATTTATTTAGGAATAATTAGCTTATTCGTCAACTGGCGACTGTGAAAGGAACAGAAAAATAGGAACGAAGATGATGATTAAGCCGATGATTAGGCTTATTCGTCAACTGTCGAGTGATAAACTCGCAAGCAGTCACAAACACCAATATGTATACACTTTCATAGATTTAAAAGCAATTTTTGCGAGAAATAACGATTGTAAATTGGAGATAGGATATTTTTTTAGGAAATATGAGTTTCAGAATACTATGTTCTTAACAACATAAGATTTTAATCAGTTCAGTAGGAAGAAAACACTTTTAAAAGTTGTTAAGTGTTTAGGTACATATTGGTGCTCGTGACTGTACGCGCGAGTTGGTACCTTCCGATTTTATTTTTTATTTTTGCCGTCAACTCGCTCGCACGAGTTCAGTCAAATGAAATTATTTTTGATGATGATGATGATTGAGCACCACACCCAGCCAGGAACAAGCCTGACCCGGACATGCCCGATACACCAGGTGGCACTATTTTGTAAGGAAAGACATGCTCTGGGATGGGAGAGGAAGCCCGACCAACCGCAGCCAGTCGGGCACAATCAGCCGAATATGCAGCCTAGAGCCAATATACAGTCAAATGAAATTATTTTTTAATATTTATATTAAAACCAAGTCGTATAAAATATTTTATAAATTTAAAATGGGTACATATTTTATAGATTTTTTAAGAAGTTTATGTAGCTGACTGAACTTACATCTGACGTATTTTACGTCAGATTTTCAAGGTTGAGCAAGTTGATGACAAGAAAGAAATTAAAATCGAAAGGTGCCAAATCGCGCTCACTCGCCAGTTGACGAATAAGCCTAATCATCATCTTTTCGTTCCTATTAGGGTTCCGTAGTCAACTAGGAACCCTTATAGTTTCGCCATGTCTGTCCGTCCGTCTGTCCGTCCTCGCTTAATCTCTGTGACCGTTAGCACTAGAAAGCTGAAATTTGGTACCAATAAGTATATAAATCACGCCGACAAAGTGGTAAAATAAAAATTGGAAAAAAATGTTTTAATAGGGTAGCCCCCCTATATGTAAAGTAGGAAGTGTTTTTTTTTTTAATTTCAACCCTAACGTGTGATATATTGTTGGAAAGGTATTTAAAAATGAATAGAGGTTTCCTAAAATCATTTTTTGATAATGTCAATAATTTCGGAAATAATCGCTCCAAAAGTAAAAAACAATGTGTACCCTCTAACTTTTGAACCCTATGTTTAGAAAATATGAAAAAAATCTGAAAAGTAGAACTTTATAAGGACTTTCTAGGAAAATCATTTTGAACTTGATGGAAACAACAGTTTTTGTACAAAAAAGACAAAAAGTTGTACAAAATAATTTCTGGACTAAGTTTGTAGTATATTTGTATATGCAAGCATTTTTATATAATGGATACCCACCTTTAAACTCATAAGTGGAAACACTTATTCATTTATTATTTTGTGGGAACCCTACACTGAGCGTGGCCCGACACGCTCTTGACCGGTTTTTTTTCTGTTCCTTTCTTCCTTTTTATTTATTTATTATGTACATAATTTTTTAAATAAATAAACACAATGCGAAAACCTCGAATTTGTTCTTGTAACCAACAAAAATCCGTAGAACAGTAGAATCACATTTATTTTAATACAATTCACGTGAATATTAGCTCTGCGCATGTGGTTTCCGCCACAATAATTTTCTTTTCCTCTTTTTATATCAGCGTGCGGTCGCCCCTTATTTAGGCATACACCCCTACGATGTGCTCCCCAAATGTCCCCCGTTTTTCGCATTCCAACGAAGCTTGTGATTTTTTAAATCCATAATTATTTAGGGTGGTTCTTACACAAATATACTAAGGAGAACATGTATAAACAACAGAAAAAAAAATGGGGATGACATAGGCCTAAGATTAAGCGCAGTACTTAGCGTCCAATTGGAAAGGTCTATTTCAAGCGGTATTTCGGTGAATAAATAAACATCGCTGGTCATCACACACAACGCCATCTAGTACCACACTAAGCAATGAGGCTTGTGTCGTGGATACTAGATAGTTGATATACTACTATATACATATTATATACTTTTTATACAGGGTGTAAAAGACCTCATCACGATGCCGTCAACCAAGCATTCCGTACATCAAACTAAGTAACTTTACGCAAAAAATATTGCTGGGAAACCTCTCTTTTTGACGTGACAACGTCTTATAAATTGGTTTGCCGGGTGACACTTCAAGAAACTGCGTTACGCTCCGCTCACGTTATGCGCTCACAATGAGAGCGAGTGAGAACCCGCCTAAGAGCGAGAGAGACAGACATAAAAAGTTTATTTTACCACTCAAAGTCGTTGTCACGTAAAACTTTCGCCCGTATACCGACTTTACAGGCAACCAATTTTTTTTGGGTTAAAAAATCATGTTTTGTGGTAGAACTCAACGTAACGCACTGAAAACGTTGTGCTGATGGATGGATTGAATAGTACGGGGGTCGTGGAGGTGTTTAAAGTAAAAATCTTACATTAAAACCCTGTATTAAAAAAAAAACTTGTCAAAAAGTTGGATTTTTGACCCCCAATATCTCCGTAACTAGAAAGTTCACAGGTATGGTGTAGAACAAAAAAATGGTCCCAATAACGAGGAGAACAAGTGCCATTCGGCTTCGTTAAGTGGTGTTTTACACCCTTTAAATACTTTGTTTGTAAATTCATACTTTTTATACATATAAACATCCAAGACTCGATATAAACATGTCCATGGTCATCACACAAACATTTTGGTCTTACCGGGATTCGAACCCGGGACCCTAAGAACGTAAGGCAGCCTCACTACCACTGCGCCATTCGGGTCGTCAAATGATGAAGAAGATAACATAACATAACATCACACCTGTAATCCCCGAAGAGTATCTAAAAGTACACCAACATTTCGTCAGTTATGTTTAAGTCCCATGTTGTAGGAGGCAAGCCTATTGCCAGAAACCGGGCGACACAAATCTAGACTCCGTGGCTGCTACCAAGAAATTCCTGATGGAAAAACCCAATAACACTTTGCCCGACCCGGGAATCGAACCCAAGACCTCATGCTCAGCAGTCGCAGCTGTCACCACTAGACCAGCAAGTCAGAAAGAAGATAACTAATATTCTTTCATCTGGTTAGCCTTTTTACTACGGTGTTGGTTTATAGTGTAGCTTTATAAAACTGAAAACCAGTACTAAAATGGAGGGCCTGACCTTCCCTACCTAGGTTCTGGGTAGCCTCTTGGCAAACTTGGTTGTCAGACTTTCAGGCTCAGCAAGCCTATCTTAGCCTTCGTTTATTTTGTGAGGCTATTTTCGTTTGTAAGCTCCAAATATTAAGTACAATTACTATATAAAAAATCGACAGTGATTCTTCCAAAACCTGGTAAGTATAAGTGCGCCAAATTTTCTGACAAAACGGTTATGTCTCTTACTTCTAAACGCCTGAGCGGTACGCACAAGCTAAGTCCTAAATAACAATCGGCCCAAGTACAGTAACTCGTTACATAACGTCTAAAACTTATGTCACAAATACTAACTGACACACGGTACGAGCAAAGTCTACAACTAATATTGTGTCAGTAAAGACGTGATCGTAATTCGACCGCCATCTTGGATTCTTGAGGCAATTTGTTGTCTTACTAGTACTTTATATCTTTATACCTACTTTTAAATATTGATTGCTGTATTAGTACAGGTGGCTTATACCTGAAAAATATGGCATTTATTATATCTCATCATCATCATCATTTCAGCTGAAAGACGTCCACTGCTGGACATAGGCCTCCCCCAAGTGTCGCCACATAGACCGGTTTCGTGCGACTCGCATCCAGCGAATCCCTGCAACATTCACCAGGTCCTTGGTCCACCTAGTGGGAGGCCTTCCAACGCAGGTTGCGTTGAAAGGCCTCCCACTAGGTGGTACCTCTGGATCGCGATCGCCACTCCAGAACTTATCTAAATATATAAAAGAAGAATCTGACTGACTGACTGACTGACTGATTGACTGACTGACTGACTGACTGACTGACTGACTGACTGACTGACTCATCTATCAACGCACAGCCCAAACCGCTGGGTCTACAGATTCCAAATTTGGCAAGTAGGTTCCTTATGTGGTCTAGGGGTGCACTAAGAAAGGATTTTTCAAAATTCATCCCCTAAAGGGGTTAAACGGGGCTCCAAAGTTTGTATGGGGAAACAAGATTAGTTAGACTATTTTATTCGAAACTTCACAGGAGTGCTCCTATTGATAAATGAGTAGAAACGGGTTTCAGGTTTTTTCAGAATTCAACCCCTAAGAGGGGGAAATGGGGTGGCAAAGTATAAAAATCAATGCACAGCCCAAACCGCTGAGTCTAGAGATTCCAAATTTGGCAAGTAGGTTCCTTATGTGGTCTAGGGGTGCACTAAGAAAGGATTTTTCAAAATTCAACCCCTAAGGGGGTTAAACGGGAATCCAAAGTTTGTATGGGTAAAACAAGATTAGTTAGACTATTTTATTCGAAACTTCACAGGAGTGCTCCTATTGATAAATGAGTAGAAACGGGTTTCAGGTTTTTTCAGAATTCAACCCCTAAGAGGGGGAAATGGGGTGGCAAAGTATAAAAATCAATGCACAGCCCAAACCGCTGAGTCTAGAGATTCCAAATTTGGCACAAAGGTTCTTTATGAGGTTTAGGGGTGCATTAAGAAAGGATTTTTCAAAATTCACCCCCTTAGGGGTTGGAACGGGAGTCCAAAGATTACGTGGGGAAATAAGATTAGTTAGACTACTTTATTCGAAACTTAACAGGAGTACTCCTATCGATAAATGAGTTAACGTTTGTGTTTCAGTTTTTTTTTTCAGAATTCAACCCCTAAAGGGGGAAATGGGGTAACAAAGCCTGAACTTCAACATAGGTATTGTTTTTATGGTGAATTGGGTTGGGTGTATTACAAAAACAACTATTTTAAGATTTAATGTGGTAGACCTGAAATACTACCATTCCCTGTTGGGGTGCGATGGGGTTGAAATGTCTAAAAATCAATATGGGTGTCGATACCGAGATTATCAGGGGTGCTGATTACGAAAATGGCATTTATTTTGAGATACAGATGATAATGATTGTGATTACGATGATGTTGATTGTGATAATGATGATTGTGATAACGATGATAATGATTGTGATTACAATGATAATAAGTGTGATAACGATGATGGTGATTGTGATAGTGATTGTGATTGTTATGGTGATTGTGACAGTGACGGTGATTGTGATAGTGTCGGTGATTTTGATGGTGATAGCGATGGTTGTGATAATGAGGACGGAGATTGTGATGATGATGATTGTGATTAAGATGATTATGATTGTGATTACGATGATAATGATTGTGATAACGGTGATGGTGATTGTGATAATGATTTTGATGGTGATTGTGATGGTGATGGTGATTGTGATGGTGATTGTGATGGTGATGGTGATTGTGATTTTGATTGTGATAGTGTTGGTGATTGTGATAATGATGGTGATTGTGATAATGATTGTGGTTGAGATAGTGATGGCGATTGTGATCATGATGATTGTGATTAAGATGATAGTGATTGTGATTACGATGATAATGATTGTGATTACGATTATAATGATTGTGATGACGAGGACGGAGATTGTGATGATAATGATTGTGAATACGATGATAGCGATTGTGATTACGATGATAATGATTGTGATAACGATGATGGTGATTGTGATACTGATTTTGATGGTGATTGTGATGGTGATGATGATTGCGATAGTTATTCTGAGAGTGGTGGTGATTGTGATGGTGATTGTGATGGTGATTGTGATGGTGATAGCGATGGTGATTGTGATGGTAATTGTGATGGTGATTGTGATGGTGATTGTGATGGTCATTGTGATGGTGATTGTGATGGTGATTGTGATGGTGATTGTGATGGTGATTGTGATGATGATAGTGATTGTGATGGTGACTGTGATTGTGATGGTGATGGTGATTGTGATTGTGATGGTGATTGTGATGGTGATTGTGATGGTGATTGTGATGGTGATTGTGATGGTGATTGTGATGGAGATTGTGATGGTGATTGTGATGGTGATTGTGATTGTGATGGTTATTGTGATGGTGATTGTGATGGTGATTGTGATGGTGATTGTGATGGTGATTTTGATGGTGATTGTGATGGTGATTGAGATAGTGATGGCGAGGGTGATTGAGATAGTGATGGCGAGTGTGATAATGCCTGTGATTACGATGATAATTATTGTGATAACGATGATGGTGATTGTGATAGTTATTTTGATGGTGATTGTGATGGTGATGGTGATTATGATAGTGATGGGGATTGTGATGGTGATTGTGATTGTAATAGTGATGGTGATTGTGATAGTGATGGTGATATTGATAGTGATGGTGATGGTGAGTGTGATAATGACTGTGATTACGATGATAATTATTGTGATAACGATGATGGTGATTGTGATAGTGATTTTGATGGTGATTGTGATGGTGATGGTGATTGTGATAGTGATTGTGATAGCGATAGTGATGGGGATTGTGATGGTGATTGTGATAGTGATGGTGATTGTGATTGTTATGGTGATTGTGATAGGATTGGATGGAATTACCACAATCATAATCACAATCATGTGATAATGATTGTGGTAATTATGGTGGTTGTGTTAATGATAATAATTGGTGATAATGATGGTGACTGTGATAGTGATGGTGATGGGGATTGTGATGGTGATTGTGATTGTGATAGTGATAGTGATGGTGATTGTGATAATGATGGCAGTTGTGATAGTGATGGCAGTTGTGATAGTGATGGTGATTGTGATAATAATAATTGTGATGATTATGAAATGTGGCACATAGATAGTTTATAACCTGGATTAACATGGAGGACACTATTATCCCTTTAGTATGATCCAGTGGGACAGTTACCGAACTTCACGCGGGCGAAGCCGCGGGCAACAGCTAGTCGTTATATAAATATGGCTGGACATTATATCAGTAACGATTGAATTTTCGGTAGCTGTAACTGTCAATGCAAAATTCCGACTTATCGCTGATTGAATGTCAGTTTGTGTATATAAGCACGATGACTAATCAAACTATTCAAGATGTCTGTTTATGCGGATCTCTCATTGTACGGGAAATGTATACAAAGCAAGGCCATGTAATACTGGAAATGTATAGCTTTATGAGTCGCCGTGTGTACAAGCATGAATGCTTGTTGTAACAAATGTAAGTTTTCAATGTAAAAAATAACAGTTTTACTGTTATACAATATTTTAAAAAACCCTGTTCGATCCAAAAGGGGCATATAGGTATTTCAATACAATACATAAAATATTCATGAAAGAAAACATTATTAATGAATTTTTAAATGCATGATTTTTGTCCCCAAGGTTTTCCCTAATATTTAGCAAGCTTTTAAAACGTGACAACACCATCTTTAGTTAGTATGTTCGATCGTCAATTGTTTATTTATGACGTAACTATCCAAGAAGTGGCCGGAGTGCCGCCGCCCGCGCCTTTGTGTTGCCATGTAAGTTTCCTCATTTTACTTATTTTTTATTAACTTTTTATCTAAAGAGGATAACATAAATGGAATCTAATAATACCCTCACGGATAAGACAGGATAACATAATGTATAACGTTAATATACATTATTTTGGATCTACTTTGTCCCCAAATCATTTGTTACCTTATAGTAAGTAGTATGATAGCCTGACTAAAAGCAACAGAACTAAATATGACGAAATAAGTCCACAATATCGAAAAACCTTTACAACTAAATAACATAGAGAAATAAGAACCAGTGTCAATAATCCGGTCGCCATATTGTAACTATTTCTTTACGGAATGTCGATCCTTAAATAATTGGTGTTCAGATAAAAACCTTCTTGACAGTATGTTCATAATAGCTGGGAGAAATGTTTAGCGAAAATATTAGAAGGAAAATGTGTACGATTTTCTTGATACTCAAGCTTTTTTTCCCATTTGGGGCGTGGGTAGAGACTACAAAACAACGAATGCGTCTACTTGAGTATACTTGCTTCAGTCGATAACGTTTCATTTCATTTTCAAATAAATATCTTTATTTTCCACTAGCTGACGTCCCGCGGTTTCACCCGCGTAGTTCCCGTTCCCGTGGCAGTACGGGAATAAAATATAGCCTATAGCACTCACGAATAATGTAGCTTTTTACCAGTGAAAGAATTTTTGAAATCGGTCCATTACTTCCGGAGATTACCCCCTACATACAAACTTACAAACAAATGTTACCTCTTTATAATATTGTTAGTATATTAGTATAGACAGATATAGTTAAAAAAAAAACAAAATGAACTAATCCTTAGCTATAATAACACCTAATACATACACACATAAACTCACACCTTCACGGACTGCCTCGTTGGTCTAGTGGTTGCAAGCGAGACTACTGAGCATGAAGTCCTGGGTTCGATTCCCATTTGTCAGTAGCAGCCACTGAGAATGGATTTTCGCCCAGTTGATGCCAATATGCTCGCCCCCTATTACATGGGAGTGAAACGTAACTGGCGAAATATGGGTGTACCTACTATGCCTCCTGTCTGAGCGTGTCTTCCTTGCTGACACCTTTTTCATCGCTGACGATAAGCGTAAAGCTGGTAGACCAAGCAACTTTCGTTGAGCTCCTTGAGTTATAAGTCGAGCTACACGTTAACTGACAAATGCTTGCACTGACTGGACAGGTCCACTCAAATCTGTATGGTTTTTTCTTCAAAAGACCATCTCAGACACTAATCTGCATGGTCCTCATGTGAATTGAGCAAGATTATGTCTGGACTTCAAAAGAGACTATGACCTCTGAGTTTGTTTCGGCTGTTTCTTCTCAGAGTAGTCAGGTACGAAACACCGGCCCCATCTTGTTTTAAAAAATTACGTGTAAAAGTGTTTGTAAAAACCTACTTGCCAAATAAACATCATTTATCATTTTACTACAAAAAAACTGGCCAAGTGCGAGTCGGACTCGCGCATGAAGGCTACACGTGCGGCGTGCGGGTCGAACAAGCTATTTAGTTTACATTTTACAATACTCTAGGTACGAGTAGAATACGGAATCTCGACGCACAAAATATCGATAAAGGCTTATACGATGCTACAAAATTGCGACGCACGTTAATGCGAAAGACCGTTTCTGCGAAACAATTTTGTAGCATCGTATAAGCCTTTATCGATATTTTGTGCATCGAGATTCCGTATTCTACTCATTAGGTACACCTCTGCCTAACCCTTCGGGGATAACAGGCGTGATGTTATGTTATGTTATGTAATGTGCAATTAGGGTAACAAAGGACAGAAGTGCAGTCAATCTCGCTGTCCAAATCCAAAAACCTCACTTCTAAAGAGAGCATAACGTTTTTCTGTCAGTATTGCCAAATCTGCTGTTTTTGACGCATGATTGACGGTCAGAAGTGTCAATATCACAGTGAAAACAAAACCACAACAGAATATTTTGATGTTCCGAACATTACACATGTCATATATAAAAAAATAGACACAATAAAAAACTTACATTTATTCGGAGACAGGAGAGTATATCACTTAATACAGCGAATGTAGATGCTCAATAAATTGCTCTAAAACCTTCGCTCACAATGGTGAAATCGTAACAGAGCAGAATCGAAACTAAACAGAGGACAGAGAAACTCGGTGTAGCATGTTTTTGGTCCGTTATAGTTCCACATAGTGTATGTGAATCAGCAGCATGCCCGGTGCACAGCCTCGGGAGATGTGACCAACTGACCACATTATAACCACCCGTGTCTTTACGAACAGTCCTTTGTTAGAACATGATATTATGATGGGAAAAAGACAAATCTAATCCCACCAAAAACATTTTCACAAGCGTAAGGCACAAACATAAGCCTGAGGTGAAAAATTTATCCACTGTTCATTATTTTTCTGTTAGACAATCGTTCTTGTAGATATATTATAGTTTGTTATGAATTAAGAGGGGACAGGACCTGCGTATTTGAAGGAACTATTGCCGTCGCGGTGCGTCAAGCCTGCCCCTGTAGTGTGCGATTGCGACAGCAGATTATACCACAAAATTTTTGACGAGTTCGACGTTTCGTATTCCTCTTTTTTTGTCCTCGAAAACTGAGCCAATTCAATTATTTTTGAACAAATATTTAAAAAAATGAGTAAATTTAAGATTCCATTTTTTATTAATAGAACTTTTCAAATGTATCTGGTAGTCCTCTAACCGCGGCCGTAAAAATGGGGCATTTTTGACACTTTTGGAAGGTCGTATATTTTCTTTAGTTATTAGTTGCTGAAAATAAATGAATGATAGAGACGTGTCTACATTAGGCCTTGATATTATAAAAAAAACCCAAACCGAACCAAAAAACCCATAAAAAAAACCAAAAACAAACAAAACAAAAAAAAACAAAAAAAAACAAAAAAAAAAAAAAAAAAAACGAACAATAAACCGCTGGTATTCAAAAAGTATCATTCATCATAAAACTTAGCATACTAACTGAACTAACTCTAAACCAGGTTTTATGTGTTTTATTTTTTTAGTCCAATATATCAATAGATTTTTTGTAAATCCCAGAAAAACACTAATTTCGCACTATTCGGCCGCAGTGACTGACGGCACAACCGCTTTGTAGTGCACGCTGATTAGAACTTTATTCTAACAGTATTTCAAACGAAGTTGGAACCACCACAAATAGAGTTGCTAATTTTAGGGTTAGAAGGGCCTTAAAGTTCTATTTTGATAAGGCTATGCTTTTCTGGACGCACAAATCGTCCGTATTGGAGCAGCTTTCCTTTGCAATATTGCACTGTTGTCAAACAAAACAATGTCACCCAATATTTTACGACAAACAACGCCCCACACCACTTATCCACTAATTATTACAACCAATAGATCATAACCAAGGTTTTATGAACGCATAAATGAATCAGGACCCATTGTCATACAAAATGAATGGTGGAGCCATTCACTTAGAAATACCATTCAGAAGTTGGATGGGGAGGGAATGATATTGGATCGGCACTTAAATTTATTATTATTATTCTTGTGACCCTCTGTTTTTAAACCTTAGGATTACTTTGTCATAAAAAACTACCCAGACTACTACAAGCTAACCACCTAGGTAGGTCTAACTTCGAGAAAGAGATCAATCGTCGAATCCGACTCGGCTGAGCAGCGTTCGGGAAGTTGCGTGGTATCTTCTCGTCCAACCTACCACAGTGTCTCAAGACGAAATTCTATGACCAGTGTGTGTTGTCAGTGATTACATACTGGACCGAAACGTGGTCGCTCACAATGGGCCTCATCAGAAGGCTTAACGTCACCCAAAGGGCAATGGAGAGGGCTATGCTCGGAGTTTCCTTGCGCGATCGAATCAGAAATGAATACATCTGCAAGAGAACCAAGGTTACCGACGTAGCCCGAAGAATTGCAAAACTTAAGTGGCAGTGGGCAGGGCACATTGCTCGCAGAACATCTGTTCTGCGAGCAATGTGCCCTGCCCACTGCCCCATCGGCCATCTGCCGATGGGGCCGAAAAGTTCTGGAGTGGCGACCGCAAACCGGAAGACGTTGCGTTGGAAGGCCTCCCATTAGGTGGACCGATGACCTGGTGAAGGTTGCGGGAATCCGCTAGATGCGAGTCGCACGGGACCGGTCAATGTTGCGACACTTGGGGGAGGCCTATGTCCAGCAGTGAACGTCTTTCAGCTGAAATGATGAATTATGATGATAAAAAAACTACGTTCTGTACCCAAGTATAATAAAGCATATCGAACTCGTCTTGTACACTCTGATATTTACAGGTCTGACTGTCTAAGATGAAACTCTTTTGTGCAAGCTAGCAAAGAGTCAAGCTTTTTTTAACCGACTGCGGCGAAGGCCAAAAGTAAGGTTATTAACAATTTATAACCTCACGCTTGTAATTCTTAAAGGTTTAGGCAGAGGTGTACCTTATAGTACACCCACATTTAGCCAGTTATATAAAAGTCCCGTATAATAAGGGGCGAGGTTATTGCAATCAACTGGTGGCCTACCATGAAGTCTTAAAGCAGGATCGTTTTATTCTTGTTCCAGTGTGGGTAAGAGATGGAGCTATAGAGGACGTCTAGCGCCATCTTTTTCCCTCACTGGAATAAATTTAAAACGATCCTGCTTTAAAACGTCATGATAGGCCACCTGGGCACAGAATTAAAACTCCGTGGCTGTTACTAAGAATTCTTCGTTGGAAAAAGTCAATCACATTTAGTCCGACCTGGGAATCAAACCCGGGATCGAGCAGTTCTTAAGTTTGAGGTATTTGTCTGACAATACGATGTACCATACTAATAACTAGCTGACCTGCGCAACTTCGTCTGCGTCTCAAAAGAGAGAGAGGGTTAGAGAGAAAGTGACTCAACCTTAAAAGATAGACAATGCTATCGCGTATTTATTTTAAATGGGACCAACTTTGAGATATATCTACGCTTTCACAAAAAAAAGGATCATGCCTAATGGACTTCTCTGTAAAAAGTTATGCGTGGTCATACATAAAAAAAATATACGCGTCGAACTGAACTGAGACTGAGAACTTCCTCCTTTTGTTTCGTCGGTTAAATAGCCAAACCTGAGGCAACTGACACGGGCGAGGGTCATTCTTTCACGGAAAATCTTAACAACGCGATGCAGAAAATGGAGAGTGAAATGAACAACGCCATCTAGGTATCTGTCGCAGCCAATTCGTATAACACGCCGTTTTACACAATGGCGCGCCGGATTGAAAAACGGCTCCCTTATGTAATACGGCGTCCTCACGTTCAGCCGGATTGTGGTGGCGATACGTTCGACAAAGCGGCGTTCAACGTTTAGCCCTATTGTCAGCAATTCCGATACTTCAAATAACCTACTAAAATTGTCCTAAAAGTCTTGCTAGCTGGCCTGAGGAGCGTAGGCCGAAGGCCGGCGGAGCAACGACGACATTTGTGACAGAAAGTGGCTGTGTAATGTAAAATGCGAGCCTAGCGAGCGCGCGTCATGGAGTCGTAGCTAGGTTCTAAATTTGCTTAACTATGTCTCGAAAACGGTGCGTCCTATAGTAAAAATAATGAAAAATTTGCTCCCCTTTTAGAAACCCCCTGCCACGTAATTCTCAACATGTAGGTACTTAAAAAAAAATGAAAAAAAAAAACAGAAAAGCGGGAAAATCGGCCATTTGATTGTGACACCGTTGTCGATTGCGACGCCATTTTTCTTGTTATGATCATGCAGCGCCACTTGTGGCGATAAATGGACCTAAAACTTTCAAAGCGGCGTATCGACGATACGCCCGTTTGTATAACTGCGGCACGTTATTACGCCGCCGCTTTGACGAACGCGTACCGGAGACTGGGCAGCAGCGCTCTCTGTGTCTTGTGTAAGAACCGCACTCACTGCGATCGCCAACCCGCCTGCCAAGCGTGGCGATTATGGCAAAACCCCCCCAAATGAATAGCGCATCA
Source organism: Xestia xanthographa (assembly GCA_905147715.2). Lineage (NCBI taxonomy): Eukaryota > Metazoa > Arthropoda > Insecta > Lepidoptera > Noctuidae > Xestia > Xestia xanthographa. The sequence goes on along the minus strand of LR990668.1, from coordinate 9,972,277 downwards.
CAAAAATGGCCCCTAGTGCCCGGCAGCCCGTCTACCCTCGACTACGGCAGCGGTCGAGGCTACGGCGTGGCAAGGGGTGCGAAGAATCTCCGGAAGGGATCCGGCTGCCAATACCGACGACTAGACTTGGCAACATATAACACGCGCACACTCCGGACCGACGAGAAGATAGCGGAACTCGAAGAGGAATTGAGCAGGCTGCGATGGAGTATTGTGGGATTATCTGAAGTCCGAAGAGAGGGGGAGGACACGATAATCCTGAAATCCGGCAACCTGCTCTATTTCTGTGAGGGTGACCGGCAATCCCAGGGTGGTGTTGGGTTTATCGTCCACAAGTCCCTTGTGAACAACGTGGTGAAGATCGAGAGTGTGTCGACCAGGGTGGCGTACCTTATACTCAGAATATCCTCAAGATATTCGCTGAAGGTCATACAGGTCTACGCCCCAACCTCGGCACACTCCGACGACGAAGTGGAGACCATGTATGAGGATATCTCTAAAGCCATGCATGGTTCCAAAACTCACTTCACAGTTGTCATGGGGGACTTTAACGCGAAACTGGGCAAACGAGATGGTGATGAGCTGCAGGTGGGGCAATTTGGAGTTGGACGTCGGAATCGCCGGGGCCACCAACTGGCTAGTTTTATGGAGAAGGAGGGTCTCTATATGATGAACTCCTTCTTCAGAAAGCGTGAGCACAGGAAGTGGACCTGGCAGAGCCCCGATGGTGCAACTAGAAATGAGATCGACTTCATTATGTCAACCAAGAAGCAAATGTTCAATGATGTCTCTGTGATCAATTCGGTGAAAACCGGGAGCGATCACCGCATGGTAAGAGGCACATTGAACATCAATATCAAGCTTGAAAGGTATCGACTGATGAAGTCTACGCTCCGTCCAGCACAGATCCAAATCCAAAACCCCGAGAGCTTTCAGCTTGAACTCCACAACCGTTTCGAGTGCCTAGGAAGCTCAGTGGACGAGTACAACGATGGGTTCGTGGAAACTGTCCATACGACCGGGTCTAAGTTCTTCAAGGTGCGTCGTACAGATCAGAACAAGAGGCTCTCCGATCACACTCTCAAGCTCATGAAGGAGCGGCGTGAGATGATCCTGCAGTCTTCAGACGAGGCGTGTAAATATCGGCAGCTCAATAGACGGATCTCTAAATCCTTGAAGAGCGACCTCCGCCGCTTTAATACCGAGCGTATTAAAGACGCGATTGAGCGGAATAAAGGCTCCAAGGTATTTGCAAGAGATCTGGCTATTGGGCAGAGCCAGCTCACGAAACTGAAGACCGACGATGGTAGGATCTTATCCGCCAAACCGGAGCTTCTGAGGGAGATCGAGAGCTTCTATGGACAGTTGTACACGTCAACTAGTAAACCCGTCGTAGATCTAGCAAACGACCCAAGAGCTAGACTGACCCGACACTATACTGAAGACATCCCGGACGTCAGCCTGTACGAGATTAGGATGGCTCTGAACCAGCTCAAAAACAACAAGGCACCGGGTGATGACGGAATTACGGCTGAACTCCTGAAGGCGGGTGGAAAACCGGTACTTAAGGCTTCAGAAGCTGTTTAATTCCGTCATACTTGAGGGAAAAACGCCACAGGCATGGTGCAGGGGTGTGGTGGTGCTCTTCTTCAAAAAGGGTGACAATGCCCGGTTGAAGAATTATAGGCCCATCTCACTTCTAAGCCATGTCTACAAGTTGTTTTCTAGAGTCATCACGAATCGTCTCGCGCGCAGGTTTGACGATTTCCAGCCACCCGAACAAGCCGGTTTCCGAAAAGGCTATAGCACCGTAGACCACATACATACGCTGCGGCAAGTTATACAGAAGACCGAAGAGTATAACCTGCCTCTCTGTTTAGCGTTTGTGGACTACGAGAAAGCCTTCGATTCGATCGAGACCTGGGCTGTACTGCACTCTCTCCAACGGTGCCAAATCGACTATCGGTACATCGAGGTGTTGAAGTGTTTGTACAAAAACGCCACCATGTCAGTCCGACTTCAAGACCAAGTCTCAGAACCTATCCTCCTGCAGCGAGGTGTGAGACAGGGAGACGTCATATCTCCGAAACTGTTTACTGCTGCCCTGGAGGATGTCTTCAAGGTTCTGGACTGGAGAGGGCTAGGCATCAACGTCAATGGCGAGTACATCACTCACCTTCGGTTTGCCGACGACATAGTGGTCATGGCTGAGACCATGGAGGACCTCAGTACAATGCTCGATGACCTCAGTAGAGCTTCCGGAAGAGTGGGTCTTAAAATGAACATGGACAAAACCAAGGTCATGTTGAATGCCCATGTCACACCCACTCCTATCAAGATCGGAGACTCTACACTCGAAGTTGTAGACGATTATGTGTACCTGGGACAAACGGTCCAGTTAGGTAGGTCTAACTTCGAGAAAGAGGTCAATCGTCGAATCCGACTCGGCTGGGCAGCGTTCGGGAAGTTGCGCGGTATCTTTTCGTCCAATCTACCGCAGTGTCTCAAGACGAAAGTCTATGACCAGTGTGTGTTGCCAGTGATTACATACGGGACCGAAACGTGGTCGCTTACAATGGGCCTCATCAGAAGGCTTAAAGTCACCCAAAGGGCAATGGAGAGGGCTATGCTCGGAGTTTCCTTGCGCGATCGAATCAGAAATGAAGACATCCGCAAGAGAACCAAGGTTACCGACGTAGCCCGAAGAATTGCCAAACTTAAGTGGCAGTGGGCAGGGCACATTGCTCGCAGAACGGATGGCCGATGGGGCCGAAAAGTTCTGGAGTGGCGACCGCGAACCGGAAGACGTTGCGTTGGAAGGCCTCCCACTAGCACTATTTCAGCCGAATTGTAATCCGGCTGAACGTCATGACGCTGTATTACTTATGTAATCCGGCGCGCCATTATGTAAAACGGCGTGTTATACGAATTGGCTGCGACATATCGACCACGATGTTAAACTGCTAAAATATATTATGCTATATATTTTTTAAAGCCCGTCAGTCGATTTAAAAGTTACGTGATGAGCACATTTTTAGTCATTGGTACCATTTTATTTCAACAGATGTCGCTGCATGAATGTATCTTACCTTTGATGATTAGTTTTTCTTGAACGCTTTAAATTCATATATCCTTTGATAGCATCAACCGATTACGATGAAACAAAGACTAAATTATACCCCAAGATACACACAATTTTTATATATAAAAGTTATCTATATTGGTTTCGTATATTTTACGTGATGATCTTGCTTATCGAAACAGACAAACAGTTAAACAGACAAACAGACAAAAATTCCAAAAATGCTGGAAATGGGTTCTGTTGGTTATCCTTTAACACCCTGGCATTTTTTTTTCAAAATATTTTCGATGTACAAAAACGATTTTTCTACAGATTTATTATATGTATAGAAGATAACTTTATTATCAGGCAACTAAGGCCCATTAATGTCCTGGCTGATACATTTCACTATATAGAAAATTAAATAAATATTTGAGAAATGGTAAAAATTCATACACAATATCAAAAAATTTGCGATCACTTTGAAAAATCGAAATCTTTTTGTTACGGTAGATTATATTATGTTTTTTTTTCTTCTTTCTATTCTTAATTTAAAACTATAGATTTAGAATATAAAACAATACAACAGTAATAAAAAAACACACAACAAAGATTTTTTCTTGATAAAGTTCAATTTAGAAAAATATATCAGCGCTAGTGATCACAAACTTTTTTTGATGTGTGTAAATACAGGCACCACTACCTAATGCAGTCATAATTATTTGATGCGTTTCTGTTATAAAATACTGCTTGACTTGTCTAAAAATTGGTGTTAGTAAAATTACGTCAAACAAAGTTCGTTGATGAAAAAAAGTATGTCAATAGTAATAACTTTAAATAGTTGGACTAGTACAAAGTACTGCGACTTTTATAAAGCCGTGTGGTATCCGGCAGAGTAGAATAGAACCAACCCATTACACTCACGGGTGTCGTATAAGGCGACTAATGTCTGAGGCAGAACACCTTGCGCCTCCGTAGACCAGAGAATGGGCAGCAGCGTTTTCTGTTAGTCTTTCATCACTGCGATCTCCAATCCGCCTGCCAAGCGTGGAGATTACGGCAAATTCCTCCCATCATGGGAGAGGCTTATGTCCAGCTGTGGACGTTATGGGCTGTTGTAGTAGTAGTAGTAGAAACTTTTATTGCAAAATTGAGAGTGCACCTCTATTTCAAGAAAACCGAAGAATTCTCTTAGGGTTGCAAGTGAAAAACATGATGCTACCTCTAGGGCTGATTCCCCTAAGTTTTCTTGCAACACATTACTATAAATATATATGCTACCTCTCTATGTTTATATGTGTTTATATAATACAGGAAACATAAATACGATGGCATAGTGTAGATATCTATTCAAGAATCGCGTAATGCAATATGTACTTAAAAGATATATCGTTTTGCAGCGAGGGGTCATCCCCTGATTTTGAAGTAGTGATAGCACAGACGGCAAAAATACTAGTGACAAGAAATGTATTAATATTAAAGTTTTCATACTTACTTTTTATATTTCAGTTTGGTTTTCGTCATTTAAATTTGGTTAAAGTTATAATAAAAATCGGTCTTTCTTTATGATTTTCACATTATTATACAGGTTGTTTGACGTATGAACCAACACAATTTTTCCAGGGTTTGGGAGGTCATTGGCTAGGTCTACTCATACATCCTATGTCCCAAATGTCACGGTTGGTTACATACACACATCAAAAAAAGTTTGTGATCACTAGCATAAGCTGATATAATTTTTTAAATTGAACTTTATCAAGAAAAAAACTTTGTAGTGTGTTTTTTTTAAATAGAAATACCCTGTTTGAAATTAAAAAGTAAAACTATTTTTTATCTACACTTCTACACTAATATTATAAAGAGTAAACAATTTGTATTTTTGTGTGTATGTTTGTAATGAATAAATTCAAAAACTACTACGTCGATTTCAAAAATTCTTTCACCATTAGAAAGCTACGTCTTTACTGAGTAACATAGGCATAGTAATATATTTTAACCCTCTACTCTTACGGGAACGGGAACCACGCGGGTGAAACCGCGTGATGTCCGCTAGTCTCTTAAAAATAAAACCGACTTCAAAAAACACAAAAAAGTGAAAAATAACTTTAGCTTCAGAAGTCGGTGACTCTTGTTTGATTGATTGCGTTTTTTTGTCACCGACTTCTGAAGCTAAAGTTATTTTTCACTTTTTTGTGTTTTTTGAAGTCGGTTTTATTTTTTGCAAAAAAGTTTTTTATTTTTCCATTTTTAGTTGTTCCCAAATATGCCATGAACTTATTTGGCATTGTTAACAATACATGTCATGGTAATAGGCGTATCCCCAATATATGGAACTTAATATACTTTTTTTTTCGGATGGGAAATCATCAAATTATCGCTCTGGGCGGAGCGGAAGGGAGTGTCAGACTTTTACTGACTAAAACCCATCCATGTTCTTTCTTAGCCCTTTGTGTTCCAGGGCCGCAGTATCTCTTTAGAACAGTCCCTTTTGCTGACATCTCTTTGAGGCGTGCACGGAACACGAACGAACTGTCGAAATCTGGGTCTATTGTACACATCTGCGTACCCCCTCAGACCATACAGGCGTGATGTTAAGTTATTTGAGTCGCGCGCTGAACACAATCGCGCCAACTTAGCATACCTAACTGTCGAAATCTCGGTGTATTGTATACATCTGCATACCCTCTCAGAGCATACAGGCGTGATGTTACGTCATGATGTTGTATAAACAATAAACATCCAAGCGATTGCAACATTCACGGCACGTTTGCCGTCTATTTTTGAAGAGTTCCATTGTATATCTCCGAAGATCAGCATCAGATGTTCACAAAATTTAAATGGGACCACACGGGAAGCACCAGCTTTCAAATAAAAAAAGAATTGTCAAAATCGGTTCACCCAGTCGAAAGGAATGAGGTAACAAACACAAAAAAAAAAAAATACAGTCGAATTGAGAACCTCCTTTTTTTGGAAGTCGGTTGATAAAATTGCCTTTGCTTTCTTTTCTTTTACATTGATACAGTGTATTGAGTAACATAGGCTATATATTATCCCCGTACTACCACGGAAACGGGAATTACGCGGGTTCAACTGCGTGACGTCCGCTACTTTTTTTATAAAAATGTAACAAAAAAGATTTCGAATTTTCAAAGTGATCACAAACTTTTTTTGATGTGTGTATGTTATTGTTTTTAAATGAAAAAAATACCCGAAATGTTTCCGAAATAACAAAAACAAAAATAATAAAAAATATAAAAAATAACAAAAAAATAAGTTAAAGTTATTTCGAATATTCGAAATAAATTTTTCGTTTGTTGTTGTAATGGCACAAAATATTTTTTGTTGTATTTTCCAAAGTCATATAAACCTAAATAAATATTTTTTTGATAGAACTGGTTTCAAGAAAATTGCTTACGTGCTACCAAAGTTATTTTATTTTTATATGTATGTATATAACCAACTGTTGCATTTAGGACATAGGTTGTATGGGTAGAACCTAGCTAATGACCTTTTAAATCCCTAGAAAAATTGTGTCGGTTCATAAGCCAAACACCCTGGTATTACCTCAAAGTATACTTTTCAGCAAATAATGATATCAGTTTCTGGTTAAAGACATTTAGTTCTTAAATAAATTTACATTTCAGTTACATGAGAACAAATTTAAACAGTATAAACCAATATTTATACTCATGCAGTATATACTTATATATTTAAATCAAATAAGTAAGTAGGAACTCAAACGTTTGTTTGCGAAATTCGACTTTCGTTTTATGATTTTAGACATAAACAGCCAAAGGTAACAAAGATAACGAATTTTGAAAGCTTTCATATCGACAAACAAAATAATGAGACCCAATTTCATAACAAAATTCAAAGTATCATGTTAAACTAAACGGTACTTACTTTGAAAATTTCTCAAATTGTGTTGTTGATATTTGTTAACTTTCAGCCGAGCCAATGTAAAAATAGATCCCATCTGCTTTAAAAGATAAAAGGGAAAATAAGTGATGTAGAAGTGAAGAAAATGAAGCAAATGATTGCGTTATGGTTGACAGAGGAAGAAAAAATATGAGTTGCGCCGACTCCAAGTAACATGGAAAGAGAGCAGGAAGAATATGATAAGAAGTGAAGAATCACATTAGAAACTATTTTGAAGTCTTATTTAAAGTACCTACAGTCTTCAGCGCAACAAGTTGCTACAAACTGTCAAATGTTCTCATTATATTTTAAACTTAACCATCAACATTTTATGGTTTAACATCATTTGGAGAAATTAGTCTGTTTTGAAATTGGATTGCTGTTTTACGTTTTATGTCATCTAAGAAGTTTTATGAGTTTGCGTTAGATTGGGACTTGTAATTTTGCAAAAACGCACATGAATCCGAAAAATTTGAATTTGTGACCAGGATTCACAGATAAACAATAGTGGAAACAGAATAAAATAACGTCCATTTTCCACATGCTGCTCAAAAGTATGCTCAGTATAATCCAAAATTTGGGGGAGACGAAACGATCCCTTTGGGGAAGTTTATCAAACTGGTCGCCGGGCTAACGCTGGACAATCAACAAGATTGCACTGCACGCCACTGAGGTACGGGGTTGTATACACTCAGGAACTGCAAAGGCAGTTTTGTATAAAGTACACCAGCTTTAATATATATACAGCTATAGGTACTAATATTATAAAGAGGTAAAGTTTGTGAGCTTGTAGGGGGTAGGTAATCTCTGGTTCTATTAAATCGTTATTTGTGAGTATCATAGGTAATTTTCATTACTAGAAAAAATATACGTAAAGGCGGGGGGGAATTAGAGGAAAATAAATGTCCACCAGCAGCAGCGGTGGCCCAGTGGTGGCGGCCCCGACTTACGAACAGTAAGTCGTGGGTTCGAACCCAGACAGGCGCATTACTTTGTGTAATTTATTTCATCACCACTGCTCTCAAAACGGTGAAGGAAAACATCGTGAGGAAACCGGCATGTCCTAGAACCAAAAATTCGAAGACATGTGACATCTACCAATCCGCACTGGGCCCGCGTGGTGGATTATAGCCCATTCCCTCTCAAAGAGAGGAGGCCTGTATCCCAGCAGTGGGAACATTAATAGGCTGATGATGATGATGATGATGAAATGTCCACCGGTGAGAAGCCGGGACGGGCCGCCAGTCTACATTAATATTATAGAGAGGAAAGATTTGTATTTTTGTGTGTGTGTGTATGTTTGTAATAAAGAAACTCAAAAACTACTGTGCCGATTTCAAAAAATGTTTTACCATTAGAAAGCTACATTCACCTTGAGTAACATAGGCTATATTTTATCCCCGTACTCCCACGGGAACGGGAACTACGCGGGTGAAACCGCGTGACGTCCGCTAGTATGTTATATATTGAGTTTTCTGACCAATTTAAGTGTGCAGTTCATGTTGGCGTTGCTTGAAAAGTTACATGTCAAACTTGGTACGGACGCCAGCACATCAAGCTTCAATCTGTAAAATTTCTGTAATGTATTTTCAACTTAATCGCTAAAGCGTTAGGTTCAAGGTTAATTGGGAAAATTTGACAGGTCGGGTTTGCTAAGCTGATGTCTGTTATTTGTTTTAGTTCTGTGTTTTCCCGCCTGCATATCTATGCAGGCATATCAACCAACTTATCTAAGTTGGTTGAAACTGTCAGCTAGTTGAAAAGGTAATTGGTCTACTAAACAGTCTAAATTAAATTAAACATTTAATTCCAAAACTGTACACAAATGAGGGTGTTTCTGTTTATGTGGCTGCACGTAGCCCCATGGCGGTTAACAGCTATAGATATTATATGTGTGAGGGCTATTGAATTTAAATGGTGATATTAAAATAGTTGCAAGGGTGACTCCGCCTAAATCAACCTTCAGATAAAATAAACTCTGCCTGGACATTATCTTCACTATGCACGTGGAGATTGACACAAAAGAGAAAAAGAGAGGGCTGTACCTAGTCGTCTCTCTCTCTTTTGAGTATGAATTCAGGCCGTGGATGAGCATGATGATGAGATATTATCTTCCTACCCAATTCCTACTAATATCATAAATGCGAAAGTTTGTGAGGATGTCGATGGATGATGGATATATTGATAATCTTTCACGCAAATCTACTGACTTTCTTGCTATTTTGGTACCCATTGAGTGGTTATTTTTGCCCATTGCTCCTCCGACATGCGACACAATAGGTTCAACTTAAGAGTCCTTAATTACATTGTTTTCGCAAATTTTTATTTATACTTCCTGGATTAAATTATTTCTATTGGCCTACGCGAGTCGATAATAATAGCGATCTCCGGACGATTGTCGATTGTTATTGACGAAAATTAGAGACGAGGCTGACATGATACTGAGGAGCGAGCTGAATTGACGCAGAATTATAGTACTTCAATTTAATTTAAGTATTGTAATTTTGTCTTATTATATTGACAAACGAAAACTAATGAAACGTATTTATTGTAGATCGATGTTTTGTATCATATTAATTTATTTGATAAACTTGAGTTTATTTGGAATATAATGGACGCTGAATCAAGACATTTATGGCTTGCATTACGCTTTCTTTACGATTTTTCCATGAAAACTCAAGGAATTTAAATAAATTCTAGAACTCCATTATACAAGTAAAACATTCAACTTATCTTTCAATAATTTTAGCTTTTATAAGAATTGAATCTAACAATGTGAATTTGAGCGTCAAATTTCCATCGCTGACGGTTTTTCTTGCAAACTGAGTTTGTAAAATATTTATAGTAACTTACAAGAAAGAGAATGACAGTATCGTTATTCTTAAGCAAAAAATTAAAATCTCTTACTGCTGCTGAACATTTCTGCGTCAAAAATCATGAATTTGTGTAAAAAATGTAATAGGACTCTTAATATAAAAAAAAATGTAGAAGAAGATTGGATTACCTACTGAATTGAAGCTGTGGTAGAAGCTTGTGTCACGCCTTTCACCATGTTGACCCTCAGTCCTGTTGACACTCAAGCGCAGGCCACACCGCCAGCTAGCGGGCGGGCGGGCGAACATCGTTTCACCTCTTTACATACTTCGGTTCACACCGCGAGCTACCGAAAAAGCCGAACGAAGTATGAAAAGGGCCTCGTTCGCTTCGCTCGCCCGCCCGCTAGCTGGCGGTGTGGCCTGCGCTTGAGTCGGCGCAACTTGCGTCAAGCTACTCGTCATTTGTTTCCCTCGTATTTTAAATGCGCGAGCGTCGCATCGCAAGTCCTCTCGCGCTTGTACATAACATACTCTAGGGCTTGTTTCATACGTACTACACCACAACCACTACAACAACACGTGGGAGGACACTAATTTGTATAAAAATAGTTAAATCACACGAACTACATTTTGCTACAAAATTAACCGTGACATCGACCACATCGCAAACAGCAGCGTCACCGCTCACTAAAAGTGATGTACCGATATCGCAAAACACAACGTTGTATCGACGACGCAACGAAGCGCGCGAACCCCAACGCCGTCCGATCTGTCTCTCTGCAAACACTAGCCACATTGTTACCACATTACAACTATTAGCGACAACGCAACCACAATGTTGTTGCGTTCATACAAAACGTCTATGTCATAGACGTTTTGTAGTTACCACAACGCAACTGCAAGACGCAGACGCAGCGACACTATTCACAGGTGACCACATTTTGTCGCTGCGTTTGTGGTACGTGTGAATTCTCACCAAGCAATTTTCTTAATTAGTTTATTCGAAACACGCGTCTCGCTTGGTCGTGTAACTCGTGGCCAAACGGTTATAGCGTCTAGCCATAAATACCATCATCTACCTATAACTACTATCAATGACGACGCTGCACCCTCCCACCTTCAACAAATAAACATATTGGTAGGGAGGGTCGGATGGGGAGTGTGTTAAATAATTAGTTTTGGTCTGTTATAGCGTTCGTGAGTTATGTCAGTTTGTGTTTGCAGATAATATAATATAATATGTTTTGAGGTTCATGGTCATGGGTGGAATTGACAGGCTTATGATTACAAATAACAACAGCCACAGGAATCGTTTGAAGGTTAAGATTAACTTGCCGAGGTCGATTCATAGATGGGTGACCTTCCATTAGATATCGAGACCACTCCATGCCTCTCGGAAAGCATGTTAAGCCATTGGTCCTAGCTGTCATTCAGACATAATGCCTATCTGGAGACTAAACCTGGCCCTGAAACAAAGGAATTCGAATAATTCAAATTTCCAAATTCTCAGTAAAATATTCACCTTACAATTTCAACATAACGATCAAAACATTTATATAGAATCTCTGAACAGAGAGAAACCTTAAAAAAGCCCTTTTCAAAACAAATGTTGGCATATCTTGACTTCACGTTTCAGATTTCTCGGGATTAGTGACGCACGTTTTGATTAAGTTCGGAGCATCGATTCAAAGAAATTAATACTCCGTCGAGTTTTAGTATGTTTTCTGAAGAAAATTTTTGCTGAGTTTCTTTTTCGTTATTCGGCAGTTAATAATAAATTATATTGAATTAGGTATTTAGAAAGATTTTGCGAGAGATCTAGAAGTGGCGAAATAAAATGAATAAAAAAAATAATGATACTAAAACAATGCACACATAGTGGTGATAGACCGATCAGCGCGCCGCGTAATGATAGTCGATGTAACCATCCGATGTTGCCATCATGATGAGAACCTGTTGGAAGCTGACTGGCGCAGGAGGTTGTGTGCATGTGGAATGTGACCTTGGCTATCATTGTGCCGATAGTCGTTACGGCCAATTCCACAATGACCTGAGGGTCAAGAGCTGATAGGCTCGTCGCAAACGGGCCACCAACCACAGCCACCGATGGCTGTCGTGCGCTACCGCGAGTCGCCGACACTGCTGTAGCGAGTGGCCACCACCGGCCACACGTGACCGCAGAGTTTCAACAAAATGTATGAAAAAGCGTGTTAACTGCTTGTCGCTGGCTACCAGTGACTGTGGTTGGTGGCCCGTTTGCGCAGAGCTTAGTTAAAATGTAGTTAATTAGGTACAGCTATGTCTCACTGCCATTTTTTATAACTTACTGTTTGGTTTCGGTAAGTCGCTATCTTTGTCTGTTCGACATTTTGCTGACCGACGGTTAGAAACAAAACGTCACAGAAAAGCTTTCTTTGATTTTTCTATGAATAAAGTGACAGGTAGGTGACGTGGATAAGATATTTCAAGCTAGCTTTGCTTAAAGAAACACCGATAGCTACGAAATGTGGCATATTGGTGTCGATTCTGTTGTGCACAAACTAACCTTAATTTAGGCTATTGCTATCTTTTACTTAAAGGCAGTGCGAGAAAAGGACGGCTATAGCTATGAACTAAGTTAGAGCTGTCAAACTAGTTTATGCCTTGCGCTTCACCGTATTTTTAGTCGAAATGTTTTTACGTGCACTCTTCATTATTAGTTTCAACTAAATTTGACAGCTCTAAATTAAGTCCGTCTCTTTCTCGTTATATTAGAGAGAAAAAGACAGCAATAGCCTAAATTAAGTTTAGTTTGTGCACAACAGAATCGACACCATTAACTGACTGTTGTAAGTTATAGAAAACGAGCCTTAATCTTCGAAGATTAGGGGCATGATATTTCGTATCATAATTTCTAACAAAACCACTTTTTTTTTCATCCATAATACCTAACACCAAGAAGGTATGACCAATTACTTAAAAAAGAAAAATAACCATCAAGAATCGATCAAAAAGTTATCCTGAAACCATCGATTCTTATTCCAAAAAAAACCATCATTCGCGGAGTCTCAGTTAAAAAATATGGCAAGTCGAACTTGTTGACAGGCGCCAACCTTCGGCACATCATTTATCAACGTCTGGCTGAAGAGCGGGGTATTATTAGCAACGACAAATGGTTGGCGATCGCTTATCTATTGATTCGAACATCCATTCGGGAGGATGTGTTAATATTGTGTTGGTTTTTTAGGGTCCCTTGAGGCCTGGTGTGTGGAGATGGTTGGCTGAAGATTTTTTTGTTACGACCCACGACTTACTGCTCCGACTAGCAGTAAGTCGTAGGTTTGAACCCTGACAGGCGCATTATTTTGTGTAATTTATTTCATTACCACTGCTCTCAAAAACGGTGAAGAAACCGGCATATCCTAGAACCAAAAAAAAACGCAAAACCAACCCGCACTGGGCCCGCGCCGGTTCCCTCTCATAGAGAGAAGGCTGTGTGTCCCAGCAGAGGGAACGATATGGACTGATTATGAAGTTATAAGATCATTAGAGACGTAGAAATGATAGATTTTCAAGGGATACTAATACTACCTACTATTCATCGCAATTCAACTTGGAGTCAGCGTTAATAGGCTGTGTACTGAAAAAATCTAATTAGGCTCTCAGTTAGATTCACAAAAAATATTTGCCCGTATTTTTTCTTTTGTTACGTAAACCAAAATTGACGAAGATACGACGCTTTTAAAATTCTCAAAACGTCACGCCGTGCTATAATTTTTAGTGCGTTGTGACGTCACGAGCCCCTACTCCCGAGTTTTGATGTTATTTATCTTTGTCAATATTCATTGATTTACAAAAACCAAAAATACGTGTCCATTATTTTCCAATGCTCTAACTGACGGACTAAATAGATTTGCAATTTATTGATGGTGGAAACGAGCCTATTGTGCCAGTCCCTTAACTTACCTATCTTAAACGTAACTGGTGGAATATGGTTAGAATATAAGACGGCATCATAATTATGGTACACCTCTGCCTTTCCCTTCGGAGAAATACTGGCGTGATGTTATAATAGTTATTTATGCAACTGTTGTATAATGAGGGGTATTAAAACACTAACGTGGGTTTATCACACGAGGCGAAGCCGAGTGTGATAATAGTATCACATGAGTGTTTTAATACCTAATAATTATGTACAGTTGCATACAAGACTTTATCTACATCCATGATTTGAATCCTCCATACAAAAGTTTCTGAAATCATAGGGCGTTGTAGTGTTGTAAGAAGTCTATGTAAATTCATGGAAAGTTAAATTGCTGAGTATTTAATACATACAAACCATGTATAGGTAATAATTTATTATTTACATTTTGTATTGTATAATTATTAAAATGCACAAAGCTTGTATCACTCATTTTTGTAAACAACAAAGTACATAATGCAATACTAATATCCAAATATCGAACAAAAATGGCGGGATACGTCGTGAATTCGAATGAACCTATAAGTTTTTTTTAAATTACGGCGCTGTGGTAGTGAATCGCACGTGCAATGTTCTTTTTTTAAAACGAGTTGCATAATGGAATTCAGTACAACATTATAACACCCGTTTGGATGTTATAATGGTTATTATGACACTGGCTGTTTTAATGTTGGCAGTAAGTTACCTGTTTCAGATACTTTTATAGAGGATTTATAGCATGGGTGTAGATAAAGGCTGTTAAAAGACTTAACGAAGCTGAAAGGCATTTGTTTTCCCAGTCTTTGCGATATTTTTTTTATTCTAGACCAAATGGAATCTTCTAGTTATGGAGATATTGGGGGTCAAAGTTCCAACATTTCCACAAGTTTTTTTTCTTTTAAAGCCATTGAGTTATTATATAATGTACTACGTTTAAAGCATGTTTTTAACGTAAGATTTCTACTTTAAATACCTCTACGACCCGGTACTATTTAATCCATCCACCAGAAGAATGTTTTGAGTGCGGTATATTGAGTATACCGTAAAACGTTTTTTAGCCGTGTAATGCAAATCGGGTTTAGTCGGTAATATTCGTATTCGTGCATGCATGTATAAAAGTGCAAAATTGGAAAGTAGTGAAATTGGCTTATCAATTAAAGTCCTCGACTCTACATTAAGAAAATTGTATCATTGGTGTAGCTTGATTCCCGGATCGAGCTAAGTGTTATTGGGTTTTTCCATCATTAATTTCTCAAGAGCAGCCACGCAGTTTGCATTTGCACCCTGTTGATGGCAATAGGCCTATTACATAGGACTTAAATACAGGGTGTAAACCACCTCATCACGAAGCCGTCAACCAAGCATTGAGTACATCAAACTAAGTAACTTTACGCAAAAAATATTGTTGAGAAACGACTTTTTTTTTGAGGTGAAAAATCATGTTTTGTGGTAGAATTCAATGTAACGGACTCAAAACGTTGTGCTCATTGTGCTGATGGATGGACTATTAAAAAAAAAATTGTCAAAAAGTTGGAACTTTGACCCCCAATATCTCCGTAACTAGAAGGTTCCCAGGTATGGTGTAGAACAAAAAATGATTGCAATGACGGGGAAAATAAGTGCCTTTCAGCTTCGTTAAGAGATGATTTACACCCTTAATAACTTGCAAAATGTTGACATTCTATTTGGAACACCTCTGATTAAACCTTCGGGGATTACAAGCATGATGTTATATATGTATATTAAATAAGAAAATTATATTATATGCTGAACCCAAGCACCGACCATCCATTGAACATAATTACGTGACCATTTTTTATTATCCCTACGAACCGAATATTACGATAACATATTGTGGCCAAAAGATATCATTTTTATGGAAATTCCTTGTGTTAATATAATATTTCACGAAGTACAGAAAATATTGTACAAATATTACAAAGAAAATACACTGAAATATTTTTGGGTTTCGTGTTAACACGAGAAAAATCTTCGCTTTATGATTGGGTGTATAAAATAAAATAAAATGTGTTTGTTTTTCTTTGAGGTTTTGTTACGGGGTTTTTTCTAGACATTTATTATGTTTTATATGTTAAAACATTGGTTCGTTAGAAATTAAGTTGATACTGTAATTTATCTTGTTGCTAGGGGAAATTTGAGGGCGTTGAATTTATTTTATAGCATCCAACTACATAAGTATAATAAAATTATATGGGAAATTAACAATTATATGGGAAACATTAAGTTATTACATGACTTAACACAAATGAGGTTTGTATAGTCGGCCGCGTTGTGCCATGGTAGGTAACAATTTAACATTGCCAGTGGCCTGTATGACTTCCTTAAAACTATAGTACATTACTGCAGCGGCCAGCAGCAGAGGCATTGATGGACGAATGTGTAAATGTTGGCCGAGGCGAAGCCGAGGCACACATACGTATGTCCATCAATGCCTAGTTGTGTATAGTACTTTTCTCAAATAATGCAAGAAAATTAAAACTCTCGCTTTGATGAGTTCCTTTGTTTCTTTTTTTTCAATAAACGGCTTTCTATTTGCAAGCCAATTCTAAATTTAAATAAAACCTTTGACAAGTTACCTCCTTGGTTGCCATGTTTCAGAGTAAAAGATCGTTCCATTTTTAAATAACACGACAGCTATGAGTTTACTACAATAAGTATGTAATTTATTTGGCCGCTAAACACGACAGATATGGATGTTCATACAACCTTTGCCGGCCGCTGGTTGCATGTATCTGGCCAGTACAGCAATTTCGATTTATCTCGAAGAAGGTTGTCAAAATAATGGTCAAATTTCCAAGCATTTTTGAGTTTTTTTTTTTTTTGATTTTTTTGGGTTTTTATCGCACTGCTTAGGACCGAGGGCATCGAGTGGTGTTTTTTGACGAGCCAGAAAACGGTCAGTTACATTCTCACAAAGAGTTGAAAATCGTGCGAAAGTTTAGAGTAGTTTTGAGATTTCTGCACAAAACGCACGCGCCCGAGTCTGCAATTTATATACAGGCTGTAAACAGACCCTTCACGAAGCCGTCAACCAATTATTCTGTACATCAAACTAACTAACTTTACGCAAAAAATATTGCTGGGAAACGACTTTTTTGGGGTTTAAAATCATGTATTGCGGTAGAACTCAATGTACCTAACGCAATCAAAACATTGTGCTGATAGATGAGGTCGAATAAGTACGGGGGTCGTGGAGGTGTTTGAAGTAAAAATCTTAGATTTAAAACATGTTTTTTTAAAAAAAACCTTGTCGAAAAGTTGGAACTTTGACCCCCAATATCTCCATATCAGAGGGTTCCCAGGTATGGTGTAGAACTGTAGAACAAAGAAATGATCGCAATCACGGGGAGAACAAGTGCTTTTTGGCTTCGTTAAGAGTCTTTTAACACCCTTTATGAAGTTCACTTGCATTGCATGCCACTTTACTGCTTCTGCAGCCAACTATATCTGCCAATGTGAACAATTCGTCAGTCTACAAAACTCGTGGCCTGCTTACGCTACTATCGCCAGGTCTGGGATTTCACTATAACCCCATTGGGTTAGACAGTGTTGGTCTTGGTATGTCGCAGACCAAGGCATGAATATACGCTATGGCGGTGAATGCACCAGCTGGTCTCCGACATATCAAGGCTAAGGCTCAAGGCTAAAGCTCAAGACTAAGGCTCATGCCTCAAGGCTAAGGCTCAAGGCTAAGGCTCAAGGCTAAGGCTCAAGGCTAAGGCTCAAGGCTAAGGCTCAAGGCTAAGGCTCAAGGCTAAGGCTCAAGGCTAAGGCTCAAGGCTAAGGCTCAAGGCTAAGGCTCAAGGCTAAGGCTCAAGGCTAAGGCTCAAGGCTAAAGCTCAAGGCTAAGGCTCAAGGCTCAAGCTCAAGGCTGAGGCTCAAGGCTAAGGCTCAAGGCTCAAGCTCAAGGCTAAGGCTCAAGGCTAAGGCTCAAGGCTAAGGCTCAAGGCTAAGGCTCAAGGCTAAGGCTCAAGGCTAAGGCTCAAGGCTAAGGCTCAAGGCTAAGGCTCAAGGCTAAGGCTCAAGGCTAAGGGTCAAGGCTAAAGCTCAAGGCTAAGGCTCAAGGCTCAAGCTCAAGGCTAAGGCTCAAGGCTAAGGCTCAAGGCTCAAGCTCAAGGCTAAGGCTCAAGGCTAAATCTCAAGGCTCAAGCTCAAGGCTAAGGCTCAAGGCTAAGGCTCAAGGCTAAGGCTCAAGGCTAAGGCTCAAGGCTATGTAAGGCTAAGGCTCTCAGGAGTTTTCCCGACCTCTACCATGACAAGGCAAGGTTTATCACAAATGGCTATTATCTCTTTTCAACATCAGAACCTTTAAGCCGCGGACGTCGTTTTAAAGCGCTTTATGTTCACTCGTACGGCGCTGGACAAAACGCTGGAAGTATTGCGGTTTCGTTCGAATAACAGACTGATAGAGTTGCATTGAGGTGGCGCGGACTGCATTTAATCAATGAAACACAACCACATTTATGTAGAATTTACATGACTACTAAGTATGGGCTTTTCTTAAATTATGGATAAAATATTCGGGGATAGAAGGAAGAAGATCGCAATGCAGGCTTTTTCTTATAAAGAAGAAATAAGTACTGGTCATAATAGTTCTTCACGTGTGTCGTCGGAAAACTTTGTGATGAAATATGAACTTAATAGTCTGATTTGGTCTCAATTGTTTTTATAAGAATTCGCATAATCAGTTCCTTTTTCTTCAAATGTACCAAAAGTGAAACGTCAAAGCATGCCTCATTGTCATTACGGTCAGCTTACATAACATACCATCACGCTTGTAATCCACGATGGGGTAGGCAGAGGTGTACGTAATAGTACAAAACCCATTTTCCGACAGGTATGTTTAAATCCCATGTAATAGGGGGCGACCCTATTGCTTAAAACCGGGCACAACAGATTCCGTGGCTGCTACTGAGAAACTCCTGATGGAAAATCCCAATAACAATTTGCCCGACCCTTGAATCGAACCCAGAACTTTACGCTCAGCAGTCGCGATTACAACCACTACACCCGAAGCCACAGCTTATCTTCAGTTTATACGGGTACGTTTAAGCGGTCAAAGGTCAAAACGTCGAAAAAAAAAATCTTAGCGGCTCGAACAGATTACGATCCTTTGTAATTTAAATATTATAACGTCTTGCATGGATACTGATTTTTTTAACCCTACCCTCCTCAGAGTACTTCCTATCAAGACTATACCAGTGTTGGGCCTATCATCATCTGCCGAGCCTTTTCCCAACTATGTTGGGGTCGGCTTCCAGTTTTACCGGATGCAGCTGAATACCTGTATTTATTTATTTTTAGGTTAGCCAACAATTGTTTACACAGAACATTTTTGAAATTATACTTGCATAATAATAGTACTTTAATAAGTGCAACAATTACTTACAGGCTAACACAACATGCTCAATTTACATGGAGCGACTGCATATCTGACCTCCACAACCCAGTTAGTACCGGGTAATACGATACTTGGTAAGTTGTCAAAATTTTTGGACTACTGACTACCTATAACGACCGTCAAAGATTTACAAATGACAGCCGGAACCAACAGTTTAACGTGCTTTCCGAGGCACGAAGGAAACTCGGTACGTAATGAGTCATCCACAGATCAACCTAGGCAAGCACGGCTTAACCTTAAAATCGACCCGAGCGGCTGTTATTATTTAGCCACAAGGACCTACAGTGTCAGGCCTAATAATATGCTCGCTACGCTCTTAATGTGCACGTCTTTCTACATCGTTCTCACATATAATTATGTATTATCTCAAAATTAATGATGTAACCAATATTTTGTAACAATATTTTGATTTAAAAGAGTGTCCATGGAGTTTCGTGCCCGTTCTTCTCCATAGAGATCTACGCTAGGGAATGGGCAACTACAGTACTTTCTCAAGTTACGTATATTAAGCCTTGTGACTGGGACAGTAGCTATTTGTATTTTTTTTTGTATTTTTGACATTCAATAGTGCCGTAATGGTCTGATTGAAATAAATGCTTTGAGTTTGAGTTTGAATATAATAGTAAAAGAGGTTGTACCACCCACATAAGGAAGCTTTTAAGGCTCTGTTTCACCAAATACCATGCGACGGCTGATCGTGCGGTGGTAACACACTGTAATGCGTCTCCCACCCCCTCATGCCCCACCCTCATTTGCATGGCCTGAGCGGGCGATCTCAGCGCTCCTGCGGTTTGTTAATCTTTTAATGGAATTAACCCACGCCCGCCGATGTCACTAGCAAAATAGCGGTCGAGAGAACTAAAGAACTGGATGTGATAGGTCTTAGACTTGGGATTTAAGTGGTCCTATTGTGATCGACAACTGATTTAAAATATTTTGTACATAATCTCGGCAGTTCATCATCATCTTCCTGCCCTTGTCCCATGCTATTTGGGGTTGGGGTTAAAACAAATCATTATTAGGGTTCCGTAGCCAAATGGCAAAAAACGGAACCCTTATGGATTCGTCATGTCTGTCCGTCCGTATGTCATTTTTATTTATTTTTCATCAAACCCATACGTGTGGGGTATTTATGGATAGGTCTTTAAAAAGATATTGAGGTTTCGCAAGAGATACTCCCAAAGTGGTAAAATGTCCCCCCCCCCCTTAGAACTTCTAAAATAAGATAATGATAAAACTAAAAAAAATATCATCATCATCATTTCAGCCGAAAGACGTCCACTGCTGGACATGGGCCTCCCCCGATGGGGGGGTTTTCACATAATCACCACGCTTGGCAGGCGGGATGGCGATCGCAGTGCGGTTGTTACAAACACAGAAACAAACAGAGAAAGCTGCTGCCCATTCTCTGGTAATTCCCTTAGTCGCCTCTTACGACACCTACGGGAAGATTTGGGATGTTGCTATTCTTTACGTCCGACACTATACAAAACTTGGGTTTTAAGTCAGTATGTGGTGATTGAAAACTGATTAGACATATTGTATACATAATCTCGGCAGTTCATCATCATATACCTGCCCTTGGCTTATGCTACTTGGGGTTGGAGCAACGTGTTTTTTTCTCTCATTCCTCCCTGTCAAACGCCACGCTATGATTTACTCCTTTTTCTTTTAGATCATTCCTCACAGATTGCATCCATCGTTTCTTTGGTCTCATATTTTTTTTCTCTCATTCCTCCCTGTCAAACGCCACGCTATGATTTACTCCTTTTTCTTTTAGATCATTCCTCACACATTACATCCATCGTTTCTTTGGTCTCATATTTTTTTCTCTCATTCCTCCCTGTCCAACGCCACTCTATGATTTACTCCTTTTTCTTTTAGATCATTCCTCACACATTGCATCCATTGTTTCTTTGGTCTCATATTCGTCACTCTTTAAGTCACATGCAATTCGTCCTTCCCCACCTTAAGTCCTATCAGTCTATTCCCATTCAACTTTTCTGTAACTGGCACAACTTTCCTCACTGGTACTCATTCGTTACTTTATCCATTCTTTTCACACCACAAATTGAAACTTGAAAAATATCTGTCAATGGCTTCTTTATTAGACACAGCAGTTCTGTAGTGGACCGCAAGGTTTGAGAGAGATCGTTTGATTTCCACTGAAATTTTTATATTTGTCACATTGTTTTTTCTTTATTGCTTGGACGGGTTATGTAGTAAAGATGGCTGTAGTATCTGGGTAGAAGTACTCTTTAAGAGTTTTCAACATTTATTATGACTATCTTGAAACATAGTTAGCATTGTTTCTGCCATAGATCATTGATTATTTGTTGGCATCAAAAGAGGGCTTCCTTTGACAGTTTGTCTACGCCCGTCTTTTACACTATCGTAGCCACTTCCATCAGCTCTAGCTCCATACATTTGCCTAGTAGATTGTTTCGTTCCTTGCATAATTACTTAGCTTTTGTTACTTAATTACAAGAGAGGAGTGGGGTTTTTAGTACAATGAGATGAACGGTTAAAAGGCTGATTTATATTATTTGGAACAACATTAATATTGTTGATAGGACTAACTGAAATGCCTAAACTAAATAGGGAATCTGTAGTCTTTTCTTTCTCGTTAGTTAATCAAAACCACCCAATAAATCCGATTGCCTTATTTAAAGGTATCCCGGTGGGGCCGCCTCCACGAGCGATAGAATCGCGGCGATATTATCGTCCTTGCCACGTTTTCCTATACACTCTCTTTGGGGCCGTCTCTACGAGCGAGAGAATCGCGGCGATATTTATGTATAGAAATTCGTTTAATCACTGCGATTTTCTCGCTCGTGGAGGCGGCCCCTAATAAGAGAGATGAAAATCAATACTGGTTGTAAAAATAACCCTAACGAATTCGAAAGGCATTGTCTTATTTTCCACGTCTTTAGGATTATTTATTAGTTCTGGATCTTGGATTTTTATAGTTACCGAGATATTATTTGCGGTCAAATTCCAACTTCCAAATGTTTTTATTTTTTGAAATTCTAACTTTGTTTTTAAATACCTCTATGACGTATTACGCAATTCATCCATCAGCACAATGCATCCATCAGCACAAAGTCTTGAATGCGTTACATTGAGACGTACCGTAAAACGTGATTCTTCATCCCAAAAATAAAAGTCGTTTCCCAGCAATAATTTATGCATAATTTGATGTGCAGAATACTTGGGTGACGCTTCGTGAAGGGTCCCGTTTACACCTTGTTTATTAACTTCAGCAATACCCTTCTGTCAACTAATGATCAAAATTAATAAAGCTTTTTGGATAAAAACGTGAAGAATTAATAATACACCGAGATTTTCGACTCTGTTACAAGTACCATTTGCTTTATGATATGACGCTGAAACTCAAAAAAGAATCGCGTTGAGGCAGTGAATCAAAATTACACGCGTCTTATCGCTCGCCAGACTTGTGTAGAGGAGCCTTAATAGACACAGATTAATATGTTTTTCTTCAGAAGTTCTGATATGTATACCAAACTACAAATTCACGAGCTTATTCCAACTGAATATCCAAGACAATCATGAAACTGCAGCCAGAATATCTGGCAACGAAGTTAAAGCTACTGCCACAAAATTACTACAGCTAACTTGTTGTGAGACAAACTTCAAGTTAACGTGTGCAGGTAAGTTAGCAGCTCGTCACAGCCGCTTAGCAAGCTAATCTTTAACTTAAACAAGTTATCCTGTTTAAGGAGCTGGCGTTTACAGTTTTGGTTTCTTGGGAAATGTTGAAAAATTGGGTTAGTACTTACGTATTCGTAAGTATTCACTTTGGTATGGCAGGAACGCGAATTCACGACAAAACAACGTTTCGTATTTTTTTTTCAGATTACTTAGTAAGAGGTAGTATAAGGAACAGAGTCAGAACAGAGAACAGAGTACTCCTACGTGGCCCCCGGCCACCGTAGGCGCGGGTCTGTGGACGGTGGGCTATGGGCTAGCTCGCCGTCCGTCCGTCTCATGACGACAGGCCATGTCGACGGTGCGTTCGTGTTCCACGCGCGCCTCAAAGAGAGTCAGCAAAAAGGAAGGGGTCCGCAAGGACCGATGCCTGCCGGGGCTACGGGACTGTTCGAAAGAGATACCGTGGCTCCGGAACACAAAGGGCGCTGAAGGAACATGGATGGGTTTTAGTCAGTAAAAGTCTGACACTCCCTCCTGCTCCGCCCAGAGTGGGAGGAGTCATTTGATGATTTCCTACAAAAAAAAAAAAAAAAAACCGCTAGGTACAACGCATATATAGTTCTTAATTAGCATTATCGATGCCGCCACAACTTAATTATATTATTCACCTCAACAAAACCATTTTTTTAGCTTTTCAGTCTTTCTTTATCGTGTTTTTAGTGCCTAACCTGGTGTCAGAGTTTTTATGCCGCCCATGTGGCTCTGACTGGGCTTTACATGCCGTTGAGAAATATCTCTCAGGCATGCTGGTTTCCTCACAATGGTTTCCTTCACCGAATCAAGTGATAATTTATACGCACATCATCATCTGCCAAGCCATTTCCCAAGTTTTATTGGGGTCGGCTTCCAGTGTAACCGGATGCAGCTGAATAACAGTATTTTACATGGAGCGGCTATCTGACCTCCACAAACCAGTTAGTACTGGGTAATACGATACCCCTTGGTAAGACTGGTTGTCAGACTTTTTGGGCCACTGACTACCTGTAACAACTGTCAAAGATCACAAATGACAGCCAGGACCAACTGCTTAACGTGCTTTCTGAGGCACGGAGGAAACTCGGTATGTAATGGATGGTCACCCATCCACAGACCAACCTAGGCAAGCACGGCTTAACCTAAAGATCGCCCGGAGTGGCTGTTATTATGTAGCCACGAACACCTCCTTATAATTTATACGCACATGAATCCGAAAACTCAGAAGTGCGTTTCTTGGGTTCGAACTTGAGACCTATGACGTCACACCACTAGGCTAATCACTGCTCAACTTTTCAGTTACCTACTTCTCACTTTAAAAACAATAATTATGCACTGTAAACTAAGTCAACCTACAAATAACAGGTTCTTTACCCATTAATAAAATACCACCTTTTCAAGCCAAAATCCTTTTGACACAACATAAACAGAAAATCAAGACCTTTACCCGAACAATAAATGAACATTTTCTTTGAACACAAACGTCAACGGCAAATGAAAATAAATGTATCTTTTATCAAAAGCAAAAAGAAGCCTAATGTTATCCTTTTTCCCGTATCGTAAAGTGGTACGGTTCAATCAATACACCTAATTTTATTTCGCGTTCATTCCGACCACATTGAATGGAAACGTCTGGATAGGGAGGTACTATCGGCAAAATGAGTATGTGTGCAGGTTGAGTTATTGAAAATGATGACGTTATGTTCCTTTTTAGGGTTCCGTATAAAAAGAAACGGAACCCTTAAAGGATCACTCGTGCGTCTGTCTGTCTGTCCGTCTGTCTGTCACAGCCAATTTGCTCCGAATCTACTGGACCAAATCAGGTAAAATTTGGTAGAATGTTGTAATCCTACGACCCAAACACAAATGTGCAAAGTATTATTATTTTTTTAAATAACGGTCATTTTCGGGGGACAAAATAGGAAAGTTAAAAAAAAGTTTTGCAAACCTTACTGTGTCCTAAATCAAATAAGAGGACTCGTTATGAGGATCTCAAATATATTTTAAAGTTGTTCCTGGTTGTTTTAGTGAAAATAAACGCTATTTCTCAGCATGAGGTCCTGGATTCGTTTCCTTTTTCAGACAAAGTGTTATTGGACTTTACTTACCGGGAATTTATCAGTAGTAGCCCAAAGCTCTGATTTGTACCCGGTTGATGATGACAATAATAATGGTGCTTACACATAACACATACACGCTTAACCAGCGAAATGTAAGTCACCTCTGCCTAAATCTTTGAAGGAAACGTCTTATTTAATAATAACTGTCGAAATGTGGGTCTAACTATTAGGCCTCATTCACGAAAACAGCGGCGGCGGCGCGGGTGCGACGCGGGCAGCGGCGCGGTGGCGCTGTAGTGTTCACGAAGTCAGTGGGCAGATCGCGCGGCGCTAGAGCGGTGTAGTGTTGTGTTGCGATAAGCTAATAATATATCTTTATTCGAGAACGAAATGTCTAAACAGTGACGACATCTTTCTAATTCCTTCCTAAAGTTGGATTTATTGTGGGCAAAAGAAGATTTAAACTGCTACAACCGGGCGAGGAAGCAAAAAAGCGAGTTTCATCGGAATTATGAAGAACAGAGACAATATCCCGATAAATTCTTGACTTTGTGGTTCAAATCATACATTTTAATTGCTCTAACACGTCGTCGGCGGGCATTTTGAAATTTTGATCGATAATTTATTCTGCACAACACTACGTCAATGCAGTCTCAAGGGCACCGCTCGTTTGCCGCTTGCCGCTCGTACGCCGCTCGACGCCCGCTACCCGCGCCGCCACCGCGCCGCTGACTTCGTGAACAGTTTCATTTAAATGTATGCATTGGAACGGGCCCGCGCCGGTCCCGCGCCGCCGCTGCCGCCGCGCCGTTGTCGCTGACTTCGTGAATGAGGCCTTAGGCACACCTCTGCTTGATGATGGGATTTAGGGATTCCTTCTGGGATTATAGGCGTGATATTATATTTATGTTTATTTAACTTGGATAGTACCTAGTGCTTAGTTTAGACATAAATTTGCTTTTACGCTGCCTGCACAGTAAACCATTTTGTCGTTTGTACACAGGAATGGTCTGCATCGCAATGTTGGATTATTTAGATTAGTTTTCAGTTTGAATTGTGGCAACATGGAACCAGCTTGTATTCTGTTACCATCATATAGTTTTTCTACGATGGATAGAGTAAAATAGAAGTATTTAATTTGCTGAAGCTGATGCTGATAGGGCCTCCACGCTTCTGCAGTGCATCTCAAATTGTCGCAGAAGCCCACGTTGATGATTTCTACGGCGTCATCAGGAAAAGGAGGAGGAGGAGTAAAAGCATGTATGCGTTCTTATTTCCTCCAGGTGTAATATACTTGCACAACATAAAACACAAATCAATTTGCTAATACTGGATTTAATAATCAACGTCAGTTAACATTTTACACTTGTGCACGTACACAATATTAATCATCGACCTCACGAGTCGACGGTCCAGCCGATAGTGCGCTCCTGCGGCAATTTCTGCCAAAGGTGTGATTTTGACAACCGTAAGTCAGCAGTTCAATATTTATCACAGATAATATTGAAAACTTTAATATGAGAGGAAGTCAAAACAGTGTTTGTTGGAAAACTTGCTATTATTAAATGACAACATGTACACAGGAAGTCAATGCACGCTAACAAGAGTTAGGTCAATGCTAGGCATATTGCGAGGGAGCACTATTATGGCATCGTTAAAATATGAGTTGATAAATTTTAAAATCGATTAATTGGGCTCCGGGTGGATTTACATTATGTCAACCCGTTGCCTAAAACCAACAAAAAAATATGCCAAATGAAATGTAGTAAGTTTTTTTATTTGATTATTACTATTTATTACAACAGCCCATAACGTCCACTGCTGGACATAAGCCTCTCCTGATTAGAGAAATTTGCCGTAATCAATTCACTGTTTTGAGAGCAATCAAGTGGTGATGATATAATTACCACAAAGTAATGCGCCTGTCTGGGTTCGAATCCACGACTTACTGTTCGTAAGTCGGGGCCACCACCACTACGCCACCACAACACCGCTGGGCAACACACGGGGGGCTGGGTGAATACACGTCGAGGGGCGCAAAATGCAACCATCGGCAGTTTTGAATCGGCGAACACAAGTGCGTCACCAGCTGCCGATAACGCTGAGCAAGCGCCGCTCGCCGCCGTCGTCGCCCGCGCCACAACACCGGCTGCGGATACGTCGCGCGTAGGTACGTCGACCCCAAAACGTGCCTATGCTGCTATCGTCACCAGCGGAAAATCTGATGCGTCGCAGCCTAAGCGACAAACCAGAAAAGGGGAAATACGGAAAGAGGGTGCTCAACCTGCCCTGACTGCGGTCCTTAGCTCCGTGCCAAGAACGAGCCAAGTTGATGAGGAGGGCTTCACTAAAGTAGAAAGGAAGAAGAAGAAGCCCTGTTCTCGTAACTTGTGCGGTACCGCACCGAGTGGACCCAACATGCTGCTGCGTCCTGCTGTGCCTACGATGCAGCTGTACATTTCACGTCTGCATCACTCCACTACAACTGAAGAAGATTGAGATGCTATAATAAAATTCCACAAAGTATTCTTGAACTGAATGAGACGAAATTTAAAACATGTATCAAACGCACACTATGTAAGCAAGCTTATTACAAGTTGGGCGATTATATCGCCGATAAAAATGCGTGGCCCAATGCTGGTCCTGCTCCACATGAACAGGGGCGCATAAATTGATAGCATTAAATTGTATTGTTGGAGCTGCTGAAGATTGTACAACTATCTTTGAATTGTATAGAATCAATCTCTAGTATTATATAATCGCATAGCCCATATTGTGTGAGTACTATGTACTAGAAAGCTATCATTCACTGAAATCCTACGTTTTTATTTTTATTTCTTGACTTGAATGTGCCCTGGCGGTTGAGAGTATGTCATGCTCACTCTAATGTCTCGCTGATGGTGGCGCGTGTGTTGGATCATTTAGTTCCCTTCGAAATGGTTGAGCTGAATGGTGCTGATCCATGCGTCATGTTCGTGAACGGGCGCTGTCAGTTGCGACTGGTCATCTCTTAGTTGCCATGGCTTATTTGAATGTTTATTTATTAATTGTATTTTTTGTTTTTACTATGGACACTTTTAACGTGCACATCTTGCTACATTGTTCTCACATAATATACCATCTTAACTTGAATGATGTAACCAAAATTTTGTAACAACATTTTGATTTAAAAGAGTGTCCATGGAGTTTCTTGCCCGTTCTTCTCCATAGAGATCTACGCTAGGGAATGGGCAACTACAGTACTTTCACAGTTTTTATGTCTTGTGACTGTGACTGTAGCTACATTTAATTTTCATTTTTGTTTCGACAATTCAAAAGTGCCTGGAACTGGCCTACTTGAAATAAATGCTTTGATTTTGATGATTTTGATTTTGAAGTGGTGCAGTATTTGAAAGTGAAGACTAACTGGACTCTGAGGGTCGAAAGGTTGGAATCGCGCCATAACATCAACTTTAAATCATTTGTGGTACGAGTTCCAACCCACCATCTGCAGACCTGCATGAAGGAGGACTTTTGGCCGAAGGGTGTCCTATATCGACGTTTCCGAGGACGGTTACGCGACACCACGCAGCGAAACACGACGCCGGCATCGTTACGTGTATAGTTTTAGTTTGTCATGGTTTTAAATATGTATTAGTTTATTGTTATTAAATGTTATTTTGTGTATTTTATCTATGGGCCTTAGTAGCCCGATAATAAAATGATTATTATTATTATTATTTCCTTTATTCATCTTAACTCCTTATTTTACATATTTTTAAATGTACCTTAAAATATATATATATATTAAAAAATACATTCAAAAATATAAAAAATAGTGGTCCGCCGGTGTCGGGAGCAGGGTCCAAGCCACCGATGGTTAGGGCTGCAGAGACAGGAACCTCCTCACAATGCGAGCCGTATCGAGGAGTACTGCCTTCTGGATCAGGCCCTTGATCCAACCGCCTAAAGAGAGCTTCGATATATTGTGGTCATCGAAGCTCTTGGCTATAAGGCCATTGGCCGTCACAACAATCGCCACAATGATAACCGAGTTCATATTCCACATGTCGCGAACCTCGTGTGCCAAGTCGAGATATTTTATTTGTTTCTCTTTCTCAGCTTTCACGAGGTTCTCGTCATGCGGAATGGTAACATTGATTATCATTCAGGCTTATTGGCAACAATAGTCCTGTCAGTAATGATAGACCGATCCCAGTACTACGTGACATGGTCTTTTTCGAGAACTGGGTCGGGCACATACTTGTAGTACGGTACCTCAGATTCCACAAGTTTATATTTCAAGGCAAGTTGCTGGTGTATAATCCTGGCTACTTGGTTGTGCCTGTGCAAGTACTCGCCGTTAGCCAGACGAGAACAACCAGAAATAATATGTCTGATGGACTCACCCGGAAGGTGGCATGCCCGACACACGTCAACCGTCCCGTCCTTCATAATATATTTCCGATAGTTGTTCGTCAACATAACTTCGTCCATAATAGCACAGACAAAACCTTCAGTTTCCCCAAAGAGGTCGCCGAAACGTAACCAGAACACGGACGCTAGAAAATCTACATCGGGCCCATGAAGTGCCCGGTAGAAGCGCCCGTGAAGCTCTTTGCCTTGCCATACTTCCCTGCGGTCATCGGTGGTAAGTACTTCAGGTTTGTGCCAGTTCTCTTTAGCCATGGACAGCGGGGTGAGTCCCTTGTCCACAGCGACCACTCTCGGTGCATACCCACCTCGGCTTTTAAAAAATATTCTCTGAGACTGCACACCTCGCGGTTGTGGAGGGTCTTCGCGTTTAAAAAGCCTCGACCTCCGCACTTCCGCGGGATGTACAGTCTCATCACCGATGATCGTGGGTGATGCATCCGAGTTTCGGTCAGCAGTGTACGAACTCTTCTGTCCAGGGCGTCGAGTTCAGTCTGAGTCCATTTGAGTATGCCGAAAGAGTACATTAAAACCGGCATGACCCAACCATTGAACCCGCCTGAAAGAAGGCTATTTAATATCTTTCTCAGGCGACCGAAGAAGCGCTCCTTCAACGATTGCTTCATGTCAGTTACGTTAATGCCTAACGCTTCCGACATACCCAAATACTTATAAGTTTCGGATGAGGAAAGAGATCTTAGGTGTATGGAGTCCGAGAGCTGAAGTCCCTCGGATTCCATAATTTCCCCTCGCTTTACATACATGACTGCACATTTGTCCACACCAAATTCCATCCTGATGGCGCTACTAAAAGTTTCAGTTACTTTAAGTAGCTCCATCAGTCGCAATTTGTTGGGGGCAAAGAGTTTCAGATCATCCATGTAAAGTAAGTGAGATATAACCTGACCATCCTTCCTCAACCGGCAGCCTAGGCCTGAATTCTCCAGCAATGTGCTTAGAGGATTCAGGGCTAAACAGAACCAAAGTGGACTCAGACTGTCGCCCTGGAATATTCCCCGCTTAATCCATACAGGCTCATCGCTCCCCCGGATCTGTCGACATCCTGGATATCGAAGGACCGTCTTCCATTGCCCCATACATGACTCAAGGAAGGCGCGTAGAGTTGCATCTATTTTGTACAACTCCAGCACCCTCATGAGCCACGTATGTGGCACCGAGTCATAGGCCTTCTTATAACCTATCCAACATGTCGACAGATCCTTGCGGGATCGACGAACCTGTTGGCTAATGGCCATGTCGATGAGGAGTAGCTCCTTAGTACCGTGGGACCCATTCCTACATCCATTCTGAAAGGCAGACATGATGGAGTTTTTGTCAATGTGTGTATTAATTTTCACTCTCAAAATGGATGTAAGAAGCTTGTAGATCGTCGACTAACACGTGATCGGTCTATAATTCTTGGGTTCTGCGGGACTACCTGACTTATGGAGCAGGTGGGTAACGCCTGTTGTTAAAAACTGTGGTAGAGACCCGGATTCTAAGGATGACTGGAATTGCGATGCCAGGCAAGTGTGTGAACTACTAAACCATTTGAGCCAGAAGTTGTGCAGTCCGTCCGGTCCCGGTGATTTCCAATTCGGTAACGGACGAACTGTTTTGGCTATATCTAAAGGTGTTATAAAAATTGGCTCCATTTCTGGGATAGGTTCACACACTCGCTCGACATCACGCATCCAGTCAGACTCAGTATGACAAACGGATACCGACCAGATGCTGCGCCAGAAAGAACTCGTGGCGGCATCATCCGGGCGACACATGTCTGTCATATTTTGCTCGGGTCGCTCCGAAGCTCTGTATACCCACCTCTCGTCGCTCTGGAACATGCGATTCTGTGAATACCGATCAACCCGTCGCTTATACCGCCGAATACGGTTCGCCCATGCATAAACTTTCTGCTTCAGGAAGTCGATGCGCTCTGTGACACGGGACATGTATTTTTGAGGACTGATTTCAGTCCCCGAGAATGCCCGCCTCACAAAGCGCATCACTCGTGGTCGTAATTAATTAACACTGAGGTAATAAATTATACTTACTAGAAGTCATCATCTGCCTAGCTTTTTCTCAATTATATAACAATCTTGGGATCGGCGTTCCAGTCTAATAGGATGCAGCTGTTTACCATTATTTTACTTGAAGTGACTGCCTATCTGACCTCTACAAACCAGTTACAATACCAAACCCTTTGGTAAGACTGTTAGTCAGGACTTCCGGTAACGATTGTCGAAGGTGCGCCCTCCGTGGAATGGTATGGTCTCGGTACATAATAGGCGGGTCACCCATCAACGGACTGACATTGGGCAGGCACTGCTAAACCTTGGAAATCGAACTGTTTAGTTGTCAGGTAGTATGTAACAATTGACTCTTTTTGATTGTTAATATCTACACTATTATTATAAAGAGGAAAGGTTTGTATTTTTGTATGTTTGTAATGATAAACTCAAAAACTACTGCGCCGATTTCAACAATTCTTTCACCATTAGAAAGCTACATTCACCCTCAGTAACATAGGCTATTATTTATCCCCGTACTCCCACGGGAACAGGAACTACGCGGGTGAAACCGCGTGACGTGAGCTAGTTGTTAATAAAACCAGAACAGTTGATCATTAATTGTTTACAGTATAATTGCATTAACGTCCATCTCAACAGTGTAAACAAATGAGAAAATTGCATTAAAAATACATTAAAAGGCCTCCACCACTTTCATACATAAAAAAACTCCCGTTTTACGTCGCACTCTGATATTTCAGAGGCGTGCCACATAAAAGATAGACCGGTGCAGAAGTTACTTTGAATAAATCTTTGAAAAAATTCATGATTTACATTTATTCACTCCAAATTGCCAGTTTTAACAGATTTTTAGTAAAACAACCGCAAACCGAAGTAGAAAACTCACAGTCGCAATTATAGACTGCTGCCAGACGATTGGTTTCTTTGTGACTATAATTATGGAAATGTCATCAAGCGGCAATAATAAAAAAATAAAGTCGCAAGGGCAGTTTAATATTTTGTAAATAGAGCATTCAATCGAAAAATAGGTTTGGCAACTCTTAAGTCTTTTTAAAGACCTATTCAACGACACCCCACCCCATACCCGTTTTGTCGGCGTATTTGATTTATACTCGCACACACCCCTACAAAATTACAGCTTTCTAGTACAAGCGGTCTCTTAGCAAAACCTCGGACAGACCGACATGACGGAACTCTAAAAAGATAAAGATGTCGAACTTTTCCTTTAAAACGAAAGGTCAGATTTCTGGTTTTCTGGTTGCCTTCAGACTTGGGAATCGGGAACAACAACACCGGAATTTAGTTATTATTATTATTATTATATTATATCCTCATTTCATATAATTTCTCAACTGGCTAGCGGTGTTTTGGTCAGTTAGAAGCGACGTTCGTTGTTGAACTGAGGCAAAATGCCTTTCTTGTTCTTTCTCCTAGACACTGTGCAAGCTAGAGCGAGGTAGAAACAAGTTTCATCATCAATTATTACAAAAACTAACGCATGGAGTACTCGTCCGATTCGGATGACGGACAGACGCGGGCAACATACCGATTCGGATTATAAGAGTATATATGGCATATATGGCATATATGGTATATATGTATGATATGGCAAGAAAAGAGGTGTTTGATGAGATGACCAGTAATAGAGAAGTATGGAAGAAGAAGACGTGCTGCGCCTGCGAATGAGGGATTTTCTTTTTAGCTGTTCCCTAGTCGCTGGATAGATGGCGCTAGGAGTAAGTATGATAATGCAAGGAACGGAACCTAAAAAAACTGATTTTAACAAAGCGCGAGAAATGTTGGTTATATTCGGAAGGTTAAGCAAATGAAAGTGTCAGTCAACGAGAGTATGTGACGTGACACAATGTTTTTTTTTCAAGCGTTTTGGCTTTGGCATAGTAAGTTCAACGCCATCTATAGAGTTCTTGGAAACTAAGTTTTTTTTTAAAACCTCAAAAGGAAAACCTCTCATTGGGATAATAGCAAGAGAATTATGATGAATTATATTCTCCAAGACCAGATACTACCGTATTATACCACAAACAACAACAAAGGTAATAACATCCCTAAGTAGCAGATCAACTGCCCAAAACCTTCCGGACGTAATCCTAATCACCCGTCAAGTTCGCCTTTTGTACCTCTCACGGCCATGTCAACCCTCACCGGTCATACAGACCGAATGAATTAATTCTCCTGCCATGACCACTGAAGGGTTAAAAGTCTGTCACCGTTACAAATTCCTCTTAATTAGATGGTCGCATCATAAACCTTTTAACTTTTTCGCTCGGCGTCAGTTTAAAAATATACAAAGTGTTTGTTTAATTTGAAGTTGGAAAAGTGTCAAATGTGACAGAAATGGCGGATGGATTTTGTGTGTTTAAATTTTATGGTGGAAGCAGTTTTGTCTATTTTAGGCGTTTGTGATAAAAATCGGCTTACGTAAAAGCTATCTTGGTATGAAATATGGAAATTGAAATTAAATTGGCGATTCAGTTCGTTCACATAAGTAAAAAACTTTGGTATTTAACGTATTTTACCATAATATAACACCACGTCTGTAACAAGAGGACGTGTACCTAATGGTACTGCGCAAACGCCGCAAAATGGCCGCCCCTCCGTGGCTGCTACTGAGAAATTCCTGATGAAAAACTCAATAACATTATGCCCGACCCGGGAATCGAACTCAGAATCTCATGCTCACCAGTCGTGTTTGCTACCACTAGACCAACGAGGCAGTCACGTAAGTAGTTTATGTATTTACTAATATTACATATTAAAATAACTCTACGAAGCTGAACATTTCCTACAAACTCGTATTAAGACCAGGGTGTACCTACAGTACCTGAAATTATAAATCTGAAGGAAATTTTTACATGTGGCATGCTGAACAATAATACACTCTATAAAGGTATGAAATAAGGTCACTTACTCATTCATTAACCTCCATACTTCATACCATAACATTTTTACTAAATTGACCAGGAAAAATTTGAAAAGTTTTCCCCGAACATCAAAAAACTGACCGGTTTTTAATTAAAGCCCACCCCATGATTGACGTTTAATTTTTTACCCGGATTTGATTTTGACAATTAAGAATAATGATGTTAGTTACCTACCCTTAAATTATGTAAAAAGTTTTGATGACCGAGGGTGAAATAGGGATGACAGTTGATTGATTGAGAGACATACTTATTGAACAGTGATAGTAAGCATTCATCCAGGTTGGTCCACGGATGGGTGACCACCCTTTAAATACCGAGTTTTCTCCGAGCCTCGGAAAGCACGTTAAGCCGTTAGTCCCGGCTGTCATTTATAGGTCTTTGACAATCGTTACAGGTAGTTAGTGGCGTGGTGAAAGTCTGACAACAAGTCTTACAAGTAACAAGGGGTTTCGTATTACCCAACTAATTGGGTTGTAGAGGTCAGATAGGCAGTAGCTCCGTGTAAAATACTGGTATTCAGCTGCATCCGGTAAAACTGGAAGCCGACCCCAACATAGTTGGGAAAAGGCTAGGCACATGATCATGAGTAGGCATTCATTTTGAAGTCATAAAACATTGATTTCCGTTGAAGGTTCAAACCTTGGCCCTTGTTTTTTTAAAATTAGCCTCTACTGTCCCACTGCTGGGCACAGGTCTTCTCCATTCCTTTCCAACTCTCCCGGTGTGTTACCTTCTCTGGCCAATCAGTCAGGAACGACTCCAAAACGTCATGCCAGCGTTTCTTGGGCCTGCCTCGAACACGACGACCATCTTCAGGCACCCACTGTGAAACGATTCTGGCCCATCGGTGCAGGCCCATCGTGGAAATGTGACGCACCCTGCTTTATTCCGTCTCGTTGACCAACTTCACTGTTTTCCAAAAACTCGTGCCAAAATAAAAAAGAGCCGTTTGAATACCGGTACATCTGATTTCGATTGTCAAACATGGATTCAAAAAGTTCCCGAATATACCTAGTCCGTTAGAATATAATTTGATGAATTTCATAAAAGATGAATTCATAAAAGGAATGTGTCAGGACTCAGGAAGGAACGGTATCACCATCGATTCGCTCTTTGGTTGGAAAATCCAAGAACCGTAAATAGGATATTCTGTGAATCCTACAAAAGTACGCATGGCGACCAATCAATCTATACAAAACCTGTTTATGCGGATCTCTCGTCATATTGGAAATCAATATAAAGTGAGGCCATTTTAAACTGAATATGTATAGTTTGACGTGTCGCCGTGTTTACTATGAACGCACATACTGTACAAGTGTGTGTGTAAAAGAACACTTAAAGCCGTCAACGAAAAATTCTGTATATTTAACTATAAAGTAACACTGCGCAAAAATGATTGCTGCGAGACAATTGTATTTTTGGATGTGTTTTTTCTTTTCTTTTATAATTTAAATGGAAAAAAATCCCAAACTAGCTTATCTGTAATCACCGTAAATTACTCCACCATTTAAAACTAAAGTTATTTCCCCTTTTATTTCTACGAGCCCAAAAACAGACCATAAACTGTTCCTCAATATTTTTTCAGGTGAAAATTAAGCCATGGTCTTTTTTTCAACTGAAAACCACCTCTGATGTCAAGTGAAATAAGAACCATTTTAGTTTGAACAAAGAAAGGTAGCGCAATACTACGCTTCCGTTGTGTTTAGCGGATAAGCTTTGTTTGTCAAACAAAATGAAACTTTGTAGTTTGAATGGAAAGGTTGATTTTTCGTCTTCGGGATTGTTGGGAACAGATAACAAAGGATGAATTTGCATAGAAATAAACAAGGGTTGATTTCTAACGATTTATGGGTACAGCAGCCTGAAATAGGCTTTGTTTTCATCTAATGTCTGTCTTGGTTCAAAGCTTGTATCAATTTGAACCTGGTTTAAGGCTGGGGTATCTGCAAAATTAGCAACTCTATTCTGTGGTAACTTCATTTGAAATACTGTTAGAATAAAATTCTAATCAGCTTGCACTACAAAGTGGTTGTTACGTCAGTCACTGCGGGCCGAATAGTGCGAAATGAGTGGTTTTTATTTAATTGTGGCCTAATAAATCATTAAATCAACATGCCAATTTGTGAAGAAAAAACTGTCAAATATTTGTGTGAAAAAAAAAACTAAAACTTAATGCCGTTTAGGAGTAGTTACGAAATTTCAAAGAAAACTTGGAATATTTTTTTCATTTAATCCCTAATAAATATAGTAATAATAACTACAAGTACTACTACTACTACAACAGCCCATAACGTCCACTGCTGGACATAAGCCTCTCCCATGATGGAAGGAAATTGCCGTAATCTCCACGCTTGGCAGGCGGATTGGAGATCGTAGTGATGAAAGACTAACAGAAAACGCTGCTGCCCATTCTCAGGTCTACGGAGGCGCAAGGTGTTCTGCCTCAGACATTAGTCGCCTTATATGACACCCGTGAGTGTAATGGGTTGGTTCTATTCTACTCTGCCGGATACCACACGGCTAAGTAAGTAAGCAATAATAAAGTTACAATTATTTCAATTGTACCAATTAAAGTTTAGAGCCTAAGCAACATATACAAATATATTTTTTACACATTTATATTCACTCGTCAAAGAGGAGTTACATGGAAAAAAAACCTCTCCTTAGCAGATACCACCCCCTTAAAGAAGGGTTGAATTTTTCATTCCTTGCCCGTGGTACAGTTGACTAGGTCCGGTAGACTTTAAAAGTTTATTTCTTTCTTCAAGACTACATATATGAGAAAGAAAGTTTTTCAGCTGTCTTTCTGTGAATGTACACTCACATTTTGCCAGTTATGTTTAAGTCCTATGTAATAGGGGGCGAGCCTATTACCATCAACGGGGCACAAATCCAGACTCCGTTATTGCTACTGAAAAATTCCTGATGGAAAAACCCAATAACACTTTGCCCTACCCGGGAATTTAACCCAGGACCTGGTGCTCAGCAGTTGCGATTGCAAACACTAGAACAATAGATACTTTTTGACGTTTGCCACATTAAGCACCCGCTTTATCGGCACCTGAGGTCATGGCGCCTGAGATATTCCACATACGGCACCTATCAATATTTTTCGCAGGTGCCATTAGTGGAATAGTTATTGGGTCCATATTGGCTCACCTAAAGTTCTTTACCCGAAAATGTTCTTCCTAATTATTTGTAATCCGAATGATCACTCTTCCTAAAATTTTTCATCCTAAAGTTTTCATTCATACTATTTGTAGTGCTACCGGCGATGTTCATAACACTCATGTTTCCGAAAATTGTAATT
Source organism: Xestia xanthographa (assembly GCA_905147715.2). Taxonomy (NCBI): domain Eukaryota; kingdom Metazoa; phylum Arthropoda; class Insecta; order Lepidoptera; family Noctuidae; genus Xestia; species Xestia xanthographa. The sequence goes on along the minus strand of LR990668.1, from coordinate 9,934,660 downwards.
AATAATATCATTAATATGAATGTATTTAAACTCCTACTGTTTTTTATCATAACGCTTTTATCCCTAAATGTTTAGGGATAAAAGCGTTATTATATATTATTACCATTATATTTTCACTCATACTCAGAAAGAAACATTTACCAAGTGTAATAAAAATATATGTGGGTAGAAGATGATATTTATAGTTTTTTTTTGAGGGTATGATTATTATTTGGGGGTATGCTTTACATAACGTACTTATTACTATAATTATACCTGAGATAATTATGTCTAAAAAACCAACTGTTTAGAATTTCACTGATTTTTGTCTTAAATGAATGAAATTCAGGTCAGAGTGTCGTCTTGGGGGCACTATGCAAAAAATATTTAGAAAAGTTTCGCGACCAATTTCGAGGTAATTGGTCACAGTTCTAACCTAACCTATGGATATCTTTGCAGGTACACACCGCTATAAATATATATGAAAACATGTATTTAACTACTTGTACCGTACCTACTATTATTTGGCATGCAATTATCTAACCACCAGATTAAGCAAAATGTAACGGCAAAACAATACTTTCGATTGCCAAAATCAGTAAATGATCACCAAAATGAATCCCCATTTTATCGTGAAATTAGAACCAACAATTTATTTTTGACCACCAGAAATTGAACTGTTCTGCTCTTGCATCCGAGTCGAGGGAGACCCCGGTCTACGGAGCCCCGCTCCGCGGGGCTCCTACTTCTGAATGGTTTATAAAAAAATAACCACGAAGGGTATGGCGGGGTCTATTCGCTCGCTTCGCTCGCTCATTCAACCCCGCCATACCCTTCTAACCTAATCTATCCGTGTCGGGGTGCCCCAAGTCGGCCTAGGCAAAACTAGTGTGTCATCAACCACCTCATTAAAATTTGGTGCTCAATTTACTAAATTTGGTGATCAATTGATATTTTAGGTGATAGATGTTAGTGGTCACAAAGTTAATTTAGGTGGTCATTATATTTTTTTATTATTTTGTATGGTAAGTACTATTATCCTTAAATGTTATACATGTTATGTGAAAATAAAGTTACGCAAAATTAATGTATATAATAGTGATTATTATGAATAAAAATAAATCTAAACAAAAAAGATATGACTTTGAATAATAGTGTAAAAGATGGTTATGTTGAGAAAATATAGGAAAACAAATAAAAGTATAATAGATGTTTATTGCTATTGACATTATGAAGTTGAATGCTTCGGAATTATGAACATTAGAGACAGAGTAGTTAGGAATTCTGATTGTTAGGATGAAAAATGTTAGGAAGAACATTTTCGGATTTCCAATTATCGGAGTTGAAAATTTAGGTGAACTTTGGCGCACCCATAGTTATTATTTAAAATTTTATTCCACAAAGGGCACCTACGGATCAGTAGGTACTAGTGTTCGGAAGTTTACTTTTTTTGGCATTTTTTCCATAATAGAGTTAAATAAAAAAATAAATTTCTAAAACAAGATTGTGATAACCTTTTAATACACCCACGAGATAAATAAACTTCTATACAATTTCTACACGAGTACTTTCAAATTATTATGTTAAAGTTTTGTTGCCACTCAAAAGTAATTTGTTTAAGGCTCTAATAGTACCCCCGGAGCAGGTAAAACTCAAGTTCCGTTCATAAGGCAGTAAGATATTTGCACTGTTTTAGTATTTCATAATTTAAAACTTTTTATATTATACTGTCAAAAAAAAACTTAAAAATAAATAAAACCGATTTCAGAAACACAAAAATAATTAAAATAAGATGGCTTTAGAAATCGGTGACTTTTGTGTGTTTGATTCAGTTCTTTGCCATCGAATCTGCCTAACCTTTTGAAACATAACATCGCGCCTGTAGATGTTATGTTATGTTATTTATGTCCAGCGAACGAGATATATATCTAGTGAACAATTACTGTAAGCGGATGATGATGATTATAACAAACTAGTTTCTGCCAGCGGCTTCGCCCCCGTGAAGTTTGATAATTGTCCCATGGGATCTTACTACCAGGATAAAAAGTACCCTATGTGTTAATCCAGGTTATAAACTATCTGTGTGCTAAATTTCATCCGAATCCGTTCAGTAGTTTTTGCATGAAAGAGTAAAAACCGGCCAAGTGCGAGTCGGACTCGCGCACTAAGGGTTCCGTACCATTATTATCAAAAAATCAAAAATCACCTTTGTTGTATGGGAGCCCCCCTTAAATATTAATTTTATTCTGTTTTTAGTATTTGTTGTTACAGCGGCAACAGAAATACATCATCTGTGAAAATTTCAACTGTCTAGCTGTCACGGTTCATGAGATACAGCCTGGTGACAGACAGACGGACGGACGGACAACGAAGTCTTAGTAATAGGGTTCCGTTTTTACCCTATGGGTACGGAACCCTAAAAAACATCGATACTCACAAACTTTCCCATTTATAATATTAGTAGGAAGGATAGGATATGGGCACTATCACCAGAAATTAAAAATAAACACGTCAAGCCAAGAAGTATTAAAGTAACTTCCAATCAATATTTTTTATTTCCTCAGCAAACGTTAAGAAACTAATTAAATAATAATCTCTAATGTCATCTTAAGCACAGTTATGTTAACTAGTCATCCGTGGTTGTAACGATCATAATCGCTTTGATACGAAGCCTATGTAGACACTGTGATAGTTGTCATGCTTGAACGTGTAACATAGGGAGTGTGGAGCACAGAAAATATTTAGTTAGGCTACTTTTAAAACTAAAAATCATGCTTTAGAGTGATGCCATTTTATTTTTTGTATTCTGATACTCAAATCATGGGAATGCATAAAAAATAACTAGACCGCCATCTTTGAGAGTCCGCCATATTGGATTAACAATGACGTCAGTTAGCTAACCATGCATTGTCATTAAAACTAAACATGCAAATTTTCAGTTCAATCGGAAACCGGGAAATGCGTTAAATTTAACTTCTAATGTTTTTTACTATACAGGTTAGTTTTTAAAACTGTGTTGATAATGCCTCTTCAGCCAAGAGCTATGCGCTCAAACGACGTGTATGTTGGGACAGCTACTGCGCAGAAAACAAATAAAAAAACATGCCTAGAGTTCCAGGTCGCGGCACGAAACTCTAGCGCTGACCGTCATTGCGCAGAAGTAAAAAATAAGAATGTCTTGGGGCGTGCGTTGCGCCGATTTGCTCTCCAGTCGTACAACATGCGCAGCTATCCCCTCCAGGTTTCGTTCAGCGCTAGAGTTACGTGCCGCGACCTGTCAATCTCGCGAAGAAAACAATTGACACACGCGGGTGCTACATCATGAACGAGGCTTCGACGTAAGCTCTGGAGGGGGTCCTTGATCAAGGACTTCATAATAATAATAATAATAGTATCGTTAGGAGGTTCCTCTCTCAAGAGCCCTGACCACCGGCAGCTCGGACCCTGTTCCCAGCGCTGGTGGGCTACTGTTTTTTTATATTTTTAAATGTTTTTTTTTTATGTAGTTTTATTAAGAAATATTTAAAAATGTTAAAAATATGTGTTTAGATGAATAAATGAATAATAATAATAATTTATTAGCTCAGACAACAAAGATCCACGTGTTAGTTACAAAAAACTTACAGAACTATGTTAGTGTATAATATTATTAAGCTCCAAGAAAATTCGTACATAAACAACAAACAAACATTACAAAAATCATCGATGATGCATCATTCTTGCCTCACTAACACCTGCATGAAATGGTTCATCGTCGGTGAATCAAATTTATCCATTAACATCCTCAGAATGCTATTAGAACTCGACCGCATTCTTTCTAATAGTGACGCAGTTTTCCTTCTCATCATTGCGTGGAAGTCGTGAACACGCGCCTGAGCGAATATGTCAGAGGCACTACAGAAACGCGGTAGACCATAATTAATTCATCATCATTCTTTCCCCTTATCCTAATTCATTTGTAGTCGGCGCTGCATGTTTCCTCTTCCATACTTATCTATTACTCGTCATCTCATCAGATACCTCCTTTCTTGCCATATCATCCTCTATACAGTCCATCCATCGTTTCTGAGTCTTCCTACTTCATCAACATCAATACATCAATACCCCAATCCACATTCATGACTTTATTACTGAACTCCGATGTTTAAAATACCGATGTACCTTCCTCTTGTGTTAGTGGTGTCTTATTTTAACCATTCGCGCTTGTATACTCATGTCTTATATTAACCATTTCCGTAACACAACACAGCCTGCTTAGTATTCTCATCTCAGGCACATGCAAATTCCTCTCACTTATCCCTTTTTACATTATAATTAATTACCTACCATAAATTTTTTTTAAAAGACTTCAAAGCCAATCACTAAACATTAATTTCTTTCATACCCTTTCCGATAATTGTCAAAATTGTTCACACGCATCGCTTCTCCATTTTGATGTTTATCAATCGATGATTCTGATAAGTAATTATAATTAGTGTGTTTCATATTAATTGACGCTTAACCAACAGGATACGCTACTGGTTTTTATAGTATTTAATTTTTATTTGATCGGCTGATGTTATCTTGATGGTTATAGAAAGTTGGTAGTTAATTTTGATAGTGTACTGGCGTTTAGTGAATGTGAGAAATATTGTAGTTTTCGTAAGGGCTAAATATGTTTTTGTAAGGGCTCATAATTACGCAGACGCGGCGCGTTGCGCGGCGCGTCGTGCGGCGCGGCCCGTTTAAAATTCAAACATATGGCAATGTATGAGAGCGTTTACGGAGAGGCGTTTTTACGCGCGTTTGCTTGAGATGCAGCGTTGCCCGCCGCGTGCACCACCGCGGTCAACGCGACAGTGCGCGCGCATATACAAACATATGACAGATGACACCGCCGCTGCACACACCACCTCTCCGTAAACGGAAAAATGCGCAACGCGTTGCGTGACGCGCCGCACAACGCGCCGCCCGACGCACCCCTTGACGCGCCGCTCAACGCGCCGCCCGACGCACCGCGCAACGCGCCGCGTGTCCAGAAATGAGCACTAAGCGTTACGTGGCCTGAAAATTAGATAACCAGGCTTACCAAGGGGTATCGTATTACCCATGTACTAACTGGGTTGTGGAGGTCAGATAGGCATGCAGTCGCTCTATGTCAAATACTGGTAATCAGCTAAATGCGGTTAGACTGGAAGCCGACCCCAACATAGTTGGGAAAAAGCTAGATAAAACGTTACGTTTGCACCAACGAATAAAACATGTTCCGTATACTGTTTTCGTGTATTTTTTACCATTAAAACAAGCTGTTAAGAATAGTTTTATATAAAAGTTATGCGGTAAGCAATTGTGAACAAAACATGTCGAAAATAACGACAATTCACGTTATTACACATGTTTCGTATGTACAGCGACTGTACAATTTCTGCTGTAATGCGAATCTGCCGTAAAGCAAATCTGTCGTTAAACGAATCTGTCCTAAGGCGAATCTGTCCTAAAGCGAACAAGCGGTACAAAACATGAACTCAAGCACTGTTTTAAGCTTTCATGGTTTAAAACTAACTAATTGTTTTGAGCTCCCGATATTTCGACATTGCGTTTCCGACATATTTTTTTTTTTTCGAATTTATTTTCCATCCACCCTCATTTTCCAGTCAACCCGCGATCATGGTGCTTGCGTCGAAAAATTGGGAGCTTAAAACAATTAACAATCACGGAAGATATCCCGTAAGTGACAATATACACACTAGACACACTTTTTAGGGTTCCGTACCCAAAGGGTAAAAACGGAACCCTATTACTAAGACTTCGCAGTCTGTCCGTCTGTCCGTCTGTCCGTCTGTCCGTCTGTCTGTCACCAGGCTGTATCTCATGAACCGTGACAGCTAGACAGTTGAAATTTTCACAGATGATGTATTTCTGTTGCCACTATAACAACAAATACTAAATATAGTCAATGGTACGGAACCCTTCGTGTGCGAGTCCGACTCGCACTTGGCCGGTTTTTATTATTGTTCTCCTTTGTCTCTGATATTCATATTTCAATGTTATGCATTCCTGTTATTTGCATGGTTACTGAAATGCCAATATTAGATGTTGTTTGATTTGAATTGTAAGTGATTGTGCTGTTGGTGTGCTTATTATAAATAAATAAATAAGATTATAAACACAAGTGTAAGTAGAATGAAGCGACGACCTCAGCAGGTTTGTATGATGGATGAGAGTTGCCGAGAATCGACCTATGTGTCTGATAACGATAAAAATAAGTAAATCACTTTGTTTATGGGCGTAAAAGCGGGGTAATTGCAGGCTTCAGTCATTTTCATGAACGTACCTAAATGAAACCAATGAACTCTTTATTACTCGTAGAATTAAATTTTAGGTTCCACGAAAAAACGCACCCAGTTTGATTAATACAACAAAATAAAAGCCTAAATAGGCTTGACGTAGCCATTTTATAACAATGTATCAAAATAAAAACACTGAAAGGTTTTCGTGAAAAGACAAATTTTTCACAGCTCTTTTCAATAGGTAGGTAAATGGTCCATTTTGTAAAAAGCGCTGAAAACAAAATAAAAGCATTACCGTACTAAAAACATGTAGAAGTATAATTTTGCACAATGCACGAAAAAAGACAATGGTGTCGATGCTGTTGTGCACAAACTAAACTTTGAAATAGCCTATTGCTATCTTTTTCTCTCTAATAAAAGGAGAAAGAGACGGACGTAATTTAGAGCTGTCAAATTTAATGAACTAATATTTCCATACAAATTAAGTGTGCACGTAAAGCATGTCGACTAACATACATAAAAAAAAAAAAAAAAAAAATACCCATCGAATTGAGAACCTCCTCCTTTTTGGAAGTCGGTTAAAAAACACGGTGAAGCGCAAGGCATAAACTAGTTTGACATCTCTAACTTAGTTCATAACTATAGCCGTACTTTTCTCGCACTGCCTTTAGTAAAAGATATGCCTAAATTAAGTTTAGTTTGTGCACAACAGAATCGACACCACTGTCAGAAACTGTTAATCGAGAGAGAGAGAGCTTTTTAGTCACGATGAACTTAATCATCATTCCGAACTCATTTCATAGAAATTTTTCATCGGAAATAATTTAAAAAAGAATCAGCTGTTCTTAAAAAAAAAACCCTTATAACCCTGTATACTTGGCGTCAAAACACCCAAGCTGAAAGGCGCTTGTTGTTCCCGTCATTGCGATCATTTTTTTTGTAGTGGACCTTACCTTGGAACTCTCTATAGTTGCTGCCAGTTAAGATCGCAATAGCGGTCATCGACCCACCTACATTTATTAAACTTCTTAACTTTGTCCAAAAATAAGCCTGTTCAAGTCTTGAATCGTCATCTATTGTGATCTTCAACATTTTTTCTAATAAAAACGATACATGGTTCATTTGTGTTGGTTCGTACGAAGAGATATTAGGGAAAGGGCAATGACCGCTATTGCGATCTTAACTGGCAGTAACTATAGTTACGGATATTGAAGTTTCAAATTTTGTAGCTCTTCGATACCCGCAATTACAGACACAATTAAAATAACAATGCACCGTACCCGATCAGGTACGGCTGGGGACATACAGAACAAACGTTTTTAATTAGAAGTTTCAAAAGTTACAACTTTACTTTAAATACCTTCATAGTCCTTGTACTGTACTAATCAATGTATCCATCAGCATAATGTTTGAGTATCGTAAACCGTGATTTTTCACACCACAAAAAAGTCGTTTCTCAGCAAATTTTTTTTTTGGGCAGATTTACTTGGTTTGATGTTACGCATTACTTTTCTGTAGTTCACTTACAATGTGGTCCACCTATTGTCATTTTCCAGTGAATTTACTCTAAGTAACCGTTTTTTGCCCGAAATCATCCTCGGCTGATTTGTTTTGTACGTTTTTAATGTGTTTTATAATGGTACGCTAATTTAGGTTAAATCAGCGTGTTGATGAATGGAGTGTCTTTTTTTCGCAGATAATTAGATTATAAAGTGACAGTTAAATATGGCAACAATTTATATATTTTTAATATTTTGCCGGTTCTTCTCCTTTGACAAAGTCGCGATAGCAACCACTAGACCAATGAAGCAGTTCATTGGTCTAGTGGTTGCTATCGCGACTACTGAGCTTAGGCCCTGGGTTCAATTGTTGGGTCGGGCAAATTGTTATTGGATTTTTCCAACAAGAATTTCTCAGCAGCAGCCACGAGAGACACCCATATTTCGATAATTAACGTCGCCAAGAATGAATCATATACCAAATGAAAGAGTACAATGTACTGTTCAAACATGCAGTAGTGCATCAAAATCTGTTCGAGAGATTTTGAGAAATTATTGCTTATTTTTGTCTTGAATGATCGGTTTAAATATATTTATTTCTCGAACTTTTATATAATAACAGTTCACTTAAAATGAGATACAGAGATAATATAATAATAATATGATATTTGCTTCTGGTACATACATGTTTTTCGAGTTTACTTTTAAATAAATGTTAATATTATTACATTTCTTTAAATCTTCTGGTAAATCATTGAACAGTTTTGCTCCCTCCACTAATACTGTTTTTTTTGCCGTAATTATTCCATGCTCGTGCAGTCTTAAGTTGGAATTTGTTTTTACTTCATGTGTTCTGTGTGAGGCCGTGTGGTATCCGGCAGAGTAGAATAGAACCAACCCATTACACTCACGGGTGTCGTATAAGGCGACTAATGTCTGAGGCAGAACACCTTGCGCCTCCGTAGACCTGAGAATGGGCAGCAGCGTTTTCTGTTAGTCTTTCATCACTGCGATCTCCAATCCGCCTGCCAAGCGTGGAGATTACGGCAAATTCCTCCCATCATGGGAGAGGCTTATGTCCAGCAGTGGACGTTATGGGCTGTTGTAGTAGTAGTAGTAGTTGTATGTTACTGTTTTTCATGTCTAGTTGAATGTACGGAATTCGTGGTGATTTTTATAATGAGAATGCAGGTGTAATAAGTATAAAGTTGTGTGAGATTTAGTAATTTAGTTTGGTTGTATAGTTTTTTTTTTGTTGGATATAGATAGTGGTAGTGAAATATTACTTTAATAATTTTGTTTTGTATTCTTTGTAGCAGATTTAGATTAACTTTAGCGGCTGAAATGAAAGGGTATAAAATCCTTTAATTTGGTTTAAGATTCATCCTTGGCGACGCTTGGACCACATTTGCCCATTATCCTTTCAGACGGAGAAACTCAATAACACTTTGTTTGACTTGAGAATCGAACCCAGGACCTCACGTTCAACAGTCGCGCCTGCGACCACAAGACCAACAGGGCAGAACTAATATGTCAGAAAAATTAGTCTCTTTCTCCATATTCCCAACTCTATCATCACCAGCCTATAATATTCCCACTACTGGGACACAGGCCTCCTCTCTATGAGAGGGAATGGGCTATAATCCACCACGCGAGCCCAGTGCGGATTGGTAGATGTCACATGTCTTCGAATTTTTGGTTCTAGGACATGCCGGTTTCCTCACGATGTTTTCCTTCACCGTTTTGAGAGCAGTGGTGATGAAATAAATTACACAAAGTAATGCGCCTGCCTCGGTTTGAACCCACGACTTACTGTTCGTAAGTCGGGGCCGCCACCACTGGGCCACCGCTGCTTTACTCCCAACTCTCTACATTTTTACATCAGTTTTCCCCATCAATTTCATATTTACTTATCGCTGATACGACACAAGTTCTCGACCTCGCCACAAGAGGGCGCCAGAAGCTCAACTGTCATTCAGACCACGTGACCTGTAATTTGGCGAACGGAAATGTTATCAAACTACGTTTCCGGTTCCGGTTGTTCATAATGGAGTACTCTGTATTGTATGGTTAAGTTGTATCAGGAATAATTGGGATGTAGTTTGGTAGGTGTATCACTAGGATTATCATCACATAGCATATCATTACGCCGGGAATCCCTGATGGATTAGGCAGAGGGGTACACCATGTTTCGCCAGTAGAAAAGAGATTTTGGCCCGGCGCCCATTATCGGCATCGGCAAGGAAAAGGATCCTTCGGCATCCTACATGCAAGCGCACACTATCGACAATTATGCTTTGGTATGCTGCAACGTTCTTAGGGATGACGAAGCGTCCTTAAGGATGCCGCACCGTCCTGTAGCTTGCCTATAAACTATCCCCCGAGTTTTGCCTCGGCGCCGGCGGCGTACCGAAGGTTGCCGAAGGATGCCGAAGCATCCCGAAGCATTCTCAAGGCTGCCGATACACCAGCCTCAAGCTTACCGAAGCGGTATTTTTGTTATTACGACCACATATCACGGAAATTTCTACTTTATTGCCATTATGTTATATGTAGTATATTGCTATTTGCCACTTAGAATCCTCAGTCGTACCGATGCCGATAATGGGCCTTAGGTTATGTTTAGGATTTGAGAAAAATACCATGCAATTTATAAAATTGGAAAAGTAAAGTTTTTATTAACAAAAATAAAGACACCAAATGATACAAACTAGAAAAATGTAAATAATTATGTAATAAATCGTTATTAACTTAAGAATAAACAGTTTAAATTATTATTGTTTTATTTAACCCTAAAATTAATAATTATAAATGCTAGCTACCGTGCACCACAATGCACGGTAGCTAGCATTTATAATTAATCAACCGAGTAATTAAATAATTATTATAGTAAAGCTGGCCACACCTCAGACCAAGTAAAAAACCAAGACATAGCACTGCGAACAATAAAGTGAGGCCAGCGCAAAATTACGTCTCGCTCTGTTCGTACACGCTTACACGCACACATTTACATCCAACTACAATTAAACTACGCCTCAATAAATGCACAACATATTTACGAAACCGGCCTCACCTCTCTGTTCGCTAAGTTCTGTCTTAACTTTTTTTTCGGTCTGAGTGTACACGACGAGGCGTCATTTGACGGGCCTCCCTTTGTTGTTCGCAGAGTTCCGTCTTTACCTTTTTATTTGGTCTGAGGGCCACACTTTCTTTTTTTTTTTTAAGTGAAAACTTCTTTAGGCGCGTTGAGCACTTTTTGGGTGAAGGAAAAACATTGAACTCATCGTCACGTTACGTAACGTGTGGTCATGCTTCGTAGCACTCGTAGCATCCGCTACGGCGTAGCATCACATAGGCATGCGCAGGGCATAACCAGTGCTATGGCTGGGGCGGGGCCTGTGTACTTTTCGTTATCACTGCTATCGGCAGTTCCCAAAGACTGCTCCGATTTTTTTTGATTTTTTTTACTTCCTACATATCATAATATCACGCCTGTAGGTAATCCCCAAAGAGTTTACTGGCGTTTACCTAATAGAACACCCACATTTTGCCAGTTATGTTTGAGTCCCATGTAATAGGAGGCGAGCCTATTGCCATCAACCGGGCACAAATCCAGATTCCAAAACCCAATAACACTTTGCACGACCTGGGAAGCGAACCCAGGACCTCATACTCGCTATTTACCCTTGCGATCACTTGACCAACAAGGCAGTAACTTCTTATACAAAAAATACTAAAACATAACCTTGACTTTCATTTCACGCAGTCGGTTAAAAACCCACCCACATCGAAGCATCCCAATCCGAACACGGCCCCTGATCTGCATTCATTTCACGTGCCGTACAGTCAGCAAAAATTCCCTACCCTGCGGTGTTCCGCTGAAAATAATGTATGTATGAATTTCATGGTTAAACCTAGTGAACAGCCACAAAGAAATAGCGGTAATGAAATCCTGAGTACAGGTGTTTCTACCCTTTGGGAAATTGGGAATGGGGTGGATGTTCGATCATTTTTGGTGTAAGATTTTGTTGGTATATTTAGGAATTTTAGGGGGTAAAGATAGAAATAGCCTAAATAGCTAGGTTAAGTATGATAATTTTAAATGTGCATGCAAAAACGAGTCACTCCATGGGTAACTGTACAGTTTTCTCCAACACAGGTTCAATTTTGCGAAGTATTCCCGTTTGAGCACCTATTTTTTGAGCACTAATGCATTAATAAATAAATAAATAAATATCGCTGGACATTACACACAGCGCCATCTAGTGCCACACTAAGCAACGAGGCTTGTGTCGTGGACACCAGATAGTTGATATATACTACATAGATACTTTTTTGTTTGTAAATACATACTTATTATACATATAAACATCCACGACTCGGAAACAAATGTCCATGCTCATCACACAAACATTTGCTCCGACCGGGATTCGAACCCGAGACCTTAAGAACGTAAGGCAGCCTCACTACCGCTGCGCCAATCAGGTCGTCATTGAGAATCCGTTGATCAGAAATATTGAGATGGCCATAAATATAAATCGTAAACTATTTATAGAGCTTTCTACTTCTTTACTACACTGGCCTGCAAAACTAAGTATACTACACTTTTAATTTTTTTTTTTCTAAACTATAGAAGTTAGATATTTAAAATAAAAAAATGTTTCGTAGCAATTGTTATCAGCTTTATTAGTTTTTATGTTTTTTGAGTCCTTTTTTGTTTCGAAAGTGTATAAAGGGTGTAAAACACCTCTTAACGAAGCCAAAAGGCACTTGTTCTCCCCGTCATTGCGATCATTTTTTTTGTTCTACACCATACCTGGGAACCTTCTAGTTACGGAGATATTGGGGGTCAAAGTTCCAACTTTTTGACAAGTTGTTTTTTAAATACAAGTTTTTATTGTAAGATTTTTACTTTAAACACATTCACGACCCCCGCACTATTCAATCTATCCATCAGCACAATGTTTTGAGTGTGTTACATTGAGTTCTACCACAAAACATGATTTTTCACCCCAAAAAAAGTCGTTTCCCAGCAATAATTTTTGCGTAAAGTTACCTAGTTTGATCTACAAAATGCTTGGTTGACGGCTTCGTGATGAGGTCTTTTACACTCTGTATTGTGTACTTACTTAAAAAGTTATTGCAATTTTAAAAGAGTGATATTATTTTTGAAGGCCAGTGTATTATATAAAAAAAAAACAACTAAGCTCATTGTATAGAACTGCAATCTTATGCCCCAACAGTTTTAACTCACCCCACACAATTCCTTCCCAAGGTGCCCCAGCTCTCAATTATAAAAAGAAAGCGCTAGTCTCCTTGTCAAGATTGAATCAGACTTAAACAATTGGTGGGTTCTCATTGTTTTTATCGTAACATAACTTACCTACGGTACCCTACACGCTCGTCACAAGCCGCAATAGATATCCAAAAAATTATGTGTTTGATACATTTTAATGTAGGTATCAAAAATTTTATTCGTGTTCTATGTTTGTGCTCGTAATTAAAAAAAAATATTATTTAAACCGCTAGCTGTTTGTGAAGAGTTCAGGATAGCCAGTACACGTACAGAAAATCATTAAAGGTACCTACATAGAGTTAGTAATTACGCTTAGGTACTAAATTGCGTCATTTTTTTTATTATTGACAAGTTAATTTTATTAATTTGGTGGTTCACTATGCCAATGTCAATTTAAGCTCAACATGTACCTACTCTGTTACGTTGTTCTAAGATCTAAAATAACGTGTTTATTATTATAGCAATAGGCTAATAGGTATTTGAAAGTAGTCTAGTCTAAGTAGTAGAGTCTCGCAAGTCTTGCGAGACTCTACTACTTGCTGCAAGACCAAGACCAAGACCAAGACTGAGAGTGCAATACCAAGACCAATGCCAAGACCAGGTGTATTGACACAAGACCAAGACCAAGACTGGCTAAGGTCTCGTCTTGGTCTTGCATTTGGGCAACACTAGCTATGCGTATAAACAGAACTGAGTTGTAGAGGTGAGATAGGCAGTCGCTCAATGTAAAATGCTGGTATTCAGCTGCATCCGGTTAGACTGGAAGCCGACTCTAAAATAGTTGAGAAAAAGTCTAGACTTTATGATGTTACCTAACGGGTAGTCTTATTACGCCGCATCGAGCTTAAAAAAGTTCAGCATAATAAATAAAATAAATAAATAAATAATAAACCATTTATTTCAGGTAACAAGGACCCATAGATAAATACCTTAGCCTAAAAACATACTAATAACATTTTTTGTTGTTTGCTTCTTCTACAAGGTTCCTGTTCTACCTTGCCCATACCTATGTGACATTCTCTCCATAGTCGGATGGGATTAGTCGGATGGATTAATATGTTGAAACTTAGAATCTGAAACTGTATCCTATTCTTGATGAGCACAGACCCATTTTTTTACTAGAATCGGTTTTGTACAGACCACATCAAGCCAATTATAGTGGCTTGATGTGTTCTTTTTTTGGTGTGGTTTATTTTTTTAAATAGATTTTCAAGTTTACCGCTAAAGTATTAGGTTCAAGGTTGCTTTGGAAAATTTGTTTCGGGTTGCTCAGTTTTTGAGTTAGGTGTATAAACAGACTTTATCTTTGCTGTGAAAATTGCACCAAAAACCTCCATCTCTTACACTAAGCATTATTTTCTACCTCTCAATTATAAAAGAAATCGCCCCGTTCTCCCTGTCCAGATTGACACAGAGCCAAACAATCGAGCTAGGCTCCTAATCTTGCCAATAAATTACTTTTATCTCCAAGATTTTCCAAGTAGCCCCCGATCTGGCTGAACTAAAGGCTTTTATAAGTAATGCGACAATCGGTTTCGAAAATAATGTTGTTTCAAGATAGTTGGGTGCTGGGAATAAAGATAGGAACAAGGTATTGTTTATTAGGACCAAACTCTTGTCTTTAACCATAAATAATATATTGGTAATAGTTTTTTAGACAAAAGGTAAGGTAGGTAGGTAGGACAAGGTATAATATTATATGTAAGTGGGAACGCTTGAGAAGCTCGTTGCTAAATAATAACAGCCACTCGGGTCTATCGTTAGGTTAAGCCGTGCTTGCCTAGGTTGGTCTGTGGATGGGTGACCACCCATTACGTACCGAGTTTTCTCCGTGCCTCGGAAAGCACGTAAAGCCGTTGGTCGGGGCTGTCGTCATTTGTAGATCTTTGACAATCGTTAGGTAGTCAGAGGCCAAAAAGTCGAACAACCAGTCTTACCAAGGAGTATCGTATTAGTCGATACTAGCTGGGTTGTGGAGGTCAGATAAGCAGTCGCTCCATGTAAAATACTGGTATTCAGCTGCATCCAGTAAAACTGGAACTCGATCCCAACATGGTTGGGAAAAGGCTAGGCAGACGCTAAGAGGGGTGTGTGTGGGGAACGTGAATGGATAAAAATATAAAATGAGTACAGAAGAGGTAGTCTGAAAGTGGCGCCGACCGCTGGTGACTTAAAAAGTAGCGTGGTAATCGAAAGACTAAGGAACATGTCGGGACGAAAGTTTTTGAGCATGAATGTGGATGGTTAACTACCTATAAGAGTAGAAAAAGTCCACAGAAAAGATGGATGAACTGTGGAAAGGATGATAAGGCAAGAAAGGGGTCTGTTAAGATGACGAGAAACAGGGAAGCATGGAAAAAGGAATGCTACGCCGACCCCAAATAAACTAAGATAAGGGCAGGAGAATTATGATGTTGATGATGATGTTAGTGGTAATGCTAGGAGAAGAAGAGTACAAGGTTCTTTGGAAGGATACTGACTTTTTTTGATGATGTTCTTCAACAAAGTAAGGAGCGTAGTACCTTCTCGCAACTGGCGTGTGAGTATGAACGTGGAATAGGCGAAAGGAGTGTGTAAGGATCGTAGTTTGACAACCTGAATGGCGCAGCAGGAGTGAGGCTGTCTTACGTTTCGAATTACGGTAGGAGCAAATGTTGGTGTGATGAGCATGGACATTAAGTATTTTGTTTCCGAGTCGATGGATATCTGTATGTATTTACAAACAAAAAGTATCTATGTAGTTTAGCAACTAACTGGTGTCCACGACACAAGTCTCGTTGCTTGGTGTGGCACTTTATGGCGCTGTGTGTAATGTCCAGCGTTATTTTTTTAGTAAGTGGCGTTCTATAGAATGAAGTGAAAATGACAGGAACACTAGAAAACAGAAAGAAGACTGGGTTATAATACCAAATAAATAATAGCTAATATCAATACCCCATTTAAACAATACCCCATTTAAACCTTCATTACACTCAATTGCTTTTATACAACTTTCAAACAAAAACCCGCCCTCAATCAGTATCACAGTGAAAAAATAATTGATCCTCCATGTCCAATCGTTGTCGATTTTTATGCATACAAAAACATTTACATTTAAATTGGGCAGCGAATGTTCGATAACAAATTGTTGATGTTTGTTTGGCTAATATTTTAGCTCTGAGTAAAGTAGAAAACTAGTCGAACTGAAAACCTCTTCCATTTATTTTCGTCAGTTAAAAAATAGGTCCTATAGGTTGATTATTAGATGCAAGATGTATGTATATGTTATAGGCAATGTGTACAATGCAGGCATTCTATACAATACCTAGGAAATGTATAGAATGCCGGGGTCGTTCAGGCAATGTATGAAATGATGTTCAATGTTTAAACTATTTTACACTTTACCTAGGAAATGTATAAAATACCTAGGCATTGTATAGAATGCCAGTTGAAGCACAGGCAATGTATGTAATCGATTTTTCTTCTCTATGATTTAGTTAGATAGGTACTGATCTTTTGAGAGCTAATCCTAATTTCAACTTCTATTAGCAGACAGCGATAAGACATGTGTTCTATTGAATTTAAAGCCGCTCACAAACTCAATTTTTGTAACCTAACCTCAAAACACTTTATATTCGCCTAAAAAACGAAATCGACGGAGCTCCGCTACGCGGGGCTCCTATTTCTGTCTGCAGGGTTTAAAGGAAGGAACCTAACTAACCTAACGTCGGGGTGCCCCAAGTCCTAGTAGTATCCTATACCACTTACCATGGTCGTTCATTATACACATTATGCGCATCAGGCATGATGCGCTTTGGGCATTTTATACAATACCTAGGCAATGTATGAAATGAATCGTATTATATACATTGCCTGAACGTTTTAGGCAATATACATATTAAGCCTAGGCATTCTATACAATGCCGGATTATACACATTGCCTATAACGTATATAATAATAAGAAATTTATCCAAAACAAACAAAAGCGACTTATTTCAAGGGTCGTAATTTTGATGGAATAAACTGACTTATTTAACATTACAATAGCAAGGATGATATGGCAAGAAAGGAGGTGTCTGATGAGATAATGACTAATAGAGAAGTGTGAAAGACGACATACTGCGCCGACCCCAAGTGAATTCATCATCATCATCATCAGCATATAATGTTCCCACTGCTGGGACACGGCCTACTCTCAATGAGAGGGAATGGGCTACAATCCAACACGCGGGCCCAGTGCGGATTGGTAGATGTCACATGTCTTCGAATTTTTGGTTCTGAGACATGCCGGTTTCCTCACGATGTTTTCCTTCACCGTTTTTTGAGAGCAGGGGTGATGAAATAAATTACACAAAGTAATACGCCTGTCTGGGTTCGAACCCCCGAAAGATTAAACAGAGGTGTCCCATAAAGTACACCCATATTTCGCCAGTTATGTTAAAGTTCCGTTTAATAGGGGGTGAGCCTATCTCCATCAACCAGGCACAGATCTAGACTCTGTGGCTGCTACTGAGAAATTCCTGATCGAAAAACCCACATTTCTACTTTGCCCGACCCGGTAATCGAACCCCCCAGCTAGCAAAAAATAATCTTACAAATATCCCAAGACCATATTTTTTTCAGTCTTAGATCAGACTTATAGACACTTATAAGTATGGATTTGGGCGCACTTTATAAGTGTATTCACCCTTGCAATTGCTTTGTAATGGTCTCGCGAAGTGTATTTCCAAACTTACAAGACTCTTGCTGATGCTTTTATAATGACAAACAAACTTACAAGTGACTTACAATGGCGCGCTGTAAGGGTAAAAAACCTTAAAGTCCTCTTACAAATAAAATAAAATGCTATTTGAAGTGTAATATCGCTTGTAGTCCTCTTTGTGATTTCCTATTATGAGTGTTATCACAAACCGCCTTAAGGTTGCGAAGTAATAAAAACATAAGTATTTTATATTTTGTTACACATTTCTACAAAACGCTAATGTGTATATTTTCTAATTTCTTACTCATGTATTTTTCACACACCATATGCGATTATTAGGTTGCGAAGTACTATTTCTCGATTATTTTGAAATTTTAATCACAATATTTTCACGGGCCTTTTCAAAAATGTGTCTTTTACTATATTTTTTTTTTTATTATTTGTAAAATAATATAAAAATGTCGCCATTACGACTAAACACGACTCAAAAGTGCTTTATTAGAGTAATATAAGACCAGTACTCTTGTGTAAGGTTTATATCGCACTCGAAAAAGTCAAATTAAACCTAAAACCACTGTTTACACGGCCATGTTGCCCATAATTTTAGGGTTCCTTAATAAGGCAAAGCAAGCCATACGACGAAGTCGAAGGGTTTAACAGAAACCTAATGATAATATGTACTAAATATTAAAATGGTCTATTTCCTGATTTTATAACAATTTCTTGAGTCAACACAACAAAGAAAATAAATAACCCCTAATAGGATTCCCTATTAGGGGTGTTTAAGACACTTGTAGGACTTTTGAAGTGCTACTACTCTTTAATATGTCTTAGGTGAGATAAATCACACTTTTAAAATACTAGTTTCACAGAAGTCTAATGAAACACTTAGTATAGTCACTTCTAAGGTTGACTATACTTATAAAATGTATTTATAAGTATTAAGTAAGAATCAGACTTGTAAAAAGCGCTTATAATGCCACTACTCTTATGAATATTATATAATGTTTTCTTATATACGTCTATAAGAATATGTTACAAGTATGAATGCTCTTAAAATTTAAATAGACTTATAAAAGAGCACTATTAGAGTTCCCGCCTTAATCAGAACACATATAAATCTTATATGAAACCATAGCTCTTTTATGCGTTTGTTTGTAAGGGTATCAAGAGTTTCTGACTTAATCAGAACACGTATAAACCTTCTATGAAACCATCGCTCTTAAAGCTTTTGTTTGTAAGGGTATTTTGCTAGTTGACCTCTTCTACAAAACTCAAAACCAATGACAAAACTTAACCACGAAACCAAAATAGAACAATTTCCCAATAATAAACCAAAAATACCAGATAAATACAATCCAAACTTGAACCCCCAAAGGGAATTTTGAAAGCAAAAGCAAAAAACGAGACTCGTAAAACTTATTTTTCGTTATCACCAAAAAGTTTGGGGGTGACGCATCACTCCCAAATGTATAATTGATCTTGAGAAGTCGCCTTTTATCACTTTCCATGGGGAGAGTCCTCGATAAGGCAGCGAGTTTGTAACAGGGACGAAATTCACTTGTTTTGGGGAGAGTAAAAATTGACTTGAGTTGTGTGCTATGTTGTCGAGCGTCGTTGGTTAGATTCCCAATTTGGGCCAAATGTTATTTGTCATTTTAGGTTTATGTTTTAGTATGAGGTTATTGTTTTTTTCCTTTTTGCATGAATGTAATTAAATTAAATTAGTGTAATGAAAATGAATGTCACAAAATGAAAAGAATGTAATGTTATTAAATTGATGTAATGTATTTTTAAATGGATGCTATGTAATGTTATTAAATTGATGTAATGTATTTTTTAAATGGATGTTATGTAATGTTATTAAATTGATGTAATGGTATGAATGAAAATTATGGAATGAATGCAATGTTATTAATAATGTAATGACAATAATGTAATATAAGTAATGTAATGTTGATATTGTAAGGTTGATAATTCATGTAATGAAAAATGTAATGCTGATATGATTTGTTACAATTATGATTAATCAAGTTTATATGTTCTGTGTATTTATGGTAGAATTAAAGGCTTTTTTATTTTATTTATATTTATTTGTTATATTTTAGTATGCATGGAAACTGGATGTATGACAATAGGCTTAACTCTACAGTGTGTAACATAATAAGCACAAGACCTCCGCTATATTTTCTGATTAATTTCGTTGCGGGATCTAAGACAGTTAATTGTTTGTCAGGGACTTCGACGAGCTTCATTGTCTCGGCGCTTTTCTAATGCTTGCCACTGTTCTGGCTTTCGGGAGTTACAGTGGTTTAGGAATAGTGTGGCAGGCTTGTCCAAAGCGCAAGACCGTGTATCTTAGACATGTATATGTATGTACATGTCTAAGATACACGAGAGTACTATAACATGAAACCAAACAACTTTTGCTCTATGACTTTTGCAAATTCAGAACTCAAATTCATAACTAACTTACGCGTCAGTTCCTATAGTAAGTCTATTTTTTTGTGAATTTTAAGTAGGTATTCGTAGAACAAATCAAAGTTCAGTTTCATGGTCCGAGAAACACGGGAAGTGTTGCGTTTATTATTATTTTACACCTTGTATAAATAAGTAAAACATAATACGTGATGAAATGTTGGTAATAGTACCTAACAGACGACTAATAATACGTTTCCGTCTGCAGATGTCCTCCCGATCGAATTTCGATCACGTGGCGGCGGTCAACTTCAATGGATACCTACTTGCAAATTATAAAGTACCTACATAATGCAGAAGATAAATGTCCACAATTTCCTAGCATCATCTGCCTAACCTTTTCCCAAGTTTTATTGGGGTTGGCTTCCAGTCTAACCGGATGCAGCTGAATACTAGTGTTTTATATGGAGCGACTGCCTATCTGACCTCCACAACCTAGTTAGTACTGGGTAATACGGTACTCCTGGTAAGACTGGTTGTCAGACTTTTTGGGCCACTGACTACCTGTAACGACTGTCAAAGATTACAAATGACAGCCGGGACCAACTGCTTAACGTGCTTTCCGAGGCCTGGAGGAAGCTCGGTATGTAATAGGAGGTCACCCA
The DNA here is from genome assembly GCA_905147715.2 of Xestia xanthographa. Classification (NCBI taxonomy): domain Eukaryota; kingdom Metazoa; phylum Arthropoda; class Insecta; order Lepidoptera; family Noctuidae; genus Xestia; species Xestia xanthographa. Next base: position 9,913,852 of record LR990668.1, on the reverse strand, counting down.
TCCACAGACCAACCTAGGCAAGCACGGCTTAACCTAAAGATCGACCCAGAGCGGCTGTTATTATTTAGTCACGAGCTCTTCCAATCTAATCTCCACAATTTCCTAACAGACAACTTTAATTCCGACATTTGTTGGTTTCCTTTGAGTCGCTTAATATTCCCTCTCTCTTTCTTTTCTAATCCTTATTCCATTTCATTAGGGGTCGCCCCTTCTGTGGGTCTTCAGGTCAATCTGTCCTGGGTCATCGACGACTTAATTGCATGCAACCGTCTTTTCCTTAGATGAATTCGTTTGACCTGGATACCACCCTTTGTGAAGAATGTTATACGTTCTTGAAGAAATGATATTATTCATTCATATAGAGCAGTCGACCAGGGACACAGGTCTGCTAATAAAATCATATCGTATCAATGACCGACCATTGACGACGTAATTGTTCATTTTGTCTGTTTTATCCTTATCACATGACACAGCTTGGTAAAACTATAGTCTTCGCAGATAAGTAAGAATTAAAGGTCATTGCTCTTTCCTTAATATCTCTGCGTAGGTACCTCGACAATACCACAGTAGTATTATGATACAGTATTCCGACTTCATAGAAACGGACGAAACGCGAGCTATACCTACGCGCCTCGATCTAAGGGTGCACTTGGGACGCAGACAGTCACGGCTGTACCGCAGTGTCGAACGGACGGTGTGTTGTTTTTTTAACAAAAACCGCGCGATTTTTTCTCTAAAAATCAGTTAATATGACGAGTAGGAAATATTGTGCTGTTTTTGGTTGTATGAATTCGTCAATAACGCATCCAGACATAAGTTTTTTTAAATTACCTGGAAACTCTGAAAGGTAAGACTATAAAATAATTTTACTTACTAGTAGGTAGGTACATAATGTGTGTCTTTTTAATGGATAAGTATTTCCTTTTATCTCACGAAAAAAAAGATGTTTGGATTAATAAATAAAGCGAATAGAGTAACGGAAAGTTATTGAGACGAGTGAAATAGGTAGTTATATGCGGTTCTGAATGAATCATGATACGGTAGGTACCTACCTACTTACGCTTGTGTTAAAACTTCGGTGCCTATACTTTAAAATTTAACAATAAAGCATTTCGTACGACTCAGTCGAGGCGCAAATATTTTTCGGTCGCAAATTTATAAGCCCGATTTGTTTTTCGAACAAAAACATGTTTTTTTAATTAAATCTACCAATAAAAAAACAACACGCATTTTTATTGAACACTTCCTATTCAATATACAAAGTATTTAATTTATTTATATAAAAAGGATATTTACAATCACAAAACTAAATAGAAACAGAAAGTAGGCAAATGTAATTACAATGCTGGAGACGGGCAGCCCTAACGCATGTTTACGTACCGCGCGGCTGTAGGCATTTATTTCTATCATGCGGCCGAGTTACACTACTGTATCATAATATTACCGTGACAATACATTATGAATCGTTTTTTATTACTAGAAAAAGTCAAGGATCACGATAAAGGTTGCTAGGGACAAGTTTATGGTTTATGTCATTGTTTCTGTTTTCGGAATTATGTATTTGAACAAATGTATGCAGGTTAATGACCTTTAATTCCTACTTACCGTGCGGAGACTTTAAAAGTTATACATAGCTTAATTTTATTGTTAAGTTAAATGTGACAAAGTTGCAAACGTAATCAACGTCCTCGAAAGGTGATTGGACTCATAAAAAACTTGGTTACAGATCCGAATCGAATCTAACGTAATTGTGCGCTGAAACTATGAAACATCGCGATACCTATAAATCAATTTCCCCAACTTACCCCAGAAAAGTCGGCCAAGACACTTCTATGACATATGCTACAACAATTACAAAAGAAAACCAACCTTAGCTTTAAAAGAACAGAGTAAGAAATGCCATGGCAGTGGATACCAACTTTTTTTAAAAAAAAAGGTCTCAGTAATGGCCACAGCTCTTCTGATAAGGTATAAAATAGTGCCTGAGGTTGTAATTTAAGTGATTTTGACAGAATATATTGCCCTAAGGGACGATTTGCTAATACTATTTTATCTGAAATGCTTTATGCGGTAGTGTGATGTTCGTTTTTATGCCTCTCTGCTGAGATTTCGATGTGAGTACAGATAAATGTAAGCCGGATGGAAAAATACGACGCAACGCAAGAGTTATATGTTTTCATAGAAGTTTCCAAGTGTATTTCGTATGAGGAAAATGTTATATTGTTGTTGGTTGTGTTTTGGATAGAAATATTGTGAATAAAGGCAAAACTACCTGCAGAATGTGCTTTATTTTATACTAGCTGTTGTTCGTCGCCTTCGTCTGCGTGAAATTGTTTTAAAATATTACTTCTCCATTTGAACCGGATTTTAGTTAACAATTAAAAGGTCTTTTTTTGCAGGGAACCATAATCTAGTTACTCTTTATAACATCAGCTATCTGCCAGTAATAGTCCCGTCAATCGGTCTAGCCCTTTTGGAGATTAGATGGAACTAACGGACAGACATGCAAATACACTGGCCTTCAAAACTAACACTTTTAAAATTTCATTTTTTTTCTAAACTCTACGGAAGTTAGAGATTTAAAATAAAAAACGTTTTATCAGCTTTAGTAGTTTTTATGTACAAAATTAAACTCTTTTTTCGAGTCCTTTTTGTTTTTAAAGTATATCTTGTGTACTTAAAAAGTTATTGCAATTTTAAAAGTGTGATACTTATTTTTGCAGGCCAGTGTATTAAAAAAAAAATATTTTTAATAATGCATTCACTAAAAGGCTGTTATTTTGGAATTACAAATGGCAATTTTATTTATTTGTATTGATTTATAGGCAAATGCATCGCGACCACAATTAATGAGGCGATATATACAGAGCTATACAAGGTATAAACGAACGCCAGTCTGTTACATCAAACGAATAGTCTAAGATCCCTTGAAGAACGACTTTCACCGAGCTGGTTAATGGATGAAAAGTATTTTATATCAAATTAAATATGTCAAAATATATATCGCAAATGGGTTGTCTGAAAAAATTCAGTCCAGAATATGATTAATTAGCAATTAATTTTATTATATTTTTTTTACATTTCTCTGGTTTGCTTACTATACAAATTCCATACTGTAAAGTATGAAGTGAGTAAGTAAGTGGCTGTAGAATATGCAAAAGTTATGAAGCCTATAGAATGTGCAAACGTTAGGTTAACCTAACGCGTTTGCATATTTTACAGGTTTCATACTTTTGATTGGTATGGAATTTGTCTATTAGCCAAACCAGTAAAATTTTGAAATAAAAAAAAAACTATTATGGACCGAAATTTTTTAGACAACCCATTTGTAATATATTTTTTGACATATTTAATTTGATATAAAATACTTTTCATCCATTAACCAGCTCGGTGAAGGTCGTTCCTAAAGGGATCCTATACTCTACGCAAAAAATATTGCTGGTTTATTTTTTTCTTTTGGAGACGTATTACATTTTACGGAAGTACTCAATGTCATCATCTGCCTAGCCTTTTCCCAACTATATTGGGGTCGGCTTCCAGTTTTACCGGATGCAGCTGAATACCAGTATTTTACATGGAGCGACTGCCTATCTGACCTCCACAACCTAGTTAGTACCGGGTAATACGATACTCTTTGGTAAGACTGGTTGTCAGACTTTTTGGGCCTCTGACTACCTAACGACTGTCAAAAAAAAGATCTACAAATGACAGCCGGGACCAACTGCTTAACGTGCTTTCCGAGGCACGGAGGAAACTCGGTATGTAATGGGTGGTCACCCATCCACAGACCAACCTAGGCAAGCACGGCTTAACCTAACGATCGACCCGAGCGGCTGTTATTATTTAGCCACGAGCTCCTCCGGAAGTACTCAATGTAACGCTCTCAAAACATTGTACTGATGGATGCATTTAATAGTAAGGGGGTCGTCTAGGGGTAATTAAAATGTTTCCAACATAGTTAAATTCCTGCTCAAATCTATTCACTGACCACCTGAAGATAGCTACCTAGAACAAGATAACATACAAATATTTTGCCAACCATGGTACTTCGCCTATCTGTTTCAAATACTATCCTCAATGCTGTTACGGTTGATGCGCATACAGTTCTCACATCAATGGTTTCTATTCAGATAGGAACCAAAGGACTTCGAGGTTAGTGTGCCGTTGGAATATGTACTGTGGTTCAAAATGGCGTGTTGACTTAGAAAAGGCCTATGCAAGCTGGTTTCCAATATTATTTTGAACTAATATTTTGTTTCATCAGTAATTAATGGAAGGTCCTTTATAGGTACACGGTGTTCTAAAAAAAAGTTATATATCACTATGTATTGACAAGGTGGATCACAGAATATTGGTTAACAAATTACAAGCAATCGGAATTGCAGGAAACTTATTGCAGTGGTGGGAGTCTTACCTTGTTAAACGCACATCTAAAGTTGTTGTCAACGGTTATTCATCGGACCTGTTTCTGACACCCTCGGGCGTACCCCAAGGCTCCCATCTAGGCCCGTTGTTTTTCAATATATTCATAAACGACGTGACGTCTTGTTTTGTACACTCAAATATATATTTATACGCAGATGATCTGAAAATTATAAAACGAATGGAGTGCAATCAGGATCCATTTAAACTCCAAGAAGACTTAGACCGTTTTTCCCAGTGGTGTTTGGCCAAATACATAAACGTCGTCTGGAATCAGTGCAGAAAAGATTTCTTTGGCATTTGTCATATCACTGTAATATGGTCAGAAATTTAACTAGCTACAGCTCAAGCTTGAAACATTTCAAACTTATGAGTCTGGAAAATCGCCGTTTGATCCTAGATCAGCTGTTCCTGTACAAAATAATAAACACTCACTTTGATTGTCCGCGGTTACTAACTCAAATAAACTTAAATGTGCCTTATAAACTTGCTCGTAAGTCTAGATATCAGCTGCTTCGCGCTAAGGGCTTTAAAACCAATCTGGGTCATTTTTCAACCATTAACAGAATGCAAGTTCAATTTAGTCGCCTGTCACGCTCGCCTAATGTAGATATTGATATGTCCTACTCATTACATAAAGTCAAGTCTGTCTTGCGTACAGCATTGTCCTGAAAGATTGTAAAAATTGTATTTTTACATTACTTTATGATTAAGAAAGTGTTTATATATTTTTTTCTTTTTTCTTATTGGCACAACGTCGAACATAAATTAATTATGTAAGTTTTTTTTTATATTGTATAACAGATTTAGGTTACAATTGGCTGTATTTGTATACCAATAATTGGTGTATTGGTGGCAGTTAATAAATACAGAAACAGGCAGATAAGGCAGCACAAAGCGGATTTTACTTATTTAGATAGATCTGAATGGGTAAGACCTGTTTTGTAACTGTATTTTCTTCTCCAATGTTTAATGCATGCCGTGGCAGCCTTTAATTAAGGCTACACTATAAAATGTTAAATTCAACAAGAGTTCTTAAACATGTATTTTGGTGTATGCTTTGTTGGTTGTCCTTAAATAAATAAATAAATAAATAAATGTATTGTCTTGCAAGGCGTACATAGATATCTTGCATTTTGATACAAGTAGAGAAAGTTTGTTATTGCATTTGAGACAGAATTAACACACGAGCCGTAGGCGAGGGAGTTATTGAGCCGAAAACAGTGGTTTGATATAATAAGGGCAGCATTGAAATGACCGCGTAACATTTATTCCGATTGTTTATTTTATCTGCCTGCCTCGGTGGTCTAGTGGTCACACTCGCGACTGCTGAGCATAAGGTAATAGGTTCGATGCCCGGGTCGGGCAAAGTGCTATAGAGTTTTCCATCAGGAATTTCTCAGTAGCAGCCACAGTCTGGATTTGTGCCCAGTTGATGGCAATAGGCTCGCCTCCATTACATGGGGCTTATATAATCATAACTAGCAAAATGTGGATATACTATACACCTCTGCCTAACCCTCCGGGAATAACAGGCGTGATGTTATGTTATGATATGAAACTCGTCAACTGCTAATAAAAATTACAATAAACAGCAGGCTTAGGCAAGTTACATACGTTTCATATCGATTCTCTTTCTACAATCTTAGACGCCTCGGCGTAAGCGATTGTAGAAAGCGCTAAATTGGTAGCCAAGTTGACACGACTGAGTCGATCGCTCGTTCTGACAGACGCTCAACATAGACTAAAGTCTATGGCACGGTGAGCGTTCCTACCAAAGAGTATAGCGATCAACATTGTAGAAACGATAACATTCTATTCTATCATTTTGAACGATGTAAACTTGTCTACGAATTTTCTATTCGTTTGTGTTGATCACGTGATTTAACGTTGAGATGATGTCATTCCCATACATTTGATTAGTTTTCTACTAGCGTTAACGATTGTAGATTGTCAACTTGGCTAAGCCTGCTGGTCCCTACAAGAAAATCATCCGGCAAAAAATCACTCACACCAAAACGTAAGGTACCAGGCCACCTGTAGCTCGTGCTTAACCGGCTAACACCAAAATACGACCACGATTTACCCGGATTACGCCGGACAACGCCCAGTTACGGTACTTCGAGCCGTTCATCCGGTTAGGACCGACTTTTGGTCAGATTTACATCGTAAAGAAACTTTGTTTAATTTTTGAAGAGTTCTGGATGTTCTGATAGATTAAATCTAGTCTTAAGTGTTGTTTTGTCGAATTTGTGGGGATTAAGTTGTCAAGTCTTTGTCAAAATGGTAATTTGGACGGAGATTGGCACAAGGTTAAGTGGAGATGACCGGCTTAATTGGCTATAGTGATGACTCGATAGGATTAAGAAGTGTTAATTAGAAATCAGTGACCTTGAGTTGTTGACGAAGTCAACGTCTCTCTGCCTAGCCTTTTCGTTAACGTAAACAACATAAAATAAACAAAACATCACGCCTGTAATCCCCAAAGGGTTAGGCAGAGGTGTATACCCACATTTTCCTCATGTATATGGGGCGAGCCTATTACCATTAACCGTGTATAAATCCGGACTCCGTGACTGCTAAAATAGCACTTTGCGAACCAACCCTGGAATCGAACCTCGGAATGCAATGAAATTTAATTAATGTGTGCAAAATTTAATTAATGTTTGCATGCCTAAAGGTAGATTGTACAAGGCTCACCCATTTTTACTGTAACAACTTATTTTATGTACCTGCAATCTATGCAAATAAATTTGACTTTGACTTTAATGCCTAACGCATAGTTACAGCATCGTCCAGGAAGACGGTTTGGTTATCCACATAACCCAACCGTCTACCGTCAACCGTCGTCAAGCCCCATGGCTTGCACTCACTAAAAAACACCGCCTTTGTGAATGGGCCGCGAGAACTGCTACGCAAGACGTTCGCTACTCATCCAGCGCAGCACGCTTCCGGGCACCAAACTCCTTTGACAATGTCCGGGCTCACCTGTAACATCGCCACAACTCATGAGGGCCGTGCATTGCGTCGACGATTGACTGCGCGATCTATCGCCTGCTGGCACCTCCTAGGGCGGCATCTGATCAATATGGCACCACCTCCTCCGCCACTCTGTCCTCCTGAAATGCATCAGCGAGAGAGTCCTCCTCCCTGACGCGCTCAGCCGCCTTCTTCTGCGAGATGACGTCCTCACAGGAGGATGCTACCGCCTCCCATGAACCCCTGCTGTCGAGCATGACCTTGGCCACGGTTGGCAAGGAGAGGTCTGCCCCAATTACAGCTGTGAGAATACGGCGCTACACCACCTAAGCTGGACAATGCTCGAGGGTGTGAAGGGCCGTATCTTCGCTGCAGCCGCACTGGACACAAAGTAGCTAGATGGGAGTCACCTCCCGTCTAGCTACTTTGAGCAGGTATTTGCCAAAGCAGCCATGCCCTGACAACACCTGCACCAGACGCTTCCCGTTAGTGAAAGAATTTGTAGCATCAGATCAATAGTTCCGAAGATTATCCCCTGCCAGTTTACCTCTTTAAAATATTAGTATAATAATAATCCATTTATTTCAGGTAACAAAGACCCCAATTCTGTATGGTGTCGGACGTAAAGAATAGCACCATCCCATATCTTCCCGTGGGTGTCGTTAGAGGCAACTAAGGGACTTACCAGAGAATGGGCAGCAGCGCTCTCTGTGCTTTTGTAACAACAGTACTGCGATCGCCAACCCGCCTCCCTAGCGTGGCGATTATGGCAAAAAAACCCCTTTGGGGGAGGTCTATTTCCAGCAGTGGACGTCTTTCGGCTGAAATGATGATGATGATGAACAAAGACCCATAACTCAACCTAAAAATACATACAAATAACAATTTTTGTTAGTTTAAGCAACTTAAAAAGATAGACAAACAGTATAGATAAACTACTTTCTATTAGCACCACAAACCTTGGACTGAATTCCCGACCTGTACCAGCACCCACAATAAAATACACTACATATTCTTTAATTCCACAAACGATATATTTTTCTACAGTAAACCAGAAAATACTCTCTCATTTTCTCTCGTAAACAGGATCCAAGAAAATAAACCGATGTCTAACAAAGGGACATCTCTAAAAAAACAATTCGATCTAAAAACGAATAGGGAAACTCCGTATAATGTGAAGAAAAAACCGAATAATCGATTACCATAATCAATTAGGGATCCTTGTGGAATCGTATCAATAACATTCGTTGAAAAGGTTCCAGTACTTAATCTTGTAAATCAACAATCGTCGATTGGTTTCTGATAAACTGGAGGATGCGAAAAATAAATGTGTTACATGTAAATCATTTTATTCAAGAATAAAAATCTTATTCATAATAGCTGATAGTCGTCAAGCAATTTATTTTGAATATCAGTGCTATTTGTTATTAAACTTGTAGACGTTCTCGTGGGAGTACGGGATTAAAATATAGCCTATAGCACTCACGAATAATGTAGCTTTCTACCAGTGAAACAATTTTTTAAATTGGTTCATTACTTCCGGAGATTACGCCCTACATACAAACTTACATACATACAAACAAATGTTACCTCTTTATAATATTAGTATAGATTGTCACTTACGGGATATCTTCCGTGATTGTTCATTGTTTTGAGCCCGCGATATTTCGACGCTGTTGCAAGAGCCATGATCGCAGGTTGACTGGAGAATGCGGGTGGATAGAAAATAAATTGTTAAGAGCAGACAAATCCGCTACCCTCTTTCTTTTCAATCACGGAAGATATCCCGTAAGTGACAATTATAAGTTTAGTTTTAAACCGTGAAAGCTTAAAACAGTATTTGTTATTATTTTTGTAACATAACAACCACTTTCTGGAGCTCAGATAAAGCTAGCAGGCATAGCGGCAGACCTCGTTGAAGATGGCGGGATGAGGTGGACAAGACCAGCGACCAGTGGCCCATAATAGCCCTGGATCGAAACAACTGGAAGTCATAGGGAGAAACCTTTGCCCAGCAGTGGGATGTCTGCAGGTAAACAGTATCAGTAACAGTCATACGGGTACTGCAGTAAGCTAGTTGAGCGTATCGGACTAAAAGTACCTCACAATTTTCCTAGATATCCTATAACCTACCTGTTCAATACTCAAGGATCTAACTCAAATATTGGTGTAAACTCGCCACTCAATAGACTCTGTAGAGAGATGAATTCTTTTATTAAATCCTCCCCTGATGTCGACATTTACCATAATTCCATAAAAATCTTTAAATCTCAATTACTGGATTCCAAAAAATCGCAACACAATGTTTTGTTATGTTAGTATTAATTAATTGTTGATCTTTTTCTTTGTATTATATACTAAATAATCTCTTAAATGTACTGTTAAATGTGTAATCTACTATTGTATTTCATGTCTATAGCCACTCATTTTAATCTTTAATTTTATATTCTCTTAGGCTAACACTTATTTTTGTGAATGCTGGTTAACCTGTAATTGGCGACTGCGTAAGTCCAAGACTGTAAAACCTATATACCTAAATGCTGTACACAGAAGCTGTTGGTGAACCTTTATTAATAAATAAATAAATAAATTCATAAGAGTAGTCATGATTGGTTTTCTATAATTACTTCAAGGGAACCAGGAACACACTTTTGTGACGACTTGCCAATAAGAGAGAGAAAATAAAGGGGTTTTAATAACTGACACAAAGGGACCTTAAAACGGTTTATTCCCATCTCGGCACCTTCCCATCTCGGCACCCATGAATTTATTTATCTTGTCTACGAAAAATTCCCATTTCGGCACCCTCTCATGAATTATTTTAAGGTACACAAAAAGAAACGGAAACACAGTATCAGTATAGTAAGTAAATCAAATTTATTATTTATTAAATCATTTTTGTTTCTTTTTAAATTACCATTTTCACAGACAAGCCCTTGAATCACTTTTTAGAGGCTCCATTATCTCTGCCTTGGTAGTAACATAACAAATTTTAAAATATATGAAAAATTCACGGTTCGTAGGAATAATTGTTTTAAAATCTTTCCAGCAATTATGTAAAAACATATTACAAACATCAACAGTTATTATGTACAATTAACGTTTAATCAGTATAACCGTGACGTAGGCAAAAGGGCGTCCATACTTTGAGGACTTTCATACTGGTACTAAATGATACGAGTAGGCTTGATTACGCGTTCACTGTACAGTCATAGGAATTAGCTGATCCCCCTTTGCAATTCTTTAAATTTTATTTACTTCGCTCAAATATAAAATAATTGCAAAGGGGGTCAGCTAATTGCTATAAAACTTATTTTATAGGTACTTTTTTTACATTTTTAGTTTTGAGTCAATTTGATTTACTCACTATACTGATACAGTGTATCCATTTTTTGATGACTGTACTTAGCAACGACTAATGACGGAGTGCCGAGATGGGAATTTTTCGTAAAGATGATAAATTAATTCATGGGTGCCGAGATGGGAAGGTGCCGAGATGGGACTAAACCCTTAAAACATAACATAACATCACGCCTGTAATCCCCGAAGAATTAGGCAGGGGTGTAGGTATCTAATAGTACACCCACATTTCGTCAGTTATGTTTATTACCCATGTAGTAGGGAGCGAGCCTATTACCACCAACCTGGCGCAAATCCAGACTCTGTCGCAGCTACTGAGAAATTCCAGATGGAAAAACCCAATAATACGTTGCCCGGCCTGGGAATCGAATCCAGGACGTCATGCTCAGCATTCACGCTTGCGATTATAAGTGACTAAGTGTAGTGAACCCTCTTAAAAGTGGGCAACGATGGGATGCGTAGCTCTATTTCCGACACCACAGCTCAACTTAGCAATACACCCCCAAAAGCAAACGTAACTCACCCCCTATTTACAAATTACAAACGTAAATTTGTTCTTAGTCAACAAATCGTAAATCCATCTCCTAAACAGACTGGATAGTGAAACGATAATGAGCCCTATTGGTGCAAAATCACGGGCGAACGGCGCTCGTGACAAATTCACTGTTAGAGACCACGCCGACTCGACTGATTTACGTTTGGTGGCATATTTAGCTTATGCGGCGGGAGAGTTAAGGTGGGTATGGGTGAAGAAGTGAAAATTTTAATTTAAGCTTTTTAATTGTCAAGAAAATCATCATCAGCCAATTAATGTAACCACTGTTGGGACACACGCCTCCTCTCTATGAGAGGGAATGGGCTATAATCCACCACGCGGGCCCAGTGAAGATTGGTTGATGTCACGTGTCTTCGAATTTGTCTGTAGCACTTCAATACCCGCAATTACAGACACAATTAAAATAACAATGCACTGTGCCTCTGGAGGCACGGCCGGGAGCATACGGGTTAAATGTGGATAGCAAGACGTCCAGTCTGAAACTCGTTGACTGCATCAGTGCAATTATCTGTACAGAGACTGCAGTTCACCATTTTCGTTTTGAATTACCTAACCATACATAAATGCTACGAAAGCATCAAAATTATGATAAATATTAATCCAAAATCCACACAAACTTCGGACAGTTCTTTGCCGTGTGGTATCCGTCAGAGTAGAATAGAACCTACCCATTACACTCACGGGTGTCGTATAAGGCGACTAATGTCTGAGGCAGAACACCTTGCGCCTCCGTAGACCAGAGAATGGGCAGCAGCGTTTTCTGTTAGTCTTTCATCACTGCGATCTCCAATCCGCCTGCCAAGCGTGGAGATTACGGCAAACTCCTCACATCATGGGAGAGGCTTATGTCCAGTAGTGGACGTTATGGGCTGTTGTTGTTGTTGTTGTTGTCGGACAGTTCTGACGTGGCTCCCCAATCCAAACATTTAGATTGAGGTGCCACCTTTATGTTCATATTATAACTTTTGAAGTATCTTATGTACTACAAAATTGAGAATCGATCCTACAATTTTTTTAAACTTACTACTAAATAGGTATATCAATTTCATTTAGCTACAAAAATTGGCTCCTCAATCCTTATGGACATAAATATAAGTCATTTGTACGCTTAGAAAATAAAATAAAGCAGTAAAAAATTAAGTTTTCAAGTTTATTATTATCGTTTTTTTTAAGCCATACTTTTCTTTGTTAATTTAAAGCGTAATTGCCAGATAATTTTACCAAAGAATTATGTTTTCATTCATCAGATCCACACTAATTGACATTAAAATATTAAATTCAGTATAGTTATTTATCAGAAAAAAGTGCACCGCAATATTTTATCTCTGCCGTTTCTGATTCAATCGCGAATATTTATTATGAAAGTGCAGCAACATTTTCACAACAGTTTTTCTGATTACAATCAATCTTAAAACCAATCTGACTGCCATATAAAGTGCGTAACAAATAAATATTTTATTCATGTATCATTAAAATATGACGTGAATGTCAAAGAAGTGATTGAGTATCGTAAGGAGCGATGAGCTTTACCAATTTTAAAGGTTCATACCATAATCAGACTCTCAAGACATTACTCAATAATTGCTTTGTTTTTGTCAATAATTTTAGGGTTCTATACTGATTGGGTAAATAAGTCAGTGAGTATTTGAGTGGCCTCAAAATGCAGTCCGTAATAAGAATTACTATTTGGATGTTTTTAAACCGATATGGTGCCGATTCCCTTGTTCACAAACTAAACTACATTTAAGTTGAATGCATCTTTTTCTTTCTATTTCATTATGAAAAGGACAGAAGATAAATATTAGTTTGATCCTATCAAATTAGTCAGCACCTGACGTAATTTGATGTATTGTAATTTTAGTAGTCAACTTTTTAATCGCGTCTAAACTTGTATGGCGCTGATTAATTTGACAGAACATAACTAAAATTTAGCTTCTGTCCTTTTCTTAATGAAATAGAAAGAAAAAGATGCACTGAACTTAAATTTAGTTTAGTTTGTGAACAAGGGAATCGGCACCATTGTTTAGTTTACATCACGTTAAAGTGCTTAAGAATTTATAAAAGTGAATGGCGTGGCGTGGCATATACCAAATATGTCTTGCCCTTCATCGTTTTGCGTGGCATTCGACAAAGCGCTAAGATAGACAAAGCTCCGAATATGTTGTGATTTTATTCTTAAACTCCCAGGAAATTTTCGTACGGAAACGGAAAAATTGAAATATGTTTTGCTTCGGTTATTTTTTCAATAAATTCCAAAGACGTATGTTGTTAGCTTTATTGAGAATTTCCTTTATTCTTTGTGTTTGAACGTTATTCTTGGTTTCGTGTTTTTATAGTTCTTCTTATGTTATTGGTCTGAGTACAGATATTTTTGTACCGTTTTTGTAAAGGTTTGTTGTTGGTGACAGATTTATCGTACTCACAAAACATCACGCCTTCAATCCTCGAAGGGTTAGGCAGAGGAGTACCTAGTGGTACAATAAAGGGCGAGCCTATTGCCATCAACCGGGCACAAATCCAGAATTCGCTGTTACTATTTAGAGAAAAAATATTTCTTCTTAAACCCTTCCTTTATAGAAGATTTCTAGGATATCAATATAAAATCGCATTACTTTCCACCAACCCTGATAACTCACCCCAAGTCACCCCCGTTCCATGCAGTTTACCCCACAAACAGAAACCGATTGAATGATAATATTTTTAATACCAACTGCATCGTTAAAAATGCAATTTTCACGCGCTGAATTCATAGCGGAGTGATAAATTATTACCGACGGGTAAAATATTATTTTTTACTATACTTTGGGAAGGCTTAAATAAGATAATATTTTCAGGCCAATATTGGAGGTTTCACGGCATATTTTTGAAGCGAAATTGAGATTGTATTTCGTGGTCTTACCTAGAGTTATCGTGTTATTTAGTGTTCTGTGTGTTAGAGTGTATAGAGCGTTTTGTGGTGTTGTGTTTTCGTCATGCCTGGGTAAGTAATAAACATTTTTAAATGAAGAAAGTCTTAATTGTTTGATTACAATTTATCTGGTAGCGAGCTAACTAATGTAATTTCGGAGATATCGTCGTTTTTAATCAGGAGCGCTGAATCGGTCCGGCCCCACAGACAGGCTCAACAGAGGAGTGCAATTTATTGCGAATTTTGACAGCCCACAGACAAAGGGTTAAACAGATACTGAATTGTAGAGGTCATAATATATGTCAGTCGCACCATATTAAATACTAAACTTGTATTGAGCTGCATGAGCTACCACTACTATTAATAAAAGCCTAGCCCAACATAATTTGATAAAACATCATCCTCCTTCTAGACTCCGACGCAGGCGAGTAAAAAGTTGGGTAAAAGTTGATCGGCATCACTAGTTATATCTTATGGTTGATACCAAATATACATGAATTCTAAGTAGATGTTTTACTGATTTTAGACGACATGTTGCTCCGGACCACCACATCGCGTCGCCTAGTAAGATATACAATTTCATACAATCCTACGTCACTTTAACGCCCCACCTACAACAGGCCCTCGACTAAACCAAAGGACACTCGCTCGCCGTCACTTACCGGCGCATAATCTATCATATTATATCGGTCATTTTTTATTTGTAATCACCCAGTCAAAATTATAGTATTGATATCGAAAAGTAGTTTTATTAAGTCGAGACGTTGTGAATTAATTCGGCTTAGTCTAAGATCCCTTAACAGAACGACCTTCACCGAGCTGGTTTATGGATAAAAAGTATTTTATATCAAATTAAATATGTCAATAAATATATTGCAAATGGGTTGACTAGCCGTGTGGTATCCGGCAGAATAGAATCGAACCAACCCATTACACTCACGGGTGTCGTAAAGGCGACTAATGTCTGAGGCAGAACACCTTGCGCCTCCGTAGACCTGAGAATGGGCAGCAGCGTTTTCTGTTAGTCTTTCATCACTGCGATCTCCAATCCGCCTGCCAAGCGTGGAAATTATGGCAAATTCCTCCCATCATGGGAGAGGCTTGTGTCCATCAGTGGCCGTTATGGGCTGTTGTTGTTGTTGTTGGGTTGACTAAACAAATTCAGTCCAGAATATTATTAATTAGCATTTTTTTTAAAACATTTCTCTGGTTTGATTATTTTACAAATTCCATACCAATTGAAAGTATGGAGCCTATAGAATATACACACATCAAAAGTATCTAGGGATCAACATATATTTTTGCAATAACTTTTCTCCTGATTGATATTAATTAAAATTTTCTTTAAGGATTCATCAAATAAAGTGTTTTCGTTTGTCACAGTAACGATAAACCAAGTCACCTTTGCATTAATAAAGAAATTTGCCATTTTCCTAATAAAGGGATTTTTGACATTTGAACCACTAACATTAAAGTTCGAAAAAATGACTGAAAACACAGTTTTCTTTAAAATTTTATTGGGTAACTTAAACAATTAATAATCCGTGTTTCTACCGCGAACACTAACAACACAAGAACATCGGTTTGGCATACTCAAAATGAGTTCATCCAAATCACGCTGTGGAATGGCCGCCCATGTTCGTTGCAACAACAAAAAAAGGTCTTCTTGCGACTGGATACCCTCCATATTCGGCAGAGCTCTTCTCTGTAGCATATCCCATGCATGCTCAATCGGGTTCAAGTCTGGCGACTGAGCAGGCCAGGGCAGGACATTGATGTTAGCTGCGGCGAGAGTCTGTCTTACAACTCTTGCGGTGTGCGGTCGTGCATTATCATGCATTAACTGAAATAAGGGACCGATTTGCACTTGTAGAGGAACGATGACGTCTGATACAATCGTCTCAGCATAAATTTGAGCGTTGAGGTTGCCTCTGATCCAAATCAACTCAGTTCTTCCGCCGATCCAAATACCCGCCCATACCATGATGGTTCCACCACTATAAGGATGGACTTCCTGGCAGGATTTTAATCGCTGTTGGCGTCCAGGGGTTCTCCAGTGTCGTATACGTCTTGTATCCGGTCTCATACCAAAACGAGACTCATCAGAAAAGCACACGAAACGCCATTGTTCTTCTGCCCAATTTCTGTGTTCAAGAGCCCATTGATATCGAATCCTACGATTGTGCATTGCTATAGGTGGTACCCGTAGCGGTCTTCGGGAATGAAGGTTCACTTCATGCAAGCGGTTTCTGACTGTTTGGTCGCTAATTAAATTCCCTGAAGAGTGATGAAGCCTCACGGCTAACATCATGGCGGTTATTGTTGGAGCTCTTCGAGTTAAGATTTGAATGTATCGGTCTTGTCTCCGTGTGGTGCAGCGATACCGTCCTCCATGGCGCTCAGCCACGGTACCAGTGCTTCGGTAACGTGTCCAAAGTCGACTGATAACACTCTGACTTGTATTCAGAGCTAAAGCTACAGTACGTTGCCGGGAACCAGCTTCTATCATTCCCACGGCTCTGAGCATTTCTTCCCTGCTTAAATGACGTCGCCGCTGCATAATAACGTTGGTTTTAATCAGTAGTAGGGAAACAGTAGCACTAATAATGTCTTCAATGCGTTGTATGTTTTTATAGGGAAAATATTGACAGCTTATTTTCATCTTTTACTCGAATTTGATTGAGAGTTCCTGATTCAAATTATGAAATGCACCAAAAAGGATCCATATAAATTAATAAAATCATAAATTTATTACAAAGCCACATCTCAATCTCAAGAAATCCGCATACAAATGCTTGATCCCTAGACACTTTTGATGTGTGTATGCAAACATTAGGTTAACCGATTAACCTTACGTTTGCATTTTTTCTATAGGCAATAGAATATGCAAAAGTTATGAAGCCTATAGAATATGCAAACGTTAGGTTAACCTAACGATTGCATATTTTTAACCGACTTCCAAAAGGAGGAGGTTCTTACAGGTTTCATACTTTCGATTGGTATGGAATTTGTCTATTAGCCAAACCAGTGAAATGTTGAAAAAAACCATTTATTGTATTCTGGACTGAAATATTTTAGTCAACCCATTTGTAATATATTTTTTGACATATTTAATTTGATATAAAATACTTTTCATCCATTAACCAGCTCGGGGAAGGTCGTTCTTTAAGGGATCCTATACTAGCTGGGCATGACTAGAAACTATGCCTTGAAAACTAAAACATAGCTTCTGAAAAATATTAGGTTTCATTTCCGGCACTAAAAGACCATTCTAAGATCCTTGTCTTCATTTAGAGACCTACCCAGTTTTAACGTTTCTTTTTACGGTAAGATGACAGTAAAATATTTTTATTATTTGTTTATACTCTCCGTCTCTTTAGACAAGGAAATGGTTAATGTCGTAAAAGTTGATGGGCTGCCAACTTTTTACTATTTTTAAGTGAAATTTTAAGTATGCTGAGAGAACACGTACAGGTAAAATGTGCGGCTCATTATAGCGACACAAAAATAGCTGATGCAGTGACGATAAACCAGAAAGAAAAGATACAGCATGGTGACAACACCTTGCGCCTCCGTAGACCAGAGAATGGGCAGCAGCGTTTTCTGTTAGTCTTTCATCACTGCGATCTCCAATCCGCTTGCCAAGCGTGGAGATTACGGCAAATTCCTCCCATCATGGGAGAGGCTTATGTCCAGCAGTGGACGTTATGGGCTGTTGTAGTTGTAGTAATAGCTGCAAGACGTGGCATATTAACTGACAGCACATAAGTAAGTTATAGAAAACCGGCCTAAAAGTAAAAAGAGAGATGGATAAAAAGTTCCAATTTTGGTACCGTATTCGTCAGTCACGTGGACTCTACTATACATAAACTATACCTACACCACAAGAGAAAACACACTCAGGTAACTATCAATTCGGCCCAAAAGCATCCAAAACTATAATATATAGCTTTTACGAAAGTCCATTTTGTACCCAGGAGACAAATATCTCTGAAAACATAAAGGGTTTGAACCTTCACTGGGTACCACTGGGGACAACCCTAACATGTCAAACAAGTCATATTTTTAGTGGAAATTGTAGGGTTATGTATTAGTTTTTGGGTTACGGCGTTTTTGGGTTAAATATTGTGGAGGGTAGCTGTCAAAATTACATTTTGAGGTGGTTGTAAAACGGTTAGTTAGGTTAAAAGTAAATAGATAATATCTTGTTTTGGTTATAGGTTAAAAATTCGTTTAAGTTTTACGTAGAAATTTAATATTACTATCGAAATATTAATTAGGTGTACTATTAAATAGGTTTCTGCTATAGTCTGCGCCAGATAAGTAGGAATTAAAGGTCATTGCTCTTTCCTTAATTTCTATGCGTAGGTACCCCGACAATACATTATGAATCGTTTTTTGTTACTAGAAAAAGTAAAGGATCACGATAAAGGTAGTTTCGGGACAAGTTTATGTCATAATTTCTGTTTTCGGAATTATGTATTTGAATAAATGTATGCGGGTTAATGACCTTTATTTCCTACTTCGGAGATCGCAGGCACGATGGTGTTTTTTTTTTGTACTATCGAGCCTTAATTTGTTTTCGTGTGTTAGTTCTAAAGCTATGGATACAAGTAAACAGATGTACTTAATACGACTTTTTCGAGTCAACTCTGAAAACCAGGTCTCCAAGTTTCTTACAGTTGTTTTAAGGCCACTCAGGTCGAAAGATTCATCATCTGCCTAGCGTTTTCCCAACTATTGGGGTCGGCTTCCAGTTTAACCGGATGTAGCTGAATATCATTATTTTACATGGAGCGACTGCCTATACCGATAACCGATACCGATAAGATACCCCTGGGTAAGACTGGTTGTCAGATTTTCGGGGCACTGATAACGACTGTTAAAGATCAATAAAATAACGACAGCCGGGACCAACACTTTACCGTGCTTTCAGAGGCACGAAGGAAACTTGGTTTGTAATGGATGGTCACCCATCCACAAACTGACCTTGTCAAGTGCTGCTTAACCTTGAACATCGACACCCGTGCCGTTATTATTAAATAGTACAGGAACTACTTTTTATGTCTACCCAAGTTTTTACAGACACTGGCCATTATAAACTG
Organism: Xestia xanthographa; assembly: GCA_905147715.2. Lineage (NCBI taxonomy): Eukaryota > Metazoa > Arthropoda > Insecta > Lepidoptera > Noctuidae > Xestia > Xestia xanthographa. Next base: position 9,894,522 of record LR990668.1, on the reverse strand, counting down.
GCAACACCAACTCCAATTTAAACCAAATCAGTAGACAGTACCTTATTCACAATAGATCAATATCTGCTACTAAGCATTAGGTATATTGCGTGTTTAACACTGTAAGTCAATTAAGGGAAACAGCTTGGTAGTTAGGGAAACAGATTAGATGGCCGGTGGCTGTAGGTCGGACAATCTGTCACCAATTATGCTGTTAGATCATTGACCTGTTCTATGATTAGGTCCTGGTGATAAGTACGAGAACTCACTACTGCAATAGGCTAGTTTCCACCGTCAATAAATTTCAAATCTATTTAGTCCGTAAGTTAGAGTATTGGAAAATAATGGACACGTATTTTTTGTTTTTGTAAATCAATGAATATTGACAAAGATAAAACGCATCAAAACTCGGGGGCTCGTCACATCACAACGCACTAAAAGTTATAGCACGGTGCGGCGTGACGTATTGAGAATTTAAAAAGCGTCGTATCTTCGTAAATTTTGGTTTATGTAACAAAAGAAAAAAACATCATCTGCCTAGCCTTTTCCCAACTACGTTGGGGTCGGCTTCCAGTCTAACACGGACGCAGCTGAATACCAGTATTTTACATGAAGCGACTGTCTATCTGACCTCCACAACTCAGTTAGTACTGGGTAATACGATACCCCTTGGTAAGACTGGTTGTCAGACTTTTTGGGCCACTGACTACCTGTAACTGTAACGACCGTCAAAGATCTACAAATGACAGATTATTTAGCCACGAGCTCCTCTTTTTTTTTTAACAAAAGAAAAAATACGTGTCAAATATTTTTTGATAATCTAACTGACGGATTAATTCTATTTTTTCCGGACACAAGCCTATTGAATGAGGTTTTGATATAAATGGGGTTTGGGTCTTGTGCAACTGCTTTTAAACGTTACGATTGTATTGTACCCATGTTCTAAATTCCCCACTTTTTTAAGGTGGAAGCGCCAGGTCAGCCCGTAAAATTTAAATTTTCTTTCATTTTTTGCAATTAGCAGGTCAGTGTCAAGTTTTATGTTGATGAAAATATGATTTCTGTAAGTAACATGTATGTAAGATAAGATAAGATAATATATTTATTTGCATACACATACAATAACAAAAAGTGCAAGTAGGATGACATAAAATAAAAATTTGTTCAGACATGAACAAAGAAGTAGTAGAATGTTGATGTTGTAGTTATATAATTATTATTATCAATACAACCCTCTCAGTTCATTCAAGAACTATTTCATGGAAAAGTCTGCTGCTGTGGCCTCTGAATAGCACAACCCATTACCTGGGCAACATGGTACCCCTCGTGAGATTAATTTCCAGTTTGTCTGACTTTTGGCTACCCAAAATGACTGTCATGTCCTAGGTCCGACAGCTTAACGTGCTTTTCGAGGCACGGCGGCACCTGATGGATGGATGGATAGGCTATCAGCAGTGATAGCCATTGGACTACCAAGTCATAGGTCTCAAGTTCGAACCCAGGACACGCACCTCAGTTATTTTGGATTCATGTGCGTATTGTTGAAATTATCACTTGCTTCGTGGGTAATTGGTTGGGTATTGGTGGTAATTTGGGTAATTTGATTGTAATTATTTTAATATGAATTGCATGTATAATGTTTGATGTTTTTTTTGATGTTCCTATATAATTAAGAGACATTCAGACACGATGTAAAAGTCGTTATTTAATAAATGAATTGAATTGAATTGAATTGATAACCTCGTGAGGAAAACAAACCAGCATGCCTGTGAGATATTTCTCGACGGCATGTATAGCCAACTCAGAATCCCATGGGTGGCATGAAAATTCTGACACCAGGTCAGGCACTAACCACACGATAAAGAAAAATACCTTATGAATGGTACGCGGTGGTCCATGACCTTTATTTGGCAAACGACTGTTTTGGCGCCGTTTACCTACCCTTTTTCTTTTTTTTTTTCGGATGGGAAATCATCAAATGACTCCTCCCGCTCTGGGCGGAGCAGGAGGGAGTGTCAGACTTTTACTGACTAAAACCCATCCATGTTCCTTCATCGCCCTTTGTGTTCCGGGGCCACGGTATCTCTTTCGAACTGTCCCGCAACCCCGGCAGGCATCGGTCCTTGCGGACCCCTTCTTTTTACTGACTCTCTTTGAGGCGCGCGTGGAACACGAACGCGCCGTCGACACGGCCTGTCGTCATGAGACGGACGGACGACGAGCTAGCCCATAGCTCTCCGTCCAAAGGCTCGCACTCCCTATGATCTGAAGTTTGAATTTAAGCGTCAGAGGAAACAAAAGTTTGTTTCCTCTGGCGTGGCGGCCGGGACGTAAGGTTCTCTGTTTATCTCACTTGAGTCTCCTACACAGAAACGCTACCTCTTATAGAAATAAATCCCGATGCCTCTCCTGCCTTGTACCACACATCTCCAGAGACGCCACGTTTGTCAATGTCTTCATATCTCTGCGTTATGATTTGAACCATCCTCAAATGGTGACTTATCTTACATCTCTTGTTTTGGACCTAATGCGCGACTGCTTATGTACAGAAAATGAAATGAGGTGAACATTGCATTTGTGGAATTTTTACTGAGTTAGAATACATAGAAGATTTTTTTTTTCTCAATAGTTTTTCGGTATAAAATGTTGAATATTGTGGTTCAATGATCTATGTAAAATGTTAGTTATTGAGATTATTGTTGTGATGTGTATGTAGTTCTTGATAGTAATTTCTATTAATATAAACAGACTCTTCACGAAGCCGTCAACCAAGCATTATGTACATCAAACTTCATCATCAACTTTTTTTTTGGGGTGAAAAATCACGTTTTATGGTAGGACTCAAATGTAACGCACTCAAAACAAAGATAGATGCATTGGATAGTACGGAGATTGCGGAGATATTTAAAGTAAAGTTATAACATAAACAACCTGTAGGTATTTACAAAAAAAAAACCTTGTAAAAAGGTTGGAACTTCGCCCCCCAATATCTCCTTAGCTAGAAGGTTCCCAGGTATAGTCTACAACAAAAAAAATCGCAATGACGGGGAGAACAAGTGCCTTCCGGCTTCGTTAAGTGTACTTTTACACTCATTATACCAACCAACACCAAGGCGTATATTGATTAAAGCACACCCTCTCACAGATACTATCCCAGCAGTGGGAACGTGATTACATATAAGCAAATAAAAAACCCTCCACCCATAAATTTTAAAACCTCAACCACGAAAGAATTATGAATAAATTCCCGCTTCCATAATAGGTACGCAATCGGGCTCGAACCCCATATCGTTTCGATACGAGTAAATGAGCGATAACTCTTACGCTTCCCCCCACATTATTCGATAAATCGCTGGACGTTTGTTTGTTGAAATCGCTCGGAAAATCTATCGGACGATAAAACGGAGTGCGGTCGAATACCGTACTATTGTATGAAGAGGTGAGAGGACGTGATTTATGTAGAAAATGTAGAACTTGTGTTAGTTTTTGTAGTGAGACAGAGAGAGAAATACGTGAAGTAAAAAACGTTCCATGGTTGTAGTATAATATACAATTTTGGAGGTTGTCGATGATAGATAATGTATATTGTTGTCTATTTGTAGTGGCAAATGTGTGTGTGATGAGCATAAACATCTGTTCCCGAGTCATGGATGTTTGAAATCACTTGAGCCGTTGGTCCCGGCTGTCATTGTGACAGTTGGTAATCAGTGGCCCGAAAGACCGACAACCAGTCTCACCAATAAGATCGTAATGCCCAGTACTAACTGGGTTATGGAGGTCAGATTGGCAGTCGCTCCATGTAATTCCTTTACATGACGACCCGAATGGAGCAGCAGTAGTGAGGCTGCCTTACGTTCTTAGGGTCCCGGGTTCGAATCCCGGTAGGAGCAAAAAGCAAGGACATTAATTTGTTTGCGAGACATGGATGTTTATACGTATAATAAGTATGTATTTACAAGCAAAAAGTATCCATGTAGTATATCAACTATCTGGTGTCCACAAGCCTCGTTGCTTAGTGTAGCACTAGATAGCGCTGTGTGTAATGTCCGGCGATATTTATTTATTTTAAAGTTGAATTTCAACATAACAATAAACATAACATCACGGCTGTAAACCCAGCAGGATTAAGCAGAGGTCTGCCTAAAGTACACCCTTATTTCGCCATTTATTTAGAAATTTAAAATAATAGGGTGCGACTGTATTGCCATCATTTTGGGTATAAAAATAAACTCCGAGCCGATACTGACTTTCTGATTGAAAATTCCGATAACACTTTGTTCGACCTGAATCAAACCCAAGACCTCCATCTACAGCAACAGCGTTACCGCAATTACCAGGAAAGTTTAAAAATATAATGAGTTATTTAGTTTCTAGGGGACCGGAAATGCGTATTTTTATGAGTTTATTCGTTATTATCTACACGTAGCTATAAGATTATCTTGTTACGATAATGTCATCATCAAATGAGACTCTATAAAAAACTAACGGGTATATTGACTGTGCTAACAAACATTATGAAAGAATGCAACTATTATTAAATTATATGCTACATTAATATTACAATTTTAATAACATGAGAGCAGTGGTGGCACAGTGGCGGCGGCCCCGACATACGAACAGTAAGTCGTGGGTCCGAACAGAGACAGGCGCATTACTTTGTGTAATTTATTTCATCACCACTACTCTCAAAACAGTTAAGAAAAACATCTTGAGGAAACCAGCATGTCCTAGAACCAAAAAATTCGAAGACATGTGACATCTACCAATCCGCACTGGGCCCGCGTGGTGGATTATAGCACATTCCCTCTCATAGAGAGGAGGCCTGTGTCCCAGCAGTGGGAACATTAATTAACATTAACATTAGTAGGCTGATGATGAATAACATACTCAATTTATTCAATTACCAATTCTAATTATTTCTGTAATTTATTTCAAGTTTATTCACTATTCTGAAAATTAATTCAATCGGGCCTTAAATAGCCAACTATAAACAATTCAACAATAACATTTATGTACTTTACAAACTAGGGCATAATTAACAATAAACATTTAAGACTCAGGTGGTCTTAAATACAATAAGATAAAATAAAAGATAATTATCTTTAGCGTTGTTAAAAACAAAATAATGGTAATGTTCATTCGGTCAACGCAAACCAGTCGGGCCAAGAGCTTGTAAGCCATAAAACCAACACGGTATAACATAGACCAAAGAGGAGATTAAGAGAACCAAGGTTACCGATGTGGCCCGAAGAATTGCCTAACTTAAGTGGCAGTGGGCAGGGCACATTGCTCGCAGAACGGATGGCCGATGGGGCCGAAAAGTTCTGGAGTGGCGATCGCGAACCGGAAGACGTTGCGTTGGAAGGCCTCTCACTAGGTGGACCGATGACCAGGTGAAGGTTGCGGGAATCCGCTGGATGCGAGTCGCACGAAACCGATCAATGTGGCGACACTTGGTCCCAGGCCTATATCGAGAAGTGCACGTCTTTCGGCTGAAATGATGATGATGATAACATAGACATAGATCATCATCTGCTTAGCCTTTTGTCGACTATGTCACCTTCTAGTTTTACTGGATGCAGTATTTTTCATGGAGCGACTGACCTCCACAACCTAATTTGTAATGGGTAAAACGATACCCCTAGGTAAGACTGATTGATAGACTTTCGGGTCACACAAATGACAGCCGGGACCAACGGCTTAGCGTGCTTTCCTAGGCACGGAGGAAACTCGGAACGTAATGGGTGGTTATCCATCCACGGATCAACCTGGGCAAACGCGGCTTAACTTGAAGATCGACCCGAGGGGCTGTTATGGTGAAATATTGATACACAATATTATACATCCATGCCCACTACTGCCTACACCTGGAAATACGAGCGTGATGTTTTGTTAACAGTTCCAAGAATAATCGCTAAAACTTTGTGACTATTGCCAATTCTTAGAAATAATACCATTATATTGGTCCAACCCTATCAAAATACCAATTATTTAACGAAGGAAATGTCAACGAGTAATAAAATATCAGTTTAATTGATCTCATTCAGTGATATTTTGTGCTAAAGAACGTGAATATTTTAATCCTTTCAATAGGAATTCAATGGCAGCCTCTGAGGTATTTTGCAAAGGCGTTTATTTATTGGATGTTGATTTTATTTGTAAGTTCTGTTTGTTTTAATTGTATTTATTCATATCAATGATTTTCGATTGTCGATCATTAGGTTAAGCCGTACTTGCCTAGGCTGGTCTGGGGGTGGGTGACCACCCATTACATGCCAAGTTTCCTCGGTGCCTCGGAAAGCACGTTAAGCCGTTGGTCCCGGCTGGCATTTGTAGATCTTTGTTTGTTTTTCTTTTGTAGATCTTTCGTTAGGTAGTCAGAGGCCCAAAAAGTCTGACAACCAGTCTTACCAAGGGGTATCGTATTACCCGGTACTTACTGGGTTGTGGAGGTCAGATAAGCAGTCGATCCATTTCATACTGGTATTCAGCTGCATCCGGTAAAACTGGAAGCCGACCCCAACATAGTTGGGAAAAGGCTGAGCAGATGATGAATATCAATGATTTTTCTTAATACCTACTATCAAATTATGTGAATATCGGGTAACAGCCGTGATCGTAATGAAACTGTTTATGCACAATTAATAACACATTCTAGGAGTTTTTTAATGCGGCAAACGACAGAGCTGCATGGGTACCTTAACATAGCTGGCAAAATGTGAATGTACTTTTAGGTACACCTCTGCTGGGCTAAGCAGAGGTGTTCGGAGATTACAGGAGTGATGGAAGTTGTGGTAAATAACTTATAAAGAGGATGTTCACGGACCCTTCAGCCGTCAACCAAGCATTCTGTAACCCGAACCGTGCACCTTTTCGACGTTTTATAAGTGCCCATGTAGGCATATGTGACATTTATTATTTTTTTTGTACATCAAACTAGGTAACTACGCAAATATATCGGTGGGAAACAACTTTTTTTTTTGGGTGAAAATCACGTTTTACAGTAAAACTTAACGTAACGCACTCAAAACATTGTGCTAATGGATGGATGAAGTTAGGGGGTTGTGGAGGTGTTTAAAGAAAAAATCTTACATTAAAAACATGTGTTAAAAAAAAAAAAAACTTGTAAAAAAGTTGGAACTTTGACCCAAGGTATGGTCTAGATTAGAGAAATGATCGTAATGGCAGGGAGAACAGGTGCCTTTCGGCTTTGTTGAGAATCTTTTAACACCCTCTAAATACCCCTCTCCATCTCTTAACCTGAATGCCAAAAAAGTTGATTTTTCTTGGAATTACCCAACACAGCCTTTAAGTTGGTTTATCCACAGCCCATCAGCTGCTGTAACAAAAACGTTTTCCTCAATAGTTTCTTATGACCCCTATAAGACCATAAGTGCCTCATATATTGAGTTCTTTTATCGTAATACCTACCAGTTAAATGTAACAGCAACTTACAGTTTTAAGTTACAATTTTGAGCAGTGGCCACGATTGTACCACAGAAGTATAATTGTTTAAAAAAAAAAAGGTTGCCACACACGATCCCATATTGTAAAACACAGTTTTTTTTTGGTACTTTTTAGGATTCGCTCTTGGCCGGTTTTTTTAGTAATATATTTAATCAGATAAAGGTGTAAAGTTATTAAGGAAAACATAAGATCCTCCCTTATCGTCCAATCTAAAAGGTGCCAACAGTTTATTAGGTGTCAAACTCGTAGCCGTGTAATCGAATTAAATCGACACAATTTATCATCGATTAATATCGCGTTTCGTTAGTCTCGAATAACGAATATCGATTTTAAATAATTGGTTAAGAAATATTGAGGGATTGTGTCTGATATTTTGTCTTTAGGAAATTAAATTGTGTTAATATTTTATTAAATGTTTCGATTAAAATGTCATTGGATTTTGATTTAGTAATTTATAGATAAGATATTATTAATTTTAATCTTATATTCATAACTAGCGGACGTCACGCGGTTTCACCCGCGTAGTTACCGTTCCCGAGGGAGTACAGGGATAAAATATAGCTTATGTTACTCAGTAAAGACGTGGCTTCCTAATAAAGAAAGAATTTTTGAAATCGGCGCAGTAGTTTTTGATTTTATTCATTACAAACATACACACACACAAAAACACAAATCTTTCCTTTTTATAATATTAGTGTAGATTATTAGTGTAGATAACTTTTGTATTGAAATTGATTTTAGTCTGTGCTGTCTTTTTTTAGGGTAGTAGACTGCCCCATGGGTTTAGCTACTGCTGAGCCTGAGGTCTTAGGTTCGATTCCCAGGTCAGGTAAAGTATGTCTGAGTTGCGTGTAACCCGGAGTCTGGACATCAACTCGGTTGATAGCGATAGGTTCACACATAAAATTGATGAAAGTTTGGTGTGTTATAGAAAAACTTTTACATGATAATAAGACAAGTACGTTTCAATAATTTAAATTTGTACCTACTAGCCTATTTATATATTTATTTAAGATAGGTACACCAACAATACTGGATAAATTTTACAATAAGAGTCGGTTCACACCGAGACGCGACGCGACGCGACGCTGCGCGCAAGAAATATAACTTTATTGACTACATGAAAAGAAACACATTTCTTTGTCGAGACGTAGTGCTGCATGGTGTAAAGTATTTGAATTCTCACAATGAAATGTGTATCTTTTCGTGTTGTAAATAAAGTTATATTTTGAGTCGCTCTGCGCGCAGCGTCGCATCACGTCGCGTCTCGGTGTGAGCTGACCCACCCTAAAAGTATGTGGCTTGTTGCTAGTGTTATTTACTTCTTCTACTAGTTTGTCGCTGAATTTCGCGGGCTACCCAACCGGTTGTACCTTAAATCACGGTAATTACACCTACAATCTCAGCAGACAGCACGCGTTCTTCGAGAGCGACTGCGGAGGACACAAATTAAAAACGTTGTTGTACAGACGCGAATTCCGGTACGGGAATCTAACCCGTGACACGCAACGCAGCAGTCAGTCACTCAGCTACTGCTGATGATAGCTGATAGCATTTTACTCTTTTTGGATCACCAAGATTATAAATATAATATAGATACACAAAATCTACACAACACAAATTAAAAATCTACACAAATCAAATCTACACTCAACACTAATATTATAAAGAGGAAAGATTTGTATTTTTGTATGTATGTTTGTAATGAATAAACTCAAAAACTACTGCGCCGATTTCAAAAATTCTTTCACCATTAGTGCTCATTTCTGGACACGCGGCGCCTTGCGCGGCGCGTCGGGCGGCGCGTTGCGCGTTTTTCCGTGTACGGAGAGGCGGCGTGTGCAGCGGCGGTGTCATCTGTCATAATTATGTTTGTATTTGCGCGCGCACAGCCGCGTTGACCACGGCGGTGCACGCGGCGGGCAACGCTGCATTTCAGCAAACGCGCATAAATACGCCTCTCCGTAAAACTCTCATACATTGCCATATGTTTGAATTTTAAGCGGGCCGCGCCACACAACGCGCCGCGTCTCTGTAAATGAGCCCTTAGAAAGCTACATTCACCTTGAGTAACATATATAGGCTATATTTTATCCCCGTACTCCCACGGGAACGAGACCTACGCGGGTGAAACCGCGTGACGTCCGCTAGTATAATATAAATGGATACATAGTCACCAAGATTGACTACCTACTTAATATAATTAAAAGATTTTTCGTAGGTACTTAAACCAAGTAGTTCCAAACTCCGAAATTGCTTACATAACAGATACAACTAATCAGGGCAAGCCCATTCAAAATCAGCTTTTGTATTTAACAATAAAGGTTCCCTTATAAACTGGCCCCGTTATTAGCTTACAGAATATTTGTTTTCGTTAAGATTAGCCTTTTAACGAAGTTTCTTGCAAACTTAGGCCGTTTTAGCCTCTTAAATGAAAATATATCTATTCGTTTACGAGATGAACTCGATTTAAGGTGATTACAGTTTATAAGATGTTTATAAGTTTGCTGTTGTTACGGGTAACTTAGCATAACATCACGCGTAATCTACGAAGGCTTAGGCAGTGGTGTATCTGATGTAGCCCACTAACGCCAGTTTTATTTACATTTATTTGTTTATTATTAACTAGCTGACCCGCGCAACTTCGTCTGCGTCACATAATAAGAGAAAGAGAGGGTTAGGTTAGAGATTCTGAGACCACCTTAAAAGATAGACATCATTATGTTATCGCGGACTGTTTTTTAACTTTTTAAGAAGAACAATTCCGTCATTTATGATTATTGCGTAAACGGTTAAAGATTCCCAAAAGGAATCTCCAGTTTTTTTGCAATATTTTTCTTTGATGCTCCGCTCCTATTGGTTGTGGCGTGATGTATAACCTTCCTCGATAAATCGGCTATCCAACACTAATAGATACTTTTAAGTCGAACCAGTAGGCATAGCCAAGTTACAAACGTTTCATATCGATTCTCTTTCTACAATCGTAAACTCCTCGGTTTCAGCGATTGTGGATAGCGCTAAAATGGTAGCCATGTTGACACGACTGAGTGGATCGCTCGTTCTCTAATGTCTGTAGAAAAAACATACACATAAGTCTATGGTGAGCGTTCCTACCAAAGAGTATTGCGATCAACATTATAGAAACGATATCTATTCTATCATTTTGAACGATGTAAACTTGTCTACGAATTCAGTAGTTCCTGAAATTAGCGCGTTCAACCATCCAAACAAACTCTTCAGCTTTATAAAAGTAATATAGACTCAAGTAGGCAACAATTTAATTTTTAATTTTTTAATTTTTCCAAATAAGGGCTTCCCTCGACAGCCTTACGTTTTCATCCTTAGACACTTGATGACGTCTAAAGTTCTCATCAAGGAACACAAAATGAGCCGAAACACGATAAAACTCCATTAAACTATTGCGGATCTCTCGCAACTGCCTTCCCTCTCCAACGTCAGACCTTCTTTGATAGTCATACTCCACCCAGGTCTAAAGTTCTCATCAAGGTTCATCAAATTGAGCACAAACACGATACAGATGCTGTATGCTCTGACTTGGAGGCGCTACGCCGGGGGGAAACTCCGCTGCCGCGGAAAATTGTCACTCAGCGGACAGACTTCCGGCGGGATCTCATGGCGACATGGAGAGAGCGACTGTCGCAACCCCGTGCAGGGCACGCCACAATAGTGGCGATAAGTCCCCTCTTTGAGGAGTGGCTTGAGCGACGCCACGGCATCCTCACCTTCCGCCTGACGCAGGTCCTCACCGGACACGGTTGTTTCGGGAGGTTCCTGCACCGAATCGGGCGGGAGGAAACGCTCAGATGTTTCCATTGCGAGGATCGACCGGAGGACACGGTGGAGCACACGGTAGAGGTTTGCCCCGCGTGGGCGGAGCACCGCCGTGTCCTCGAAGCGGCGATTGGCAGCGGCGACCTCTCGCGTCCTGCCCTGGTTCAAGCCATGGTCCGGAGCGAGACGGAATGGGACGCCGTCACCTCCTTCTGCGAAGCAGTAATGCTAGAGAAGGAGGTGGCAGAACGTGAGAAGGAGAGAACCTCACAGCGTCCCGGCCGCCGCGGAAGTCACCCCGGACATCCCGTCGCCCGGCCACCGTAGGCGCGGGCCCGTGGACGTCGGGCTATGGCTTAGCTCGCCGTCCGTCCGTCTCATGACGACAGGCCGTGTCGACGGCGCGTTCGCGTTCCACGCGCGCCTCAAAGAGAGTCGGCAAAAAGGAAGGGGTCCGCAAGGACCGAGGCCTGCCGGGGTTGCGGGACTGTTCGAAAGAGATACCGTGGCCCCAGAACACAAAGGGCGATGAAGGAACATGGATGGGTTTTAGTCAGTAAAAGTCTGACACTTCCTCCTGCTCCGCCCAGAGCGGGAGGAGTCATTTGATGATTTCCCATCCAAAAAAAAAAAAAGGGCCTTTGACTTGGTTTTACTTGCCGTCGACAAATATCTCTCAGGCATGCTGGTTTCCTCACGATGGTTTTCTTCACCGAAGCAAGTGATAATTATACAAAACGCACATGAATCCGAAAAATCAGAAGTGCATGACTTGGGTTCGAACACGATTTTTTTCAATTTTATATGGGACCAACTTTGAGATATACGCTTTTCACTAAAAAAGAATCATGCAAATCGGACCTCTCTGGAAAAAGTTATGCGTCATCATCATCATCATCCACAGCCTGAATTCACCCACTGCTGGGTATAGGCCTCTTCTGTTTGTTCTAAGTTCCACGCTCTTTCCGTTCCTAGGACGCCACCCGGTCACAGCTTTACTCCACCTACGATCACCGCGCCTTGCTAGGTGTCCTGCCCAACTCCATTACACAGCTGACACGGGCGAATGACAGTATTTATCATTCTTTCATAATAATCTTAACACTGAGATTCAGAAAATGGAGTCAATTTAAACTGCTAAAATATATGCTTGGAAAGCGATCGACTTGCTTTCCATGCATACAAAAGCTCCACGTCTACAGATTTACTAAATGATAGATTTATATTAATAAATATAGATAAATTTTGATTGAAATAAAATTGAATTAAAATTCCTTAACCGTCGTTTATATGGTTAAAAAAACTAAAAGTATGTATAAACTATGTAGTAATGATTTCGAAACCTTAAAGCTTTAAAAAAAATCAAAATACTTAGTTACAAAAAGCGAAAACTGGATGGGGATCGAACATGCGAACCTAAGTTATTATCTTACAGCATTAAACAAATCAAAATTAGTACAAAAAGTGAGTCTTGACTGAGGCTCGAACTTGCGAAACACTGTTCACAGGGCGGTCGCTGTCGCCGGCGGGCTATTTGTTTCAGTGACAAAAGGTTCAAAATAGCTGTTCTATTGCAACGTATGTTATGGCAGTTGTCAGTTGTCAAACAGTTAAATAATATTGACGAAATGCAATATTGCTCACCCCGTAAGTTATTAGCGTAATAATATATAGCCTATGTCCTTCCCCAGGTTGAAATATATCTCCTTGCCTAATTTTATTACGATCCGATCAGCCGTTTAGTCGTGAAAAGGTAGCAAACAAACAAACAGAGTTACTTTCGCATTTATAATATTAGTATGGATATAAGTAAGTTTAATACCCCGCTCCTTTATAAAAATAGCGTGATTATTATGTTCCTAGAGTAAAATTTTTATTAACATGTTATTTTGTGCATTCAATTATTTTGTCCATTCAATTACGAACAAAAACCTTTTAAAATCAATATTGCTTACCTCCCATAACATAAGGCGTGATAATATGTAGCCTAAAGCCTTCCTTGGTTTACAAAGAACATTTTTGCCGAATTTCAATTCAATCTATGCAGTAGTTTTGGCGTGAAGCCGTACCATACACACAGACAAACAGACAAACAGACAAAAATTCTAAAAAGTCACTTTTTGTCATCAGTTACGTTTTTCTAACAAAAGCCACTTATATTTTCTCGAAAATTCTCAATGTACAGTTTTTCTTTCGTTACTGTTTTATTATATGTATATAGATTACAACGGTATACACCAGTAACAGTAATGTGTCTTGTTTCTTTGTGTCTTCTGCTGATATGGAGGGAAGTGGAAATTACGGATTTTCCTACTCCTCCGCTATACTTTTCTGATTAATTTCGTTGCGGGATCCAAGACAGTTAAATTCATTCTCTGGGACTTCGTCGAGCTTCATTGTCTCGGCGCTTTTCTGGTGGTCGCCACTGTTGATTCTGGCTTTCAGGAGTTACAGTGGTTTGGGAACAGTGTGGCGGGCTTGTCCCAATAACAATAAAATAAAAAAAAAACAGTAATGTGTGTTTTGTTTAAGTCCCATCCTACATTATAGAGGATGAGCCTATTACCATCAACAGGGCACAAATCCAGACTCCGTGGCTGCTACTGAAAAATTCCAGAAGGAAAAACTTAACAACACTTTGCCTGCCCTAGGAAGCGAACCCGTAATCTCTTGTTGCTAAGGGTAGGGGTTATAGCTAAAAATATTTAAGATAAGATGCTATTAAAAGAAATGTCATAGAAAAATGTCCCGTGACACGTTACGATAGCAACGTTAATCGCAATGATAATACCGTATTACAAACATACAGGGTGTAAAAGACCTCATCACGAAGCCGTCAACCAAGCATTATGCACAAAAATTATTGCTGGGAAACGACTTTTTTCTGGTGAAAAATCATGTTTTGTGGTAGAACTCAATGTAACGCAATCAAAACATTGTGCTAATGGACGGATTGAAGAGTACGGGGGTCATGGAGGTGTTTAAAGTAAAAATCTTACATTAAAAACTTGTCAAAAAGTTGGAACTTTGACCCCAATATCTCCGTAACTAGAAGGTTCCCAGGTATGGTGTAGAACAATAAAATGATTGCAATGACGGGGAAAACATGTGACTTTCGGCTTCGTTAAGAGGTGTTTTACACCCTTTATTTTATGTAAGTACCTATACATAAAATCACACTTGTTCCCCACAGGGGTAGGCATTACCCACAGAACGCCACCTGCTACGACCCCTTTTTTTTTAGCGGCGTCCCCTCCCGGAGCGCTACTGCTGATCATGAGATCATGGGTTTGATTGCCAGGTCGGGTAAAGTGTTATTGGGTTTTTTCATCAGGGATTTCTCCGTGGCAACCAAGGAGTCTGGATTTGTGCGCAGTTGATGGGAATAGGCTCGCTTCCTTTCACATGGGACTTAAAACAAAACTGTAGAAATGTAGGTGTACTATTAGCTACAACTCTGACTAACCCTTCGGGGATTACAGGCGTGATGTTATGTTATGTTTAATTTATTAAAATTCAGAAAATACTTGCTAAAAGAAACCGTCACATACTAACCAGGTTTCTCGCCACAGGAAACTACATCTGTACCTACTTAAAATGTTTCAACCAACAACTCCGAGTTGCCATGACACTTTGCAACCAAATTCGACCTTTCCCGCACTGAAAGCTGAAATATTCTTTCAGTGAACACTCTACTTCCACTTCCTAGACTTGGCGATGGCTAAATCTACGCTTAAACCTTTTCAGCCAACTTGACCTACTTGGTTGGGGTTGGTGTAAGTTAGAGGCAAGAGATGGTTACTTAAACATAATGGGTGTAAAAGTACTCTTAACGAAGCCGAAAGGCACTTGTTGTCCCTATTACTGCGATCTTTTTTAACGTGAAACGTCTTTAAAATGAGCACCATACGCGGGGTACCATGCCAGAAAACCAGACCGTAAAGAATTGGGTTATATCGTCTGACTTTAATAACTACAAAACTATTCATCATAAAAACATGAAATTTAATGTCATTATTTAACGTTAAGGGTGTAAAACACCTCTAAACGAAGCCGAAAGGCACTTATTCTCCCCGTCATTGTGATATTTTTTTGTTCTACTCCATACCGGGAACCTTCTATAGTTACGGAGATATTGGGGGTCAAAGTTCCGACTTTTTGACAAGTTTTTTTTTAAAATACAAGTTTTTAATGTAATATTTTTACTTTAAACACCTCCACGACCCCCGTACTATTCAATCCGTCCATCAGCACAATGTTTTGAGTGCGTTACATTGAGTTCTACAACAAAACATGATTTTTCACCCCAAAAAAAAAAAGTCGTTTCCCAGCAATAATTTTTGCGTAAAGTTACTTAGTTCGATGTACAGAATGCTTGGTTGACGGCTTCGTGATGAGGTATGTATATAGTCAGCTCACTAAAACCTTGAGTTTGCATCGGGGCCGGGCGGGGCGGCGCGAGGGAGGGGCACTGCGTAGAATGTGCTCTCGCTGGATTCTATTCATTATAACTCACGACTCACACGTGATAGCGCGGTGATTCTTTCGTGTATTTACATAATTCGTTTAGACCAATCGATTTAAATAAAAATAACCAAAAAGTGTTCAAAATAATAATTAACACATAAAAACCAAACATTTAAACTTAAAATCAACAGCCGAGTGCACTGAAACAGCCCTACCCAATTTTATTCTGTTCAAGACCATACCTAACAACCTTCTAGTTACGGAGATATTAGGGTCAAAGTTCCAACTTTTTCACAATGTTTTTTTTTTTTTTTAATACAAGTTTTAATTTTATAATAACTTTACTTTTAATACCTCCACGACCCCCGTACTGTTCAATGCATCCATAAGCACAATGTTTGCATTGAGCCCGATGTTAATAAATGAATGTAATGTTACTATATTGAGGTAATGAAATGAATGTAATGAAACGAATTTGATTATATGAATGAATGTTATGGAATGAATGTAATGTTAATAATGTAATTTTAACTTTATAATTCTATTAATCTAACTTTGGTTATGTAATGTTAAAAATGTAATGCTAATTATGATTTGTTACAATTACGATTAAGTTGATATGTTCTATGTATTTATGTTAGAATTAAAGGCTTATTTATTATTTACATTGAGTCCTACCGTAAAACGTATTGTTTTATTCGTGCCGTCAATGCTGCTATTTAAATTAGGAACATAAAACCAGGGGTTAAAAACATTCAAGTAACATTTCTAACAAAGATTTTATCACAAAGTCTGTTATTCGCAAACATTTCTCATAACTTACACCACAATATGGGCACTTCCAAAGTTTCCAATGTTGACTCTAACTTTCCTTTTAGTATCGATTTATTGTTTATTTTATTTTATTTTTCTCTTAAAGACATTAATTAGGTTTCAAACTTCGCGAAAATGTGCTAAGTGCTAAAAAAGAAGTTTTAAAAAATACTTAAGTTCTGGAGACGTGTGCCCCATTAAAGTTAACATTGAAATATAGGAGTTCGGGGAAATTGCAAGTGTGGTAGCGTTTCTATACGACTAATAGTAAAGCTGTATTCCTATGGTAATACTCGTTATTTAATATTATTCAATACAAGTAGAAGAATTGCCAAACTTAAGTGGCAGTGAGCAGGGCACATTGCTCGCAGAACGGATGGCCGATGGGGCCGAAAAGTTCTGGAGTGGCGACCGCGAACCGTAAGACGTTGCGTTGGAAGGCCTCCCACTAGGTGGAGCAGTGACCTAGTGAAGGTTGCGGGAATCCGCTGGATGCGAGTCGCACGGGACCGGTTAAAGTGGCGACATTTGGGGGAGGCCTATGTCCAGCAGTGGATGAAATGATGAAACTTAGTGCAAGGGGAACTGTAGCAGCCGGGGTTGCGGGACTATTCGAAAGAGATACCGTGGCCCCGGAACACAAAGGGCGATGAAGGAACATGGATGGGTTTTAGTCAGTAAAAGTCTGACACTCCCTCCTGCTCCGCCCAGAGCGGGAGGGGTTATTTGATGATTTCCCATCCGAAAAAAAAAAAAAAAAAAAAAAAGGGGAACTGTAGCAAGATAGGGTACAGATGGATTGAATACCGATTGGGTCGCCTTTTAAATGACATGTTTTAACTAGCTGTTGCCCGCGACCTTGAAATTATTTTAGAAACATTACTTCCTTAGTTAAATCGGATTTTGTAAAAAGTTTCGAGAGTTTTTTTTTTTTTTTTTTTTCTTTTACACGGAACTCTAATCCTTTTCATAAATTAAAAAAGATTTAAATTACTTCTCATAACATGAACTATCTGCCAGTAAAAGTCCCGCCAAAATTGGTCAAGCCGTTTTGGAGATTAGCCGGAACAAACAGACAGACAACAAAAATTTTAAAAAAAGTTTATTGTTTTAAGTACTTATCGTATATTATTTTAATATAATTGTTTTCGTTTTTTTTTTTTTTACTTTCATATTAGAAACAGACACTTTAATTGTATTTATTTGTACAGATGTTTAGATTTATTTTGTTTTCTTTCTTTGCTATTAAAATCTTTACCAAGTTTCAAGCTCACTTTTTCTATTTACAAAACATCATTATTTATCCGAGTCCTTCTAAGAAATCCTTTACTTCAAAACCAAATCTACTCACAAAATAACTTAGAAAATGATTTTCCCAACAATAATAATGAAATGGCAACAGCCATTTATCTAGGAGAGCTACAAAGGCTGTCATACGAAGAAACTAAGATTTTCTTGCTCTCGAGGACGTTCTGAGAAAAAGATAACCAGTGACACGGTGTCCGGACTTCTAGTTTACTTTTCACGGGGCTTAGGACCGGGATAGACAAGCGAGATTATTTTATTTTTTTGTTGTGTAGAAAGTTATTTGATGTTTTGTGAAGATTTGTATGCGAATTTAACGCTATATTAATCGCTGTATTGTCTTGTTATTTATTTTGTAATCCGATTGGATATTAATTTAGAGTTAGATAATTTAATGGTTAAGTATTGTGTAATTTGTTTTGATTTTATTGTAATTGTGTTGTGATTTTATTAAATTAGTGCCATGGATGATTTTAAATCAGAAATAAATGTTAATAATTAATAGAGTGTCAAAGTGGTCCCGGCTGTCATTTGCAGTTTGACAGTCGTTACAGATGGTCAGAGGCCTGAAAGTTTGACAAGCAGTCTCACCAAACTTTACCCAGTACTAACTCGGTTCTGGTGGTCGCTACATGTAAAATCCTGGTATCAGCTGCATTCAGTTAGACTGGAAGCCAACCCCAACATAGTTGGGAAAAAGCTAGGCAGATGATGAGGAATGTCAAACCAAATTGACAAAAAAAAAATACTGTGTCTCTATTTATTTACACTTCATGTACAATAGTGGTACATAGGCGGACTTAATGCCAGAAGGCATTCTCTACCAAAGCCTAAAGGTTTTCTCTATAAGGGACTTTGGGATTGGATACTAAATCACTGTTCTGTATTTTACATTTACCATTTTAGACGGAAAATATTGTGATGATTCATACCAGAAACTTCTTTGATAACTAAAGATAACAATTTTGTAATTGTATAATAGCCGACTAAAACCAATTTCAATCATAAATTCCCTCAAACAACTGATTCTCGTAAAGAGTTCTCTACCCAACTATATTCTCTTTATATAAATTCTGAAGTCACCGATGAACACCTTGCCTAACAAAATGGAAGTTTCCCTCAATTAATCGAAGTCTATCTCGTTCCGTCTGCAATTTGAGGCCATTCATCCTTCTTCGTGCCACTTATTAGTTGCACCTTGATTTAACACGGGAAAAGGGTGAGCAAACTTAATTCCTACTTTAAGTTATCTATCTGAAGTTATTGAAGTTTAGTTTAAAGTTGTCATAGTAGATAATACCTTACCTTGCTTATTTTAGAGTTGATTTAACTTTACAAGTTATGTGAATGAGTAGTGGTAAATAAACCCACGTCCTAAAACTCGATAAGTCGGGGTTATCGTGGGTTCGAACCCAGGCAAGCGTATTACTTCGTGTAATTTTTTTCATCACCACTGCTCTTGAAACAGTGAACGAAAACATCGTAAGGAAACCGGCATGTCCTAGAACTAAGAAATTCGAAGACATGTGACATCTACCAACCCGCACTGGGCTCGCGTGGTGGATTATAGCCCACTCCCTCTCATAAGAGAAGGCCTATGTCCAAACAGTTTTAACATTATAAAAACACTCTTCCAGATAACGAAAAAGACTAAAGCATAACTAAAACATGTAAAACATAAATCCCTATGAAAACATATCGTGAGCTATAACGAATACTTTCCGTGTTACTCGTGAAAATGTCGCCGTAGTCTCCTCGGTGTCGCGCAGGGAACAATGGTATTACTGAACGGACTCTAGGGAGTTCTGACTACGCGGACATAGGGGATCGCGTCAATGTTGTTGGTTTAGATCGCAAGACGTAGTTGCGTTTCCGTTTTCGTTTTCGTGTTGTGTCGTGTTATCAGGATTTTATTTCGCTAGGTTCGAGCATTTTGTGAGAGCAGCGGTGGCCCATTGGTGGCGGCCCCGACTTACGAACAGTAAGTCGTGGGTTCGAACCCAGACAGGCGCATTACTTTTTGTAATTTATTTCATCACCACTGCTCTCAAAACGGTGAAGGAAAATATCGTGAGGAAACCGGCATGTCCTAGTACCAAAAAATTCGAAGACATGTGACATCTACCAACCCGCACTGGGCCCGCGTGGTGGATTATAGCACATTGCCTCTCATAGAGAGGAGGGCTGTGTCCCAGCAGTGGGAACATTAATAGGCTGATGATGACCTCATCATCAAGCATTTTGTGGGCAGAAGACGGGTTTCGTAGACGTTTCACAGGATGCGATACACTAACTATCAAAGCATTTTATTTCACATACTAGCTGACCCACGCAACTTCGTCTGCGTCACATAAGAGAGAAAAAGCTAACAAAAGGAATACATTTTCCCCGTTTTTGCAACATCTTTCATTTATGCTCCGCTCCTTTTGGTCGTAGCGTGATGTTATATAGCCTATAACCTTTCTCAATAAATGGGCTATCCAATACAAAAATAATTTTTCAATTCCAACTAGTAGTTCCTGAGATTAGCGCGTTCAAACAAACAAACAAACAAACTCTTCAGCTTTATAATATTAAGTATAGATTAGGCACCATTTGCACGGTTCGGGTTGGTCGTTTCCATGGAGAGGAACCGGCAAGAAACTCCATGGTTACTCTTTTCAAACAGATACACTGAGTAAACTAACAAATTACTTGACATTACACTTTCACACAATAACACTAGGCACAATTAATCGGGTACAGTTTCAAGACGTCTTAACTCCGCTGCGATCAGATCCAGAATGTCCGCCTCGCCGCGAGCTGTTAACATCAGGACTCTGTAGACGCCGCCATGGTGGGGTAGACTGGTCAGTAGGTCACGTGATGTCACCACTGGCGCGCTTTCGATTCATTCGCCCGTCCGAAATCATGACTGGATCCGACGAACGACGACGACGACGACGACGGATCGTCGTTACAGATAGCCAGTGGGCCAAAAGTCTGACGACCAGTCTTACCAAGGGGTATTGTATCACCCAGTACTAATTAGGTTAGGGTGATCAGATAAGCAGTCGCTCCATGTAAAATAATGGTATTCGGCTTCATCCGGTTAGACTGCAAGCCGAAAAGGCTAGGCAGATGATTATGATGAAGAGTTCGTTTTGCTATTGTTAAGTATTACAAAGCCGCTCTCATTAAGGTTTTAATTAAAGTGTCGCTTAGTTTTAGTATACAGGCATTATTCGAACCAAATTTTGGGGTGATTGCCCTTTTAAAAGAGTTTAATATCCAAATTTGCTGAAGGTTAGCTGCCACGTTTCAATTAGTTTGTTCTTATTAATGGAGCATTTGTTATCAGAATTCATTACTCTCAATAACAACGTCTACTCTTCTACTCTTGCGCCCGTGTTCTAACAAAAACGATTGATCCCGTAACTCATTTGTTCGCAAAACTGGCGCCCTCTATCGTCATGACCACGCGTTAAGGTTTGCAGAACATACGCACCCAAAAGTTGCGTATTCGCACAACGAATGCCTTGTATAGTTGGTGCCAGTTATGATCGCAATAACTTTGAAATCCAAAAATAAGCCTGTTCAAGTCTTGAATCGTCATCTATCGGGATCTTCAACATTTTTTCAAATGAAAAACGATTCATCGTTCATTTGTTTTGGTTCGTACGAAGAGATATTTTTTGTCTACGTCTAAACAGACCAAAATGAATTGACAGCGGTCCGTTGAGACTAAACACCCACATAAGACATAAATTAGGTAATGGGCAATGACCGCTATTGCGATCTTAACTAGCAGCAACTATAGAACCATCACCGTCCAAATCCTTTGACAATCATGATTAATCCGTGGACAATGGTGTGGGTTACATGTTTACCAATTTATGTAACTACTCATAATTTTAAACCTGAACATGTAAATGTTTTTTTGTCCCTAATAAATAAAATAAAATAAATCAATCAGAATTTTCCACTAAATTAATTCTAAGACTGACTTTCGCAAGCGGGACTGCTTAGCATGAGGTCCTGAGTTCGTTTCCCAGGTCGGGCAAAGTGTTATAGGTGTTTTCCATCCGTAATTTTTATGTAGCAGTTACGGAGTCTGGATTTGCGCCCGGTTGATGGCAATAGGCTCGCCCCCTATTACATGGGACTTAAACAAAACTGGCGAAATGTGGGTGTACTATTAGGTATACCTTTGCCTAATCCTTCGGGAATTACAGGCATGGTGTTATGTTATGTTATGTTACTTTTAAGAGTCCTACGTCCAAACACCGCAACCTTACCCCGAGTGTAGTTGTAAAGGGTCTACTTATTGACGTGTAACGACAAACGTATCGACGTTTGTCAACGTCGCAGCTCTATCTACATAAGTACTCGTAGCTATTCATATTGTCCTCAAAAGAATACGACGTGTTGTGACTTTTTGTCAGCTAGTTCATTGTGTTTTTTCGTGGGTAGATTAGAAGATTTACAAATTTCGGTGAATTGTTAGTAGTTCTGGGATTGAAGGGCCTGGACACAATTACATGGAAAATTTAAAAGTAAGAAATGTGTTGAATAGATGCTTGCAGCAAAGGCTTGTGTACTGAAAAAAATCAAATTAGTCCGCTAGTTAGATTAGCAAAAACATTTGACCCGTATTTTTTCTTTTGTTACGTAAACCAAAATTGACGAAGGTACGACCACGGTAATATTATGATACAATAGTGTAACTCGGCCGCATGATAGGAATAAATGCCTACAGCCGCGCGGTACGTAAACATGCGTTAGGGCTGCCCGTCTCCAGCGTTTTAATTACATTTGCCTACTTTCTGTTTCTATTTACTTTTTTGATTGTAAATATCCTTTTATACAAATAAATGAAATACTTTGTATATTGAATCATGAATTAAATCTACCAATCAAAAAACAACACGCTAGGAAGTGTTCAATAAAAATGCGTGTTGTTTTTTGATTGGTAGATTTAATTCATGATTCATTCAGAACCGCATATAACTACTTATTTCACTCGTCTTAATAACTTTCCGTTACTCTATTCACTTTATTTATTAATCCAAACACCTTTTTTTTTGAGATAAAAGGAAATACTTATCCATTAAAAAGACACACATTATGTACCTACCTACTACCTTTCAGAGTTTCCAGGTAATTTAAAAAGCTTATGTCTGAATGCGTTATTGACGAATTCATACAACCAAAAACAGCACAATATTTCCTACTCGTGAAAAAATCGCGCGGTTGTTGTTAAAAAACAACACACCGTCCGTTCGACACTGTGGTACAGCCGTGACTGTCTGCGCCCCGAGCGCACCCCGAGATCGAGGCGCGTAGGTATAGCTCGCGTTTCATCCGTTTGTATGAAGTTGGAGTACTGTATTATAATATTACCGTGATACGACGGTTTTAAAATTCTCAGTACGTCACGCCGTTGTATAATTTTTAGTGCATTCTGACGTCACGAGCTGACTCCCGAGTTTTGATGCGTTTTATTTTTGTCAATATTCATTGATTTACAAAAACAAAAAATACGTGTCCATTATTTTCCAATACTCTAACTAATGGACTAAATAGATTTGCAATTTATTGATGGTGGAAACTAGCCTATTGTTATAAAAAAGTTTAATTAAGTACGAGCATCATCTTCCTGCCCTTATACTTGTGGTCGGCGCAACACGTTATTTTCTTCCATTCTCCCCTGTCAACCGTCACACAGTCATTACACCTTTTCCTTCATATCATTCCTCACACAATCCATCCATCGTTTCCTTGGTCTTCCTCTCCCTCTCCACCCATCAACATTTATATTCATCACTCTTTTAGTCACATGCGATTCTTCCCTCCTCATCACATGCCCATACCAAGACAGTCGATTCCCTTTCAACTTTTCTGTAACTGGCGCAACTTTCAAATTTCCTCCAATATACTCATTCCTTATTTTATCCATTATTGTCACACCACACATCCACCTCAACATTATCATCAAATAATTATTAAGAAGTACGATTCTAATGTTAAATCTCTTTATTACAAGTACAAGTAGTAATAAAGTGGCTTTTGGTAATTCCCATTCTGACCACCCACATAAAAGATAAAATCCAAAAGATAACAAGCAACATCTTTTTTCTTTTACCCTCCAACACTAACAACCCGAATGGTTCACTAACAAGAAAGGACCAATTTTTTCCCCAAATCCGACACGTATCCGGACATTTTGCGATAGTCTTGAAGATTCTGTCCATTTGTCAAAACCGACAGCTTGCTACGTTACGTCTCGGAACATTTGTGGACATTTTTGCTGTTTTCCGCAGTTTTTTTTGACGACAGCCATATTGTTGGAGTTTCTTTGGTGCGGGCGAAACGTTTATTTATTAGAGTACCTAGTTGGTGTTGTATAGGGTGTTTTTGAGATGGGACTGCGAGAACTTTTTCTGGTATTTCAATTTTTAGACTTACTAACCGACATCATTAACAAATGAGGTTATATGTACGAGGCGAAGGTAGTGTGACGATCTGATCTTGTTTGCGGGGCAAACATGGCCAGATATCGCAAAGGATAGAGAGGTTTTAAAGGAGAAAGAGGAGGCGTTTGCCCAGCAGTGGGCAAACGCATGAAAGGCTAGCAAAAAATAAAACTATTATTAGACAAAACGAGAAAAAGCACATTCTCTCCATAAATTTCTTTATTATTTTTCAGTAAACAGGGATAGAGCATTTGCATTGTTTCGTGTGTCTATCCAAACTGAAATGTTAAGAATGCCAAGAAATTAGTGTTTTTTACAACACTTAGTCGAACAATATTTCTATAGCCTACAGTTAGTTGTTCCGGGGTTAAGAAATGGTAATAATAATTGAATCAAGCCCTCTTCGATCAAATTACGATATTTACTTACTGATACTGTCATTCCGGGGCAGTGGTCCAACTGCTCTGTACAACTAGTTGGACCATGGGTCTTTACTAGGGGCACTTGCCCAACTTTGAAAATTGTTGGACCACAGCACCTTTTGAGAGTTCCGTGGTCCAATTCATCTAAAAATAATTTGTCAACTCTAAAAATCTCAACTGCATCTTTATGTGTGTATGGTACTTACTGGGTTTACGGTTATATTGAACCTCTTTGCAGTAAACTAACAAAATTAAAGTCGGGTGACTAATTTTAAAATATCCCACCGCTGGTCAAAGGCCTTGACTTCCAGTTGTTTCCATCCAGGACCACTGGTCGTTGGTTTTGAAATTCAAATTCAAAATAATTTGTTTCAATCCATTTAGGATCATAATTTATGCACACATTTGATATAAAAATTAACAATTATAAAATAAAAATTTCAATTGGCATTTATACAAAATAATCAATTATATAATATAAATTAAAACTAAAATTCCAAAATTATAATGTCAGAGATTATATAAAAATTAACAATTGTAAAGATTAAAATTTAAATCACAATAAGCACAACAAACCGCCGTGTGGTATCCGGCAGGGTAGAATAGAAACAACCCATTACACTCACGGGTGTCGTATAAGGCGACTAATGTCTGAGGCAGAACACCTTGCGCCTCCGTAGACCTGAGAATGGGCAGCAGCGTTTTCTGTTGGTCTTTCATCACTGCGATCTCCAATCCGCCTGCCAAGCGTGGAGATTACGGAAAATTCCTCCCATCATGGGAGAGGCTTATGTCCAGTAGAGGACGTTATGGGCTGCTGTTGTTGTAAGCATAACAATAATTAATTAAATAGGCAATAAAAAATAATTAATCCATCCATTCATTCATCCATCCATTTTTTGTCCAGCTCGTTCCGCCATCTTCTACGAGATCTACCGCGACGCCTTCTGGCTGTATCAGGGCTCCAGTGGCTATTTACTTAATAAATAAAACAGGGAAAATAATAAACAATGACCTATTGCGTCAGTTTTACCTGATAAAATAATTAAGTGGACGCCAAGCGTGACGGATCGATATTTAACGTGATGGACTTAAAAGGGTTGGTAGGGGTGGAAATATACAGGGTTCAATTTAGGGGCGTAGCCGCTGGGGATTGTTGTTTAATTAGATAACGTTAGTATTACCCACATACGTTTTACAGTAAGCCAATGTCATGACTGGATATTGCAAAACTAGAACTTGCAACGTGTTTGATTCTTCTTTGTTTGTGGACTGTTTTAGGTCGGTTTTGAATAAAGAGTCCAAGCTTGGCACAATCAAAACTTATTTATTATCAATTTTTACACGGACACAATGTCTTAGTTATCGCAGCGTATTAGGAAGAGAGAATTAACGATTCAGAGGCAACAAAGGCTCTTCAATATAGACTAATAATATTATACTATCATAGACAACTTGTGTTGCTACCATCACAACGGGGTCAAACATTAGTAATGTTTTTCACAATCGTCGACACCCCATTAATTTTGACAATGAAGTCTCAGTCAGTCCCACAGTGACAGTGAGTAGATCAGCTGATCTCATGTGTGTATGTGGCGTGTCTCCACAGACAATGGCCCACCTTCTATCTAGAGCTGGATGTCCTGACATCTGCGCACTTGACGACTGCATCAGCGAGCGGAGTTCACATAGCTGAATTCTGGGCCAAATGTATTTAGTGAAAATTTGCCATCGAAACGCTTAGAAGAAGAAGTAATTAGAGACTCGTATGTGAAATACTGATTAGCAGTTTTATTTAATTTTGTAAGAAACGGTTAAAAGGTTCACTAAAGTGATAGTGTTAGTGAACAAAGGTGATTTCTAAGAACTGGTAACTAATAACCCTTTATTTCAGTATCTATGTACGTACTCTTTAAAGTCATATTCAACCCTCTCTTTGCTTGTGCCAACCTCATCCAGTATATTCCCGTAATAGCAACAATGTCTGTCCATCTCGCCGCCACACGACCAACACTTCTCTTTCCATTCCTAGGACGCCACTCGGTCACAGTTTTAGTGCACCTGCCATCACCGCGCCTTGGTGTCCTGCCCAACACCATTTGAGTTCCATAACGCGATTTCCAATATTGAGGACCTTCGTACGTCTCCGGATTTCGATGTTTGGAACTCCCCTCTTTATGAAGGTAATAATTATTATGTCAAAATATATAATATAAATTATAATATAATAAGTATATAATATAAATTACTTACCATTTTTTTTTAAATATAATATTTATTATATTTTTTATCTATAGCCCAGGATTAGATTGTTTTCCATTTCTTATGACTTAATTTATATTTTTCCTCTCCAAACGCAGCGTTTCCCAACACAATTCACCCCCCTATTCAATCACCCCATGTAAATGAGGGGTCAAACATAAACTTGTAATATTGACTAATTGTTTCCATAAGACATGTAACTGTCTCATACTGTTTCAAACTTACCCGACGGTGGGTAATTTATTAAATAGTTGCGCTAACTTGGCGCAGTAATGATTTATTGTGTCAACTTGTGAATGCTTGCGTCGAGTTACGTGTTTTGGGTATACGAAGGTAATATGGAAGGGAGGATAATTAGATTCAATTCGATGATGTTAACAGGTTTATAATTGGTGCCAGTTAAGATGAGAATAGCGGTCATTGCCCTTTCCAATATCTCTTCGTATGAACCAAAACAAATAAACCATGTATCGTTTTTCATTACAAAAAATGTTGAGTATCACGATAGATAACGATTCCAGACTCGAACAGGCTTATTTTTGGTTAATTTAATAAATGTAGGTGGGTCAATGACCGCTATTATCATCTTAACTGGCACCAACTATAGGACGTTGTCATCGAAGACGTTGGACGGACGTTGTCATTTTTAAACTTGTGAAAAAGTTGGTACTTTGACTCCCAATATATCCGTAACTAAAAGGTTCCCAGGTATGGTCTAGAACAAAACAAATTATCAGAATGACAGGGAGAACAAGTGCCTTTCGGCTTCGTTAAGAGTCTTTTTACACCCTTTATTATCATCATCTTCCTGCCTTTTCCCATTCTATTTGGGGTCGGGGCAACACGTCTTTTTTTCTTACATTCTTCCTTCCACCATTTACCTACTCCTTTCTCTTTCATATCATTCTTCACACTATCCTCTACAAGCATCGAGGAACATAATATATAGACTAGCGGACGTCATGCGGTTTCACCCGCGTAGTTCCCGTTTCTGTAGGAGTACGGGGATAAAATATAGCCTATGTTACTCAAGGTAAATGTAGCTTTCCAATGGTGAATTTTTTTTTTAAATCGGCGTGGTTGTTTTTGAGTTTATTCATTACAAACATACACACACAAAAATACAAATCTTTCCTCTTTATAATATTACTAGCTGTTGCCCGCGGCTTCGCCCGCGTGCAGTTCGGTAACTGTCCCACTGAATCATACTAAAGGGATAAAAATAGTGTCCTACATGTTAATTTAGGTTATAAACTATCTATGTGCCAAATTTCATAATCATCACAATTTATTATTATCATCACAATCACCATCACTATCACAACCACCATCATTATCACAATCATTATCACAATCACCATCACTATCACAACCACCATCATTATCACAATCATTATCACAATCACCATTACTATCACAACCACCATCATTATCACAATCATTATCACAATCATCATCGCAATCACCATCACAATCATCATCCCAATCACAATCACCATCACAATCACAATCACCATCACAATCCCAATACCCTCGCTATCACCATCACAATCACCGTCACTATCACAATCCCCATTACAATAACCATTAAAATCACTATCACAATCACCATCATCATTAACACAATCACCATCACTATCATCATCACAATCACAATCACCATCACAATTCCCATCACCATCGCTATCACCATCACAATCACTGTCACTATCACAAACACCATCACCATCACAATAAACATTAAAATCACTATCACAATCACCATCATCATTAACACAATCACCATCACTATCACAATCACCATCACAATCACCATCACAATCACCATCACAATCACCATCACAATCACCATCACAATCACCATCAAAATCACCATCACAATTTCGATCACAATCACTATCACAATCACTATCATCATTTTAACAATCATTATCATCGTAATCACAATCATCATCATCACAATCCCCATCCTCGTCATCACAATCATAATCATCGTAATCTCAATCATTTTCATCTTAATCACAATCATCATGATCACAATTGCCATCAACTTCACAACCACAATCACAATCACCGTCACAATCACCATCACAATCACTATCACAATCATTATCATCGTAATCACAATCACTTTCATCATTATCACCATCACTGTCACAATCACAATCACCATCACCATCGCTATCAGCATCACAATCACCGTCACTATCACAATCACCATCACCATCAAAATCACTATCACAATCACCATCATCGTCATCACAATAATTATCATCTTAATCACAATCATTATCATCTTAATCATAATCATCATCATCACAATTTTCATCCTCGTTATCACAACCATCGCTATCACCATCACAATCACCGTCACTATCACAATCGCCATCACTATCACGATCACTATCGCAATCACTATCACAATCACCATCATCGTTATCAAACTCATTATCATCGTAATCAAAATCATCATCACAATCATCATGATAATTATCACAATCATCATCGTAATCACAATCATTATCATCGTAATCACAATCATCATCATTACAATCAACATCATCATTATAACAATCATCATCATCGTTATCACAATCATCACAATAAATCAACAATAACCCTGTATAGAAGTTGAATCCGCTATCTTATGGATCTCAAAATAAATGCCATTTTCGACATCAGCACCCCTGATAATCTCGGTTTCGACACCCATATTGATTTTTAGACATTTCAACCCCATCGCACCCCAACAGCTAGGGAATGATGGTAATTCAGGTCCGCCACATTAAATTTTAAAATCGTTGTTTTTGTAATACACCCGACCCAATTCACCATACAAACAATACCTATGTTGAATTTCAGGCTTTGTTACCCCATTTCCCCCTTTAGGGGTTGAATTCTGAAAAAACCTGAAACACAAATGTTAACTCATTTATCGATAGGAGTACTTCTGTTAAGTTTCGAACAAAGTAGTCTAACTAATCTTATTTCCCCATGTAATCTTTGGACCCCCGTGGCCCTTAGGGGGTTAATTTTGAAAAATCCTTTCTTAATGCACCCCTAAACCCCATAAAGAACCTATGTGCCAAATTTGGAATCTCCAGACTCAGTGGTTTGGGCTGTGCATTGATTTTTATATTTTGCCACCCCATCTTCCCCTCTTAGGGGTTGAATTCTGAAAAAACCTGAAACCCATTTCTACTCATTTATCAATAGGAGCACTCCTATGAAGTTTCGAATGAAATAGTTTAACTAATCTTGTTTCCTCATACAAACTTTAGAGCCCCGTTTAACCCCCCTAGGGGATGAATTTAGCAAAATCCTTTCTTAGTGCACCCCTAGACCACATAAGGAACCAATGTGCCAAATTTGGAATCTCTAGACTCAGCGGTTTGGGCTGTGCATTGATTTTTAGACTTTGTCACCCCTTTTCCCCCTCTTAGGGGTTGAATTCTGAAAAATCCTGAAACCCGTTTCTACTCATTTATCAATAGGAGCACTCCTGTGAAGTTTCGAATAAAATAGACTAACTAATCTTGATTTCCCATACAAACTTTGGAGCCCCATTTAACCCCCTTAGAGGGTGAATTTTAAAAAATCCTTTCTTAGTGCACCCTTAGACCACATAAGGAACCTACTTGCCAAATTTGGAATCTATAGACCCAGCGGTTTGGGCTGTGCGTTGATAGATGAGTCAGTCAGTCAGTCAGTCAGTCAGTCAGTCAGTCAGTCAGTCAGTCAGTCAGTCAGTCAGTTTCTTCTTTTATATATTTAGATTATTGTACACTATAGCACTTAGCCCACGACTTCGTCCGCGAAAATTGTGATTGCTCGGCTAATTTTCATGATATCAATATAATTTATGCCTATGCATAATATGTTACTCGGTAAATGTAGCCTTCTAATGGTGAAAGAATTTCTAAATTCGGTTGAGTAATTCCTGAGTTAAATCGTAACAAACACACAAACAAAAAATCAAATCTTTCTTCTTTATATTATTAGTATAGAAGTATTTGTATAAATTAGTATAATATTATTATTACTTCAAAAGTTTAGATAGTTTACATTATAATACCGTGTGTACCGTGTTCTTCGATATCCCTCTCACCGCACTGACTTAATTCATCGATAAACTCTTCACCAAGTCTATTTCTCTGTGGAATGCGCTTCCCCAGGGAATCAGACACATTCTGTAAAAATTTCAACTGTCTACTTAATACCAATCATGAGATACATCCCGCTGACAGACAGACGGACGGTTGGATAGAGCAAGCAAGTAATTCAGCCGAGCAAGGCCTGAATTACTGTCACACTGAAGGTCGGTCGCGTAAAGAAAAGAAAGAAAGAAATATAAAATCTTTATTCATCTCTGGCACATGACGTGAATACAAATTTTGAAAACAGAAACAATTAACATAACAAACATTCAGAGTATAACAAAACGGAACATAAAAAAAGTAAATTTAAAAAAAAATGTCAGCGTACCGTCAGTCGTGACGTCAGCGAGGACAAAATACGGCTGTCGGGCACCGCTGATGTCAGCGTCGCAGTATGGTGCTTTAGTAATAGTGTCCCGTTGGTTACCCTTCGATTAAGGAACCCTAATAGCGAAGTCATCAAAGTCCATTCCTATAGGAATGGACTTTGATGACTTCGCCATACAAACTTACGTATAGAACAGTCGTCGAAGTTTTATTTAAAGTAAGAGTACCCAAGGAATAAAACTGCAGCAAAAAATATAAATCAAGACTTTTAGTTAAGTAATTAATGCATGGTAAAGGCAAAGGGAAACTTCCCGGGGTAACGTTTGTAAGTTTTTATAATACTTTTTAGAACTTTCTTACTTGACGTCATTTTCTTTAATTATTATTGTTTTTTGTTCTAATTACGTCAAGGACTTCTCCTTTAATTACGGACACACCGTCATTAAAAATGTATTATACTTTTCAGGTACTTATACTCAAGGTTTCTGCTGTTATTATGTTTTGGGTCGTATTTTACCGATTTCTCTGAAAAAACCAAAAGCTTTTTTGTACTTTGTTCGAACCTACGTCCATGTTTGCACCTATCTTAAATGTCACATCATTTGCCTAGGCACTTTCCAGCTGGGGTCAGCTTCTAGTATAAACAAATGCAGTAAAATAGCGGCCCTACAAAAAGTGCTACAGCACCAGAGCGAAGACCTAACATCAAAATTCAAAAATAAATCGCGTCTGAAAGTTATCCGCGATTTATGACAATGTAGAAAATCCCGACTGTCGGGCAGCTGTAATGAGTTGTCCACTGGTCACAACACCCATCTGGGGCCCAAGTCAGCTATTTTATAAATTTGTCATTCCAACACGATCCCATTCTCATCCCATTGTCATTTTGCTAAAAGTTCGCAATCTGCTAAATTCATAATGGTCGATCATTGGTCCGTCAATGGTCTCGTAATAGAATTGGGTTATAATGACATTGTCTTATTGCCATTATTATAAAACCCGCCAGATTTCATTTAATATATATTTTTCCATATTATATAATAGTTTTATAGCAATCTGAAGTAGTAAGAAGTTCGTAAATAGCACCAGTCATTCATTTTGTCATTATGTACCTACGAGATTACCATTCAGTGCCATTTTTTTCAATGGAGTGTCAGTGGTTGACCATTAGAAAGTCATAATGACGGCATCATATTAGTAGATTAGCAAATTTGTCAAAATCAACAATTATGAAATTAATTATAGACCATTCTGACACTATTGTAATAGCAGACTTGAGGCCCTGGCCCCGATCCTCCCTTTTCTATGGAACTTCACATCCTATCCCTCATACGCATATACATTATCTGAGAACTACAACGCAGATATTGGGTATATTACGATAAGACTGGTTGTC
Source organism: Xestia xanthographa (assembly GCA_905147715.2). Taxonomy (NCBI): domain Eukaryota; kingdom Metazoa; phylum Arthropoda; class Insecta; order Lepidoptera; family Noctuidae; genus Xestia; species Xestia xanthographa. Next base: position 9,861,680 of record LR990668.1, on the reverse strand, counting down.
ACACTTTCGGACTTCTACTATTACCAATGACAACTGTTAAAAATCTAAAAGTGACAGCGTTTCTTAAATACTTAAAATAATTATAATGTTGTGAAGTATTTCACAGCCCAATTCACTTAGTCAGGTTGTGAAATTAGCTGCGGGACTGTTCGAAAGAGATACCGTGGCCACGGAACACAAAGGGCTAAGAAAGAACATGGATGGGTTTTAGTCAGTAAAAGTCTGACACTCCCTCCTGCTCCGCCCAGAACGGAAGGAGTCATTTGATGAGATCCCATCAGAAAAAAAAAAAGTTTAGGAGTTAGGTTTCCCAAGATAACACTCGCGCGCGGTATAAATGATAAAATACGTAAATTATTTTAAAATTAAAAATAGTCGATTCCCATATACCATTTTCATAATTTTAAGAATTTATTCATCCTATGGATGATATCTGGTTGTGGTTGATGCAAAGAAATTAACTAAAACGCTAGAAGATAACTGTGTTTTTTTTAAAACCATGTATATTTAAATCCATGTATAATCAGGGCCGGCTCCGGACTCAGAATCGCCTTGAATGTAGAGACTTGTGAGTCCCGCAAGCATCGTTATTCATACCAAATTTTTTCTTTGTTATTTTTAGCGATCGAAAGTTAGCGACAGCGTCGTTATCAATGTCGAGACTGCTAGCGCTGTCACAATACTTACTTCATTTAGGTACCTATGCCATTTACTTAGCAAGCTACTAAATAATTTGTCACGACTCGACGTAGCACGATATCCACTAAGAAATCTTAAGCTAAAACCAAGCCTATAAACGGGTAATAAACATAAAATAATTTCGCTATGGTGTGCGAAACCTGGGGATTTTATTTACTATCCGGAGTCAGCAAACATGGAAACACAAAGACGTAAATACTGACGAACATTTTTCTTACATAAATACTCGAGGAGCTCGTGGCTAAATAATAACAGCTTAAGTTGGTCCGTGGATGGGTCACCACCCATTACCGTAAGCGAGTAAACCGTAATGGGTCACCACCCATTACCGTAGGCGAGTAAACCGTAATGGGTCACCACCCATTACCGTAGGTGGGTAAACCGTAATGGGTCACCACCCATTACCGTAGGCGAGTAAACCGTAATGGGTCACTACCCATTACCGTAGGCGAGTTAACCGTAATGGGTCACCACCCATTACCGTAGGCGAGTAAACCGTAATGGGTCACCACCCATTACCGTAGCCGAGTAAACCGTAATGGGTCACCACCCATTACCGTAGGCGGGTAAACCGTAATGGGTCACTACCCATTACCGTAGGCGATTAAACCGTAATGGGTCACCACCCATTACCGTAGGCGAGTAAACCGTAATGGGTCACCACCCATTACCGTAGCCGAGTAAACCGTAGATGAATGATCCTATAGGAATTTCGTTCATAAGTTATTACAAAAATCTGTGAAACGATCTTTAGGTATTTTAAACAGTAGGTCTTTGGACCGTAGTTACATCGAAAATTAGTATTAAAAACCGTTAAATAAATTAGTAACCATTTCATCCGTGCCTAGAAAAACAGTTAAGCCGTTGGTCCCGGCTGTCATTTGTATATATCTGTGACAGTCGGTAGTCAGTGGCCCGAAAGTCTGACAACCAGTCAATGAGATCGTATTACCCAGTACTAACTGGGTTATAAAGGTCAGATTGGCAGTCGCTCCATGTAATTCCGTTACATTTCAGTTAATCAAATCTTAACGAATTTCAAAAACTTAATAAGAAGTAGGGTCACCTGACCTTGCTTATAAATTTTAACTATCATAAACTACTTCTTGTGATATTAAATAAGGGGAATAGGTACTAGTTATCATCAAAGAAAAATGAGCTTATTAGCGATCAAATTCAAAATGTTGACGCTAATCAATTCAGGATTTGAAAACAATTTTTCAAGTAGAAATGAAAACGCCCCCTTGACTTTTGTACTTAATACAAAAAGAAAAATAAACGATACAATATTTATATAGACTAATGAGCTCTTCAAACTTTCCAATCCGTCTTATTTACGTTGTTAAACAAACAATCAAAAACTTTGGAATTCAAAGTCTTTGAGCAAAAGTAAGTATTTTTGAATAATACCACTTTTGCCTTTCAATTGTTTTGATTTGATTTTAGAATTTTAAATACCATTTTAGGCTTTTCAATGAAATCAAGTTTGGTTTTATAGTTGATTTATTAATGTACTTTATGACCGTTATATTCGAATGGAGATTTGATAATAATAGAGACTAAATTTCACAGCCTCTATTTTTTAAATTACCTGAATGCGAAAATTAAACACAGCATTTTTTCACTCAGATTTGTTCTGTTATTTATCAAAAGTGTATTAGGTAAGAACGTTCATTTTTTTTTCAGCAGTGTTTGGTAGAATTGCATTTTTTTAATCAAAATGCAGGTGTGAAGTAATTGGATATACGAAACCACGAACAGTTCTTAGATGGACTAAGAATTCGCTATTGCCACTTCATAATGTTAGGCCCCCACTCACAACCTCGGGCGATATGACTTCTTCCATTTCTTTTCTCCGCATTCACTGTGGCACGTCATGTATTGGTAGAATTTGTAGGTCGTGGCCAAAGGGTAATATGTATTAAAATTAAATACATCATCATCTGCCGAGCCTTTTGCCAACTATGTTGGGGTCGGCCTACAGTTTTACCGGATGCAGCTGAATACCAGTATTTTATATGGAGCGACTGCCTATCTGACCTCCACAACCCAGTTATTACCGGGTAATACGATACCCCTTGGTAATACTGGTTGTCAGACTTTTTGGACCTCTGACTTCCTAACGACTGTCAAAAATCTACAAATGAGAGCCGGGACCAACGGCTTAACGTGCTTTACGAGGCACAGAGGAAACTCGTTATGTAATGGGTGGTCACCCATCCACAGACCAACCTAGGTAAGCACGGCTTAACCTATAAATCGACCCGAGCGGCTGTTATTACTTAGCCATGAGCTCATGAGACATGCTTATGGTATTTAATTAACAAAACACTAATAACCGTTTTTAAGGAAACTTTACCCACAAAACTTTGAAGAAAATCCGAAGCAAAGATCGTCAGCTTTTCGTTCCGTATGTTACTCAAGCCGCTTGTTCGTAGCGGTATAAAACTTAAACTTACTGCCTTAATATGGCTTAAGTTTGACAGCAACTGCGCAAGAGTTGAGGCTTGGACGAAATTTATGTTTTTAAGTACGTTTTCCTGCTATAAATGATTTACGTTTATAGATATTGTGCAAAGGATGTAATCGGGATATTATTTTGTTAAACGTGAATGTGCTACATCGCAGCTTAAGCATAATCAACTTATGGAGGTTCCCGCATCTGCAACACAAGCCTGCTGTGTGAGAGTGGGCCATTATCCATCACGTGGGCCTAGTTGGCGGATGTCACATAGAATCTTCGATTAGTTTGTTTTTTTTTTTTGCGCTGTTTTCCTTCACATTTTTTGGAGCAGTGGTAACATCACGCCTGTAATCCCCAAAGGTTTAGGCAGAGGTGTCCCCACCCCATTAGTACGGCCACATTTCGCCAGCTATGTTTAAGTTCCATGTAATAGGGGGCGAGCCTATTGCCATCAACCGGGCACAAATCCAGACTTCGTGGCCACTGTGGGAAATTCCTGATGGAAAAGTGTCGGCTTCCAGTCCAACCGGATACTACTGCATACTAGTATTTAACATGGAGTAACTACCTGTTTGAGCTCCACAACCAAGATAGTACGAGGGTAATACGATATCCTAAAGTAGTCAGGTACAGTAAGCGTTCATAAGTGCAGAGGCACGCTAAGGATTGTATTGCTGTGAACGCACGGTCGAGCGACCGTGCGTCTGTATGTGTAAGTGGTCTCAATACAGTACGCACACCAGAATTCGCCCACTGTCGCAGGTCATCGCGTCGCACTCCACATAACAAAAAAATATATTTCCGTCTCTTTTGGTTATACACGCAGCAAACATTCTTATTTGTGGCGACCTGTTCTTACCATAGAATAGCTAAAATTCACACATAATTAATAAGTGTTGATAACAGCAGTGGCTTCACGATTAACGAGGTCAAGTTCGAATCCCGTTACCAATGTGTGGGTCTTTTGTTTCTTTGTAACCATATTTATATTTGTATTTTTATGCAAAAATTTGTTAGGTGTTTTTTTTTTATTTAAGAAGTTAAATATTAATTAAAAACCCATCGTTTTATTATTTAACCATTTAAGTGATTGTTTATTATCTTTTCGGTGTTGGAAGGTGCAAATAAAAAAGTCGTGTTAAATGATAACAAAAATGTTTATTCGTTTTATTTATTTATAAAATTATAAAAAAAAAAAACTTTAATGAGAATTTTAACGTCACATTCCTACCTAGTTACAAGAAGTTCTCTTGTAATCTTTCGATTTTTTATTGTATACCCACTTACTATAAGTCAATTCACAATAACATAACAAGGAAATGATGTTCTAATCTAGTTTATTGAAAACTAATATATAAGTATGATTTAGACTTTATGAACATATTTTTTTATGTGACGTCACAATAAATGTAACTCGCATTGAGGTTATAGTTTAAGTGTTCATTTTCTTGAAGAAAAGAAGATTGAAACTAAACCTCAATTTAAGATCATTACATAATTACGGATAAGTAAACAACTCAACGTTAACAACTAAATAATATTTTGTTACACGTCTTATTCAAATTAAAACACTAGGATTGAAATTTTGTATAACTCCCATTATTTTCGATGCAGTCAAGTAGACGTTTGCGCCTGGACCCCACAATATTTTGATATATTCCGGTTCCTTCCTCTTAAATTTTCCCACACCGCCATGCAATGTGTTGTTAACAATTCAAATAATTCCGCAAAGTGTCTCGTATTAACATATTATTATGGCGTCGCTGCGCTTCGCTAACAAGCGACGGCCTTCCACTTCGCTGTCGACTAGCAAGACTCCCTTCTTCCTCATACTTTTTTATCCAACGACTTACAATATTCCTCTAGAACAAAAAAAAAGTATTGTTAGGCACCTGTAGAACAAAATACTAAAGTGATCATTCACTCTGCATTTATAAATAAACACTAATTATTTATCTTTTAGGCCTCATGATGAATTTAAAAAACAATTAATTAATCCTTAGGTCACCAAAGAAATTAACAATAACATTAGGTTTGAATTTCTAATAAAAGTTTAAGTTACAATAAAAAACAATTAATTAGTCCTGTCACTAAATAAATTAACAATAATATTAGATTTTAATTTCTAATAAAAGTTTAAGTTACAATTATTCATAAATAAAGTACTCACAAAGTCCGGTTTCTTCAGATATTTGTGTTCTATTAAGACCACCTAAGCAGCGCGATAAATAGTCGCCTTCGCCTCAATATTAATATTTGCCTGCATTTTGCAACAACAATACCGCTATCTATTAAACCACACGTCACTAACCAACAACTTCAACCAAACGAAAACATTAATTCCGGTCAAGTTAAATATTCATAAATCTCATGTCTACCTCACATAAATCTAAACTCCTTACTTATTTTTCTATGATCTACCTTTCAACTTCTCAGAATGTGTGAACAAAGCGAACAAGATAGAAGAATATAATATTTCTGTTCCATTACTTCCAATTGAGTATAAAAACTGGTAAAAACTTACAAAAAGTCTAAAAGTAACAATGTGAGATTTGAACACACGTCTTACTGATTCGTTCATAGATCTGCACGCGCCTAACCGCTAGGCTATCTTGACTTATGTTTCCATGTTGAAATTTTGAACTACAATTACTTGTAGACGAAAATGACAATTTTCTTGAAAGTAGAAGGTCGTAAGTCAAACTTAACGTCAAGCTATTGCTTTGTGAGATTACCACTGGACTTTTGCCCGACACTGTACAACCTATGTTAGTACATAGGTTGTACTGACTGTACTGACTACTTTAGGACACTACCTACTACTTTAGCTAATTTGTTATACATTTAGTGTTTTGTGGTACTCCACAAAACACTAAATGGATAACAAATTAGCTATTAAAATCCAATACTTCCCCGAAATATGTAATGAATCCATTCTTCATTAGGTATATAACCTTCTACCCGTAAATACTTCACAGAATAAACTCGTATTTTACTTATTAATCCCTAAGCCAACCTTTATCGTGAATTACGAGCACCTCTTGTGAAAACTTAACTAACATATTTGATACTTAGGGACAATTTAGTTTATTGGGACGCAGATTAGCAGTTTGTCCCTTGGCTCTAATAATTATTACTGTCGGAATAAGCTGTTCCACTTTCGAACAAAGCATTTTTTTCAGTTCTCGTGATTTAAGCTATTTTTCTACAAGAGATTTTCTAAGATCTTACAGTCAAAATGTTGTTTTTTTTTCAACTGTTCAGTATAGTAATGTGAAAGATTTCGCAGATGGTTTAAACTTTTTTACGTTTTTTTTTCAGTCGAATTTCGAATTAGTTTTAAACATTATAAATTAAGTACTACAATGTATTTTCTAATTACCTTTTAAAACCCTTTCCTCCGTGCCTCGAAAAGCATGTTAAGCCGTTGGTCCCGGCAGTCATTAATTTGTAGATCTTTGACAGTTGTTACAGGTAGTCAGTGGCCCGAAAGTCTGACAACCTGTCTTTCCAAGGGGTACCGTATTTACCAGTACTAACTGGGTTGTGGAGATCAGATAGGCTCGCTTCATGTAAAATACTGGTATTCAACTGCATCCGTTAAGACTGGAAGCCGACCCTAACGTAATTGGGAAAAGGCCAAGCAGAAGGTATGTATTATGGTAGTTAATTTTAATATTACCCTTTGACCACGACCTACAACTTCTAGCGCAATAATGGTCTTGCCACAGCGACTGCGGAGAAAAGAAATGGAAGAAGTCATATCGCCCGAGTTTGTGAGTGGGGGCCTAACATTATGAAGCGGCAATAGCGAATTCTCAGTCCATCTAAGAATTGTTCGTGGTTCCGTATATCCAATTACTTCACACCTGCATTTTGATGAAAAAGTATGCAATTCTACCAACGACTGCTGAAAAAAAATGGATGTTCTTAACTAATACACTTTTGACAAATAACAGAACAAATCTGAATGAAAATCTGCTGTGTTTAATTTTCGCATTCAGGTAATTTAAAACAACTGTTCAGTATAGTAATGTGAAAGATTTCGCAGATGGTTTAACCTTTTTTACGTTTTTTTTTCAGTCGAATTTCGAATTAGTTTTAAACATTATAAATTAAGTACTACAATGTATTTTGTAATTACCTTTTAAAACCCTTTCCTCCGTGCCTCGGAAAGCACGCTAAGCCGTTGGTCCCGGCTGTCATTTGTAGATCTTTGACAGTCGTTAGGTAGTCAGAGGCCCAAAAAGTCTGACAACCAGTCTTACCAAGGGGTATCATATTACCCGGTACTAACTGGGTTGTGGAGGTCAGATAGGCAGTCGCTCCATGTAAAATACTGGTATTCAGCTGCATCCGGTTAGACTGGAAGCCGACCCCAACATAGTTGGGAAAAGGCTAGGCAGATGATGATGTAAAATACTGGTATTCAGCTGCATCCAGTAGGACTGGAAGCCGACCCAACATGATTGGAAACAGGCTAGGCTGACTTTAATACCCAAAAGAAAGGTTTGGAAGAAAACACAGCCAGTGTTTACTTTCATACCATAATTATACTTCTACCTACACTGGCGTTGATCATACATATAGAAACTGTTTCATAAAAAATTATAGGTCGATGATCTTCTCCACGTGTAAACCTAATTATATCTCCCACTTCTGGCAACTTTCAAGAGTCAGATCGAATAGCCAAAAAAGGTTGTCTAGCCATCCTTACTCGTGCGAATGTGACCCACTTTAATATCTCCAAATAAGTAGACATTAAGGCGCGATTCCACCGGTGTACCTCACAAATGTTTCTTTCGATGGAGTCGCTCAAGTAAACATGAACAAAATGTGCGCGTGTTCAACGCAATGTTCGCATCCAACTTAAAATTGGCCCTGAGTACCGTCGCGGTGAATCGTGTATGCCAATGCCCTAAGAAATTTCTTTCCTCTGCAGTCGCTGCCATAGCTTGTGAGCAAGCAGTAGAATCTTGGGGTGCATGAAAGGAGCCTCCCCGACTGACGTACTCTACTTTCTGATGCACCCTGGGCAATCGACTTAAAAACAAAAAGCTGTTGCCAAATACTAGGATCTAGGACTTCTGTATCGTTAGTGAGTCATGATACACAAACAGAGAGACCCGTATTAACTACCTGTAGGCCATACAACGCCTGCCTGGTGAAGGTTGCGGGAATCCGCTGGATGCGAGTTCCACGGGACCGGTCAATGTGGCGACACTTGGGGGAGGCCTATATCCAGCAGTGGACGTCTTTCGGCTGAAATGATGGTGATGATGATGATGAGGCTATACAAATATTTGTTCCGTGCGGGAATCGATCCCGCGACACGCAGCGCAATAGCCAGTCCCTCAACAACTGCGCCAACCGTGCCGACACTTCTGACTTCTGTCGATTGGCTTATCCTTTCACCACGATGGCAAATATAAGTTAAAAAAAGCCATCGACACGCTAAGCAAAATAAGAATCTTGGAACAAGAACTATGTTGATTTTGCTAGCATAATCAGCTTATAATGTTCCCACTGCTCGAACACAAGCCTCCTCTCTATGCGAGGAAATGGGGTATAATCCACCACGCGTGCCCAGTGCGGGTTGGTAGATGTCACATGTCTTCCGATTTTTTTGTTATAAGACATGCCGGTTTCCTCGCGATGTTTTCCTTCACTTTGAGAGCAGTGGTGATGAAATAAATTACACAAAGTAATGCGCCTGCCTGGGTTCGAGCCCACAACTTACTGCTCGTAAGTCGGGGCCGCCACCACTAGGCCACCGCTGCTCTCAGCTGAAGATGATTTTGCTATAATAATATGTATTTACCTGTCAACTAATATTAAAGTTTTAAGTAATCTAACTTCCAATAAAGGCAGACGATTAGATCAAAAGCAAATAGGTTACGTCTCAACTAATAAACAAGTTTTAATTGATTTTGGTTTAAAAGCTTTTAGAAGGAAGAAAAACATTGAATTACAAATTTGAATACAAATATTTTTGAAGAGTGGAGCTTGTAGCTAAATAATAACACCTACACCGATTGATTGAAGGTTAAGCTGTGCTTGCCGAGGCTGGTCTGTTGATGGGTGACTGGCCTTTACCATTCTTCTATCTACCTTCGTCATTCATGAAGACATTCAATTATTTTTGTTCAGTTCCCTCTAACCGATTGAGGTGAAATGAACTGATTAATTTATTTCTTTCTTCTTATTAATTTATTTAATTTTTAATATTATAAATTATTATATTTTTAATAAAAAAAAACTAATAAAAATAAAAACACACCACTACACACTATAACACAACAAAAACAAACACTACTACCACCAAACTGCTACAATAAAAACACTACCACAAAACTACTACTACTTTACTACTATAAAATTTAAAAAAAAAACTTTCATTGAAAATGACACACACTTTCGGTTCTGGTGAAACACGACTTGATCCTGCAGCCAGGATCACCTCCTCGGGAGAGAACTCCTCAACAGTTAATAGCACGGCCATAAATCTTTGTGTACGCAGTCAATGTTTATATATTTACACCTACCACTGCTTATCTCTGCATCACCCAAAGGTTGACTGGTAGAAAATGCCTATGGCATTAAGCTCTGTACTTTGTGCTTGAAGTGTTATATAAATAAATACAAAAACCCAATTTTCTACTTGTCATTTTAGTCTTCTTTTTCTCTTGTGGTTGATGCCTAACCTGGTGTCAGAGTTTATATGCAACCCATGGGTCTCTGACTTGCCTTTACAAGCCGTACAGAAATATCTCTCAGACATACTGGTTTCGTCACGATGTTTTCCTTCACCGAAGCAAGTGATAATTAATAAAAGCTTTCATGGCTAGTTTTGGATGTTTATATGTATAAAAAGTATGTATTTACAAACGAAAAGTATCTGTGTAGTATATCAACTATCTAGTGTCCACGACGCAAGCCTCGTTGCTTAATGTGGCATTAGATGGCACTGTGTGTAATGTCCAGCGAGATATTATTTTGATATTATTAATATAAATAATCTATACTTTTTAATATTATAAAGCTGAAGAGTTTGTTTGTTTGTTTGTTTGTTTGAACGCGCTTCTCAGGAACTACTGGTTGGAATTGAAAAAATATTTTTGTATTGGATAGCCCATTTATTGAGGAAGGTTATAGGCTATATAACATCACGCTACAACCAAAAGGAGCGGAGCCTAAATGAAAGATGTTGCAAAAACGGGGAAAATGTATTCCTTTTGTTAGCTTTTTCTCTCTTTATGTGATGCAGACGAAGTTGCGTGGGTCAGCTAGTTTTTTAATAAAAGCTTTTTTTTTATTAATTTATCTCGACTGGAACCCAAGGACCTCATTTTATTTAATACTAAACAAATGAGGCTACAAAAATTTAAAAACTAACTCCTTACTAAATAAAATACAAAACCGTCTTCCTTTCCCTACAAAGTTCAGTAGAAAAATAAAGAAAATAACCTTCGTTTACTGTAATTTTTTTATTCTCACTTCATTGCCAGAGATGTTTTAAAGAATTTCTTCGTTGCTGCTGCAAAGCAAACCCTTCCTTGTTGGCGTAATGAGCTAACCCTATTGTGCTTTGGCAGAATTCGTTGGTTTTTCTTTTAAATTTAGAAGCGAGTTTATGCTTGGAGTTGAGAATATTGTTTCTTTTTTTTCTCAATGCCTAACTTATTAAGATTCTTAGATAAAATGTCCGATAGACAAACTTAATAATTATATACATTTTATAACTCTAATTCTAAAATGATATAAGACAGATCCAGAATCCTTACAATTATATTGGTGATTTAATTATTATATTTTACACTATGTACAAGTGGTACGATGATACGGATGACGGAGAAGTGAGTTAACTCTTCAGCTATTTATTAAATACTAGCGGACGTCACGCGGTTTCACCCGCGTAATTTCCGTTTCCGTAAGAGTACGGGGATAAAATATAGCTTATGTTACTCGCTTATGATGTAGCTATACATTGCTGAAAGAATTTTTAAAATCAGTCGAGTAGTTTTAGAGTTAAATCGTAACAAACACACAAACAAACAAAAAATCAAATCTTTTCTCTTTATAATATTAAGTACGGAAGTATAGATAAAAAAGTGGGGATATTTGTAAATTTTAAAGAATTTGAAACCCTGGTCTTCACAAAATGTTGTGTAAATTTTAGTGGTATGTAAAAGTATCAGGGCTCATGTACTCTTTTGTTGTACATATGCGGATTTACCTAATTCTCTGCCCTTCTCGTTTTGCACCCAAAGAAGGAAAAAGAAAAACGGCTCAATACACATAAATTCCATCAACAGATGTTCCCATTAATCATTTCCAAAATTCTGCACCCATACGGTATTCGACCTCAATTCTCAGCAATTTCGAAAACCTTTACAATAAGTGCACTAAGAGAATCTTTGTTAGACATAAATCTTTTCCTTTAAAGGGAGCTGTACTCATGTTCGGGTCGGCACATCCGATCCGGCAGAATTTGTTGAACAAAAAAGCTGTCTTGAAGCAAGTACTACCCATATTCGGCTTTTATTCGGCTCTTACTGTTCGGTGAACTTCGTTCGCCATCTGCCCTCACTCAATCTGATTCGTGTTGACTCGACACTTTATATGGTGCATCACACCGCAGTTACTTTTTGTACAGCAACGTTTCCAAGTGTTATTTATTGTTAGTATATGTTGCTGTGTCAGAATGTTAAATAATGTAGACCTCTTGAAAACAGTCAACACGTGGTAACATTGATAACTTAACATGCGGTGTGGATGCACCATTAGTTAAGCCGAGCGGCTTTTTCTCAAAAATATACATACCTTCACAAAATTTATGGCATTAAGGCTCATGTCCGTTTGTGTACGAATATTTTTAATTTTGCCTGTTTGTTTTTTTTTTGAAATTTTAATAAATAAATATAAATTCTTCTAAGGATTTGTGACTGTACCTTCCTCCTTTTGTTTTTAACTTTAAAAAGCCTGCTTGTAACGGTCTAATTGAAATAAATGCTTTGAGTTTGATCTCTTGGCGCATGGTTAAAATAATAACTAAAGGCAATATCTTATTTTTACGAAGCAAGGTCTCGAATGTCCACCAAAAACGCCACCGTGTTGATTTTGCCGTTCGGCTGTGCCAAATCACGCCGACCCGAACCTGTGTGTAGCACTTGTTAGATTCCACCGTGTTGTCAGAACCCATGTCAAAGACACCAGCTTCGTATTATGGGTATCTCATTGTTACAGATTATGGAACAAATTGCCTTTGCGTGAACTCTTGCGAATTTTGTCAGAGCGTGGTTTTATTATTGTATAGTTTTTAAGATGGGTTTATTATTTCCTGTGGTTGTCGTATTTGTGATTAAGCCAAATTATCATTGTAAAACTGATGATAATAATATCATAGTATCTGGTTTGTGGTCTTGAGGAGCTCGTGGCTAAATAATAACAGCCGCTCGGGTCGATGTTTAGGCTAAGCCGTGCTTGCCTAGGTTGGTATGTGGATGGGTGACCACCCTTACATACAGAGTTTCCTCCGTGGTCCCGGCTGTCATTTGTAGATCTTTGACAGTCGTTACAGGTAGTCGTGGTCCAAAATGTCTGACAATCAGTCTTACCATGGGGTATCGTATTACCCAGTACTAACTGGGTTTTGGAAGTCAGATAGGCAGTCGCTCCATGTAAAATACTGGTATTCAGCTGCATCCCGATAGACTGGAAGCCGACCCCACAGTTGGGATAACCTCCTCCTTTTTTGAAGTTAAAAAGGCTGGGCAGAATGATTTTGCCAATTATGTTTAAGTCTCATGTAATAGAGGCAAGCGTATTGCCATCAACCGGGCCTAAATCTAAACTCCGTGGCTGCTACTCAAACATGCCCAATGGAAAAGACCAATAACACTTTGCCCAAGCTTGGAATCGACCCCGGACCTCTTACTTAGTAGTAGCACTTGCGTATACTAGTCCAATAAGGTCGTCAGTACATGCTATGCAACAAAGAGTGTTTAGAGAAAGAGTAAGAATAAAATTAAAAGAAAAAAAAAAATTTAAAAACAAGCTTTTACAACTTATTAATAAAAAGAACTAAAAAGTTAAAAATAATTTAAACCTGATAAGAAAAATAAAAGCGTGTTACTTTTTTTAGAATTTACACCTTCATTATTTTTCTTTTGCAATCAAAATGTAACATGCATTTATTTTTCTTAACAGGTTTAAATTATTTTTAACTTTTTAGTTCTTTTTATTAATAAGTTGTAAAAGCTTGTTTTTAAAAAGTTTTTTTTTTAAATTTTATTTTTAACTTTTTAGTATTTTTTTGATCATGTTGTTCCCAAGAGTACTTATAGGACAAAAACAATCCATCCCCCCAGAGGTCCATTGTAGGGGGATAAGGGCTTCAGTACAACAGGGTTCGCCCTGATACCCTGAGGTGCAAGCGCAACGTTAGCGATATGACATATTTATACACCCTCATACCATTCAGCCCTGCACGTGCTCACCTTGGCCTTGGGTCATCCATCTAATCAAAAACAGAATCCACATTCATAACAAACGGAACGACTGAACTTATTTTCCCAAAGATGGTGTCGCATATTCAGGTCCACCAAACCACCACCACTCACACTCACCACCCATTAAAAACGATCCACCCATCAAGACGAACCAAACTCGACACGGTAGTGACGCTTAATGACTGAGGCCTCCTTTCTTCTCCTTCCTACGGCCACCTTTCTGCTCCACCATCAGACCATGTTACCTTCTAGCACTCACTCACCAAGACGGACTGTGCTCATCAAGACGGATCAAACGAGTCTAAACTCGATGGGATTGTGTAGTTTAATTACCGATTTCCTATGTCCATCTTCCAGCTCCATCATCAGACCCAGGTTACCATCTAGCGCCAAAGTACTCATCAAGACGAATCAAACGAGCCCAAACTCGATGTGGTAACGTCGTTTTATTACGGAGATCCTATGTCCACCTTCCAGCTTTATCATCAAACTCTGGTTACTTTTTAGGACCAAAGTGCTCTTCAAAACGAATCAAACGAGCCCAAACTCGATGGGGTTATGTCGTTTTTTATCGGAGTTCCTATGGCCACCTTCCAGCTCCATCATCAGACCCTAGATACCATCTAAAAACAAAGTACTCATCAAGACGAATCAAACGAATCCAAATTCGATGGGGTTATGTCGTTTTATATCGGAGTTCCTATGGCCACCTTCCAGCTCTATCATCAGACCCTGGATACAATCTAAAGACAAAGTACTCATCAAGACGAATCAAACGAGTCCAAATTCTATGGGGTTATGTCGTTTTTTATCGGAGTTCGTATGGCCACCTTCCAGCTCTATCATCAGACCTTGGATACGATTTAAAGACAAAGTACTCATCAAGACGAATCAAACGAGTCCAAATTCGATGGGGTTATGTCGTTTTATAACAGAGTTACTATGGCACTTTTCAGCTCCATCATCAGACCCTGGATACCATCTAAAGACAAAGTACTCATCAAGCCAAATCAAACGAGTCAAAATTCGATGGGGTTATGTCGTTTCATAACGGAGTTCCTATGGCCACCTTCCAGCTCCATCATCAGACCCTGGATACCATCTAAAGACAAAGTACTCATCAAGCCGAATCAAACGAGTCAAAATTCGATGGGGTTATGTCGTTTCATAACGGAGTTCCTATGGCCACCTTCCAGCTCCATCATCAGGCCCTGGTTACCATCTAAAGACAAAGTACTCATCAAGCCGAATCAAACGAGTCAAAATGCGATGGGGTTATGTCGTTTCATAACGGAGTTCCTATGGCCACCTTCCAGCTCTATCATCAGACCCTGGATATGATCTAAAGACAAAGTACTCATCAAGCCGAATCAAACGAGTCCAAATTTGATGGGGTTGTCTTTTTATGTGGGAGTTCCTATGGCCACCTTCCAGCTCCATCATCAGATCAGCTCTATGTTATCATAATATTGCATTGCCCAGCGATATACATATGCGTGCAAAATTTCAGGTCAATTGGTAACCGGGAAGTGGATCAAATTGAACTTGCAAGATTTGATTACAGACAAACACCGGGACAGGTGAAACTAAATAAAAGCTTGTAAAAAAGAGAGAAGTTTTCTTAGAAACCGATGGATGTTTTCGAATGAAATTGATAGAAATATTCTAATTTGTTAATATAATTAAATTTTATATGAAGACGTGAAACAGTTTCAATAAAAACTGCAACTACATCTGACGACCACACTTATTTGCTTTAAAATGGGTATATTCATAAGGTGAACGGAGTAGAAGCTTATGGCATACCTAGTTTATTGTTTTTTTTTTTTTCACTGGTTATAAAAAAAAATGATCCATCATCAAAAAACGCTACAAATTTCAAGTAAACTTTTCTTATTAGAACGAAGAAAGACAAATTTTGAAAAAAAAAACGTTTTTTTTTTTTTCGCAATACAAAAAAAAACTAAGTACGCCATTTGCTTCTACTCCTTTCACCTATTATACCCATTTTTTTCTGAAAGTGATAAAAATGCCATCCTGTATAAATGAATTAATAAAGAATAAAGAGCTCAATAAAACAATTATAAAAGTAACCTAGAATATTATTAAACATGATAATATTGTAATGACGTTACATAATATTTAATGGCGTAACGGACTCTTGATTCACAACAGTCGTCGGGATAGCCGACGGTAGGGGCGAAGGCACGGGTACTATGGGTCTGTAACAAAGTTTAATAAAATAGACATTTTTTTTAGGGACAAGCCCGCTTCACAACACCCAAACCACTGCAACTCCTCAAAGCCAGAATCAACAGTGGCAACTAACAAAAAACCGCCGAGACAATGAAGCTCGACGAAGTCCCAGAGAAACAATTTAACTGTCTTGGAACCCGCAATGAAGTTAATCAGAAAAGAATAGCAGAGGAGTAAGAAAAACAATTTCCACTTCCCTCCATGTCAGCAGGAGACAGAACAAAAAAAGGCCAATAGGCACACAGAGACGTTTACAACTGGGATATGCCCTGTTGCCTAGCACCACGAATATAAAATAGTCATATATAACATCAAGTCTGTTAAAGAGTTAGGAAGAGGTGTACCTAATACTACACCCACATTTCTTCCATGTAACAGCGAGCCTATTGCCATCAACCGGGCATAAATCCAGACTCCCTGGTATTACTGAGAAATTTGTGATGAAAAAAAAACCTAACATGATTTAAAAAACTATCCAATTTGAGTGGAAATATTCATTGTAATACTGGAGAAAATGTCCTAGTGTATAATAATATACTTACTGTTTGGCAATTTGTGTGCAATTAACAAATTTTAAGTATTACAGAGATGAAAGTAGAAGTGGGCACAGATCGGCGTCACACACTAGATGCCATAATGGAGGGAATGGCCGTTGCAAAAGTAGCGTGATGATCTGATCATGTTTTCGGGCCGAATATGGCTAGAGAAGATGGAGACCGCACAAGATGGAGAGGTTAGAAAAAAGAAATAGTGACCTTTGCAGTAACTGAAAAGCTTACAAAAATAATTGTATCACATACCCTTTAAATCGGAGACTTAGGCTACTTGGCGACATCAATTCGTTTGACACTAACTCACGAACTTTTCTTTTAGGTTTTTCTACAATGGAGCATCGATTACGTCTGTAATTCCTAAAAGAAGCCGTACACATTATTTATCATGTCTCAATTTTAGTCAAACGTATAAGAAGATAAGCTACGGAAGCCGAAGCGACCAGCACCAATTTGTATCGCGATCAGAAGGATTTTGAATGTAATCGCCATAAAACGTGATTTTTCGCCCCAAAAAGAAAAGTCGTTTCCCAACGATAATTTTTGCCTCAAGTTACGCAATTTGATGTACTGAACGCTTGGTTGACAGCTTCGTGATCTGTTTACACTTTGTATAATATTGAAATAGTGGTCTGAGTGTTCATATAGATATAACACAAAGAATGTTGTTTTTTTTTATGAAAAGCGTTGGCTTTGAGTGTCTGGTATGGAATTACCTCACAAAGCAATACATATTACCTGCAAAATGGGGAATCACATGAAATCTGATCGAATCTCCACGTAGAATATTTCCCTTGTTTAATCAACTTAACTTTATTAACACCCACAGGGCTTGCAGCGCTGTAACAAAAGTCAAATATAAACACAATAAAATATTATTTCATAAATAATTATGTATTTACTAATTAAAACTGTAACTCTTTTAACCCAATCCAATATAGTAATCGGGTAACCCTTGAATGGGTTAACTCTACTTTTGCCCACTAAACGGGATAACCTTCCAAACGTTTAAATGAATTTGAACTCACGCTACTTTACATTTTGTACAAAATTACAAGTGGTGTATTAGTTATACAACATAATAACAGAAAGGTGTAATCAGCTGCTGTCTCATACATTTGGATCAAGTAGGTATTGAAATATTGGATGGGACAGCGGAATTTTTTTTCGCGATTAAGATGTTGGGCAGACAGTTTGATGGTCGGAAAACAGTTACTTAAATATGACCACATCTGTCTGATATTAATGCTGTTTGTTTAAACTAAATAGCTAGCTATTATCTATATAGCCACCACAAGACGTGAAAAATCAGCGAATTTTAAGCGTTTTTCCATTGGCCGGCACGGCAGCAATACTGACACTTACATAGTAACAGTCCGGCAAAGATAGAGGCAAAATGTATGAGGTAAATGTAGGGAGTCGTTGCCGTGGCCGGCAAGTGGAAAAACGCGTATTTAGTATTCATACAATTTTGCTTCCATCTTAGCGGTCCCGTCGTCAGCGTCGGTGTCAAAGGAAAAGCGCCCATTCTCTGTGTGCATTGCACCACTGCCGTCCGGTCTTCGTTGCCCCTTAAACCAGTCGCAAGCGCAACTGACATGACCGACTGCAATTTCGTAAAACTAAAATGTCGTAACTGAAATTCTTAAATTATTACCTTTTAGGACAGGAATTCAGACAAGCTTGACAATTTAATTACCTATCAAGTTCAATTTTCTTTTCTGTAAGATAAAGTAGGATGTGTTGAATGAAACTAGAATGATTGCAATTTGGAAAAGATTACTCTTGTCTATCATAAGAATAACCTTTCAAAAGACTGTCGTACTTAAAATAAAAACCCTACATTACCCTTTCAAAAAGGTAATCATTTCAACGTGAAGGGGTTACCCTCCTAAGAATAATCCCTACACATAATCTGTTGAACATTTTTATATCTGTGAAAAAGAATCAGTTAGTAACGACACAAAAATCTTAGTCTTGAAATTCGGTATTTTAGAAATAGTTGAGTAAATAATAAATTTGAAAAAAAACATGAAATAATAATAATAATTATGAATTTCATTGGCAACAATGAAATAGTTACTTATGATACTAGTGCGGTAAGTTGGTTTTACAAACGAGTAGACAAATAGTAAGTGATAATGAAAATGAGGTCAAAATGAAAATCCAAGATGACGCCGATGAACATTTTCGGTTTTTTCTTCATAGGTGTCGTTTTCATGGTTTTTGGTCGCTGTTTGTTTCATTACATATTGTACTGTTTTCTCGCCAAAATGTTGAAAAACATTGTATGACACGTGCAGAAATTGGTATTTACAAACTCGTGACTATGGTAAGCCCCCGACTTCGTCTCGGGCTTACACTCGTCTACTCGTTTGTAAAAACCAACTCTACCGCACTAGTATCATAAATAACTATTTTAACTTTCTTTTCCACACGTTCTACTAGGAACTCAACAAAAAAAGTCCGACCACTATAAACTTCGTTCCAATTTTGAGTATTTTTTGGCTTTATCGTTATTTTTTGGAACTCGTCTACATAAAGCCGATAAAGCCTTAAATTAAAAAATGATGGTTGATGGCTTGGCTTAAAAACAAAAAATAGAAAAGGCTGCCAGGCTCAAATAATATTGGCCGGGTCACTTAAGTCGCAAGCATAATAACGGTCTCAAGGCAATGGGTGCCTGAGGATAACCGGCGCCGGAAGAGGTGATGAGACAGGGTAGACGCGCATCACGAAGGCTGGTTCGAGGTGGCGCAGTCGAAGAGTACATGGAAGGGGAGACCTTTGCCCAAGACAATTACGGCTATTAACCTCAATCTTTTGATTTCGATGGCACTTACCTTATGACATTCCAAACGGCATAAACATAAAATCCGCACTGTTTACTTTTCTAGCCGTCGGCTTCTTAGGATTCAGCGACTTAAAACTCTTTAGTTTGCTACGTACTGAGGGTAGCTTTGCTTTCATCGACTTTACAGCTTTGTATGCATTGGGGATTTTTAGAGGCCACAATGGTATGTTTATGTTTACATTCGTGTTGATTCTTGTTTGGAATGGTAAAGCACTGGAAAGAGCCTTCCACGCTAATCTGGGAGTGAAAAAAAAACATAGATTCATTAGCTGCTTAACATTCCAAACAAGATGCGATGGAGGCACATAGAAGGCGTTTTTTATCAAGATAATTATGACAAGTTCCGACATCGATTTTTGAATAAAAAATTACGTTAAGGGCAAAAACCGAGTAGGCAGGTACAGTCGAGCAAATTATTTGGTAAACAGTTTAGTAAACAGGCGTGCAACTATTTTACAACAATGTTGTGAATATGATGTGAATTTAATAACGCCGTGCTTAAATAGTAAAAACAAAGCGCAAAAATGGGAAACGAATATTGTTAGTGTAGTGGAAAAATGCTAATTTTTGCCTGTATACCTACCAAATATGTTGTTTGACTTTACATTTGTGTTTTTGATCAACGCCTCATATATGCCGGTTGTATGACACTAGTTACATTATGGGTACAACTCCGGTGATTAGCTATTACACTGCGCAGCGAAACTATGTACTAGTTTATAACTCTCAGAGTGTTTTCAGACTAGCGTATTTTTCAGCGCGTATAAGCTCGTACGTGTTGCGGTCATATACGCGCTTAAAATACACTAATCTGAAACCGCTCTCAGAGTCTGAACTGTTTTGCCACTTCGATTTGCGGTTGCGGTATCGGTCTTCTTCGGAGAACAAGCTATTTGGTTTAAATTTCACAGTGTAATTTGTGGGTTAAACTGTCAACCAAATAGCTTGTTCGACCGTACCTTAAGGGGTCATTTAGGAAGACATGACACGTTTTGCGGGGGGGGAGGAGAGGCGCACGGCAAATTGCAACTCGTTAACGAGGAGGCGCGTCATCACGTGCGCGAACTCAAACATATCACAATGTCCGATGTTGTTCACGGGGATGCGAGATATGAAGCAGCGCGTGCGACGCCACGTGCTCCATCGCAGGTATCGGTACGTTTGTCCATAAACAAAGTATTTTAAGCAAACGCGCGTGAAATCGCTTCTCGTTTGAATTTATTAATTGCAGTTTCCTTAAATGACCCCTTAGACTTAAGTGAAATTAAGCAAAATGAATGATCCTACAATGTATTTATTAACTATTTATACACTAAACTGAACTATGTCAAGCCACAGTTTTAAAGTCACAATTAAAGCTTTAAAATCGCAGAAACTAATACACACCTGCTGAAATAACTCTTCTGAATTTTAGGTAGCTTGTATGAGCCGAAAGTGCCAAATTTTTTCTTCCTGAAAAACAAAATAATCCAATTAGTAAGGCTATTACACCAAGAGGTCATGCTTAGAACCTTGTCGTATAATACGAAACAACTGGTGACGTGTGTGAAAAAAGCGACAGAGATATCAAACGATAAGCAGAGAATATTAAGAAAAAGTATACTAATATTATAAAGAGGAAAACTTTGTTTATTTGTTTGTTTGTAATGAATAGGCTCAAAAACTACTGGACCGATTTAAAAAATTCTTTCACCATTCGAAAGCTACATTATCCACGAGTAACCTATATTTTATTCCCGTACTCCTACGGGCACGGGAACTACGCGGGTGTAACCGCGGGAAGTCCGCTAGTGCTACATAAAGAAGCACATGCTCGCGTGTTCTAACTGAAGCGATAATTGTGCGAACACGCAAATGTGGTGTTGATTTTTTTCGCAGAACCTGAAGATGTCGTCGCGTTGACATAAAACCAGTTGTTCCAACTAATTAGTGATATACAAGGTTAGGTGAAATACTACCCAAAAATAAAACTTGTTAAAAAAATGTTGTCTGTAAAGTCAGTTTACGGACGATAATTTTACGTGATATCGTCCTAATAAAATATTGATGAAAAATTGCATAGGTACTTTTATGAATATAATTGTTTTTTTATCACTGAATTATCATTATTTGTCTTCTAGGATAATTTTTCAAAAACGCTGATACATTTAATTATTAATTACCAACCAAAAGGTTTAATCTAAATTTTCATGGTATTAGTGATTTTAACTTAAAAAATAAGATTTCATCACCCTTTTCACCTCCTCAAGAATTAAAATTCTAACAACATCACATTTTCATCTCGTTTTTAACCTTTTCCTTTGGGGTTGGATTTGTCAAAAATGTTGAGACACATATAAATTAATTTTCAATTGTCAGCTTAAACACAACAGTTTAAGATCCTTACTTTAAAACTGACGGACTTTCATACAAACTTCCATCTCCTATTTAACTCCCTTATGGGTTGAATTTCGAAAAATCCTTCCTTAATTCCTTGTCTACATTATAAAGGGAACCACTGTGCAAAATTTTAAAAAAAAAAGTTTTTTAGGTCCAAGGGTTTGGGCTTGACGTTGATCGCCGAATCGGAACGGAGTGACACTTTTTCGTACGTGCAGCCGGTGTTCATCGATTTATAAGACGTTATCACGTCAAAAGTTGGAACTTTGACCTTCAATATCTCCGAACTAGTTATGTTATTGGAAACTTTTTTACATACCTTTATCCACCATCATTCGTTGAACAATCTAGTCGGTTGTAACGTTTATCAAAATTACAACTGTAACACAGTCATACATTTCGATAACGTTGGAACATTTTAATCTATCTAGTTCAAATGTAAAACCTTCATTCATTTATAATCCTCCTCTAATTAGTTTTTACGTGTTAAAGGTTTCGGTCATTTTAGATACAAGGATTTATGTTAAACCCATACCACAAACTATTAAAGTATTGTAAACATGAATTTTATGCCCGTTTTCAGCAATTTAATTGAAACGTGCGTGCGTGCGTATCAATGAGTGGATGAGAATCGAAAATGTCCAAAAGAGTCACGCAAACTGCACAGCAGGCCTAGCCAAGTTACAAACGTTTTGTATCGATTCTCTTTCTACAATCGTAAACGCCTCGGCGCTGCGCCGGCGTAAGCGATTGTAGCAAACGCTAAATTGGTAGCCAAGTTGACACGACTGAGTCGATCGCTCGTTCTCTAATGTCTGTAGAAAAAACCTACACTTTAGTCTATGGTGAGCGTAGGAACGCTCACCATAGACTAAAGTGTAGGTTTTTAATAGAATGTTATCGTTTCTACAATGTTGATCGCTAAACTTTTTGGTAGGAACCAAAAAGTTTAGCGATCAACATTGTAGAAACGATAACATTCTATTCTATCATTTTGAACGATGTAAACTTGTCTACGAATTTTCTATTCGTTTGTGTTGATCACGTGATTTAACGTTGAGATGATGTCATTCTCATTCATTTGAATAGTTTTCTACTAGCGTTAACGATTGTAGATTGTCAACTTGGCTAGGGGTGCGGTTCGTGCACATGCGCAGGTGAGGATGCGCTTTGAGATAACAAATGACAAAGTAGAAAAACATTGATACTGCCCAGAGATCATTAACATACCTCTTCATTGCCATACTGAAACAGAAAACAAAGTGACAAAATATCTTACTTTTGAGGATAATGTATAATGACTCCCTTTGGTGACACTTTTTGCTTACAAGGCCCCTCAGTGCCGCAAGGGCATCCCTTTGCCGAACGGTATGGCTGTAAAGGTACCACTCTGAAATGAAGACATAGCTTTAAAATATCAGACACAGCATAAAACTGCCTTTACACTAGGAGAACCAAGTACAAGTGGAATGCGAAATTGCTTAGTAGGTATAGACGGACATAAGAACCTCGAACATGCACTCCTGTGAAGCAAACTCGTGCTTGGTTTGTGCTCTGCTCATGCTCAGCTTGTTTATTGTAGATGCACCTTAAGATTTTTTTATAATTTACTTATTAAACTAGGAGGAGCTCGTTGCTAAATAATTACAGGTAGTCAGTGGCCCAAAAAGTCTAACAACCAGTCTTACAAAGGGGTATCGTATTACCTAGTATGGTCAAAGCTTGAAAACTGAATTTCAAACCAGTTCCAATTGAGCTGAAATTTCGCACACACCTTTGGTTCTGGTGATATTAGTTACGTTACGTTAGTTATGTTCTTAATTAACATAATCAACAAGATGGTCACTTGTCCTTCAAGCGACCATCTTGTTGATTATGTTGGGCGAACTGAAATGCACGTCACAACGACAGAGGGCGCTTATTAGAAATCCGAAATTAATGATAATTTTTTGCGCGACTTTCAAGTAACCAATCGCGTTAGTTAGAACGCGGAATAAAGACACACATTCGCATGGGACCGTATTTAAGCTTCAATTACATTATCCATATATTTTTTGTAGTATGGAATTTTATAACATTTACAAACATATTGTTTACAACTCACTCTTTCTTTTTAAAAACTTTCCATTTAGGCTTCTCAGTTATGACGTAACGTAAGTTGGATAAACTGCAACAAAAAATAAGAAGGCTGTACTTTGAATTGAAGGGAGGCAACAAGAGAAATTTCGCTTGTTGCATTGCAGAAGAGTTGAAAAAAAAAAAAACCGGCCAAGAGCGAGTTGAACTCGTGAACCGAGGGTTCCGTATAAACTTGTAGGTATTTTGTTATTAAACTACATATTTACGGTTTTCAGATTTTTTATTTACATCGTACTGTAAGACATTGCTTCTTGCCAAATTTCATGATTCTAGGTCAACGGGAAGTACCCTATAAATTTTGATTCCCTTGAGAGTGTCGAAAAATACGACCATTCTCAGAAGATCCATTGGCCAGATCCATGACGGATCTAGTGAGAATTGTTTTTCTCATTGGATCCTGATTTAAAAATATGGATCTACCGAGAAGGATAACTCTCAGAAGATTTTTGGCCAGATTCATGATGGATCTAGTGAGAATTGTTTTTCTCATTGGATCCTGTTTTAAAGATATATGGATCTACCGAGAAGGATAATTCTCAGAAGATCTTTGGCCAGATCCATGATGGATCTAGTGAGAATCGATGTGCGTTTTTTGCGGCATAAAAGGCCGTATCCTTTTTCCCATTATCTTAGAAGCATGTTTTTTTTTTTTTCGTGACTTCAAGGGACTGTATACTTGAGTATGTGGTTTCAATTTAAACGCGATATTCCTAAAATAAGGGTAAAGACAGAGAAACGGACAGACGGACAACAAATTCATCCTATAGGGTTCCGTTTTTTACAGATCGAAATACTGTTTTAACTGTTATTTTTTTATCAAAGAATGTCTGCAAAAATTAAAGAACGTAAAATCTAGTTCATGAATCTTTTGCTTGTTCTGAAAAAAATAGTTGATAAATGTCAATAACAACCTCTTCATGTATTTATTTCCAGTAGATCTACAATTGCACGCCTTTTGGCTGGTGTATGGTAGTGATGAAGAGCACCCTCTACATATTCAAAAATGGAAGACAACCATGAAAAAAAATCCCGTTTATGTTAGCACAAACATGACAGTAAAGGCGGAAACCATCGGTGGCACACGGAGTCTACGCACGTGTGTTAAGCTTCGCTTTGCAAGAAAATGTATGTGATTGTGTCCATTGTAAACCACGGACACGCTATGCATCAATTGACGTCATTAGTACATGCGTGGCTTGCTCGCATAAGGCGCTCACATAGATCAACGCTGTCAACGCTATGCACGCTGTATATGCGGTACACGCTGCACACGAGCACGACTATGCCGTGGTGAGCCACGCACGCTACAGTTGTACATAGTCATGGGCGTGTAGTGTGTACTGCAGTGGAAACGTAGAACCACGTTGTCAAACAAATTAATCCTCGCAGCTAAAATGCGCCGCGTGCACCGCGGTGGGTTTTCGCCTTTACAGTCATGTTACAATAGATAACATTACAATCATATTGTTACCTGGTGTTACTAGTAGCCTGATCTATCCTCCTTAAGTCTTTGGTATTTATAATTCCCATATTTCCAATCTCTGTGTGTCTCTTCAAATTTTATGTTCTCCTATAACCAGGCGTTTCATCAAACACCAAAAACCAACCAAAATTTCAAAAAAAAATTTCTAATCAATTTTGATTATGCAACCAATGACTTAAGTGCATTTTGCTGCGATTTTTATTTAATTTAATACATCGTTTGTGTTTATAAGTTACCTCTATGATTTGACATTTTTGTTCGTGACAGAACTATCTTTTCTAACAGTTTTTAGTCTTTGACATTTGGTTTTGTAAGGAGGAATAATTCTCCTATTGAAACAAAAAAGACTGTATTGTCAAACCACTTTTCCAAAGAAACTCAGACACGATTTGTGAACAAGAATTAGTGTTGTTCCACTAAAAAACCCGACTTACCCGAGCTACAATAACGAATCGATTGACACCTTATTCATCAAAATCGGATGAATAGTTTAGGCGCTATGGAGGAACATACGATTAAATTAAATTATTATTATTATTAAATCGCCTCTGTGTATACGTACGAATAACAGAGTAACTGGGTTTTGGAAACTCAAACTCAAAGCATTTATTTCAATTAGACTTGAATGTCAAAAAAAAACAAAAAAAAAACGAACCTACAGTCATAGTCACAAGGCATAAAAACGAAGTACTTGAGAAAGTACTGTAGTTGCACATTCCAAAGCGTAGATCTCTATGGAGAATAATGGGCAAGAAGTCACTGTAGTCGCTCCAGGTAAAAAACTGTTATTCAGTGTTTTCAGTTAGATTGGAAGCCCATCTCAACGTAGTTGCGCAACAGCTAGACAAGATATTCATGGCGTGTTTTAATTGCCACCAATGAAATGAAATAAGAGCAGCAATGCTCCCGACATAAGAGTACAAACATAGCCAGGCGCAATACTTTATGAAAATAATTTCATCACTACTGTCTTCATTCTATTTCATCATCACTCAAAACGGTGAAGGAAAATAGAAAAGAAACCGGCTTGTCCTGGAATCAAAAATTCGAACAAATGTGTTATCTGCCCGCGCTGGGCACACGTGATGAATTACCCACTCCGTCTCATGGGGAGGCTTGTGTCCCAGCAGTGGGATCATTATATGTTGATACAAGTGCTGTATGTAAGTTAAGACAATCAATTCCTGAACAACCTTTGAGGGTATGAAGAACAGGGTGTAAAGCTCTTCATCTCCCGTGGAAAAGGGAGGATCCTCCGACCAGACGGGTGTTAGGTCTGGTGGGCTACTGCCCGACAGTTGTTGTCGGGTTCTCCTATATATCGTTTTAAGTCGCGGATAAAGTTGCTTGCGCGATGTAGGATTTTGACGTGTTTTGCTGTTAGTTCATCATCTGTGTCATAGATGGCGCTGTAGTAGTTTTTGTTCCATGTAGCGAAGTACTTTTTGTAGTGCTGCTACAAACCCTTACAATTCCCTATCAAAGATAGAGAAGCCCTACTTATTTCAACTAGATTTTCCACCACCTTTCAGCTAAATAACCTTGACATTCGACCCAAGGACCGCCATCCGGGGCAAAAACTTCGATGTTTATACACCCCAACGTCCCCATTGATCAGTAAAGAACAACCCGGCCCTAAGCAAACAAACATAACTCCGCGGAAACTTCTAACAAAGAGGGTGCTGGGGTGTTGGGATTTTATTCTTCTTGCGTAATATGTGGAGCTTATGGACGGGGTTAAATGGGGTTAAAGGTAAAAAGTTATTGAATTAATGGCTATTATTTACTTTTTGCGACCGGTCTGAGCACTGAAAGATATGGGGGAATTACAGAGATTTCGGGTTAAAGCTGCTTTATTTTGAATTAGATATTTTTAATTTTATAACTTTACTTTAAATACATCTATGACCCCCGTAGAATTTAATGCATCCATCAGTGATCAGCATAGTGTTTTGAGTGCACCTCATTGAGTCCTACCGTACAACTTGATTTTTCTCCCCCATAAAATGTCGTTTCCCAGTAATAATTTTTGCGTAGAGATACTTAGTTTGATATTGAGGAGCTCGTGGCCAAATAATAACAGCCGCTCGGGTCGATCGTTAGGTTAACCTGTGCTTGCCTAGGTTGGTCTGTGGATGGGTGACCACCCATTACATACCGAGTTTCCTCTGTGCCTCGGAAAGCACGTTAAGCCGTTGGTCCATTGTTGTTGGTTCATTTGTAGATCTTTGACAGTCGTTAGGTAGTCAGAGGCCCAAAAAGTCTGACAACCAGTCTTACCAAGGGGTATCGTATTACCCGGTACTAACTGGGTTGTGGAGGTCAGATAGGCAGTCGCTCCATGTAAAATACTGGTATTCAGCTGCATCCGGTTAGACTGGAAGCCGACCCCAACATAGTTGGGAAAAAGGCTAGGCAGATGATGATACTTAGTTTGATATACAGAAAGCTTGGCTGACGGCTTCGTGAAGGGTCCGATTACACCTCGTCTAGGTATACGTAGCAGCGTAGTGCTTGCGTAGGTTCTTCTGGATAGGTATCCAGAAGTACAATAAGAGGCGAAAGGAGTATGAAAACAGCTGTCCCCTTCCCCCCACTACTTACGGGTGTAACCTTCCGTGGTCAACTTGAAAGTCCTGGAACCGTCTCCGAACTTAAGTGGGAAGATGTAACTCCAACCTCGTTAAAGGGGCTACCTCAATGAAACAGCAGCGGGGTGTGGTTGTGGAGCTATGTCTGGATATTTTAATTTTATTTCAATATATTTTATTTTATTGTATTTTTATCTGATATAATTTTGTTAATGGTCTGATGTTATTGTGTATTATTTCATTTTTTTTTTAATTTTGATTATTTTTAAATTTATTGGATCTTTTTGGTTATCAATGTATATGTGGCAATGGGTGTTATTTACCTGAAAATAAATGAATTATTATAAAAAAATATTATTATGTCGCAAACTATGCTCCACCTTCAATCGTGCCCTTGGCACAATATACTGGCACGGCACCGGCACCGCTCCAAACTCAGCAAATAACTTGTCATTCAAATTAGAGCATTAAATAATGTATCGTATATTTCATAATGTATATATGATAAAGCTTACGGCGGGCAGTCACCGCGCTTGCCACTACCACTACAACTTGACTCGTGGGTGACTCGGAGTCCACGCGCTGCAAGCGAGCGGACAGCGTGCTTACAGCGCGCCGACCGCATGCTTGCTGCACGCCGACTCCGAGTCGCCCGCAAAACAACGTCGTGCAAGTCCTATGCGTGTTCAATCACAAATGCCATACAATTGTGTTCGCGGTTACAGCAAGCTCGCGGCCAGCGCGCGTACTGCGAGCTTGAACCTCGCGGCCGGCGCCGGACTGCGAGCGTATACCTCGCTGACGACGCGTAGTTAGCTCGCTGGCGACTAGCCATGGCTTGAATTCGAGGCAACGCCGGGCAGCAGCTGTGCTGGTGCTGTGCCTGTATACTGTACTGTGACTGTTAGCCCAAAATCATGCAGCCATAGCGATCTTCGCACTGAGTACGCGGTGACAGTGGCGAAGTTCTGGGCTAGCAAAATACCAAAATTATCGTACCAGCGATACGAAGAAGAAGAAGAAGCAGGTGGCGTTCTGTAGTTTTTGTCTTATCATAATAATATACTGTTATTTATTTTGAAGCCCCGATATTTCGACGTTGTTGCAATCCAAACCATGATCGCGGGTTTACTGGAGAATGCGGGTGGATGAAAATAAAATTGTTAGGAGCAGACAAATATAGCTACACTCTTTTTTATATTTTGTAGTTTAGTTATAAACCGTGAGTGCTCATTTCTGGACACGATAAATGATAAATGATGTTTATTTTGCAAGTAGGTTTTTACAAACACTTTTACACGTCATTTTTTAAAACTAGATGGGGCCGGTGTTTCGTACCTGACTACTCTGAGAAGAAACAGCCGAAACAAACTCAGAGGTCATAGTCTCTTTTAAAGTCCAGACAATCTTGCTCAATTCACATGAGGACTATGCAGATTAGTGTCTGATATGGTCTTTTGAAGAAAGAACCATACAGTTTTGAGTGGACCTGTCCAGTCAGTGCAAGCATTTGTCAGTTAACGTGTAGCTCGACTTATAACCCAAGGAGCTCAACGAAACGACGAACAATACCAAAGAAAGGACATTTGGATAGGTCGCTTAGAGTACTCAAACTGTCAGACAGTTGTGGGAAAAAATAAACAAAAAATATAAATGTGACCCACATGGTCCCCACATTCACAATAATCATATAAAATTCATAACAAGTTCTATTCAAAAATAATGTAAATAAAAATCACAAAAATCATTAAAAGGCACAATGATGATAAAAAAAAACTAAAATACTTAACAAAATAAGTATTCATGTCAAATCAGTAAATGTCAAATAAAAAAATAATAAAATACATGTCAAAACATTACATGTCAGAGTGTATAAAAAATAATAAAATACATGTCAAAACATTAAATGTCAGAGTGTATAAAAAAAAGGAAAAGAAAAAAATAAAAAAAGGAAAAGAAAGGAATAAATAATAAACAACCGAAGTCCGAAGCTTCGACATTCACAGAGCAAATTTCATTGGAGCAGTTTAATCCCAAGCCTTTTTATCTTCGAGATAGTGATTAACATGATAATAGGCTTTCAGGCACAGCTTCCGTTTTATAAACGATTTGAATTTATTTAGGCTTAGTGCTTGAATTTGGCTCGGAAGTTTATTGTAAAAACGTATACATTGGCATCTGAACGTACCCCCTATTTTTTTGAGCCTCGTTGCAGGAACAACAAATTTGTGTTTGTTCCTCGTATTTATGTTGTGGATATCACTGTATTTTTTAAACAAATTAATATTTTTGTGTGCGTACAAAAGGTTTTCATAAATAAACTGAGAAGGGACAGTAAGAACATTAATCTCTTTAAATTTTTCTCTGAGGGCGTATCTGGGACTTAATTTATAAATTGAACGAATTGCCCTTTTTTGCAAAACAAATATTGTCTGAATATCGGCGGCATTGCCCCACAAGAGAATACCGTACGACATCACGCTATGGAAATAACTAAAGTTAACTAAACGGGCTGTCTCTAAATCAGTTAACTCACGAATCCTTCTAACGGCGTATGCTGCAGAGCTAAGTTTTTTTGACAATTTGTCTATATGCGGGCCCCACTGAAGCTTGGCATCCAAAGTTATGCCTAGGAACACTGTGCTATCTTCCGGTTTCAACTCTTCATCCTTAATTAGTACAGTAGTTTCCACTTGTCTTACATGGGGTATCGTAAATTTAATACATTTAGTTTTTTTCTCATTTAGTAGTAGGTTATTAACATTAAACCAATTAACGACTTTTGCCAGGGCGCTATTAACATCATCCGTAACTAACTGCTGACGTTTGAGTTTAAATAAAAGAGAAGTGTCGTCTGCAAACAATACTATGTCATGATTATCCTTTATGAGGTGAGGCAAGTCATTTATGTAAATAAGAAACAAAAATGGACCAAGAATTGAGCCCTGTGGTACCCCCATTCTTACTACGGATCCGGGAGATCTCTTCCCGTTAACATCAACTCTCTGAATCCTATTACTCAAATATGAAATAAGAAGATCAAGAGAGGCGTTACGGATTCCGTAGTGGTGTAGTTTCCTGATTAATGTTTCATGAAGAACGCAATCGAAAGCTTTAGATAAATCGCAAAAAATGCCCAAAGCATCGCATTTGTCCTCCCAGGCATTATAAATGTGTCCTAAAAGTTCAACACCGGCATCAGTAGTTGAACGACCCCTTGTGAAACCGAACTGTTTTTTATGCAATAACTTATGTTTATTGAAAAAACTTTGCATTTGTGCCAAAATTAATTTTTCAAAAATTTTACTAAAGGTGGGTAGTACTGAAATGGGTCTATAATTAGTGGGGTCTGATGTACTACCCGATTTTAACAATGGTATTATTTTACTATATTTCATTAGATCAGGAAACTCACCACGGTCAATACAATCGTTAAATATTACAGCTAATGAAGGAGCTACAATGTTTATAATGGATTTAGCAACGTCTACAGAATGACCCCATAGATCGGCGGTCTTTTTAACATTTATGGTGTGTGGTGACGCGGCGCGTCGGGCGGCGCGTTGAGCGGCGCGTCAGGCGGTGTGTCGGGCGGCGCGTTGTGCGGCGCGTTGCGCGTTTATCCGTTTACGGAGAGGCAGTGTGTGCAGCGGCGGTGTCATCTGTCATATGTTTGTATATGCGCGCGCACTGCCGCGTTGACCGCGGCGGTGCACGCGGCGGGCAACGCTGCATCTCAAGCAAACGCGCGTAAAAACGCCTCTCCGTAAACGCTCTCATATATTGTCATATGTTTGAATTTTAAGCGGGCCGCGTCGCACGACGCACCGCGCAACGCGCCGCGTCTCCGTACTTGAGCCCTGAAAGCTTAAAACAGTGTTTTTGCCTTATGTATTATGTAAGAACATTCAATCCATCAAAAAAGCGTTGTTCGCAATAAAATATTCCCGAATACTGGTTCCAAATATATTTATTTTATAAGCTTTCTTTACGATCACATTACCGATATACGGATATAACCTGTATTAGTTGCGCACCTACCTTTAAAAGGATATCCTTATTCCTTAGCATACAAAACGTTTACTAACCCTTGCAAGACCGCTCGTAATTTTATAGATTGTCTGGAGTTTCAGGAAGTATAACATTTTTGTCGATATGTTATTGTATTTTGTAGGATAAAAAGGGTGATTTTTCCGATATTTCCATTTTCATGGAACCTATCTTTGGCACTTGTTCTGTGAAAATTGGTGTCATAGTATACACGGCCAAGAATTACAGTTTTTCTGATATTGATGATGATGATGCTATCTAGCCGATTTCAGCCAAAGCGAAAACATTGTTTCACTGTCCTTAAAACGGTGAAGGAAAACGTTTCCTTGCACAAAACTTCTCCTAAAGTATGTATGTACCAATAAATTTATATCACAATCATTTAAATGCAAGTTTTATTGCACCTATCATTGTAGTTGTAACATTTTGTAAAATATAAACGAACGGCTCGCCAGCACACAGATAAGCCCTGAGAGGTTTTCGATGTGTGGCTAAAACCAAACTGTATTAAGATTAAGTTTTTTTTTATATTAAAATGAATAAATAAAATAAAACGTCGTGGGCCAGCAATCGAATCCAGAACCTCATGCCCTGCAGTTAGCATTTCCAACCATTCATCATCTGCCCAGCCTTTTCATACTGTGTTGGGGTCGGCTTCCAATCTAACCGCAACCACACCCCAGAAATATCACTGGGTTGTGGAGGTTAGATAACACAGTAACCCGTGTGGTCAGAATTTCAGGCCACTGACTACCTGTAACGACTGTCAAAGAACTACAAATGACGGCCTGGCCCAACAGCTTAACGCGCTTTGTGCCGAGGCGTGGAGGGGACTTACTACTACTACTACAACAGCCTATAACGCCCACTGCTGGACATAAGCCTCTCCCATGATGGGAGGAATTTGCCGTAATCTCCACGCTTGGCAGACGGATTGGAGATCGCAGTGATGAAAGACTAACAGAAAACGCTGCTGCCCATTCTCTGGTCTACGGAGGCGCAAGGTGTTCTCATTGCCTCATGCCTCAGACATTAGGAGACTTGTGGTCATCCATCCACGGACCAACCTAGGCAACCGCGGCTTAACCTGAAGATCGATCCAAGTTGCTTATATTATTTAGCCACAAACTTCCATTAAACCAAACAAAACAGTTGTTACATAAACATTAAAAAGCCATAATGATTGTATTAAAAAAGTAATACCTCATAATAATAAAACGCCAATACACTTAGGACAATCCATTGTGCCGTCATTCCGAACGCCTATTGATTCGTCTGTGTTGACACTTGTCACCTTATGAGTATGATCGATTGCCTACCTATAGAGACACCTGGGACTTGTGCCGCAATTTATAAGAAAAAGAGGGCTATAAAAAAAAAAAAAACAAAATTAAAAAACACGACTGCATAAAAATAATTAGGTAACTTAAAATAAAAACTGAAAAGAAAAAAACAAGTTCAGGAAACAGGACATACCTATTGACTGCAACAGTCAGGACTCATATTGGATGTACCGCGTTTAGTTTAGATTATTGAATGGGTCCCGATTGTTGCAGTCAATATGTCCAAAGTTATTAGTAAAGTTATTAGTTATTTTTTACGCAGTCAGGTTTTTTTTTAATTTTACATTTTTTAGTTACCTAGATATACCATTTTAAAATCCTCATGATGAGCCCTTTATCGAGCCGTTCAGGCTGCAGAGCGTGCCAAACATTTGAATTTGGCGCCAAATAATCCGCCATTTTTTTATATACCCAGTGTCACTCTCACAATAAATACAAATCTAACGGCACCTCTCAAGCTAAAATCCATTGAGTCGTTCAGGCCACAGAACGTGCCAAACAATTATACATACATACATAACCCTCCTTCTATCACAGTCGGGTAAAAAGAAGACATAGGCTCGGACTCAACCAAAACAAAACGAGCTGTGCAAGATTTGACCAATCGCAGGAGAGACGAGAGACTCGATGTCGATTTTCCTCTCCGCTTTGGTGGAGTCCGGGCCTTATTAGTAATTATAACAAAAGATTTTCTATATTTAATACCTAAAAAAGGTACACACATCAAAAGTGTCTAGGGATCAAGCATTTTTATGCGGATTTCTTGCGATCGAAATGTGGCTTTGTAATAAATTTATGATTTTATAAATTTATATGGATCCTATTTGGTGCATTTCATAATTTGAATCAGGAACTCTCAATCAAATTCGAGTAAAAGATGAAAATAAGCTGTCAATATTTTCCCTATAAAAACATACAACGCATTGAAGACATTATTAGTGCTACTGTTTCCCTACTACTGATTAAAACCAACGTTATTATGGAGCGGCGACGTCATTTAAGCAGGGAAGAAATGCTCAGAGCCGTGGGAATGATAGAAGCTGGTTCCCGGCAACGTACTGTAGCTTTAGCTCTGAATACAAGTCAGAGTGTTATCAGTCGACTTTGGACACGTTACCGAAGCACTGGTACCGTGGCTGAGCGCCATGGAGGACGGTATCGCTGCACCACACGGAGACAAGACCGATACATTCAAATCTTAACTCGAAGAGCTCCAACAATAACCGCCATGATGTTAGCCGTGAGGCTTCATCACTCTTCAGGGAACTTAATTAGCGACCAAACAGTCAGAAACCGCTTGCATGAAGTGAACCTTCATTCCCGAAGACCGCTACGGGTACCACCTATAGCAATGCACAATCGTAGGATTCGATATCAATGGGCTCTTGAACACAGAAATTGGGCAGAAGAACAATGGCGTTTCGTGTGCTTTTCTGATGAGTCTCGTTTTGGTATGAGACCGGATACAAGACGTATACGACACTGGAGAACCCCTGGACGCCAACAGCGATTAAAATCCTGCCAGGAAGTCCATCCTTATAGTGGTGGAACCATCATGGTATGGGCGGGTATTTGGATCGGCGGAAGAACTGAGTTGATTTGGATCAGAGGCAACCTCAACGCTCAAATTTATGCTGAGACGATTGTATCAGACGTCATCGTTCCTCTACAAGTGCAAATCGGTCCCTTATTTCAGTTAATGCATGATAATGCACGACCGCACACCGCAAGAGTTGTAAGACAGACTCTCGCCGCAGCTAACATCAATGTCCTGCCCTGGCCTGCTCAGTCGCCAGACTTGAACCCGATTGAGCATGCATGGGATATGCTACAGAGAAGAGCTCTGCCGAATATGGAGGGTATCCAGTCGCAAGAAGACCTTTTTTTGTTGTTGCAACGAACATGGGCGGCCATTCCACAGCGTGATTTGGATGAACTCATTTTGAGTATGCCAAACCGATGTTCTTGTGTTGTTAGTGTTCGCGGTAGAAACACGGATTATTAATTGTTTAAGTTACCCAATAAAATTTTAAAGAAAACTGTGTTTTCAGTCATTTTTTCGAACTTTAATGTTAGTGGTTCAAATGTCAAAAATCCCTTTATTAGGAAAATGGCAAATTTCTTTATTAATGCAAAGGTGACTTGGTTTATCGTTACTGTGACAAACGAAAACACTTTATTTGATGAATCCTTAAAGAAAATTTTAATTAATATCAATCAGGAGAAAAGTTATTGCAAAAATATATGTTGATCCCTAGATACTTTTGATGTGTATATTTAGGAAACATTTAATAACGTCAGTATGTGACGAACTGACAAACGAATCCAAACAAAATAAATAAATAAGTAGGGTTGTTCAGAAGGTATACAGACAATCACCACACACACACACCGTTATAACATACTCACACACCACTTTAACTCCTCAGGCACACACACTCTCACACGCTGTATTCTTAGCTAAGTATAGATGTTAAATTGTAAATCCTTAATGGGCTGTAGGATTAGTTAAAATAGTTTAGGTTAAGATTGTAAAGAGCTGTGGATTTTGTGATAAATAAATAAATAAATTAACCATGGTTAACCTGGATGGAGAAGAGGTTACAGAGTACCTACACTGCTTATCTGTCTACTTTTAGCTACGTGATTTGTGTATGCAGGATGCAACAGAATAAGTGCTTGAGTTCTTAGGTGGTGGTTCACTATCATTACTGAACAACTTTGCATAAAAAACATGGTCGCAAAAATGGAGTCTTCATACTACGGTCTCTTCATACAGTTGGCGCAGCTGAGCGATTAGACTATATTTGTAGCGCCTACAGATAGTAATTGCTCCGAGTCTGACCGTTTATATCTGTGAAGTAAGTTTAAATGTTTGTAAACGCACCCACGACAACGGAGAAATTCATAGGAAAGCGCAACGTATTACAAAAAATAATTGCGTTAGCCGCTGTGATATTTTTTATGGGAAGTCCACTTTGTTTTTTTTTTTAACATATATTGCTCTCGCATTGCACTTATTCTGTTACTCCTTAGATGGATGTTTTTTTCAAAACTACTAAATTCATGTTGATAATTTACAAAGACATAAGAATGACAAGGGTTTCAGATGAAGTCCTGAATATTTGACCAAACTGATTGAGAAGGTGTCCATTGGCTGATAATTTCCGTTGGTACATTTTTTTTTTTTATTGAAAGTTTTAATATCTTAGTGAAAGAGCTATTTTTTTCCCTAAAAATAAATCACCACACTAGCACTAAAGTCTGTCATTAAAACTTAGCAAAGATGGTTATAA
Source organism: Xestia xanthographa (assembly GCA_905147715.2). Taxonomy (NCBI): domain Eukaryota; kingdom Metazoa; phylum Arthropoda; class Insecta; order Lepidoptera; family Noctuidae; genus Xestia; species Xestia xanthographa. The sequence goes on along the minus strand of LR990668.1, from coordinate 9,825,064 downwards.
TCAGATATGTTAGCAGTGCATGGAAAATTCTACAGGGCACAAGGCTTCTAGCCTTTAAAATGGTTCAATAATTTTATTGACATACCGTCAAAATACAGCCTCATCTGCATAAATTATCTGCTCAATACCAATCACATTATCTACCACAGGAGTATTAACATTATCGAGTACCATCCATCACAAATACGATGAAAAGTTAAACAACTTCGACTTGTTACAGTAATGTATTGAATTTTTTAGGATATTACAAATACTTAATGATTAAACGAACTTACCTGTATGTGAAGTTCTATCATAATTATACGAAGTGCATCGTCCGAAGAGATTAGTAAGTAATATATGTAGTAACACGTTAGTGTACACCACTCTCCACTGAATGTTTAGAGATTTTTATTTATTATTTTATTTTTTCTTTGCTGGCCACCCCGGTTTCCCGCTCTTTCATGGAGTTTGGAGTTCTTGAAGCCACCAATGTCTTTCTCTTGACATTTCTGCAGCCGTATGGGAGGTATTCCGGGTTGGGCGGGTGTTACTAATCTCTTCGGACGATGCACTTCGTATAATTATGATAGAACTTCACATACAGGTAAGTTCGTTTAATCATTAATTATACTCGTGCATCGTCCTCGAGATTAGTAAGTAATATATGTAGACCTTGAGAGATCCTGAGGAAATGTCAATAGCATAAAACACTAGTCATGTAAATCAGAAGTTTTATTTGAACTAATTTGACATAATCAAGTCTTATAACAGAAAAAACTAAAAATAAGGAACATTCGTACATCTTAATCTTATTAATGTATTGTCACAACATTTTGTTAATCAATATCACAATTGAAATAACCAGTCTTACAATTTAATAATCAGTCTCACAATTAAATAATTAGTCTTACAATCAATAATCAACAGCTTAATTTATAAATCAGTCAGCACAGCCGTAGCAAGTGCGGTATCACTGGGATTTATTATCGCTTTATTATAAAATTTTCCAAAAACGTTTGAGCTTCCACTCCAATTTGCGGTATTGCGAATTAAATCAACAGACACGCCACCTTGATGAGCTTTTGAAGTGGCTGCGTGCCTTGTGCTATGTGCCGTGAACAAGGATGTGTCAATTCCGCTGTCTCTGAGGACAGATTTTACCCACCGGCTTAGGGATTGCGTCGTAACAGGACTAAATGGTTTTTTGAAACTTATGAATAGATTTTCATGTTTTCCACGTACTGTCTTTGTTTTGTTTATGTATGCTATGAGAGTTTTACAGGGGCATATCTCTGGCTTTATATCGTAAAACGGTAGCATTAAAATTGGTTGTTTCGATCCCGGCCTAGAAGTCTTAATGTGGTCCGGAATTTTAATTATGATTTTATTTTTAAATATTTCAATATTACTAATTATAATTTTGCTTAATGTTTGCATGCGGTGTGCCGTCGTTAGAGCAAGAAGACAGACGCATTTTTTAGTTAACATTTCTAAGGTCAAATTTTCATTTGGGGAGTGTTGGCTTAGCCACTGTAGTACTAAGGAAGTGTCCCATGTAGTGTTGTATTTGGGTCGTGGCGGCCGAAGCCGATACACGCCCTTGAAGAACCTTACGATGCGATCATCTTTAGACATGTTCGGTCTTAGTATTAGAGACAGAGCAGACCTAACCGAATTCAAAGTGCCGTATTGGCTGCCTTTGTTGTATATTTCTGTGAGGAAATATAGTATGTTAGGAACTGATGCATCGTAAAATTGTATATTGTTAATAAGACAAAAATCAAACCACTTCCTAAGTGCTGAGTCGTATTGCCGAAGTGAATTGTCGGACAACGATGCCATCATGATGTTAATTGTTGATGGCGGTATGCAGCGTCGCAGTAGCGCTGTCCGCACAACACTCCGGCAACCAGGGTAACGTTCTCTAGTATGTTCTGTTTGCTGGAATGTGAAATAATGACATTTTCATTAGGTTGGAATTCAATGGTTTCTGATACGAGGAGGCGTTGAAATATGGGAAACCATGGTTGTGTCGGCCACTTAGGAACAACCATAATTCCTGATGCTTTGTCAGATATAATTTTCCTTAGGGTTTTTAATATGATTGCGAAAGGAGGGAATGCATAAAATTTTAGGCTGGTCCACCTAACTGTAAATGCGTTGACTGCAAAAGCGTTAGGGTCGCGATGCCAGGACACGTAACGAACACACTTATTATTAATCCTACTTGCAAATAGATCAACTTCTGGGCAACCAAATTTTTTACATAAAATTTTAAAAGCGGTGTCTGCAAGTTCCCACTCTATATCTGGATGTACTCTGCGAGACTCTGCATCTGCAATGACATTTTCCCCAGATTTTATGTAGGATGCATAGATAAAAATGTTGCGAGATTCACACCACTGCCATATCATTTTAGAAATTTTTGAAAGGTGTGGGTATTGAATACCACCCATGCGGTTTATGTAAGCAATGGCTGTGGAATTATCAATGCGAAGGAGAATTTGGCATTTGTGGAGTTCTTTCGCGAATATTTTGAGACCAATGTAAGCTGCTAGAAGCTCTAATTCATTGATGTGGGATTCCCTCTCCTCTTGCGACCATACTCCACTAGCTTTCTTGGTACCGCACGCAGCTCCCCACCCCGTAGTTGAGGCGTCAGTGTATATCTCTGTGCAGTATTCGTCGATTCTTATTGGTCGCACAGAAGTATCAATTTCTTTTATCCACCATTTAAAAGAAGGTTGCAAAGATTTTGGTATATCCATGTATCTATTGTAATCTTCATGGCCTCTAAGATTTAAAAATTTACACCTTTCTAAGTCTTTAGTGTAAAGTGCACCATATTCAATTGCTGGACATGCGGATACAAGTAGCCCTATCAGGTGAGCAAATTTTCTAATTTTACATCTTTTGCAATTCATCATTTTTATGAGTTCAGCTTTTATGTTTTTCCTTTTTTCATCAGGTAATGTTACTTGAAATTTTTTAGAATTTATTATATAGCCAAGAAATTTGCATGACATGGAGGGAGTAAGGTTACTTTTTTCCATATTTATGACAAAACCTAAAGATGTTAATAATTTTTTAGTAATATTGATATTTTCTAAGCATTCTGACTTAGTTTGTCCTAAAAGGAAAATGTCATCGAGATAGATTGTGGAAAGGTATCCGCATGTCCTAAGAAGTTTTATTATTGGTTTCATAATTTTGGTAAAGATATATGGAGCTTTGTTTAATCCGAATGGTAGAACATTAAACTCATATAATTTCCTGTTAAATTCAAACCTAAGATATTTGCGAGACGCAGGGTTAATGTTAATTAAGTGGTATGCATCTTTTAGGTCGAGGTTAGCCATGAGGCAATCCCTAGACACCAGTTTAACTGCTGTTCTAAAATCCTCTATCTTAAAATGATCTGTGTCTATGAATTTGTTTAATGGTTTCAGATTCAAAATAAATCTCATTTTACCATTTGGTTTTGGACGCAAAAATACATTTGATACAAATTGGCCATCACATGGATCACACTCAGATATGGCCCCTATTTTTAATAAGTCTCTGATGGCTTTATTAAAATGTGTGAGCTCTGTTTGCGTATGTGGTATAATTTTAGGCTTACACATTTGTATCACCGGTTTATTAAAGTGTAGTTTGTAACCGTCAACCCATGACAGTATAGTTTTGTCTTCAGTGATCATAGACCACTGAGTGTAAAAAGAAGATAACTGTCCAGCATACATTACCAGGCTTAGCGTCGGCGGGTGGGCTTCAACTGATGCCGCGATGCTTTCGATGAGTTGCCTTGCATCATGTTGCGATTGTATCGCGCTGTATGGCCCGGCACCGGCGGGAGAGCTGCCCCGCGACCACGCTGGGGTCCTTGGTGTGTCCCTTGCTGTTTGCGAGCTGGGGCCGGGCTCCTCCAGTTTAAATTGTTGGCTGGGGGAAAAGTTTTGGGGTTCTGCTGTGTCCTATTTTTTAGTTCTGTGCCTGACTTGGATACAGCTTTAGCTGATCTAATTGTTTCAGCCAGGTTTTCACCAAATAAGTATTTGTCGATCTTTGTGTCTGTCAAATGATCTTTCAGATCTTTTTTAATTGAAAAAATTGCAAAATTTCGCCTGGTGACTGATTCTGCATATTGGATGTTACACAAAATTTTCGATATGTCCATTAATTGCTTGATACGATCATGATCTTTATTTTTGCTGTCAATTTCCATTGTGAGGACTCTTGCCAATCCAGCTATTGCTGCTGCCAGTTGATTCTGTCGGGCTTCAATGCCCTTGTCCCGTTTTAGTACTGTCTCTGTGACTGCGGCCTTAATCTCTGCATTGAGCATTGGTGCCCCAATTAGTGTGCTGTTGTCCGGTATCAGATATCTTTCTATTAGATCTTTTCTTGTTTCCGTCGTAAGGCCCACAGTAGCCATGTGTTGTAACCTTGTTGCTAACTGTTTATGAATTGGTGGTCCATATTTTATTACTAAAGAGGGGTCCGCTCCAAGGATGTCCAGCAATTCTGGGTCTAGACTCTCAGAAGGGCCTTCATCATTTGTTGAGACAAGTTCTGCTGTCCCTTTTTCCAATGTCACTGGCAGCGGGTTGTCAGGCTGCTGCGTGGCAACCCCTGTATGTTCAGTGATTGTCTGCACTTCTGGACTATCCAAAATGTCTCCGACTGAAAACGGGTTGTCAGGATGCTGCGTGGCAGCCCCTATATGTTCAGTGATTGTCTGTGCTTCTAGACTGTCCAAAATGTCTCCGACTGAAAACAAATAGTCTCTGTGATTACCCAAGAAACTTGCCAGCGAACCAGTCCCAAAAACTGTTCTGATTGGCTATGGGTTATTTTGGGTCAGTCCTCAGGACTGCCGTTTCGAAGCAACCTGGCGATACGGCCCCAGAAGCCGCTCTGATAGGTGTTCGATATTGATTTTTAAATATATATATATATTTTTCTACACAGACTGATCTAATTGGCAAGGGATGTATTTTATTTTTGTGCTCCTACGATTACCTGACGATGCGACCCCAAAAGCCGCTCTGATAGGTATTTTGTAGGCACTTTCGTAAACTTTGAAAATGTCAAACAACCTTATAGGGCGTTCTAGTTCAGCATGGTGCTATTGTATAATAACCTAGCTGTATTGATATTGCTAGCCTAACAACATATTTATAGCTGAAGTATCCAGGTGATACCTAAAATTCCAATTAAAATAAAGTTGTGACGCCATGACGCCATTTTTTCCTTGTGAGAAAGATAGGTACTCAGTTACACTCACCGACATAATTTACCGGCTCATCATTCCATAATTTCTACGAATATGCATGTAGGCTAGCTGTGCAAATTATTATTTCGTAAATTCTTTATGATTAACTAAGTAAAAAGGTATACCTTGTTCAATGTCCGAATCTGAATCCGTAGTACTTCTCGAAAGTCGGCGTCGTCTCCGTTTTAATTTCTTCTGAAGCTTCTTTATTTTCCGATGAATATCTTCAATACTCCTTTTAGGCATCTTTTCCACAGTAATTCACAGTGAATAATGTAATTTAAACCTTTATTTTTAAATAAAACTTGGAAAAATGTTTCGAGTGGTGGCGCACTGACAACGTGAATGAAAGAGCGGGAAACCGGGGTGGCCAGCAAAGAAAAAATAAAATAATAAATAAAAATCTCTAAACATTCAGTGGAGAGTGGTGTACACTAACGTGTTACTACATATATTACTTACTAATCTCGAGGACGATGCACGAGTATAATTACTGGTAAATTAGGATGGTGGTGTTTTTGTTAGACAAAATAATAATATAAAATCAAGCTTCTGTTCTTCAGAGAGGGTAGGCAGATTTTATCCGTGAACCCACATTCAGCGTTAAGTTTAAGTTCCATGTAACAAAATAGGAATTCTGTGTTGCTACTAACAATAAATATTCTATTTATAAAAACCCAATGACACCGTACCCTGTACAACAACAACAACAACAGCCCATAACGCCCACTGCTGGACATAAGCCTCTCCCATGATGGGAGGAATTTGCCGTAGTCTCCACGCTTGGCAGGCGGATTGGAGATCGCAGTGATGAAAGACTAACAGAAAACGCTGCTGCCCATTCTCTGGTCTACGGAGGCGCAAGGTGTTCTGCCTCAGACATTAGTCGCCTTATAAGACACCCGTGAGTGTAATGGGTTGGTTCTATTCTACTCTGCCAGATACCACACGGCTACCGTACCCTGTAATTAAAGGTAATAAGCTTACAACGTAGGACCCATTAATATTGATAACAATATTTATCAGTAGTGCTACAAGCAACTGGGCTTATCCCATTTGTAAACGTTCCTTTGCACTTTTTGGCCTTGTTTTGTTCTGTCTCCTACTGATATGGAGGGAAGTGGAAATTATGTTTTTCTTAGTATTTTATATGTTTAACCACCTATTTTAAGTTTTGTCCATTTATAAATGAATTTGAATTTTTTGATTAATTTCGTTGCGGGATCCATGACAGTTACACTGTTTCTTTGGGACTTCGTCGAACTTCATTGTCTCGGCGCTTTTCTGGTAGTCGCCACTGTTGATTCTAAATTTCAGCTGTTATTGTGGTTTGGGAATAGTGTGTGGCGTTCTTAACACCGTACCCGACCGTACTAGAGTTGGACCTGGACTCCGTATCAGTAGATTCCAGGTGTTTTTCTTCAAGTTCTCAAACCAAAAAATAAAAGATAAGTGCCAATCAACCCGCAGCTTACTACCCATTTTATATTGTGGTCTACGCACTCTCATAGGAAATATTCCAATAGTGTCAATCTGTATTTTTGTTTGTGCGAGTCATATTTAGTTACAAATAAAATGTATTTTCTTTTTTTCCTTTTTCTTTATCATTATTAGCCGATTTTGGAACATCCATCTCACAGATAAAGTTAAATCCCGTTTCTCAAAACATGATACAATGTAACCATAATTCCACATAACTGGCCGATACATAACAGTGACATAGAAGCTACTAAAGCCTTTTTCCACAAAGTGCCCCCCACTGGCATTGCTTTGTGCCTTCCATTGTCTAAAGCTCTCTTTGAGACTACAAAGAAAATTTTTATTTTTAAAACGCTTATAGTTCAGAGTTTGTAGAACCACTGGAATCGGTCGGTTTGCGGGTAAATATTTTCTAGTTTTTATTTTTAATGGTTGATGTTTGAGTCTAGATTTGTGCCCAGTTGATGGCAATAGGCTCGCCCCCTATCATATTGGTCTTAGAAATAACTGGTGAAATGAAGGTGTATTAAGTAAATCGCGGGGATTCAAGGTTATGATGTTATGGTGGACTTTATTTTTTATTTAAACTTCATGAACAGTAGTGGCACGTATACATCATCATCATCATTTCAGCCGAAAGACGTCCACTGCTGGACATAGGCCTCCTCCAAGTGTCGCCACATTCACCGGTCCCGTGCGACTCGCATCCAGCGGATTCGCGCAACCTTCACCAGGTCATCGGTCCACCTAGTGAGAGGCCTTCCAACGCAACATCTTCCGATTCGCACGCATACGCTGATTTATAAACCTCCTTGCTTTCTTTTCAGGAAATACAGAAGCCGTTATGTATTTTGAAGTGTGGTCTTGTTAATTTAGTTCCATGAATAAGGTAGTGGTCTTTTTGTGGTTGTAATGATGTAAAATGATATCTTACAAAATATAAAAACAAAGTGCATGATTTGCTCCGTTTATGGAGCTCATAGTACGTAGTAAGAAGTACTTTGTCTGTATGGTGTCGGACGTAAAGAATAGCACCGTCCTATATCTTCCCATGGGTGTCGTAAAAGGCGACTAAGGGACTTGCCAGAGAATGGGCAGCAGCGTTCTCTGTGCTTTTCTAACAACCGTACTGCGATCGCCAACCCGCCTGCCAAGCGTGGCGATTATGGCAAAACCCCCCCATGGGCCTCCCCGCTCCCCTATGTCCAGCAGTGGACGTCTTTCGGCTGATATGATGATGATGAAGAAGTACTTATAATTCTGGTACATCTAGGAGTTACAGTGTAGTGGAGGTATAATGAAGGTGTACCTACTCCAGATCCATCCATAAATCAACATAAAATTCATCATTTTCTGATAAATATCAGGTCCCTTCCACAGTCACATCCAGTAGCCTATCTCCATCCACTTGTCGGTTCAGTTTAGAGAGTAAACTAAGCACTTGTTACTTCAACGACGATGGCATTTCACAATGGTCTTGTCACTCTGTAATATCACAGAATAGATAGGGGGCAGAGGGTCGGCTGAATACAACGAGAGAAAACGCACGCACACATAGACACGGTCCGCTTACAGCGAGTGCCAGCGCAGTCGCGACTGTCATTTGTTTCAGATACAAAGACTCGAGGATATTATGGTTGATCGATCGATTGAACTATACGGCTCGGCTCATTTCACACCGAAACCCTTTTGTGATTACGAAGCACTTTAAGATAACCGGTTGTCTTGCGTAGATCATTGGAAGTCGTTACGAGCCAAGAAAGTCTGACAATCAGTCAAATACAGGTAGGTGTCGTACTATTTTATGTATAGAATTTTCGGATATTATGTATTTATCCAGTTGCTAGATTGTGTATAATATGCAGGTTAGATCTCTGGGATGTCTCAGCTACATCCAGTTATTTTGATAGCCGACCCTAACATAAACCTGGTTGCAAAAAGGCTAGGCTACATAAATACACGTCACTTTCAGCTAGCGCAAGAGCACTACGCATTCCCCACTGTCATTTGCTTGAGATCTGCACCCACCCATATACACGCTTCACGTACAACGAGTGCAAGCGCACTGGCGACTGTCATTTGTTTGAGATCTCCACGCACACATTAACACGCTTCACGTACAACGAGTGCAAGCGCACCCGCGATTGTCATTTGTTTGATATCACCGTAAGCACGCGTCCATGTGTGTGAGTTTTCTATTTTCACTCGTCGTATGATAGCCGACCTTCTGTAGATACTATTCTGTGGTTACATAGTGCATCAACGTACAAAGAGTTCCAGTGGAGCAATTGCTTTGCTTCACAGGTTTGTTCGGGTGACTTTTGCCTTTTTGATGCAAATGAGTTAAATGGTTTGGTACGGAACTACCTTTGTGTGGTTCTGATGAATACGCTGCTGTAGGTAAGAGCGTTTGGTACATAAGAGTGAGTTTTATGTAGCTTGTTCCTATCAACATCATCCACAGCCTAAATTCACTCACTGCTGGGTAAAGGCCTCTTTTTTCTTGTGCCAATCTCTCTTACGCAGGTTTTACCCCGATGGCAACAACATTGTCTGCCATCTGGCCACTGGAGGGCCCATATTTCCTTTCCAGTCCTTGGACGCCACTCGGTCACAGGTTTACTCCTCCTGTCATCACCGCACCTTGCTAGGTGTCCTGCCCAACAGCACATAAGTTCCATTAGTTTCAACTGGCATAAATTCATACTCCATCTGGAGTGTCCCAGATGTACATTCGCCTGCACACTTAGCAATCTAATCAATGCCCCTGACACCACAATAAATGTGGCCACTTATTGGACCCAAACATTATTAATATTATGAACTAGCTGACATCCCGCGGTTTCACCCGCGTAGTTCCCGTTCCCGTGGGAGCACGGGAATAAAATACAGCCTATAGCACTCACGAATAATGTAGCTTTCTACCCGTGATACAATTTTTAAAATTGGTTCATTACTTCCGGAGATTACCCCCTACATACAAACTTACAAACAAATGTTACCTCTTTTACAATATTAGTATAGATATAACGTCGAAATAAATATAAATAAATAAATAAATAAATATTGCTGGACATTACACACAGCGCCATCTAGTGCCACACTAAGCAACGAGGCTTGTGTCGTGGACACCAGATAGTTGATATACTACAAATATACTTTTTGTTTGTAAATACATACTTAATATACATATAAACATCCATGACTCGGAAACAAATGTCCATGCTCATCACACAAACATTTGCACCGACCGGGATTCGAACCCGGGACCCTAAGAACGTAAGGCAGCCTCACTACCACTGCGCCAATCGGGTCGTCAAATGAAAAGTAAGAAGCTGGCTATTGAGAAATTCCTCGTAATCAAACTCAATAACATAACTGGGAATCGAATCCTACCGACCGCAACTCAACAATAGCTCTTACGACCGCGACCTCTACCGAGGCATTCAATATATTTATGATCAAATAAATATCGATGATCTATCGCTCTTTAGCAATACCCAGTGCCTAAATCCCATGTCACAACCCTGAAATATCTCGTAAATAAATAGCGGTCCCAATTTATGACCCCCTTAGGAATATATTTATCATCCTAAAATCATGTCACTCAATATGGTTTGAATTTCTGACTACTACAATCTTGTGAAACTATAGTGTATCTAGGGAATCATCCATCACTTATTGTTAAATACAGATCGATTGCTTATACCTATAATTTTCGGTTATTTGTTATGTTAGGAGAGAATTATTGTGATCTATTGCGAATGAAAATGTTGTTAGATGTGACTGATAGAATTTTCTGTAGAAGTATGACATCTGCCTGCTTTTTCCCAACTATGTTTGGGTCAACCAAAAAATTCGAAGACATGTGACATCTACCAATCCGCACTGGGCCCGCGTGGTGGATTATAGCCCATTCCCTCTCATTGAGAGGAGGCCTGTATCTCAGCAGTGGGAACATTAATAGGCTGATGATGATGATGATAATGATGATGTTTGGGTCAATTTCCAGTCTAACCGATCCCAGCTGAGTACCAGTATTGCAGCGACTGCCTCTCTGACCTCCACAACCCGGTTTGTACTAGGTGATACGAAACCCCCTGTAAGGCTGGTTGTCAGACTTTCAGGTCACAACTGTCAAAGATCAACAAATAACAGCCGTGATCAACGGTTAACGTGCTTCCGAGACAAGGAAGAAACTCGGTGACCCATCCACAGAGCAACCCTCGGCAAGCGTTGCTTTACCTGTGTTATAGTGGAAATACTGTATATTAGTTTACCATTTCAATTACCCATAATTATGTAGAAATTGTAGATAGGGTAAAAAATGGGCGATCAATCCGCATAAATTTAGCTGGTATCTTTAGACAAGTAAAATGTAAAGTTTATGAAAACAAAGTGAGTCTGATCTCAATTTATTGTTTTTTGTTATCTTTGGCATAGAATCAGCACGAAAAGCACACACTAAAAACATGCCAATGCGTTACCTGACTGTAGCAACTACAGTCGCCTAAGGTGATTTATGATATGCCTTAAGGCTGGAGTCTTGCAAAATTCACTCGCTGCGAATTATTTACGCAACAAAGTATATATATTTTTTTAAACAAACGGATGAAATAACACGAAATATTATTATTGCACATAAGTAACCATAATATAAGTAATAGCTAGTTATTTTTTTTAAGTTCATTTAAGTGAATTATGTTAGGTAAATCAAGCGCTAGATACAGGTCTTTCGTGCCCAACATCATTTCGAGTTGTGTTTGCGCGCTTAGTTTATGGCCATAAAGAATTAATTTACAAATCAGTTTAGCGCATAATGACCTCAACATACTCGTCTTCAAAATGCGCTGATTTGTTTTTTCTAATTATCTTTAATTTTCTTAATTCAGAGGTCACAATTTCATCAAAATTATCTGTTTTTATCTCTTAATAAACGGGTTGTTTAATAAAAAATATGCATCGTAAGTATGTAATAATTAAATTATTTTGATGCCAAGAGTTCAATAAAGCAAATACCAAAAAAAATTGCACCTAAATCACCTTACTCTAACAATAATAATAATCTTAAGAGACCTACAAGAAATCCTTTGCAATTCTTGTTTATAAACTCTTTTTTTGTAGGTCTTTTGAGATTATTATTATTGTTAGAGTAAGGTGATTTAGGTGAAATTGTGACCTCTGAATTAAAAAAATGAAAGATAATTAGAAAAAACTGATCAGCGCATTTTGAAGACGAGTATGTTGAGGTCATTATGCGCTGAACAGATTTGTAAATTAATTCTTTATTGCCATAAACTAAGCGCACAAACACAACTCGAAATGATGTTGGGCACGAAAGACCTGTATCTAGCGCTTGATTTACCTAACATAATCCACTTAAATGAACTTAAAAAAAAATAACTAGCTATCTTCTAAATATATAAAAGAAGAAACTGACTGACTGACTGACTGACTGACTGACTGACTCATCTATCAACGCACAGCCCAAACCGCTGGGTCTACAGATTCCAAATTTGGCAAGTAGGTTCCTTATGTGGTCTAGGGGTGCACTAAGAAAGGATTTTTCAAAATTCACCCCCTAAGGGGTGAAAAGGGGCTCTAAAGTTTGAATGGGGAAACAAAATTAGTTAGACTATTTTATTAGAAACTTCACAGGAGTACTCCTATCGAGAAATGAGTTGAAACGAGTTTCAGGTTTTTTCAGAATTCAACCCCTAAGAGGGGGAAATGGGGTGACAAAGTCTAAAAATCAATGCACAGCTCAAACCGGTGAGTCCAGAGATTCCAAATTTGGCACATAGGTTCTTTATGAGGTTTAAGGGTGCATTAAGAAAGGATTTTTCAAAATTTACCCCCTAACGCGTTGAAACGGGGGTCCAAAGATTACACGGGAAAATAAGATTGGTTAGACTATTCGAAACTTAACAGGAGTACTCCTATCGCTAAATGAGTTAACATTTGTGTTTCAGGTTTTTTCAGAATTCAACCCCTAAAGGGGGAAATGGGGTAACAAAACCTGAAATTCAACATAGGTATTGTTTGTATGGTGAATTGGGTCAGGTGTATAACAAAAACAACTATTTTAAGATTTAATGTGGCGGACTTAAAATACCATCATTCCCTGTTGGGGTCTTGGGGTGCGATTGGGTTGAAATGTCTAAAAATCAATATGGGTGTCGATACCGAGATTATCAGGGGTGTTGATAACGAAAATGGCATTTATTTTGAGATCCAGAAGATGGCGGATTCGACTTCTGTACAGGGTTATTGTTGATTTATTGTGATGATTGTGATAACGATGATGATGATTGTGATAATGATGATGATGATTGTGATGATGATAATTTTGATTGTGATTACGATGATATTAATTGTGATTACGATGATTGTGATAATGATGATGATGATTGTGATGGTGATGATTGTGATGGTGATGATTTTGGTTACGATGATAATAATTGTGATTACAATGATAATAAGTGTGATAACAATGATAGTTATTGTGATTGGGATTGTGACAGTGATGGTGATTGTGACGGTGATTGTGATTATGATAGCAATGGTTATGATAACGAGGATGGCGATTGTGATGATGATGATTGTGATTAAGATGATAATGATTGTGATGACGATGATAATTATTGTGATAACGATTATGGTGATTGTGATAGTGATTTTGATGGTGATAGTGATTGTGATAGTGATTGTGATAGTGATTGTGATAGTGACGGTGGTTGTGATGGTGATAGCGATGGTGATTGTGATTGTGACAATGACGGTGATTGTGATAATGATGAAGATGATTGTGATTACGATGAAAATGATTGTGATAACGAGGATAGTGATAGTGATTGTGATTGTAATCGTGATTGTGATGGTGATGATGATTGTGATAATGATTGTGGTTGTGATAGTGATAGCGATTGTGATCATGTTGATTGTGATTAAGATGATAATGATTGTGATTACGATGATAATGATTGTGATTACGATGATAATGATTGTGATTGTGTTTGTGATGGTGATTGTGATGGCGATTGTGATGGTAATTGTGATTACGATTGTGATTGTGATTGTGATGGTCATTGTGATGGTGATTGTGATGGTGATTGTGATGGTGATTGTGATGATGATTGTGATGGTGATTGTGATGGTGATTGTGATGGTGATTGTGATGGTGATTGTGATGGTGATTGTGATGGTGATTGTGATGGTGATTGTGATTGTGATGGTGATTGTGATGGTGATTGTGATAGTGACGGTGATAGCGATGTGATTGTGATTGTGACAGTGATGGTGATTGTGATAATGATTAAGATGATTTTGATTACGATGAAAATGATTGTGATATCGAGGATAGTGATTGTGATAGTGATTGTGATGGTGATTGTGATGGTGATTGTGATAATGATTGTGGTTGTGATAGTGATGGCAAATGTGATCATGTTGATTGTGATTAAGATGATAATGATTGTGATTACGATGATAATGATTGTGATTACGATGAAAATGATTGTGATAACAAGGATAGTGATTTAATAGTAATTGTAATCGTGATTGTGATGGTGATGATGATTGTGATAATGATTGTGGTTGTGATAGTGATAGCGATTGTGATCATGTTGACTGTGATTAAGAAGATAATGATTGTGATTACGATGATAATGATTGTGATTACGATGATAATGATTGTGATTGTGTTTGTGATGGTGATTGTGATGGCGATTGTGATGGTAATTGTGATTGCGATTGTGATTGTGATGTTGATTGTGATGGTGATTGTGATGGTGATTGTGATGGTGATTGTGATGGTGATTGTGATGGTGATTGTGATGGTGATTGTGATGGTGATTGTGATGGTGATTGTGATGGTGATTGTGATGGTGATTGTGATGGTGATGGTGATTGTGATGGTGATGGTGATTGTGATGGTGATTGTGATGGTGATTGTGATGGTGATTTTGATGGTGATTGCGATGGTGATGGTGATTATGATGGTGATTGTGATAGTGACGGTGATTGTGATGGTGATAGCGATGTGATTGTGATTGTGACAGTGATGGTGATTGTGATAATGATTAAGATGATTTTGATTACGATGAAAATGATTGTGATATCGAGGATAGTGATTGTGAGACTCGGACATGTCATGGAGGACACATATTGAACAATTATGTGCTAAACTAAGTCGGTATTCATATGCCATCTATATGCTTCGTAAAGTGGTAAATCAAAGTGCACTTCTATCTGCTTACCACGCCTACGTTGGTTCGACACTAAGATATGGTATAATGTTCTGGCGGAATGCCACTGAGCGAGAGACTGTCTTCAAAGCCCAAAAGAAATGTATCCGGGCAATATGTGGATTAAAACCAACTCTTGTAAACCACATTTTATAAATTTAAAAATATTGACATTCCCTTCACTGTATATCTATTAACTAGCATTAGACATTAGGAAAAATTTAAACAAATATGAGACGTTAAAAAGTACCAGGCTAGCCAATACACTTCGTGCAATACGCCATAGAACGGTTATGTTTGACAAGAGTGCATTTTGTATGGGCCCTAAAATCTATAATAAATTACCTAATATAATAAAGGAAGAAAATAATTTTATATCATTTAAGAATAGATTAAAGACTTACTTGATCAATAAAGCCTATTATAATGTTAATGATTATTTAAATGATAAATGTAATTATTTTTTTAAGTTATGTATATAATAGTAATAAAATAATATAATTAATGAATGTCATAAATATCATAGTAATATTTGTTATGGTTAAATAATATGTAACGTGTATTAATGTAAGATTTAATCTTTTTTATTGTAAAGATATTTGCACACCTGTTAAGGTAGGATATGGCAAAAGAGCTTCTGTTGTATGTTTCACCTCATGTACCTACCCATATTGACGCAAATAAATGATTTGATTTGATTTGATTTGATTTGATAGTGATTGTGATGGTGATTGTGATGGTGATGGTGATTGTGATAATGATTGTGGTTGTGATAGTGATGGCAAATGTGATCATGTTGATTGTGATTAAGATGATAATGATTGTGATTACGATGATAATGATTGTGATTGTGTTTGTGATGGTGATTGTGATTGTGATGGCGATTGTGATAGTGATTGTGATGGTGATTGTAATGGTGATTGTGTTGGTGATTGTGATAGTGATTGTGATAGTGATGGTGATTGTGATGGTGATAGTGATTGTGATTGTGACAGTGATCGTGATTGTGATAATGATGAAGATGATTGTGATTACGATGAAAATGATTGTAATATCGAGGATAGTGATTGTGATAGTGATTGAGATGGTGATTGTGATGGTGATTGTAATGGTGATGGTGATTGTGATGGTGATTACGATGATGATTGTGATATTGATTGTGATTATGATGGTGGTTTTGATAGTGATGGTGATTGTGATAATGATGGTGACTGTGATAGTGATTTTGATAATGATGGTGGTTGTGATAGTGATGGTGATTGTGATGATAATAATAAATTGTGATGATTATGAAATTTGATAGTGATGGTGATTGTGTAATGATTGTGATTACGATGATAATGATTGTGATTACGATGATTATGATTGTGAAAACGATGATGGTTATTGTGATAGTGATTTTGATGGTAATTGTGATGGTGATAGTGATTGTGATAGTGACGATGATTGTGATGGTGATAGCGATGGTGATGGGGATTGTGATGGTGATGGTGATTGTGTTTGTGATGGTGATGGTGACTGTGATAATGATGGTGGTTGCGATAGTGATGGTGATTGTGTTATTGATGGTGGTTGTGATAGTGATGGTGGTTGTGATAGTTCAGTATCATAATCACCATTTGTGATAGTAATAATAAATTGTGATGATTATGAAATTTGGCACATAGATAGTTTATAACCTGGATTAACATGTAGGACACTATAATATATCCCTTTAGTATCATTCAGTGGGACAGTTACCGAACTTCACGCGGGCGAAGCCGCGGGCAACAGCTAGTTACTTATATTATGGTTACTTATGTGCAATAATAATATTTCGTGTTATTTCATCCGTTTGTTTTAAAAAAAATATACTTTGTTGTGCAAATAATTAGCAGCGAGTGAATTTTGCGAGACTGCAGCCTTAAGAAAAAAATGCTCGAAAAAAGGTAATTTTCACAGTAACAGCACATGTATTATTCTGCGTCTTTTTTTATGAAATAAAACAATCTCTTGTAAAAAAATATTTTTCATGTAAGCTGTCGTCACATTATTGATAAAAAAATATTGTGCTTTCTTTGTCCAGATTTGCTTTACTTCAAGTGCGTAATTATGATTTTATAAAACAAAAATATTTTCAATGATTTAAAAATCTATGTCAGAGTTAAATAATTATTCAAGCAAAAATACTTATCGAAGTTTTCCAAGATTTTCAAAAGGCTAGGCACACTCGACACCTTAAACATTTAGTAACCTTTTGCACAGTGCTAAGTGGTCTAGACAACAATCTTATTTGATATCTGTCTTTTAGCATTATTGGAAATATGTCCTAGACTAGACACTGGGTTTAAAGACTTGCGTTTTTACTTTTATTGAATATTGAAAGACAGAATAAAAAATATATGTTCAACTGTCAATTTGTTTTTTTCTTTGAGTTTTTTTGTTAGACTTTTGGTGTAATCGCCTTTGCTTTGAGATTTTTAATTAAATATTATTGGATATTATACAGGGTGTACACAACCTCATCACGAAGCCGTCAACCAAGCATTCTACAGTATATCAAACTAAGTAACTTTACGCAAAAATTATTGCTGCGAAACGAGTTTTTTTTTTAGTTAAAAATTATGTTTTGTGGTGGAACTCAATGTAACGCACTCAAAACATTGGGCTGATGGATGGATTGGATAGTACGGGGGTCGTGGAGGTGTTTAAAAATATTACAATAAAAACTTGTTTTAAAAATAAAAAAACTTGTCAAAAAGTTTGAACTTTGACTCCCAATATTTCCGTAACTATGTTTCCAGGTATGGTGTAGAACAAACAAATGATCGCAATGACAGGGAAAGCAAGTGTCTTTCGGCTTCGATAAGAGATTTATTTAATTTTATTTTATTCAAATATATAACATCTTTGTTCATTTATGATGGATGCGGAATACCTTTTGTGCTGGCAGCTGTACTTTTCACACCTGCAGAGGAGACTCCGGTTAAATACTAAATTGTACCAAAAAGCTGCAGATGTCATGGGAAAATCAAATAATAATCACCTACATTTTTCTGATCCCTGCTACTTACTACAAGGCAAAAACACTTTTCCCAGAGATATAAGCAAAAACATAACAACTGGTGTTCATCAAAACGCTTACTCACCACGATTTGCGGTTTTAGTACATGAATTAACAATTTTTAAGTCTCGAAACGACGACTTTTAAGCCTCGACAGTTTCAAGTAATCAGAGGCTAGCACGAAAGATACAGAAAAAACAAAGTTTTCTTCAACAATTTGGTTTAAAATGTGACAAGCTTTACTACTCATATAATGAGTGTAAAAATACCCTTAACGAAGCTGTGCGGAAGAAATAAGAATACATGAATGAAAGAACAATAAAAAAATATAAAAAAATTATGTGTAATTTTTTTTTTGTTCAAGACCATACCTGGAAACCATCCAATTACGGAGATATTAGGGGTCAAAGTTCTAACCATTCCTTTTTTTTTCAAATACAAGGTTTAAATGTTAAAACTTGAGTTTAAATACCTCAACGACTTACGTATTATTCAACACATCCATCAGCACAGATTTTTGAGGGAGTAAAGTTTTCCAAAAAAAAGTCGTTTCCCAGTTTTTTTTTTTTCGTAGTTACATAGTTTGATGTTAAGTACTGCAAAATATTTTAAAACCAAATAAATATCATGTGCAACATGAGTCTTTTAAACTTTAGAATTTACATTATAATTTACTCCCCACATGTAGCTATGCCCAAAGTTTATCACGAGATTCCGCACCTTCTAATAACAAAACCGGTAATGTATGTAATATTCAAAATCCATCACATCACTTCAACGTATCCAAAAACCCATCCGATGACAAATACCTAGTGATTTACAACCCACATTGCACCCCTACACTGTAACAAAGTTATAAGAAGAGGGGTTGAAAGGGGGTTGAAACAAATGTACGCAATTGACAACTCAAAAA
Organism: Xestia xanthographa; assembly: GCA_905147715.2. NCBI lineage: Eukaryota > Metazoa > Arthropoda > Insecta > Lepidoptera > Noctuidae > Xestia > Xestia xanthographa. The sequence continues at coordinate 9,806,126 of LR990668.1, read as the reverse complement.
GTTTTGATGGATGCACATTTATCATTTTCATGTTTTAAATGTACCTATTGGGATTGGTAAGTTTAAATTGGACGTAAAAATTTTTCTTATTAGAATGACAGACGGGTACTTTAGTTTCGATAATGTTTCACATGTTATAAGACAAAATCACTTATCTTACTCTCATTGTTATTTTAATAGCAGCTTGGGCTTCTATATTTCAGAGGACAATGTAGGCTAAAAATATTTTTTTTTGAGATATGGAAATCATTAATCATTCGAATAAGAAACGTTATCTTAATAAAATAAAGAAAAATTACTCCACCCGTAGCACGAGAGCTACGAATAGCTGCTACGAGCGCGTAGCATCTGCTACGGCGTAGTAGCAGAAGTGCATTATCTGTAACGCCCACCAAAATTTACTGTAAAGCTGAAATCATATTGCCAAATGCTGGTAATACAAAAACTAAGTACGTCAACTACGCTAGTTTACCGCGACCGTCAAAATTGTATATCATCTTCCTCCCCTATCCCATGTCATCTGGCGTCGGCGCAACACGTTTTTTTTCCATTCTCCCCTGTCAATCGTCACGCTATCATTTACTCCTTTTTCTTTCACATCATTCCTCACGCAATAAATACCTACAGCTTTTCTTTGGTCTCCCTCTCCCTCTCCATCCATCAACATTTATATTCATCACTCTTTTAGTCACATGTGTTCTATGAGCTCCTCATCACCTGTCCATACACACGACTCCCTTTCATCTTATCTGTAACAGGCAGCATTTAAAACTTCCTTTAATATGCTCATTTCTTACTTTATCCATTTTAGTCACTCCACTCCACTCATTCATCTTAACAATCTCATCACTGCTTCATGCAGACTTTTTTCATCCATTTCTTCACTTTACTTCACCAGCATGCCGATCCATACAGTACGACAGTTCGTATCAAGAACTACTTGTATATTTACCCCTTTAAGGGCCTATACTACCTCAAATGGCTTAGCATGATCCTCCGTTACGCCTATAATACTGCAGCATTAATTTTGAAATAAATAATATATGTTAAAGTTGAGGATTAATACTAAGTACTATACGTTTATGTGACGAAAACACCATTCCATAATTTTTTTTCGATAGAAAAAAATTCCAAAGTTACCTCCAAATCGAACAATAAACCTGGCTGGTATTCAAAAAGTACTTCAAATTAGATCATGACACTTTGCATACTAACTGAACTAACTATAAAGCAGGTCTTATGTGTTTAATTTTTTTTCAAAAAACGAAAATTTTATTTTATAGAATAAAAATCACTCATTTGGCACTATTTGGCCTGCAGTGACTGACGTAATAACCACTTTGTATTGCAAGCTGATTAAAACGTTATTCTAACAGAATTTCAAACGAAGTTTGAACCACCACAAATAGAGTTGCTAATTTTGCACGGATAACCGCCTTAACTTGAAAGGCATGCGAAATTGTATATTTAAATATTTTTGATCTCAAAATAATCTAGAATGTAATAACATTATTCCAGTCCATTATGCATGTGCTGTGTAATTAGATTACTGACATATTACCTATACCTAAACCTTGCAACAGCTTACTAACATTATTGCAGATTACCTTATTACCTAATACCTACCTACGTCAAATCACTAATTCACTGTTGAAATGACGAATCTAATTGCAAGGTGAAATGATCAATCTTGGATTATAATTACAAGGATGTTTTATTCACCATCACGATAATATTTTGCGGCAGGGTAGGCAGATGTGTATCGGTTTTTTATTATTCCGGAAAACACTGACAACTTCTTAATGGAATACCCCATTGACATATTTTCCGAACTGAAATCCTTGGTTTGACCAACGATTGAAATCTCAAACAGTCTCGCTTAAACCGGCTTTTTTTAAGAAGCGAAAACCAAAAAAGTGAAAAATAACTTTAGCTTCAGAAGTCGGTGACCTTTGTTTGATTCATTTAGTTTTTTTGTCACCGACTTCTGAAGCTAAAGTTATTTTTCACTTTTTTGTTTTTTGAAGTCGGTTTTATTTTTTTGCAAAAAAGTTTATTTATGTTTCTATTTTTTGTTGTAATACAAATATTTGCTATGCATTTATTTAACATTGTTAACAATACATGTCACGGTAATAGGCTTATCCCCAATAAATGGAACTTAACATACCTAAACTATCGAAATCTGGGTGTATTGTACACATCTACATACCCCTCAGAGCATAAAGGCGTGATGTTACGTCATGATGTTGTATAAACAATAAACATCCAAGCGATTGCAGCAATCACGACCGATTTACCATCTAGTTTTGAAGAGTTCCATTGTATATCTCCGAAGATCAGAATCAGATCTTCACCAAATTTAAATGCGACCATCTCAGGAGTATTCTCTTTCAAATAAAAAAAAATTGATAATCGCTCCACAAATAGAGGAGAAATCGGTGAACATACATGAAATTATACCACACGACTGAAGTACAAATCTTCATAAAATGAAAACTACTGGGCCAAACTATGTTACATTTTTATGGGACCAAATGGCAAATATTCCGCATCAAACTAAAAAAGAATCACGTAAATCGGATCATAAATGTCAGCGTAATCAGTGTACAAACATAAAAAAAGAAATACCAATCGAATTGAGAACCTCCTCCTTTTGGAAGTCGGTTAAAAACTCGTTGATATAACGTGACATATAACCTCCGCTACGAACTGAGTCCGCGTGGCGGTTTCTGCATCGTTTGGTATCACAGAGATGTGGCGTGTGTCCCAGTTCTGGGAATATTATTATGTGGGCCATGCTTGTAAAACATCACGCCTGTAATCCCCAAACGGTTGGACAAGGTGTACCTAATAGATAACATTTCGGCAGTTATGTTTAAATCCTATGCCTTCCACACTAATTTATTCCATTTAAGTATCTATTCACACATGACACATACCTATAACACAAAGAACAAAACTGTTTTACGTCCATCTCAGGTCCAGTTGAAAACCAGCTTTGGGCACTAGTAGCTCGGCAGTTTGCTGAACTGGGCCTATTTGGCGCAGCCGTGAGACAATATTATCTCATTTTTTCTGTGTCGATTTAAGTTTTTATTGTGTAGATTTAAGTTTACTCTTTTGTTTTACTTTATTTTTTTGTTGCGTACACTTACGGCATGTGCCGAATAAACACGTTTTCTTTCCCCACGACACAGGGTATCCTAGTGTGGAGTCCAGGGAATTTGTAAAAATCTAGTGCTTAAGGATCATAGTTTTTTTGTTTCTAGCTTTTTAAATATTGTACCTTGTTATGCGAACTGAATAAAAATTGTATGTTATTTATTTATTTATTTCATCTTCTTTCGAAAAATCCAATATCAGTTTGCCCGACGCGGGAATCGAACCCAGGTCCTCATGCTCAGCAGTCGCACCACTAGACCAACGAAGGAGTGCTTGTAAAAAGTAGATCGACGTTTCTCCATTCAACCATAAACATTATTAGAAACTTAACCAATAAATGGCTTTGTATTTTCACCTAAAATAACTGTAAATAAAATGTATTTATCCCTCCGTTGGAGACACTTTGGGGACTATCAATTTAATTCGAAACTGTCCAACTTTATTTTAGAAAGAACTTTAAAATAACTACATCAAGAACTTTAAATGTCTGAAAGGAATCGTGAATTCTCGATGCCCAAAAACAAGAGCCGAGAGAAATTTTCAGTTATTCAAATGAAGTTAGAGTTTCTTTTAGAAATTGTATTTACGAATTCGGAATAAATAAACGACGGATAAAAGGAGTATTATTTTTCTTTCTATTGATAGTTTAGATATCATTGTGTTCGTGATATTAACCCGTATGCTCCCGGCCGTGCCTCCAGAGGCACAGTGCATTGTTATTTTAATTGTGTCTGTAATTGCGGGTATTGAAGACGTGTTAAAATAAAAATAAATAAATATCGCTGGACATTACACACAGCGCCATCTAGTGCCACACTAAGCAACGAGTGTCGTGGACACCTGATAGTTGATATACTACATAGATACTTTTTGTTTGTAAATACATACTTACTATAATATAAACATCCATGACACGGAAACAAATATTGTCACTTACGGGATATCTTCCGTGATTGGTAATTGTTTTGCAGCGGTAGTGAGGATACCTTACGTTCTTAGGGTCCCGGGTTCGAATCCCGGTGGGAGCAAATGTTTGTGTGATGGGCACGGACTTTTGTTTCCGTCCAAAGACTGTTTTAAGCTTTCACAGTTTAAAACTAAACTTATATTGTCACTTACGGCTCTCTATATTTCTTTTAGTCTTCCTCTCTCTTTCCATCCATCGACATTAATATTCATAACTTTTTTGGTAACATGCGTTTGTTTAGTCACTGTTACCTAAAATAAACAACATAAAAAATCCATTTTGTTCATAAACCTGTAATATTTTGAACGAAATGAACTTTGAATGACACCATAACATTAAATATTCGTTCATTCATTACGTCAAAAAGCAATATGGCGGACGCCGAGTTTTGTGAAATTAAATAATTTGACAGATGAAAAGCCGAAACGTCCATTGAAATTAATTTAAAATATACTTTAATTAATGTTACTTGAATATACGTTTTGTTTATTTATTTAAAGGGTAAATTATTATGCGTCTCTTGGGTAACTGGTGATATCTTTCTTCTAAAATCAATGCACAATGACTATAAAAGGTTTTAGAAAATTTATCTGCTTCAGGATTTTTTACGAATGTTTTGATGTAGATTCATCTTGCGTACTTTAGACGAGTACGTTACCCCAGCAGGAAAGTGTCTCCTAGAGATATATGAGTGAAACGTTTAATTAGTGCCCTAACTGGTGTCAATGTGCCCCCACTTAAAAAATGTGTGCCCCCTGTCGTTTTGGAAATAAACGGAAAAAACGATTCCTGCTGGGGTAACGTTTTTCTAGCAGGAAAATTCTAAACGAATGATCAGAGGGAGAAACATTGTGCATGGCCTTGTAGCTTATGTTAGTGCCACAATGTGCCCCCAAAAATAAAATGTGTGCCCCTTCAGGTTTTCGAGATATTGCGTTTCCTGCTGGAGTAACGTTTTGCAGAATCGTATATCTCTGAAACCATTGTATGTGCCCCTGTAGAATAAACATACACGAGTAGCTCTTAATGTGTGCCCCTTAGTGCCCCAATTAGATTTATGAAAATATTTCTAATTTCCAAGTTATCACGGTTTTATGAAAACTCTAAAAAACATCGCAGCGCCTAAATGAGACAAGGTATAAGCTCGCTGAAAACTGTTTTCTGTCCGTCTTGACACTAATAATAACCATACAAAGTTTCAGAACTGTTCATGCATGCGTTTTTGAATTATCTTGTTATAAGTCAAAACGATGGTGACATAACTTTGACGGCAAAATACAAGGAACCAGCTCAATACCAGATGTGTAGGTGTAAACCAATAATGTGTGCCTTTAGTCAAAAATATATGGTGAAAATATTCAGCTTGGAATGTTTCACAATAAGTAAATATCGACAAAAAACTAAACATGTAAATAACGGCTGGTTATCCGACCAAATTCGAATGACTACTAAAAAGCGACGGATTCATACATAACGATGACCTTCTTTATTGGACGTATTATACCTAAGCTGTCGTCCATACCACAGTATAAATATGGACAGTACGGAAACTACCTACAAATGCTCGAAACCGCACACTAACACAAACATGCGCATCGATGGGGTCCCCATAGTCTAAGATCCCTTACAAAACGACCTTCACCGAGTTGGTTAATGGATGAAAAGTATTTTATATCAAATTAAATTATGTCAATAAATATATTACAAATGGGTTGACTAAAAAATTTCAGTTCAGAATATGATTAATTAGCAATTTTAAAATTATATATATTTTTAAACATTTCTCTGGTTTGGTTTATAGACAAATTCCATACCCATCGAAAGTAAGCCTGTAGAATATGCATACGTTAGGTTAACCGGTTAACCTTTGCATATTCTGTAAGCTTCATACTTTCAATTGGTATGGAATTTGTCTATTAGCCAAACCAGAGAAATGTTTAAAAAATATATAATTTTTAAATTGCTAATTAATCATGTTCTTAACTGATTTTTTTTAGTCAACCCATTTGTAATATATTTATGGACATATTTAATTTGATATAAAATACTTTTCATCCATTAACCAGCTCGGTGAAGGTCGTTTTGTAAGGGATCTTAGACTATGGGGACCCCGTCGATGCGCATGTTTTTGTTAGTGTGCGGTTTCGAGCATTTGTAGGTAGTTTCCGTACTGTCCATATTTATACTGTGGTATGGACGACAGCTTAGGTATAATACGTCCAATAAAGAAGGTCATCGTTATGTATGAATCCGTCGCTTTTTAGTAGTCATTCGAATTTGGTCGGATAACCAGCCGTTATTTACATGTTTAGTTTTTTGTCGATATTTACTTATTGTGAAACATTCCAAGCTGAATATTTTCACCATATATTCTTGACTAAAGGCACACATTATTGGTTTACACCTACACATCTGGGATTGAGCTGGTTCCTTGTATTTTGCCGTCAAAGATAAGTCACCATCGTTTTGACTTATAACAAGATGATTCAAAAACGCATGCATGAACAGTTTTGAAACTTTGTATGGTTATTATTAGTGTCAAGACGGACAGAATACAGTTTTCAGCGAGCTTATACCTTGTCTCATTTAGGCGTTGCGATGTTTTTTCGAGTTTTCATAAAACCGCGATAACTTGGAAATTAGAAATATTTTCTTAAATCTAATTGGGGCACTAAGGGGCACACATTAAGAGCTACTCGTGTATGTTTATTCTACAGGGGCACATACAATGGTTTCAGAGATATACGATTCTGCAAAACGTTACTCCAGCAGGAAACGCAATATCTCGAAAACCTGAAGGGGCACACATTTTATTTTTGGGGGCACATTGTGGCACTAACATAAGCTACAAGGCCATGCACAATGTTTCTCCCTCCGATCATTCGTTTAGAATTTTCCTGCTAGAAAAACGTTACCCCAGCAGGAATCGTTTTTTCCGTTTATTTCCAAAACGACAGGGGGCACACATTTTTTAAGTGGGGGCACATTGACAGTAGTTAGGGCACTAATTAAACGTTCCACTCATATATCTCTAGGAGACACTTTCCTGCTGGGGTAACGTACTCACTTTAGACTACTTGCTACTATTTGTTTACTGGCTAATATGTATACCAAAGTCAAAAAGTAATTTAAAAAAAACCAATGCGACTGGTACCTACAGCCAGAATTAGCCTGTTTGCCAAGGCACCCCTTACCAGAGCTATCCGTACCATCAACGACCTTCAAACTTAGATTGATATACATGTACTGTTTTAGTAAATTCGCAACGGTAATAATACTATTTATATTATGCTACAAACAAAATATGACTTGTAACATACGTTTAGTTTAATATTTATTATGTATACCTATCGTGTATTAGATAGATAAGTAATAAAAGTTCATTGATCCAATTGTTCGTAAAAAAAAGAGCCGCTACTCACCACTAGATGGCGTTGTACATATGACGCGCAATCCTGAATCGCGGTGTTAAGATTCTCCGCCACTTAATAAGTACCCGTAGCTAATTAGTTCCACCGCTCACCACTAGATGGCGCTGTACATATGACGCGCATTCCTGAATCGCGGTGTTAAGATTCTCCGTGACTTAATGACCCTCGTTGGATCAGTGAACCTCCTTGAACGCAGCTACGTAGAGTGTGCATTCTGGGACTTCGTCCTACTTGGAAAAGTCACTAGAGACACCTCTGCTAGTCGTTGCTAAATCGGTTCCATCAGGAACATTTTTTTGTATAGAGGGACTCATTCCCGACCTTCGTCCCTAAGGTCTTGGTCGGGTGGAACTGTCCCTATTGTATAATCTAAAATCATCTTCATCTACTGGTAAATACTTCTTCTTCTGTAAATATCATAAACTTCTGTACGATATTATCACCTGGAGCTCGTGGCTAAATAATAACAGCCGCTCGGGTCGATCGTTAGGTTAAGCCGTGCTTGCCTAGGTTGGTCTTTGGATGGGTGACCACCCATTACATACCGAGTTTCCTCCGTGCCTCGGAAAGCACGTTAAGCCGTTGGTCCCGGCTGTCATTTGTAGATCTTTGACAGTCGTTACGTAGTCAGAGGCCCAAAAAGTCTGACAACCAGTCTTACCAAGGGGTATCGTATTACCCGGTACTAACTGGGTTGTGGAGGTCAGATAGGCAGTCGCTCCATGTAAAATACTGGTATTCAGCTGCATCCGGTTAGACTGGAAGCCGACCCCAACAAAGTTGGGAAAAGGCTAGGCAGATGATGATGATTATCACCTGTAACTGTTGCTGAAATACACCGCCTGCTGAGACTGCACTCCGTGTTTCCTTCGTGTTCGAAACCCCGACAAACACCTCCTACAGACTTAATTTTAACATTATTTTTTGTACTATGTTTTTATTAGTAAAGTAATGCTATGTTTTAATGTTTTTATTTTAAATTTTAATAAAGTTATTAGTTTATTTTTTTCTAATTTGGTTGTAAGTATATAGTTCAGGTTATTAGTTTAAGTTCTTAAGGTAAACCCTGTAATGATAGTTTAAGCTGTTATAAATAAATAACGTTGTGAGAAAACTGGCATCTCTTAGTCCAAAAACTCTATCAAAAAATCAAAATCAAAATCAAAGCATTTATTTCAAGTAAGCCAGTTACAGGCACTTTTGAATTGTCGAAACAAAGATGAAAATTAAATGTAGCTACAGTCCCAGTCACAAGACATAAAAACTGTGAAAGTACTGTAGTTGCCCATTCCCTAGCGTAGATCTCTATGGAGAAGAACGGGCAAGAAACTCCATGGACACTCTTTTAAATCAGAATATTGTTACAAGATCTTGGTTACATCATTCACGTTGAGATGGTATATTATGTGAGAACAATGTAGCAAGATGTGCACAGTAAAAGTGTCCACAGCAAAACACACAAACAAAAAAAAAATACAATTCAAAATAATTCATTCAAATAAGCCATGGCAACCAAGAGATGACCAGTCACAACTGACAGCGCCCGTTCACGGACATGACGCATAGATCAGCACCATTTAACTCAACCATTTTGAAGGGAACTAAATGATCCGACACATGCGCCACCATCAGCGAGACAATTGAGTGAGCATGACATACTCCAAACCGCCAGAGCACATTCAAGTCAAGAAAAGACGTAGGTTTCCAGTGAATGATAGCTTTCTAGTACATAGTACTCACACAATATGGGCTATGCATTTATATAATACTAAAGAGATTGATTCTATACAATGCAAAGATAGTTGTACAATCTTCAGCAGCTCCAACAATACAATTGAATGCTATCAATTTATGCGCCCCTGTCCATGTGGAGCAGGACCAGCATTAAGCCAAGCATTTTTATCAGCGATATAATCACTCAACTTGTAGTATGATTGCTTACATAGTGTGCGTTTAATGCATGTTTTAAATTTCGTCTCATTCAGTTCAAGAATACTTTGTGGAATTTTATTATAGCAGCTCAAACAGTACCCCATGAAAGATGAGTCTACTTTAGCGAGTCTGAAACCTGGCTGAACTAGTTGGTCCCTATTTCTAGTACTGTAATTATGTCTGTCACCCCTTTTACCAAAAAGGTGCAGATTTTTTCTGACGTACATTATGTTTTCGTAGATGTACAATGTACCGTCATGATGCCAATATCCTTAAACAGTTCCCTTAGAGAATCGCGCCTACGAAGATTATATACGGCTCTGATGGCTCTTTTCTGCAGAATAAATATAGACTAAGTATCTGCAGCCCGTCCCCACAGCAAAATGCCATAAGACATTATCCAGTCTAGCGGTATCTACATCAGTATACTGACGGATTTTTCTAATGGCATAGGCTGCTGAACTTAGCCGCCCCGCAAGAGATGTCAAATGAGAACCCCATTGTAGCCTTGAATCAAGCGTAATCCCCAGGAAAACAGTTGTATCTACGAATTCAAGTTTCTCTTTATTCAATATTATATCACAATCACTACTTTTAACATTCGGTAAAGCAAATCTTATGCATTTGGTTTATTTTTTTCATTTAATACCAAATTGTTTGCTGTGAACCAATTTTGGACCTGAAGTAGGGCATTATTCACGTCATCTAGATTTTGGGCCCGCCTATTTATCTTAAAAATTAGGGAAGTGTCATCAGCAAATAACACCATATTTTGAGGTTGGTTTTTCAGTAAATAGGGTAGATCATTTATATATACTAGAAAGAGGAAAGGACCCAATATTGAACCTTGTGGAACCCCCATTTTTACTTTTAACCCCTGTGAATTAACACCATTTATTTGAACATGTTGTTGTCTATCATTCAAATAAGATTTTACTAAACTAAGTGCAAGTTTACCCAGTCCGTAATGCTCAAGTTTCAAAAGTAATGTGTCGTGATTTACGCAATCAAACGCTTTGGAGAGGTCACTAAAAATTCCTATGGCGTCTTGAGACTCTTGCCACGCAGTAAATATGTGCTTTAATAAGGTTACACCGGCGTCAGTTGTACAACGTCCCTTGGTGAAGCCATACTGTTGAGCATGTAAGATTCTGTTGGTGTTAAAATGATAGAGCATTTGATTAAGCATTACTTTTTCAAAAACCTTGCTAAAAACTGGTAACACGGATACAAGTTTATAATTATTAGTATCTTCACTGTCCCCGGATTTGAAAAGAGGTATGACTTTACTGTATTTCATTAAATCAGGGAAAACTCCTTGGTCTACACATAAATTAAAAATTAAAGCTAAGTAAGGGGCTATATTCTCAAGTATGGATGTACAAACTTTGACAGACATTCCCCATAGATCTTCGGTTAGTTTGATTTTAATTTGCCGGAAAGTTTTAATAACAATCATAGGGTTAATGTGTTTAAATTTAAATACAACCAGGCAGCCAGACACATTCGCCTTTAATAAACCAATTGAGAGTTCAGGTGAGGAAATAAGAGCCTCCGTTGTTTTTTGTGGTATATCGGTAAAGAACTTTACAAATTCTTGAGCTACTTCCTGATTAGAGCTTTTAGGACCACATGCTGTATCTAACGTGTAGCTAGTGTTACGTATTTTCTTCCTGTTAGTCTCGTTATTTATAACTTTCCAAACTGTCTGTATTTTATTTTCTGCTGTATTGATCTTGTTGCTAATGTGCAGTGCTTTAGCAACCTTGCATGTATTTCTAAAAATGTTTGAATACTTAGCAACATACTTGTTAAAAGTTTCAGTGTTTATAAAAGGCTTAAGGCCATAAAGCTCAAATAGTATTTCCCTACTTTTTCTGATACCTCTAGTTGCCCAATCACTAAATATGAATTTAGGGCAAATACTTTTTGTCTTCTTTTCAAAAGTTTTATTGAATTCCGTGTGAACTATTGAAAAGAAACGATCATACAATTGATCTATATTAATATCATCAAGGCCCATAACGCTTAACTTGTTATGTAGCAAAATATTATACCTATTTAATCTGCTAGAAGTTATAGGTCTAAATTTAATTTGAACTTTTTGCGATGGGGGTGTATTACACCTGAAGGTTACAGTTTGTCCACTATGGTCAGAGGGTAGCCAATTTACTATTGCTTTATCTAAGTAATCACAATCGCAGAAAATATTATCTATACAAGTAGCAGATAATGGAGTGACTCTAGTAGGTTCTGTAAAAGTGTTGGTCAAGTCAAATGACTTAAAAAGATTTAATAAGCGACGGCTATTTGCACATTCTTCTAAAATATTGATATTAAAATCACTACAAATAATTGTAGATTTATTACTGACTGCAAGTTTTGCCATCACATCTTCCATTATTGATTCAAATAAAGAAAAGTTTTGATAGTTTGGGGGTCTGTACACACACACAATTACATGCTTATCTAGCTCAACACAGGACAGTTCAACGCAATGTTCAACCGAGAGACCTACTATGTCATTACGTTGCTTATATTTAAAACAATTTCTTATTAATATTAGGGAACCTCCACGAAGCATAGTTTTACGGTTAAAGCAGCTACCCACCATATAGTTCTCATAATTGATAAGCATTTGGTAATCCTTAAGCCAATGTTCAGTAAAACAAATAATGTCAAACTTACTATTTTCTAAAAACAATTCAATTTCTAATAATTTGGAAGAAATGCCTTGGATATTTTGGTGGAATAATTTCAGTGTTCTGCTGAGGCCCTTTTTTACTAACTAATTGAGTGCAAGAAGATACGTTGGTAGGATTAACAATATTGTTAATCGTACCTCCTGTTGTCTCATTTCCTAGTTTAAATTAATTTTTGGAGTGAGGCTGGAGACACCCGTACCATCCTCAGACAACAAGACCCTATCACTAATACTAATATACCCTAATTGAGAATTCTCCATGGTGACACATGGATCCTCCTCAGTACAATGTTTGTAAACATTTATAGCACTAGTGCTATATTCACTTAAGGTCACCTGTATATAATATTAGTATTACTACTAATAGTCGCAGTGTTAATAATAGAACTAAACTTAGACATACTATTTATGTCTGTGTGAATATTATAAGCTAATAGCCGAGCTATTTTGTGTCTACATCTAATAGGTAGATACACCTTACCCCGTGTCGACTTCAGTTTACCAACAATAGTGTTGATATCCAGATATATAAGTCTGTCACTATAGTGACCTACTAAAAAATGTACATGGTTATTTAACATAATATGTATATAATTGTTTTTTCTATTATCCAAATTTTCAAAAAATGGAAAACCACACAATATTATTTTATTACAATTTAACTTCAACAACTCTGAAACACAGTCAGTGATGCACATATAGTAATGGTGTTACTGATGCCATAATCTGTTTGAAGGTTGATCCTGGCATGCAATAATTTTGGGTACAATAACTCAGGTTATTACTGATTAATTTCCCTAACCCTCTCTCTACCTATACTATCAGAGAACATAACTGAAAGATTAGAACCAAGACTATTAGGTGAGACCAAATTACCTAAGTCAGGTATTGTATCTTGGGTGGAAATACAGTCCTGAGTACTCACAGCTAGGGACGGGTCCTACGTTGCCTCAAGCTGGAGGGCATCATTGCTGGATTCCCTCTGACAAGTACACTGAGTGTTGCTGAGAGTCAGCGAGTCCACTTTGTCTACCAATGCATTTGTAGCAAGAATATGCTCTTTAATTTAATTTTCCGAGCATTCATATTTATTACATAAAGATTTTAGTGACTTATTAAGAGCCTGTATTTCTGATTGTAAGCGCTGAGTGTCAATTTCATAAATATTTATACTATTTTCCAATTTAATCTGATAGTTATTTAATTTATTAACTAGACGTTCTTTCCTTAATTGTATATTTTTGGAATGGTGTTTTTGTTGTTTCTTGTATTTATTACATTTTTTAATTATTCTATTTAATCGTGCATATTTCTTAATTTTATTTTTACTAATTTTGTGGCTGTAGTTATGCTTTAGTAAGGAGTCCTCTGTAAGGTCTATTGTTATAATGGAGGACCGCCAGGTGGCGCTGTGATGTAAACAAAGTACTCGATTGTGCTCTCGTAAATAATGTCTCTAAAAATATTAAAAGTGCTGAAAAGACCATAAACTGTGCATAAAAGTGAAAAAGGACACTAAAATCACATATAGCAGTGTTATTAATGACTTCCGTGAAGCAGAAAACTACAAAAGTAGTGGTAGTAGTTAAAACGGATAAACATTGGCTTGCAAAATAAATATGTGTAACAGTGATAAATGCTAATAAACAGTGATCAGAGATGTGTGAAGACTCAAAACCAGTGTTATACAAGAAATATAAAGTGAACTAGAAGTGAACAAACGATTTATCCTATACGAATTCAACCACATAATCAAATTGTAACACTATAAGGATCCGTTTTTTATTTGAAATTTAGTTAAAACAACACCATCTCGTGGTTAACTTGTAAACTGACATGCCATCAATCGATATGTGAAGTGTTCCATTGTCACAACATAATATATTCATCACATACGCCTCAAGTAGCGAAATCTATTGACTAAGAAATAAGAATACTACATCAACAGAATACGGCTGCCTCTTTCGATACGTAACTCACCGATCAGGTAGCTAGTAGGCCTACACGTTAGACTTTGACGCAAAGAGCTCTGGTTCGAATCCCACCACACGAGATTATTTTGGTAAAATCATGAACTTTCTGGAAAATATTACGTTCCGTCGCACGCGCACCCGCTCAGAACCAGACGACAGTAATATGTCTCATAATGTAACTATTAACAGTATGCCTGACATGTCTGAGGATGATGATGATTCGCAAGTCAAAACATTAAAAACCACAATCCAACGACTTACATCGCAATTAAAAAGTGCGCATAATGAAATTGAGTCGCTTTCAATGGAGAATAGTGAATTGAAGAAACAAAACGAAGAACTAGCTAAAATAAACGATCTCCTTATAAAAATTAATAGCCCCACCAAACCAAGATCTACGCCAAAGAAAACTACAAACAGACGTACACATAGTAAAGAAACCCAAACAGATAATTTATATAACGCATCTGAAAACACAAATGATAAGACCAAAACAAGTGAGATAACACAAAAACGTTCTAACACTACTCAAGTATCACCGCCATGCAGAACCCACAGCAAGCAGACTATTACCATAGACAAACCAAAAATATGTTTAATAAGCAGCGAAACTTCAAATATATTATACACCACTACAGAGGAAACTAACCTGCAAAACTACGAAATTTGCCACTATCGCAAACCAAAATGTGGACTGAAACAAATACTTGAGAATATTGATGTAAAAGTTCAAAACTTAACAAGTAAGGACTACGCTATTATTTACATCGGAGAAGAGGACTTCAGAAGAACGCAAAACTATATAGCACTAGTCATGTTTATTCGAGAAAAATTAATTGCATTAACCCATACTAATATCATTATTTGTCTACCGACTTATAAATTTAAATTTAATAATAACTATTATCTAGAACAGCAAAATTATGGCAATACTCTGTACAATAGTAGAATAGAAACTTTTAACAACCTTTTATATATGGATACACAGACATTTAATTATGCATACCTACTGGACTCTAATCTAAATCTTTCCTATAACTACGATATGTATAATCAGCGCACAGGCGCACTGAATAGTAATGGAACGAAAGTTTTGGTATCAGACCTACAGGATCTTGTTATGTCAATAAGCAACTTAAATACTGAAGATTTTGAGGTAGACTATTCACAATCGGATAAAACAGAAATATCTACGGACCCACAACCACAAACCAGCCCCAAGTTTTTTCTTTAACAACAACACATCAAAAAGTCGTACACAAACACAGTCATGCAATAATATAAATATCCTATATCAAAATATACAGAGCCTAAAAAATAAACGTTACCAAATAGAAGCAATCACGAACGAACATAAAATGGAAGCGCTTTGTTTTACGGAAACGTGGATTACAGAATTTAAAAAAGATCTTCTAAGTTTGGAAGGGTATACTGTAGCTGCCAAATACTGCCGCTCAAACTATGCGGGAGGTGGTGTGTGCATATTCTTAAAAGACGATATTGAATACAAAGAAAGACAAGATTTAACGGAAATGACAAGTGAATTTATATTCGAAACGTGTGCAGTAGAAATTCCTAAAATGAATCTTTTATTAATAGTTATATATTGGCCACAAAAAAACAGGGAAACCGAAATATTTTATGCATCCTTAGAAAAACTTCTACTTAGAATCAACTTAAAGGACAAACATAAACACATAATTATAGGCGGGGATTTCAACGTAAATATCCTTGAGAAAAATCGCAATTCATTTAATCTACTAAATACTATGACCAAGTACAATTTTCGACAACTAGTGACGGAACCTACCAGTAACAACCTCAAGCACTACATGTATTGACCTATTATTTACAAACGCACACGATACATTCCATCTAGAAGTAGTGGAGCTTGGACTCTCAGACCACAGAGGAATATCAATCACTATACCCACCCACGATCCTATAATTAATAAAAAACAAATATTAACTGTAAAGAGGATCTATAACAAACAAAACATAGACTCATTTAAAAAAGAATTGAAAAAACTAGACTGGAGTACAATAATTAAAGAAAACCAAAATATAAATACTAATTATCTATCATTTCATAACACCTTACAAAACATATTAAATCGGTGTATACCAAAGAAAACCGTAAAAATAAAAAAGAGATCATCTAAATCATGGCTAACGACTGGATTAAGAGTAGCATGCAAGCATAAAAGACAACTAAAAGCATTCATGACCACAACTAATAACAATATATTAGAAAAGTACTATAAGCGTTACGAAAAATTACTTAAGAGAACAGTAGCACACTCTAAAAAACTAAACTACATAAGAATAATGAGTAAATCTGAAAATAAAACTAAGACAATGTGGCAAATAATAAAAGAGCGCACAAATAAGAACAACAAAAAGCCAATAAATAACATAAAATTGCGTGTACAAAATACTGTGACAGAAAACGCGACTACCATTGCTAACGCTTTCAATGATTACTTTGTGTCAGTAGGGAAAACGGATACTGCAAACGGGAACGTTCGTCCAACTGGCCGCCCTACCTCCTCCCAAAGCGAAAACTCCATTTACATAAGACCTGTAGACCCTAGCGAAATTAGGTTTATTATAAAAAGATTAAAAAATAAGCGAAGCTATGGGCACGACGAGCTGCCGCCTATACTAATAAAAGCATGCGCTGCGGAATTAACGTTACCGCTAACTTATCTAATAAATCAGTCTTTAGATGAGGGCTCAGTCCCTGACCTACTGAAAGTATCGATAGTCAAACCAATTCACAAAAAGGGAGACCAAACTGACACCAGTAATTATCGGCCGATAGCATTGCTACCGACCTTCTCAAAAATATTGGAGACTGCGATGTCAAAACGACTTTATTCTTATTGCGAAAGATATAAAATATTCAACGATAGCCAGAATGGGTTCAGGAAAAACAGATCCACGACATTAGCAATATTTAAGTTTATTCAGGAAGCTTTAAATATAATCAATAACAAAAATTACGCAGTAGGGATCCTATTGGATATGAGCAAAGCCTACGATAGAGTTTCATACGAAATATTGCTTAATAAATTATATGCAATAGGTGTTAGAGGTACAGCACACAAGTGGTTCTGCTCGTATCTAGAAAATAGGGAACAATTCGTAGAGGTAGAACATAGAGACCCGCACACTGGCCAAATAACACGGGTAAGATCTAATAAAGCGAAAATAACTATGTCAATACCACAAGGCAGTGTTTTGGGATGCTTATTATTTCTAGTTTATATTAATGACCTCCCTAAAGAAATTGACGCTCAAAGTATTTTATTTGCTGACGATATTTCTATAATTTTTCCTTACACCAATAAAGAAAACCTAAACTTAAGTCTAGACGACAAGCTCTCCAAAATAATAGCGTGGTTAAAAGATCATAACTTAGAATTAAATTTTGACAAAACAAAGCTAATGCAATATAGACCATACCAGAAACGTAAATTGGATATAAACTACTCATACAACAACATAAAGCTGCAATGCATAAACGAGTTTAAACTGTTAGGTTTGACGATAGATACCAATATAAACTGGAAAGCCCATATAGATACTTTGGCAAACAAACTAGCCAGCTTTACATATGCCTTGGGGGAGCTAAAAAGAGCTACAGATTTTAAAACTGCTCTAACAGCATACTATGCCTACGCATACTCGTGGCTAAGTTACGGAATCGTGGTGTGGGGAAATGGTGTAGACAAAGATAGACTTTTTATTCTACAAAAGAAATGTATGAGAATCCTTGCCAATATAGATAACACAGAAAGCTGCAAGCCATTCTTTGTAAAATACAGAGTCCTTACACTAACTTGTATTTACATTTTAGAAGTAAGCAAATTCGTAAGAAAACACCAGTCACTATTCCCACTCACAAAGGACCTTCGTCCACAACATCGCAGTGTTAGACGCCAAAACAACCATGAATTAGCCGTACCAAGCTCAAAATTAAATATGTTCCATTCAGGACCTTTAGCCATGTGCGTGAAAATTTATAATAAGCTTCCAAATTCAATTAAGGACATAGAATACGAAAATAAATTTAAAAACAGTCTCCAAAAATACCTTATATTAAAATCGTATTACACTCTAAAGGAATTCTTTGACGGAAACTTTGACATTCATACCTGTACAAAATACTCACAACACCTACAATTTTGACCTACCTATTATTATTATTTATTATGATTATCACTATTTGCTTTGTTTTGATTTGTATTTTGTTTTTTTTTTTTATTTGTGAATGTAAATGATGACCACTAAATTGTTCATAACCTATTTAATTATTTATTATATTATGACAGCTACTTATTTAAATTACAAAATAATGTTATACACCTGTTAGACATGTTAAAATTGGTATTTTTTGTTTAGTGGTTTGTTATTTTTGTGACACTGTAGCACTTTAAACTATGTAAATTGTTGTGCCCTAGCAGGGTTCATGTATGAAACCTATATATTTTGTAACAACTTGTAAACTACATGAATGCAATAAATAATGATTATGATTATGATTATGGAATGAGGATTGCAATTTGTATTAACTAATTAATTATACAAATGTTCAGGCGTGACGTAACTCATATTATATATATATATATAATATGAGTTACGTCACGCCTTAGTACCCGCTGATCCGCGTAGTGAATTACAGCCTCTCACACAGAGAAGGCTTGCTTCCCAGCAGTCAGTACATCATAAGCAATGAGCAAAATTAGTGTGTGTCAATTTAAAAATCATTGTCAATTTACCAACATAAAATAATTGCAGCAGTCACCGAGATGCCTGACAATTTAATATTTTGACAAATCAAGACATATTTTGGGACAATGGGGAGGCTAACTGTGGAACTAATGGCGCTAGCATAGTTGGTACCCAAACATCGTCATTGGTTGAAAATGTGGTAATGTCATTAAAAATTTCAAAATAGCTTAACCTCATTGGTCAGATTGAGACCAACTATGGTGGCGCCATCTGAGATTTACTTTGCCTTAGCCACCCCATTTGAAGATGAGGTAGGGCTAGAATGAAGATGACCATTGAGATGACCACAAATAGAGCTCTAAACTTGGGATGAGACCGAAAGAAGAATGGTAAAGATACAATCTTACTCTGAAATCTGAGGATTTACTCTCAAACCGATATTGAAACACTCTTTAAAAAATGTAACATTACTTTCTGCTGAGTGCAGTGAAGTCGGTGAATTCATTCATTCCCCGCTAACGCGTCGATTCACTATTTTTTGTGTTGGCAACTCCAATTCGAATCCGTGACGTGTCTACTAAAGAGTTCCGTTCATTCATGTAGAAAGTTTATGGATGTGGTGTTAACTATTTTTTACAGAAAGACGGGCCTCTAATCCACACACGTTTTTTTTTTGCCGTTAAATCTACGGTTAATTCGCCGTGTCCACGACGTGTGTTGACCACCCACGCGGATGCGTCAGCTGACGCAGGGTTCACTTATCAGTCATTCGAGATCGATGAACAAGGTGACAAACGATCAGCGTAAAAACACTACCTAAAATGCAACACTAGCTTTCGGACTATCCCGGCCTGTGCACGGACTGCGAGCTTGCGCCTCGTGGACGGCGCGCGGCCCGCGGGTGGACGCCGCGCGGACCCTGGGTGGACGCCGCGCGGACCGGGGGTGGACACCGCGCCGTAGCCTAAATTCGAGGCAACGCCGGGCAACAGCTGTGCTGGTGCGGTGCTGGTGAGGTGCTTGTGTAGTGTGCCTACACGGAGCAGTGGCGATCTAGTGGTAATGGTCCCAACCCAGGCAGTCTGTTGCTTTACTTTGTGTTATGTGTTTCATCAGCATTGCTTTCAGGCCTACTCCCTCAGGCCTGCGTCCGTGCAGTGAGAATATAAAAGCTGATTACGTTGTTGTACGTCACATCATACTCTCATTACCTGCCTAGCCTTTTCCCAACTATGTTGAGGTCGGCTTCCAGTCTAACCGGATTCAGCTAAATACCATTATTTTACATGGAGCGACTGCCTATCCGACCTCCACAACCCAGTGAGTGCTTGGTAATACGATACTCCT
Source organism: Xestia xanthographa (assembly GCA_905147715.2). Lineage (NCBI taxonomy): Eukaryota > Metazoa > Arthropoda > Insecta > Lepidoptera > Noctuidae > Xestia > Xestia xanthographa. The sequence goes on along the minus strand of LR990668.1, from coordinate 9,785,870 downwards.
TGGTAAGACTGGTTGTCAGACTTTCGAAATGATAGCCGGGACCAACGGCTTAGCGTGCTTTTAACTCGGTATGTAATGGGCGGTCACCCATCCACGGACCAACCTAGGCAAGTGCAGCTTAACCTTAAGATCGACCCGAACGGCAGTTATTATTTAGCCACGAGCTCCTCGTACCTTCCTACTCTACAAAATGAAAACAAAAAAACTCAAATTAAAACTTCTCGCTTAGTTTTCTGTATCCGTGTGGTGGGAACACCAACAATCGGTCGTCAGGTTTGACTGACGCGGCGGCAACTCGTTGCACTATGCCCTTTGTAACTTTTTCATTTCACCGTCAGCCCACGTTGACGTAAGGTTTTGAACACGCTTGAAATTCAACGTCAATTTGTGTGTGATGCTGCTTTGAAATGTTGTAGCTGACGTTTTAAGATGAAAATATATTATTTTGTGCGAGTTTATTTTGCTTAAAAACGTAGGTTTTGGTTCGTATTTTAAATGTTTTACTGGGATTCGGACTACAAGTTGCTTTGATACTGTGTTTGCCTTGTTAGTTCTTTTTGTTTCTTGTTATTTTTTTAATTATGAGGCTTTAGTTTTAAAAATAAATGTATTTGTTTTATACATCGACCTGAGCCAATGGCGAATCATCAGTTTGCAACAGCAGTGCACATGTAAATGGAAATATCAATCTATTGGTTTTTTATCATTTCAATTTTTTTTTTTTTTGCTGCTTCAAAACATCAATAACCATTCCCGAAAAAAAACGAAACACACAATCAGTTTTTCAAAACAAATATTACGAAAGCAATCGCTCATAATACATACGGGTGATGTGCAAACAAATCAGTTAAAGTAAATAATATCATGCTTAGCAATATTTGTTTAACTCCACGCTCAGATGAAATGTAAATAAACATCCGAGGGTGACTGACTGTAATTTGGATTCAAGAAAATTTGTTTTCTGCAAAACCGTTTCCGCTTTCCTTCAATTCGAGTGTGTGATGAGAATTGGTGTTACTACCTCATTTATTGGGAGTATTATTTTATGTTTCGATATGGAAACGATCATTTAAATAATAGAAGGCTAAATAGACAAAAGTTCGTTAAGCTCGTGGATAATAACAGCAGCTCCGGTCGATCTTTAGGTTAAGCCGTACTTGCCTAGGTTGGTCCGTGGATAGGATAATCCATAACATACCGAGTTTGCTCCGTACCTCGGAAAGCACGTTAAGCTGTTGGTACCAGCTGTCATTTGAAGATTTTTGACAGTCGTTACAGGTAGTCAGTGGCCTGAAAGTCTGACAATCAATCATAGCAAGCGTAAGAGCTAAATATCATTTTTTTTGTTTTTTTTTAATTAAAATTCTGATATTCAGCCGCATCCATTATGATTTATAGACAAAAGGTCATACCTATTTTTCTTCTTAGCGTGTTGACATACTTAGAAGGTATAAATAGGTCCGTCACCTCCTTCTGCGAAGCAGTAATGCTAGAGAAGGAGGTGCGAAACGTTAGAGGGAGAGAACTTCACAGCGTCCCGGTCGCTAGCTCGCCGTCCGTCCGTCTCATGACGACAGGCCATGTCGACGGTGCGTTCGTGTTCCACGCGCGCCTCAAAGAGAGTCAGCAAAAAGGAAGGGGTCCACAAGGGCCGATGCCTGCCGGAGTTGCGGGACTGTTCGAAAGAGATACCGTGGCTCCGGAACACAAAGGGCGATGAAGGAACATGGATGGGTTTCAGTCAGTAAAAGTCTGACACTCCCTCCTGCTCCGCCCAGAGCGATTTGATGATTTGCCATCCGAAAAAAAAAAGGTATAAATAGGTTTTACTACATAGTAGTCTAATCTGAAAATCAGCCCATTCAAGGGGTATTGTGCTACTTAGTTACTAAGTTGTTGGTTGAGGTCAGATTGGCAGTTGCTCCATATACCATTATTTTAAGTCGTTCTGGAACCGAAAGCCATAAACTGAAAAATAAAAAAAATTGTAGGTATAAATTTAACTTTCCGTGATTTTTTTATCGTTTTTTTAAAAAAAAAAACACAAAAAATTAAGTTAACAATATTTTTTAATTGTTTTTTGGTTTTGAAAAAAACAGTCCCAATCGTTCTGAGTTCAATGATTGACTGTATGGCTTTCGGTTTCAGAACGACTTAAAAATAATCGTGTATATGGAGCGACTGTGTAAAATAAAAATCGACCCCAAAATAACATAGCTGTTATAAATAAATTGTTGAGAATAGGACGCACTGGGCACGTGACGAAGATTACAGCCCACACCCTCTCATACAGCTCATAGAGAGGAGGCTTTTAGCAGTCTTACTAGCCAACACATTATTTAACATTACGCCTGTAATCCTCGGAAGGTTAGGCAGAGGTGTACCAAATAATACACCCACTGTTGGCGACTGTTGGCGACTGGTCGAACCTTTTTTACAAGTTTACTATATTTTTATATTTTGAATTATATTGTTCTATTTGTGTAACTACTAGACCTGGTGGACTTTTGACTAGTTGTCAGGTCGAGCTGTGTCATATAACATTGTAAAATACTATTCTAATAAATTATTATAAATAAATATACTCATACGTGCCTCTGTCATTCCAATAAACCATTACAGTACACTGCTTCATAACACCCACATTTCGTCAGATATGTTAAACTCGCATTTAATAGGACGCGAGCCTATTGCCATCAATTGGGCACAAATCCAGACTCCGTGGCTGCTACTGATAAATTCCTTACGAAAAAACCTAAAAACACTTTCCCCAACCCGGGAATCGAACCGAGAACCTCATGCCAGTAGTCGCGCTTGCACGAGGCAGAACTAACCTAGGGTAGTGCCTAGCTAGATAACCTCACTAAAAGGTACTTCACCCCAAGTCACGTCGCTGACTTAGCAATTAAACTCAGCTGCAACTGTTGACCCCAACAACAAAACAACAGAATTGTATCTACATTATTCTACATAATAGTGTACCAACGAATGCAGATTGTAAACTCGACACTAGAGTCGGACTGTCCACTGTCCGGTGCCCATTGGGACAGTTTGTCCAACAAAGTTACGTAGACTGAATCGGGAATGAGGACTATCGGAACGATATGTTTGATGTGGAATGTACTTCGGTATAGGTACCATTTTTATTGAGGTTTAAGATAGTTGATTGTGGATATTGTGTACTCGTCGTAGTAGCAAGGCCGTGTGGTATCCGGCCGGCAGAGTAGAATATAACCAACCCTTTACACTCACGGGTGTCGTATAAGGCGACTAATGTCTGAGGCAGAACACCTTGCGCCTCCGTAGACTAGAGAAAGGGCAGCAGCGTTTTCTGTTAGTCTTTCAACACTGCGATCTCCAATCCGCCTGCCAAGCGTGGAGATTACGGCAAATTCCCTCTATCATGGGAGAGGCTTATGTCCAGCAGTGGACGTTATGGGCTGTTGTAGTAGTAGTAGTAGTAGTAGCATGCAGACTTATTCAGTTGAGCATTCGTTGTTAAGGGGACTACAGGAGCTAAATTAGAAACTCTATTTGTGGTGGTTCAAACTTCGTTTGAAATACCGTAACAATAAAGTTCTAATCAGCTTGCACTACAAAGTGGTTGGTTACGTCAGTCACTGTGGACCGAATAGTGCGAAATGAGTGGTTTTTTGCGATTTAGAAAAAATCTATTGATTGGTGGTGATTAAAAAAATAAAACACTATAATGCTATGTTGCTTGTAGAATTATTTTCCAAAAAATCTGAATGATGGCATGTATTTTAGTATGGTTTTACTCGTTAAAATATTTTTTTAGAGATAAGTTCGTAATGTTTTCATCGAGTAAAATTATTTGTATTATATTTTCAAAATACTATCATACTAGCATATATCCTGAAGAATATTATATATTTTTTTGGTTTTGTTTATTGCAGTGAATCATATGCTTTTTTGCATTATTAAAATCGCGTTTAGCTCCTGTACGTATAGTCTCCTTAAAATAAATTTGTTTAAATTGTATGTACTGACTGCTAGACTCCCTCTTTGGGTTAGTGATCGTAAGCGCAACTTCTGACCATTGTTTTCCTACTCCTCCACTATACTTTTCTGAACAATTTCGTTGCGCGATCCAAGACATTTAAATTAATTCTCTGGGACTTCGTCGAGCTTCATTATCTCGGCACTTATATTTAGCCCTGCAGATGCTGCCATAGGCATGAGGGTGCCTAAAAATTAGAGGCGTGTAGAAGCGCTGCAGTGGAGCTACTGCGGTGCTCTAGATGCACCTAAACTAAAGTGTTATAAACGCGCGCCTACTGCGCCACAGTCATGCATGCGAAGCACTTCTCTATGGTAACGCCACTGCAGCACTTCTTCACGCCACTTATTCGGAGGAGCATTTCTCACAGCGTGAAGTGGGGCGTTACATGGGCAGTTCGCAGTTCCTATCTACTACACTACTACAACAGCCCATAACGTCCACTGCTGGACATAAGCCTCTCCCATAATGGGAGGAAATTGCCGTAATACCCCACTTGGAAGGCGGATTGGAGATCGCAGTGATGAAAGACTAACAGGAAACGCTGCTGCCCATTCTCTGGTCTACGGAGGTGCAAGGTGTTCTGCCTCAGACATTAGTTGCCTTATACGACGCCCGTGAGTGTAATGGGTTGGTTCTATTCTACTCTGCCGGATACCACACGGCTAGTTCCTATCTATCCTTCGGATTTGCGGCCGAGTCAGAATCATCTAACAGTTCTATACCAGTCAATTTGACAAAGACGCTAATCATGCCTAAAATTGTATCCTACCACAACATGAAACTCCAAACCAAGCTATATCAATTACCATTAAGAATATAATGCTTCTAAATCCATGCTCTAAACTACGTAAATTCTCACAATATACAAAGTTAATGTCTAGTGGAAACTATTCCGGTGTACCCATTCATCTTATGATTAAATTCCTCTCTGGAATCAGGCGTGGCTTAATTTTCGGGTGCCTCGTGCATGTGTTTACAAAGTTAGTTTTGGTAATTGTACAGTATGGTAGTCTATGCGTTTGTTTTATGTGTGCTTTGCGGGGTTGTCGTGCAATTTTTGAATGTAGAATGTGTTTATTTAGGAGTTCATGGCTAAATAATAAAAGTCGCTCGGGTCGATTTTTCAGGTTTATTCGCGCCTGCCTAGGTTGGTCCGTGGATGAGTGACCACCCATTACTACCGAGTTTTTTCCGTGCCTCGGAAAGCACGTTAAGGTGTTGGTGACGGCTTTCATTTGTAGATCTCTGACAGTAGTCAGTGGCTCGAAATTTTGACAACTACTTTTACAAGGGATGTCGTATTAGCCAGTACTAATAGGGTTGTGGAGATCACTGATCAGTAGGGCTATTACGTATCTTTTTGATCTCCAGTGACTATCAAGCTTCGGTTGTATACCGAACTTTGATGACAACCGAGAATGTCAAAATATTGGTATTACGTATTACACAGAGTGGATTTCACTTTACGGTGACTAACAGCCCGGGTACGGTGTAACGTCTTTCACGAAAGCCACTTCAAACTCATTTTTCACCAATTTGATGTCCACTATGCTTACATAATCGCAATATTAGAAGAACCTATACGAAAGCGTCTGTCAAAATGAGTTACGGTGATGACGTCATATTTGATCGCGACTGGTCATACATAATACGAAACTAACCTTTTGACAGTTATTTGATGGACACTGAGCCCAGTTCCTATCATTTCGAGCTGTCAACGGAGATACGTAATAGGCCTGCAGATAGGGAATTCAGCTGCATCCGGTTAGACTATGGAAGCCAACCTTAACTTAAGTAGTTGGGAAAAAGCTAGACGGATAATGATAAGAATGTGTTTATTTCTAGGTCTATCTCAACTGAAGTTCGAATGATGTGTTGTTGTGAGAATTGAATTCTGAGTAACAGTGGTAGACCGATTTGTCATTAACACCCACCTGCAATAACTTCAGTTAATCTGTGATCATGGTGCTTGCAACAGCCATTGCATTTTCAGTGTTAATAATAATGTTCGGTAGTATTTCTAACTAAAATCTGAGCCAAAACACAAGTTATTTAAATCGCAATAATAATATTCCATACCTTCTAACAACTGAAATTCAGCGTGATAATCTTCTCAAAATCCCCATAATAAGATTATTACGCTACCCTCGCTTTGTTCCTTTGATTTCCCAGTGCCAATATCCGTCCCTACGAATATCTACTGCGAATTAACAAATTAGATTTTATATAATTTAATATTTTTCGAGGCCAGAAGTATTTGGATTAATATAATTCTCATTTTATTTGAATACATGCCGAGGACTTTTAATAAGCATTCGTAAGTAATATGGATGTTTAATTAATTAACTTTTGTGGGCGTGTCAATGATTCTCTTGTAGACACCCAATTTTACAAAATGTGATTTTCACATTGAATTTTAAAAAGAAAACTTTGACCTTTCATGACGCCGGCTGTTAACCAAGCATACTGTACATCAAATTAAGTAACTCTATGCAGTTTTTTGCTTGGCTACGACTATTGACTCAATGTAATGCACTCAAAACATTGTGAATTAAATAGTACTGGGGTCATGGAGCTATCTAAAGTAAACTTTTAACATTAAAAACTTCTATTGAAAAAAAAACTTGCCCCGAACCGTTTTTATGAAGAACTCCGTTCTTCTGTCTCTTTTATATATTATCTTCTTGTAAATCTTCTTTATTCCAACAGGTTCAAAACAACTTGTACCAAGTTTTCGATCATTTTGTCTGTACTATTCTAATTCTATTATAATTTCTTCGTGAAAATAAAAATCTCAGTTATAAGAGCAATTTCAATGAGAGTAAGAGGCACGCGGAAACATGTGTCAGGGTCTTTCAATGTGAAGATGGAGCTTACTTTAGTGTCAGCTTGATCTCGTGAATCAGAAATATTTCTATATTTATGTGTGCAATGTATGTAACTCTGAGTTGTTTATACACAATACCGTTTATCTATACTATAATATAATAATAATATAAAAAATAACTGGCAACTCTCGATGACATGTACGTCGTTTCATAAAACACGCAATGTTTCCGTATATTTTTTGAAAAACCACTGCTTTTTTGGATTTACTTGTGTATCCGAAGGAAATATGAAATCATATGATTTATTTAACAAATTAAAACCTTCACAATCTCAATAAGTTTATAAAAATACGAAGAAGAACTTAATGACAATGAATGACAGATGTCATAAAAGAAAAAATGCAATTGTACAAATAAATTGTTAGATGATTAACGACAACCAGATATGTTGTGTATGTGAATGTTAGCGAGAGCAGCAGCACGACGCGCACGCCTACCATCCCCGGAATCGTCGCTCAGCTCCGCCTCGCCGCCGCCGGACCCCGGATCACCAGTGTCACCGGTTGCGGCAGTTGCGTCGAGCTCGAGCGACGAATATTTCTCTCCGCCGACGTCGCCACCACCTGTACGTCGTGCGGGGAGAGGCCGGCCACCGACGAGCTTGGGGCTTAGGGGCCAACAGGCCCGGAGCCGGGTCCCCGCCACCGGTGGTTGTGTGCAGCGCATGAAATGGACTCAATCTATTAACGAGAACGTCATGCGCGTGTTAGCATTTGAGAATATAACTATGTAGATATGTAACTAGATGTATTTAAATATTTCATGTTCATAACTTATTAGGTATAAAATATAAACAATGGGATTCACTTCATAATTACATTATATTTACCTTGTAGTATATAACAATTTACCGTAGTAGTGTATAATACACAACGTTACGTAGCAATATATCAACCATAACTAATAAACAACACACATAATAATAACATAATAATAACATCATAATAACCACAATCATCTTCATTATCTTGTAATAATGAAGATGATTGTGATTCACCTTTATTATCACAATCATCATTTTACCACAATCATCATTTTATCACAATCGTCGTTTTATCACAATCGTCGTTTTATCACAATCATCATTTTATCACATCATCATCATTTTATCACATCATCATCATTTTATCACAATCGTCGTTTTATCACAATCGTCGTTTTATCATAATCATCATTTTATCTCATCATCATCATTTTATCACAATCGTCGTTTTATCACAATCGTCGTTTTATCACAATCATCATTTTATCTCATTATCATCATTTTATCACAATCGTCGTTTTATCACAATCGTCGTTTTATCACAATCATAATTTTATCACATCATCATCATTTTATCACATCATCATCATTTTATCACAACATCATCATTTTATCACAACATCATCATTTTATCACATCATCATCATTTTATCACAACATCATCATTTTATCACATCATCGTCATTTTATCACATCATCATCATCTTATCACATCATTACCATTTTATCACATCATCATCATTTTATCACATCATCATCATATTATCACATCATCATCATATTATCACAATCGTTATCATTTTATCACAATCATTATCATTCTATCACAATCATCATTTTATCACAATCATCATCATTTTATCACAATCATCAACATTTTATCACAATCGTTATCATTATATCACAATCATCATCTTTTTGATCACAATATTAATCTAACCTAACCTTTTTTTTTTTTTTTTTTTTTTTTTTTTTTTTTTTTTCTCGATGTGGAAATCCTCAATGGATGTCCTCCGCCCTGGGGAGAGCGGAGGGGTCTGTCAGACTCGTACTGACTAAAACCACACCGGTGTTCCCTCGCACACTTGCGTCGGGGAGCAGCGGGAACTGATGCGACTTCCGCTGCCCCAGACTAGTGCTGGCCCGCTTGACCTGCGGGCCTCGTCCCGGGGGGAGTGAGGTGTAAGACTCCCCCCGCTACGTCATGAGAGGCGCGCGTGGAACACAACGCGCCGCCGTCTCGGGTCCATTGTAATAGGGGGCGACGGATGTCCCCGAATCCGTCGCCCCTGGACCAATTTAGGGGGGCCGGAAGAGGGCATTGTCAGCCCTCTGCCGACGCCCGGCGCGTCTGCTGCGGGATGGGTGGGGGCTCGTCACCTCCCTTTCCCTTTCCGCAGCTTCCTTCTGCGACATGACGGTTTCGCAGAAGGACATCACCGCGTCCCAGGACTCTGCGCTGTCGACCATCGAGCGAGTGACGGCCGGCAGCGACAGGTCTCCTCCAACCTCTGCAACGAGGGCACGGCGCGGCTCATCCCACGCGGCGCACTCAGCCAGCGTATGCCGCGCCGTATCCTCCGTACAGTGGACGCAGTGATGGCACCGGGCGTCCGGCTCCCTGCCCAAGCGACACAGGTACTTCCCGAAGCAGCCGTGCCCCGAGAGCACCTGCGTCGCCCTAAACGTCAGGGAGCCGTGCTTCCTCCCGAGCCAGTCGTCGAGTACTGGCCGGATCGCCTCAACTGTGTCGAGGCCGGCGGTGGGGACCTCCAGCCTCCCCCGCCATTCCGCCACCATGACCTGTTGGAGCTGAGACCGGTACACTGTTATTTGTCGCTGCACCAGCCTCTCGCCCCGATGTTTGGCCTCCTCGCGCCACTGGTATAGTGTCGCGAGGGTCTTCGCCTCCAGGTCCCACGGCGGGGATCCGGCCAGTACGCAAGCCGCCTCGTAGGAGATCGTGCGATATCCCCGTACGACCCTGACGGCCATTGCTCTCTGTGGTCTGCGCAGAACTGCGATAGTGCGGGCCGTCAGGTCGGCTGCCCATATCGGGGCCCCATAAAGGGCCATCGATCGCACGATCCCCACGTACAACCGCCTGCAGGCGGAGCTCGGGCCCCCCAGATTGGGAAGCAGCGTTGACAGCGCGCCCGCCGCGCCCATCAACTTGGGCACCAGCCGCTGAAAGTGGGGGCCGAAGTCCCAACGGCTGTCGAGCACCAATCCAAGGTACTTCATGGTTGACCCGACAGCGATCTGGACCCCCCCGACCACAATGTGTGATCCCAACGGCGGTGCCCGTCGGGGGCCATGAAAAGCGATGGCCTCCGACTTGTTAAGGGCCACTTCCAGGCCCAGGGGTCGTATGCGGCTCACCACCTGTGAGACCGCAGCCGTGGCCAGCAACGCTGCTTCCCTGTACGAACTCCCCCGAGCCGTGACCAGCGTGTCGTCCGCATAACACGTCAGGTTCACTCCCGGCGGGAGCTCGCACCGCAAAACCCAGTCGTATCCGATGTTCCACAGGGGTGGGCCCAGAACCGAGCCCTGTGGAACACCGCACGACATCTCGCGACGGCCCGCGCCGTCGCGTCCCATATAGGTGACACATCTTCCCGAGAGATACGCCCCCACGATGTTGCGGAGGTAGGAAGGCACCCGATGGTATCGCAGGGCCTCCCTAATGCAACTCCAGGGCAGGGTGTTGAACGCGTTGGAGATGTCCAGAGACACCGCCAGCACCACCCCACCCTGGGACACCGCTTCCTCCGCCAGGACTCTTACTCTCCTGATGGCGTCGATGGTAGAGCGCCCATACCGGAAGCCAAACTGGCTTTCGTCCAGGTTCGGCCCAACCGTGCACAAGTGGCTGACGAGGCGATCTGCGATAACTCGCTCGAACAACTTGCCCGCCTCGTCCAGCAGCACTATGGGCCGATAAGCGGACGACGAATCCGCCGGGCGCCCCGCCTTCTTGAGCAGGACCAGTCGACCAGACTTCCACCTGGTAGGGAAACGACCCTGCTCAAGGCACGCCGAGAAGAGTCCCCTCAGTGGTGGCTCCAGCTCTTTCAGGGCAAGGACTAGAGCACGGCCAGGCACTCCGTCGGGCCTCGGAGCAGTGTTTTTTGCCCGGAGCCGCATCACGGCCGCACTCATCTCCGCCTGTGTCACCTCTGGGACGGTTTCGCTCTCCTCTTCTTCTTCCGACTCTGCAGCTGTGGGCATAGCCATCGGCGGTGGCTCATGCTCGGCTCTCTCAGGAAAGAGAGCCGAGACCACTCGCTCCAGGAACTACGGCTCGAGACCTTCCGTTAGCGGGGGGGCCCACGGCCGAAGTTTTCCTCGGACCGTGCGGTAAGGGCGCCCCCACGGATCCCCGTCTAGGGTCGCCAGCAGCTCCTCTCTGGAGCGTGTTTTCGACTCACCGATGGCCAGCCACAGAGCCTCCTTCGCCGCGCGGTACACCTCATACAGCGCGGCTTCTTCGTCGGGATCCCGCAGACGTCTCCTCCGACATCGCGTGTACGGGCGTCTGGCGTCTGCGCACGCGACGCGTAGCTGCTCGACCTCGACGCACCACCAGTACACGCGGCGCCTTGCGGACAGAGGGGAGACGCGAGGCATGGACGCGTCGCAGATTTGCGTCATCGCGTTGCCAAACCACTGCGCCTCCTGTTCGACGTCAATGGGACCGACGGTAGCCGACTCCCGAATCCAGGCTAGGACGATAGTGGCCTCCTCGAGAGCCTCCCTGTCGAGGCGTTTCAGTGCCCAACGCGGGCCGTCTCTCCGGGGGGCCGATTGGATACGACCTGCAGCGGTTTGAGCGGAGACGTCGAAGCGTATGTATTTGTGGTCCGATAGCGTCTCCACCTCCGCTTCCACGCGCCAATCACGGACACGGTGCACGACAGCAGGACTAGCGAAGGAGACGTCCGCTATGGACCCGCCCCGCTGTCGCACACACGTGTAGGCCAAACCCCGATTTAAGACGGCCAGGCCCGTCGTAATGGCCCACTCCTCTAGCACTTCACCTCTCGGGTCTGTGACCGGGGATCCCCACGCCGCAGATTTGGCGTTCAGATCACCGAGAAGCAAAATGGGCCGAGGGTGAGACCGGCCGACGACGGCTCCCAACTCGACAAGGAAGCTCTCGAAGTCGGCGAGACTCCTGTTGGGCGAAAAGTATGCCCCGATCGTGACGATCCCGTTCACAAGGGCGGCAACCCAACCGTGACCCCGGGATACGTCGACAAGAGTCGCGCCGATGATGGCCACCAGGCCGTCCAGATCCCCTGCCCAGTCTTCCCGGGGGGGGATGAAGTACGGCTCAGCGACCACCGCCACATTTATCGACCACTCCGCCATGCTCAGGACCAAGAGATCCTGAGCTCTGGTGCAGTGATTAATATTCGCCTGTAGGAAATGGAGTGCCATCACTGACACTGCATTTCCTCGCTTCGTCCCACCACAGGCCGGGAGTCGGCCTCAGAGGTGCTAGAGGGTGCAGCTCCCGCAGCCTTGGTCCAACGCTTGCCGCGCTTTCTGGGCGCGCCGCAAGCGTTGCCGCCTATTCGGTGCCCCGCGGACTTTCCTGCAGCTGTACACAGGCTGCAGTTAGGCTCCGCGGAGCACTGGGCCGCCTTATGTCCGGGCTGACCACAGCGATAGCACAAATCGCTGCGGTCTGTTTCGCAGGTGCAGAGTGCCCGGACGTGACCTTTCTCCAGGCACCGGTAGCACTGCATGGCCCGGGGTGTCAGGAGTTTTACCCTCGCTGACACCCAGCCCACCAGTAGGCGGCCCGCATCGGCGACCTGCTTGGCCGTAGCCACCGGGCAGCGTACCCAGATGGTGCCAAGCCCGCCAGCATTAACGCGGATGTCGCCCGCCCGCACATTTTCTGGCGGGCATCCGCCGCTCCGGGCTATAGCCGCCACCACTTCCTCTGGGGTTACAGAGTCGTCCAGCCCATCGACGCGAACTTCCGCTGTCTTTATGGGTCTGGACACCCGGACCTCCTCGGGGTTGAGGACGTCTCTCAGCTTTGCAGCTAGAGAGTCCGCCCTCTCGGCACTGCTGGTCCCCGCCAACTCAAACATCTTAGCCCCCGTGGCTGCCGTTCTAAAATGGAAGCCGTCCGGGGTGCCAAAGTCAGCGAAGACCAGTTTGCCTCTCGCCTCTGCCAGTACCTTCTGGTACGTGACTCCCCTCTCCTTTGCTTCGGGCTGCAGCGTGACCACTACAGCCTCGGAGCGAGGGACGCGGATTCTGGGGGCCTGCCCCTTGGAGCCCTGCGCGTTCTTGGCCTTGCGACCCCTCTTCCGCTTCTTTTTACGGCCTTCGGCTGTCTGCCAGGCCTCCTCATTTTCTTTGGGGGACGAGCTGCTCTCCTCAGTGGGATTACTTGTCCCCTGTCCCGTCTTTTTGCCCCCCGCTGTGGGCTTTTTGGGCGCCTGCGTCGGCTTCTTGGGCACCTGCGAGGGCTTTTTGGTCACCGTCGTGGGCTTTTGTGGCGGAGGTGATGCTTTAGCCACCTGGGCCCACGTTGGTCCAGCTGCCGCTGGTGCGGGCTCCGCCTCCTTCCTCCGCATATCTGCCGCCAGCGGCGGACGAAGTCTAATAGGGGGGTTGAGCCTGGGCTCTAGGCTGTCAAAGCGGGCAGTCATTATGGTCAACAGCTGGTTGAACTGGTCTTCCCCCAAAGACCCGTTCTGTGGCAGGGCATGACTGTCCGTAGTCGTCGCACCCTGCTGCCGGCTGAAATCTGCCCTCAGGGCGCTGACCTCCCGCTGGAGCTCCTCCATCCTTGTATGGAGACGGTAATTCTCCTCTCGGAGCTTCACGGTCTCCTCCGAGGTTGTCCGGTCAAGGAGGACATCCACCGCTTCTTTGATCCCGGTTGCCGCCTCCTTCAGGGCCCGCGTGAACGTCCCCTTCAGGTTGCCCGACTTCGTGGCCACCTTCAAGACGACGTCCACGCCGTCTAAAACCTGACGGCTAAGAGCCTCTGCCGTCCAGCCCTCAGGAGCTTCGCCAGTCTGGGACCGCCTCTCTCTTGCCCGACGAGCTAACTCAGCGACCTCGTCGGTCGCGATGGCCTTCCGGCCCTCCCGCCTCGCGGCATTGAGCTCCGCCCTGGTGGACACCAATGCGATGGAGGCATCACCTGGTTCCACCTGCATTGTGTCGGAGTCGCTCACCGGTGTTTCGGGCGGCTTTAGAAAGCGGCCCCGGGATTCGCTCCGGAGGGTTTCCCGCGTCCTCTGCCCCTCCTTGTTGTTGGCACCTTGGGGGCTGGCAGGTTCTCCTCACTGGAAGACAAGCCCACCGAGCCCACATCCGACCCACAGTCATGCGGCCGCTTCAACCAAAATTTGGAGACAGCGGTCGCAATTGGTTGCGGTGTATCCACCCTCTCTAGAACCACGCGTGGTTCCGCTGGAGCCTCCGCTCCCGTCCCTGGTGACGCAGTGCCAGAGTGCGTCACTGCGTCCACCGCGCGGCGCGGTGAAAAAGAAATCAGGTCCTCGAATGACCGTGATCTTGTTGAGCCTCCTCGGCTCTCGTTGCCATTGGCAAGCGGAAAACGATTGCTGCCCCCCCCCCAGAATACGAGGGGCATGACGATCCCGGAGGGATCGTGACGGATTCTCCAGCTGCTGAGCAGCTGGTACCGCCCTGGGGTAGTATTTTACAAATCGTCTTTTTCATATTGGGTGTTTTTCCTTTTAAGGGTGTGGTCCCTGTCTCCCCCCTCTTCATAAATATATAAACATATACATATAAATATATAAAATATATACATACATACACATACATATGTATTCCCCCCCTCCCCCTTGATCCTTTATCACGACGATTCATCACGCTCACAGTCACGTCTGATGGGCAGACGTGTACCAGAGGGCGATGAACGCCGCGATCCAAGACGAAGGAGGCTCCCCAACCCTGATTCACTCCCCGAGAACTTCGAGGAGTGAATCTCTTATCACGTACCGTCCGATGAGCCCGCTCCGTGAGCCATCGCACGGCACACGACGTTTTTACCCCGCCCCGATTCACTCCCCGAGAACATCGAGGAGTGAATCTCTTATCACGTACCGTGTGATAAGCCCGCTCCGTGAGCCATCACACGGCACACGACGTTTAAACCCTGCCCCGATTCACTCCCCGAGAACTTCGAGGAGTGAATCTCTTATCACGTACCATGTGATGAGCCCGCTCCGTAAGCCATCACACGGCACACGACGTTTTTAACCCTCCCCGATTCACTCCCCGAGAACTTCGAGGAGTGAATCTCTTATCACGTACCATGTGATGAGCCCGCTCCGTAAGCCATCACACGGCACACGACGTTGTTACCCCTCCCCGATTCACTCCCCGAGAACTTCGAGGAGTGAATCCTAGTCACGTACCGTCCGATGAGCCCGCTCCGTGAGCCATCGCACGGCACATGACAATATCCCCGACCCCTGATACACATCGCACCTCGCACTATAAACCCGCTCCGTGAGTAATCGCACGACGAACGATGTGACACCTCCCCAGAATATTAGCCACGACAGTAACATTCCCCAAGGAATGAGAATTTCTTCTCACGCGTCGAAGAAGGACACTGCCGCGCCCAGGGTGCACCGACCCAGCAGCTGCTCTTCCCTCCAGACGTATCGAGAGGGACCAGCAGCCACTAGGCACACGTGGAGGAATTCTGACGCACCCCAATCTAACCTAACCTAACCTAACCTAACCTAACACAGTCACCATCGTCGTTATTCACAATCACTAACACAATCACCATCGTCGCTATCACAATCACTATCACAATCACCATCGTCGTTATCACAATCACCATCGTCGTTATCACAATCACCATCGTCGTTATCACAATCACCATCGTCGTTATCACAATCACCATCGTCGTTATCACAATCACCATCGTCGTTATCACAATCACCATCGTCGTTGTCACAATCACTTCATCGTTACCACAATAAATCAACAATATAATCAGAATAGTATTATCAACCATAATCAAAATAACTTCATACCTTAGATGTTAACGCCTTAAAATTCGTAGAGCAACTGACCCCGCTCCAAAGAGGCTCCGCTCTTTTATACCCGTTAACAAACAAGTATGATTCACAAATCACAAGTGACCGTTGAGTCAAATCAGTGTTTGACTTGTACACAAATAATTTTGTTATTTAATTAATTCATTTTAACAATTGATTATACAATATAAAACAGATAATATTTGCATTTATAGGTATTTCAAGTATTTATGCATTAAATATTAGACACATAATAATTTCATTTATCTAACACGCGCATACTACGGGTCTACAGAGGGGGGAACTAACCTCACTGCGTACCGTGTTAGGATGCTGTCTCTGTTCCAGGATCTTGAACCAACCGTCAACGTCTCAGCCCAACGACTGTCGGATCAGGTGCGGGTCATCCAACGCAATCACAGGTTGGACGACGCCGCGCTTGATAGGCTGCGCTCAGAAGTACTGAGCAACCATTATCATCCTAACTCCGACACAAACCGCGGTGCATATGTCAGTTAATAACGTAACCCTACCGCGGTCGAACCCTGATGTTGTAGAGGAGGATGATAGGGTTGCCACGGTAAGTAGCCAGTGCAACTACCGATTGAGGAGCGCTCTGGAGGATGCGTTTCGTGAATATCGGTCCACTCCTACCGAACTTAGACCCCGATTACCACGGTTACCCATGCATAAGAAAAATAGGGCGCTGGTGTGTGCCTTGGACTCGCAACTCAAGAATATATTCGAGAGTAGCGAGAACCTCGTTGATACACACTCGATCCTGTTCTGTGGGGCTGTTGCGGCATGTCGTTTAGCTAATGTCAAGTTCCCGAATTGTGACGTAGCTACTCCACCAAAACCAGCCGTACCAGCCTGGCAGCGCAGGATCGAGCGCCGTATCGACGAGGCCAGGGTACTCATCGGCAAACTATACTGCTTCAGGGAGGGCAATACACGACCACGAGTGATGCGATTTGTGAGGCGGGCATTCTCGGGGACTGAAATCAGTCCTCAAGAATACATGTCCCGTGTCACAGAACGCATCGACTTCCTGAAGCAGAAAGTTTATGCATGGGCGAACCGTATTCGGCGGTATAAGCGGCGGGTTGATCGGTATTCACAGAATCGCATGTTCCAGAGCGACGAGAGGTGGGTATACAGAGCTTGGGAGGGACCCGAGCAAAATATGACAGACGTGTGTCACCCGGATGATGCCGCCACGAGTTCTTTCTGGCGCAGCATCTGGTCGGTACCCGTTTGTCATACTGAGTCTGACTGGATGCGTGATGTCGAGCGAGTGTGTGAACCTATCCCAGAAATGGAGCCAATTTTTATAACACCTTAAGATATAGCCAAAGCAGTTCGTCCGTTACCGAATTGGAAATCACCGGGACCGGACGGACTGCACAACTTCTGGCTCAAGTGGTTTAGTAGTTCACACACTTGCCTGGCATCGCAATTCCAGTCATCCTTAGAATCCGGGTCTCTACCACAGTTTTTAACAACAGGCGTTACCCACCTGCTCCATAAGTCAGGTAGTCCCGCGGAACCCAAGAATTATAGACCGATCACGTGTTTGTCGACGATCTACAAGCTTCTTACATCCATTTTGAGAGTGAAAATTAATGCACACATTGACAAAAACTCCATCATGTCTGCCTCTCAGAATGGATGTAGGAATGGGTCCCGCGGTACTAAGGAGCTACTCCTCATCGACATGGCCATTAGCCAACAGGTTCGTCGATCCCGCAAGGATCTGTCGACATGTTGGATAGATTATAAGAAGGCCTATGACTCGGTGCCACATACGTGGCTCATGAGGGTGCTGGAGTTGTACAAAATAGATGCAACTCTACGCGCCTTCCTCGAGTCATGTATGGGGCAATGGAAGACGGTCCTTCGATATCCAGGATGTCGACAGATCCAGGGGAGCGATGAGCCTGTATGGATTAAGCGGGGAATATTCCAGGGCGACAGTCTGAGTCCACTTTGGTTCTGTTTAGCCCTGAATCCTCTAAGCACATTGCTGGAGAATTCAGGCCTAGGCTGCCGGTTGAGGAAGGATGGTCAGGTTATATCTCACCTACTTTACATGGATGATCTGAAACTCTTTGCCCCCAACAAATTGCGACTGATGGAGCTACTTAAAGTAACTGAAACTTTCAGTAGCGCCATCAGGATGGAATTTGGTGTGGACAAATGTGCAGTCATGTATGTAAAGCGAGGGGAGATTATGGAATCCGAGGGACTTCAGCTCTCGGACTCCATACACCTAAGATCTCTTTCCTCATCCGAAACCTATAAGTATTTGGGTATGTCGGAAGCGTTAGGCATTAACGTAACTGACATGAAGCAATCGTTGAAGGAGCGCTTCTTCGGTCGCCTGAGAAAGGTATTAAATAGCCTTCTTTCAGGCGGTAATAAGGTGCGCGCCTTCAATGGTTGGGTCATGCCGGTTTTAATGTACTCTTTCGGCATACTCAAATGGACTCAGACTGAACTCGACGCCCTGGACAGAAGAGTTCGTACACTGCTGACCGAAAGCCGGATGCATCACCCACGATCATCGGTGATGAGACTGTACATCCCGCGGAAGTGCGGAGGTCGAGGCATTTTAAACGCGAAGACCCTCCACAACCGTGAGGTGTGCAGTCTCAGAGAATATTTTTTAAAAGCCGAGGTGGGTATGCACCGAGATGTGGTCGCAGTGGACAAGGGACTCACCCCGCTGTCCATGGCTAAAGAGAACTGGCACAAACCTGAAGTACTTACCACCGATGACCGCAGGGAAGTATGGCAAGGCAAAGAGCTTCACGGGCGCTTCTACCGGGCACTTCATGGGCCCGATATAGATTTTATAGCGTCCGTGTTCTGGTTATGTTTCGGCGACCTCTTTGGGGAAACTGAAGGTTTTGTCTGTGCGATTATGGACGAAGTTATGTTGACGAACAACTATCGGAAATATATTATGAAGGACGGGACGGTTGACGTGTGTCGGGCATGCCACCTTCCGGGTGAGTCCATCAGACATATTATTTCTGGTTGTTCTCGTCTGGCTAACGGCGAGTACTTGCACAGGCACAACCAAGTAGCCAGGATTATACACCAGCAACTTGCCTTGAAATATAAACTTGTGGAATCTGAGGTACCGTACTACAAGTATGTGCCCGACCCAGTTCTCGAAAAAGACCATGTCACGTTGTACTGGGATCGGTCTATCATTACTGACAGGACTATTGTTGCCAATAAGCCTGACATAGTGATGATAGACCGATCAGCGCGCCGCGTAATGATAATCGATGTTACCATTCCGCATGACGAGAACCTCGTGAAAGCTGAGAAAGAGAAACAAATAAAATATCTCGACTTGGCACACGAGGTTTGCGACATGTGGAATATGAACTCGGTTATCATTGTGCCGATTGTCGTGACGGCCAATTGCCTTATAGCCAAGAGCTTCGATGACCACATATCGAAGCTCTCTTTAGGCGGTTGGATCAAGGGCCTGATCCAGAAGGCAGTACTCCTCGATACGGCTCGCATTGTGAGGAGGTTCCTGTCTCTGCAGCCCTAACCACCGGTGGCTTGGACCCTGCTCCCGACACCGGCGGACCACTATTTTTTATATTTTTGAATGTATTTTTTTAATATATATATATATTTTTTAAGGTACATTTAAAAATATGTAAAATAAGGAGTTAAGATGAATAAAGGAAATAATAATATTATAAAGAGGTAACATTTGTTTGTAAGTTTGCATATTTGTAAGTTTGTATGTAGGGGGTAATCTCCGGAAGTAATGAGCCAATTTTAAAAATTGTTTCACTGGTAGAAAGCTACATTATTCGTGAGTGCTATAGGCTAAATTTATTCCCGTACTCCCACGGGAACGGGAACTACGCGGGTGAAACCGCGGGACGTCAGCTAGTTTACAATAAAAATGATCATAGCAGTAAAAAAAAAACCTTCTTTTTTCCTCAAAAATATTCCAAACATCTCACACTTGCACACTTCCCAAGAAATAAGGCCCTAAACACACACAGAATAATTTATTTCGCACACAAAAGAGAAACAAAATAAACATATTGCCAAAAGATTCCGCCCGAAAGCCTGTGTCGAAGAAAAAAAGTATAAAATATGCAAAAAAATCAAAGGGTGAGTTTGTTTCTAAACACCGTCCTTGGGATACAAAAGGCCCCGGAGGCCCCAACGTGTTTAAGTGGCACTGTGGCTTCGTAAAAATATGGGTTCTATTATATTTTGTTTACCCCATATTCGCATTTTCAATTGACATATAAAGAGGTGAAATAAAAAGGTTGGTACGCTATTTTGGGGAGAAATAATGGAGGAAACCTAAGCAATCTTGTTTTTTTAAACCTTTGTAACTTCTAAAGGTGTATAACCTTTGATAAGGTTTCTATCCATGATAATGTGATTTAAATGCCAATGTAAAAACTTTTCAGCCTGATTGAGTGGGGTACTTCAAGAAGTCACTCTCATGAATACGGTAGACGTATACGGCCTTTGATTACAATAAAAAAATATATAATCAAGACTGCACCTATTCTACGTCATCGGTAGCAGCGCAGAGGTCCCTTTGGCTGCTTGTTAAAAGAGAAATAACATAAACCATTAGGAAGAATATTCTAACAGATAATAGAGACAATAAGAAAATATCTACCCTATTTTATTTATAAGGGATATGAAAATAACCGCTAACCAAGCCGAAAGGCACTTATTTTTCTTGTCATTGCGATATTTTTTTTGTTCTATGCTATACCTGGGAACCGTCTAGTTACGGAGATATTGGGGGTCAAAGTTCCAACTTTTTCACAATATTTTTTTTCATTACAATATTTTAATGATATAACTTTCTATAACCTCCATGACCCGTACAATTCAATGCATAAATCAGCACAGTGTTAAGTGTGTATTACATTGAGTTTTACCGTAAAACGTGTTTTTTTTTCGCAACAATAATTTTGTGTAGTTACTTAGTTTAATAATATACAGAATGTTTGGTTGACACCTTCGAAAAGGGTACATTTACACCTTGTATTCCTTTTTAACCGACTTCCAAAAGGAGGAGGTTCTCAATTCGATTGGTATTTTAAAATAACAAGTAGAACCCTAATGTAGGTAATAATAATTTAATTCTAACCTAATGGACACACCTAGAATTACGTGTGAATGCGTAATTTCACCGTATATCCACTTAATGAGCAAGAAGCTCATTTAATTTGAAACAAACCATTTACCATGGTTAAATCACTTAACAGTTCGTTATAGGATACCACGGGATATTATACTTGGGAGCGGATTTTGGTTACAAACAGGATTTTTTACAGATTTTTCATAATTACAAGCCTTGGATCGAGATAAATAGAAATCAGATGAAGAACCCTTTATCCAGTAGTGGGATTACGTGGGCTAACAGTGAAAGAAAGAAAAGAAAATAAAGAAAAAAGAAAGAAAGAAAAAAGAAAGGAAGAAAGTAAGTAAATAATTTCCTTTTTCACCAAAACACTTTCAACGTACTTTTCACTTTCAATGGATGAAGTGTTGCATAAAATTTGTAATTCTAAGAAGTCTATAATTATTAGCGGTGATTTTAATATTAATTTGTTAGAAAGTTCTGGGTTAAGTACTAAAATTTTAAGCCTGTTTCATTCATACAATCTTGAAAACAAATTTCTGGAGCCCACTAGAATAACACCAACTAGTGCCACTTGCCTAGATAATATTTACACAGATGTTATACCTACCCACAAAGAAATTATTAACTTATTAGATTCTGATCATTGTGGGCAATTGATCACAATTCCTAATGTAAGCAAGAAAGTCACTAAAAAGGATATCATTGTTAATCCAAAAACTAAAACTCGCCTGGAAACCTTT
The DNA here is from genome assembly GCA_905147715.2 of Xestia xanthographa. NCBI lineage: Eukaryota > Metazoa > Arthropoda > Insecta > Lepidoptera > Noctuidae > Xestia > Xestia xanthographa. The sequence continues at coordinate 9,764,234 of LR990668.1, read as the reverse complement.
AAAACTAAACTTTTGTCTAAATTGCCACTACTGTCAACTAATGATGATCCCAATCAACATTATAACGATTTTTTCAGTATGTATTGCACACAATTTAATACCACATTTATTCCTAAGACAATCTCGGTTAATAGTAACGCTTCCTTCAACGACTGGGCCACTATTGGTATTCATAAGAGTCGAAAACGACTTTATGAGCTGTATGCAGAGCGGACCTATATAAACACTGGAGAATTTAAGTTGTATGTTAAAAATTATTCTAAAATATTTAAAAAAGTTTGTTTTATAGCAAAGTCACGTTACTTGAGTTCAAAAATTAAAAATAGTAGTAATGTAATTAGAATGACATGGAATATTATTAATAGCGAAACGGGAAAGTCTTGCAACCGAAACAGTGACTACAGCCTTGCTATTGGCGATAAAATTTTAAATTCAGACACTCAAGTTGCCACAGCCTTTGAAAATTTCTTTGCGGATATTCCCGTATCGACTACTAAATCGCTAAACTCGTCACCTGCTGCTGCCGAGTCTTTACTAAGGGAAAACGTTTCAGTCTGTGATTCCGAATTTAATTTTGAATATGTCACCTGTAAAGATATAATTAAAACTTTTCACACCTTAAATGTTAAAAAGACCGCCGATCTATGGGGTCATTCTGTGGAAGTTGCTAAATCCATTATAAACATTATAGCTCCTTCATTAGCTGTAATATTTAACGATTGTATTGACCGTGGTGAGTTTCCTGATCTAATGAAATATAGTAAAATAATACCATTGTTTAAATCGGGTAGTACATCAGACCCCACTAATTATAGACCCATTTCAGTACTACCCACCTTTAGTAAAATTTTTGAAAAATTAATTTTGGCACAAATGCAAAGTTTTTTCAATAAATATAAGTTATTACATAAAAAACAGTTTGGTTTTACAAGGGGTCGTTCAACTACTGATGGTGTTGAACTTTTAGGACACATTTATAATGCCTGGGAGGACAAATGCGATGCTTTGGGCATTTTTTGCGATTTATCTAAAGCTTTCGATTGTGTTCTTCATGAAACATTAATCAGGAAACTACACCACTACGGAATCCGTAACGCCTCCCTGGCTCTTCTTATTTCATATTTGAGTGACAGGATTCAGAGAGTTGATGTTAAAGGGAAAAGATCTCCCGGATCCGTAGTAAGAATGGGGGTACCCCAGGGCTCAATTCTTGGTCCATTTTTGTTTCTTATTTATATAAATGACTTGCCTTACCTCATAAAGGATAATCATGACATAGTATTGTTTGCAGACGACACTTCTCTTTTATTTAAACTCAAACGTCAGCAGTTAGTTACGGATGATGTTAATAGCGCCCTGGCGAAAGTCGTTAATTGGTTTAATGTTAATAATCTACTCCTAAATGAGAAAAAAACTAAGTGTATTAAGTTTACGATACCCCATGTAAGACAAGTGGAAACTACTGTACTAATTAAGGATGAAGAGCTAAAAGCGGAAGATAGCACAGTCTTCTTAGGCATAACTTTGGATGCCAAGCTTCAGTGGGGCCCGCATATAGACAAACTGTCGAAGAAACTTAGCTCTGCAGCATTCGCCGTTAGAAGAATTCGTGATTTAACTGACTTAGAGACAGCCCGTTTAGTTTACTTTAGTTATTTCCATAGCGTGATGTCGTACGGTATTCTCTTGTGGGGCAATGCCGCCGATATTCAGACAATATTTGTTTTGCAAAAAAGGGCAATTCGTTCAATTTATAAATTAAGTCCCAGATACTCCCTCAGAGAAAAATTTAAAGAGACTAATATTCTTACTGTGCCCTCTCAGTTTATTTATGAAAACCTTTTGTACGCCCACAAAAATATTAATTTATTTAAAAAATACAGTGATATCCACAACATAAACACGAGGAACAAACACAAATTTGTTGTTCCTGCAACGAGGCTCAAAAAAATAGGAGGTACGTTCAGATGCCAATGTATACGCTTTTACAATAAACTTCCGAGCCAAATTCAAGCACTAAGCCTAAATAAATTCAAATCGTTTATAAAACGGAAGCTGTGCCTGAAAGCCTACTATCATGTTAATCACTATCTTGAAGATAAAAAAGCTTGGGATTAATATTTTAAAATTAAACTGCTCCAATGAAATTTGCTCTATGAATGTCGAAATTTCGGACTTCGCTTGTTTATTATTGATTCCTTTCTTTTATACACTCTGACATTGAATTTTTTTTGACATGTATTTTATTATTTTACTTTTATTTTTTTTATTTTTTATTGTTTTATGTGACATTTACTGATTTGACATGAATACTTATTTTTTTAAGTATTTTACTTTTTTATTTTTTTATTATCATTGCGACATTTAATGATTTTTGTGTTTTTTTTTTACTTACATTCATTTGAAAAGAATTTGTTATTAATTTTATTTGATTATTGTGAATGTGGGGACCATGTGGGTCACATTTTTATTTTTTGTTTGTTTTTTTCCCACAACTGTCTGGCAGTTTGAGTACTATAAGCGACCTTCCCAAATGTCCTTTCTTTGGTATTGTTCGTCGTTTCGTTGAGCTCCTTGAGTTATAAGTCGAGCTACACGTTAACTGACAAATGCTTGCACTGACTGGACAGGTCCACTCAAATCTGTATGGTTCTTTCTTCAAAAGACCATCTCAGACACTAATCTGCATAGTCCTCATGTGAATTGAGCAAGATTGTCTGGACTTTAAAAGAGACTATGACCTCTGAGTTTGTTTCGGCTGTTTCTTCTCAGAGTAGTCAGGTACGAAACACCGGCCCCATCTAGTTTTAAAAAATGACGTGTAAAAGTGTTTGTAAAACTTATCCATGATTAAATGAGATCCTTGTACAACTCTAAAAACAAAATATTGAAAACGACTTGGCCGCAGATAGTAAGCACTAAAAACTGCGTGGTGTATCGTTACCGGTTATTTTCACATTGACTATTAAATGGCATAAGACTTATATGTTGTAGATAATGATGTAAACCCTATAACGTCCAGGGCATCGCTAACTTTTGATTGCTAATTACTCACGACAAAAATTCAGTTGCAATAAAGATGCTTGCGGGAAATACTATGAATTAAGTTAGAGATATCAAACTAGTTTATACCTTGCGCTTCACCGTGTTTTTAGTCGACATGTTTTACGTGCACCCTTCATTTGTATGGAAATATTAGTTCCAACTAAATTTGACAGCTCTAAATTACGACCGTCTCTTTCTCGTTAGATTAGAGAGAAAAAGATAGAAATAGCCTAAATTAAGTTTAGTTTGTGCACAACAGAATTGACACCATTATCTCATATTTTAAGGAACTAGGAACAATTTTCCCAGATAACACAAATAAACAATAAGGAAAAAATAAATAAACACAGACACACAATTTCAATTCCGACACGACCATACAATCCCACCCTACATTAACTTCGTATAAAACTAATTTTCTCTTAAATTCCGACTCAATAAAGATGTACAGAACATTGCCTTAAGGCCATTACGACGCTTTTTACATTAGGGACTTGGCAGATGTCCAAGACGCTGGAATTATAACTCTTGGTCCAGAAAGTTCCTCCCACTATATCTCTTTGGGAGGCTGCAACTGAGTTTGGCCTCTCAAACAGTCTGGATAGCTGGTTTAGTGTTTAAATTTTGAATTAGTTTCTGAAAATGAACTCTTTGGCGCTGTGGTTGCGATGTGAAGTTAATTAGTACCTAATTAGGAGTACTTATTTAACCTAATTAGGAGTACTAATTATTTTTCCTGGAAATTCGCTTTTGTGTTTGATATTATAATTATTATTCTCAGTAAATAATTTAAATAGATAGGTATATTAAAAGGCTTGCGTGCTTTAGTCTGCGCCAGATGAATTAAAGGTCATTGCTCTTTCCTTAATTTCTATGTGTAGGTACCCCGGCAATACATTATGAATCGTTTTTTACTAGAAAAAGTCAAAGATTACAATGAAGGTAGTTTCGGGACAAGTTAATGTCATTATTTCTGTTTTCGGAATTATGTATTTGAATAAATGAATGCGGGTTAATGACCTTTATTTCCTACTTAACTGGCGCAGATAACAGAAGCCTTTCCATATAAATTTTCATTTTTTTACTACAAAAATATCGTTGCTACGATCTGAGGCCTTAGGACGAGCGCGCGTTGCAAATGTACCTAACGTAAATATGTATGATATTAGAATAATGTTAATATAAAATAATTAATACAAATTAATAAAATATAAATATAATAGAGAATATAAATTGACAAAATATAATTGTTTAGTCCCACACTAGTTCTGAACGCGTTTTTATTTGACGTCTTGGGGCAGCTGTCACTTTCATGTCAATAAATTATCATTTGTTGTTGAACACTTTGATTTTGCACGGAACGTGGAGATTGTATTTCGTTGAGAGAAAATTGTAAATCGTTTTGAATCTTAATTGTTTTCCGAATTATTGGTTGAAATTAGAGCTTATTGAGCCTAACACCCCCTTTGCGTGTATTTACTCGGGATGGTTAGTGCATTGGACAAACGCCGCTATTGAGGTTAAGTGAGTTAGCCGCGCGTGGAATTGCATATTTCATATAAAGACATTGGTGAAAAGTGTGAACGATTTAGTTCAGGCCCGTAGCCGTTTTGTGATCATCTCGGTTGTGGTGGGCATTCGCGCTATTGCGCGCTAGACGGACCAGCGTCCCTTGGGAATCCAGTCGGCCTGGATACCAAACTTTTCACTCAGTACACAAACAAAGACACCATATACATACATACACAGAACCGACGGGAACCCATACAGGAAATCATCACCAGCGCTAGGTAAGTACAATAAGGCAAGATTAATTGGCTCCGCGGATCGCGGACAACGACATCCAGAACTTGCCCTGGGAAGGCGTCGAACAATAATAATTCATACGAATTAATGAAATTATATTAACTGATAGAAAATAATAAAATATAATTATTTATTTATTTATTTATTTAAGGACAACCAACAAAGCATACACCAAAATACATGTACAAAAAAAAAAAAAAAAAAAAACACACGCGCGCGTGTAAATACATGTGTGTGTTGTGTATATTAATTAAAACACGTAAATAAAATAATTGAATAACCTCATGATGTTAATTAAAATAACTACATAAACCTAATACTAGTAATATTTTCGATAATAATTATATTTGTTTACCGAACTTACAATCCAGTATACCTACTAACTGGATGTTTGTTTTGTCCAATCTACCTATTATGTTGCCGTGCCATTAACCGGGTTTCATGTTGGAACTTACTCACATAATTATTATGTAACAAATAAATGTACAGATGAATGCAATAAAGAGTTTGAGTTTATTGGGGACCAAAGATACAACATTTTCACAAGTTTTTTTTATTTAATATAAGTTTTTAATGTAATAACTTTACTTTAATTGCCTCCATGACTCGTTTACTACTCAATGCATCCATTAGCACAATGTGTTGAATGCGTTACATTGAGTTTTACCGTAAAATGTGATTTTTCACCCCAAAAATAAAAGTAGTTTCCCAGCAAAAATTTTTGCGCAGAGTGACTCAGTTTGATGTACAGAATGCTTGGTTGACGGATTCGTGAAGAGTATGTTTACACCCTGTATAATTACGCCACATGCTAGATGAACCGACTTTAAAAAGGTGAGGTTTCGTGCAAAAAATCTACCTTGAAATACGGTTTAAGAAGATATTACGGTTTGAGAAATTGTTAATAAAATTCGATTCAAATATGAAGTGATGTTTTCATGATAATTTCACGAAGGTTGCAGGTAACATCATCATCATCAGCCTATAATGTTCCCACTGCTGGGACACAGGCCTCCTCTCAATGAGACGGAATGGGCTATAATCCACCACGCGGGCCCAGTGCGGATTGGTAGATGTCACAGGTCTTCGAACTTTTAGTTCTAGGACATGCCGATTTCCTCACGATGTTTTCCTTCACCGTTTTGAGAGCAGTGGTGATCAAAATAAATTACACAAAGTAATGAGCCTGTCTGGGTTCGAACCCACGATCTACTGTTCGTAAGTCTGGGCCGCCACCACTGGGCCACCGCTGCTGCAGGTAACAGCTAGTAAATAAAAATATATGTTGTATTCTCAGGAATTTATTTCGCTTGGCTCGAGCTTATATAGGCAGAAGACGGGTTTCGTGCTATGAAAACACACTGGATGCGATACACTATTTTATTTCACATGGGCTTAAAGGTTCACGGTTCAGGTTGGTCGTTTCCATGGAGAAGAACCGGCAAGAAACTCCATGGTTACTCTTTTCAAACAGATACACTGAGTAAACTAACAAATTACTTCACTTTAACACAATAAGTATTCACAATAATCACGAATATCCACGATGGAAATGGCTAGAGGTTTTGAGCTTGTCCGCTCATGCGCACGTTATAGTATTATGCTATACTTACGCCTCATATTCACCATTCATAATACTATAATACATCATTTATTTATTTATTTATTTATTTATTACAAGGCTTCTCAACAATGAGTACACTGTTACATTATAATTTGTACAATTCAAACTAAAGTCTAAGCGCCTCATCACTTACAGAAAAGCACAGCATGCTCTACATTATGCGCAGATAAATATACAATTAAATCATTAATTTTATTGACACAACAATATTTTGGAAAAAACATGCAGATTACACTTAATTACTTAAATTAAAATAGATAACATAGATTAAATTAAATTAGAATATATTAAATTAGAATAAATTAAAATAGAATTTATTAAATTAGACTAAATTATATTAAATTAGAATTTATTAAATTATTTTATTATAGATTAAAAAAAAAAAAAAAATGTTTATGATTAGGTAAATATTTGACTAGAGTAGAGATCCATTAAATGGCAAGGGCGACCTTTTTTAGAGCACGTAACGAAGAGTTAAATAAATCAATGTCCCCTTCGTGCTCTTTGTATGCAGCATACATCCTTGATAGTGGGCAGAATTGCCTCAAGTTGGTGTGACATCTTGGCATACAGAAAAGTCTCCTATTAGAACTTCTTGGCAGATTACGTGGCACGTGGAATAAGACCCTGCTGAGCAAATCGGGACAGTTCAAAGAGCCCGTTACTAGCTTCTTCAGGAAAACTAAATCCAGCATCATCCTGCGTTTCTCCAGCGATACCATCCCAAAATACTCCAGCCGCTCTTGGTACGAGTTGAGCTTTTTTCCCATATTATTCGTATAGGTAAGATGCCACAAGAACCGTTTTTGCAGCCGTTCAATGCGCTTGATGTGGACCTTATACTCAGGTGACCAGACCACACTGCAATACTCGAGGTGGCTTCTGACCAACGAATTATACATAATTTTTTTAATGCTGGGTTTTTTGAAATTTTTGCACTCTCTCATAACGAAGCCAAGCATCTTAGACGATTTTAATATAATTTTGTCAATATGTTCAACAAAACTTAACTTTTTATCGAACTGAACACCTAGGTCACGTATTGTTTCAACTTCCTCAAGCCGCTCACCATTCAATTTGTAAACTGACTGCATTATATTTTTCTTTTTTGTGAATTTGATATGATGGCATTTTTCCACGTTCAGAGACATTTTGTTGTGCTCACACCACTTAGTCAGCCGATCCAAGTCACTTTGGAATAGTACCGAGTCCGCAGGATTCCTTATTGACTTAAAGGCATTGAGGTCATCAGCGAATAAGAATATGTTTGAGTTCGGGAAGCATTTATGTATGTCGTTTATGAAAAGAGTGAACATAGGCGGACCTAAATGAGATCCCTGAGGGATTCCCGACGTTGCAATGTACGAATCAGAAGAGCAGCCATTAACTACAACCTTGAGCATCCGACCAGACAAATATGATTGAAACCAACTTAAGAGAGGGTCCGAAACGCCATACATTTTAAGCTTTTTGACGAGTATGTTTGTGAGTATGTTACTGTGTCAAAAGCCTTGCTGAAGTCGGTATAGACTGCGTCAACCTGGACACGGGCATCAACCGCCTCAACAATGCTCTCAACATAGGTCAACAGATTGGTAGCTGTCGATTTCCCCTTAATAAAACCATATTGGCTGTCTATTATTAGCTGTGATAAATGCCTAGCTAGCACAGGGCATATGAGGGCTTCAAATACCTTTGCGAGTATGGAAAGAATAGCGATGGGCCTGTAGTTGCACACATCTGCCTGATCCCCGGCTTTGTAAATAGGCATAATTTTGGTCTCCTTCCAGATGGTTGGAAAAGTACCCCGAAGAACAGAATGATTAAATATAATACTTAATGGTAGTGATAGAACATCTGCCAGCCTACTTAAAAGCAAAGCAGGTACATTATCAGGGCCAGCTCCTTTGTAGACGTCTAGTTTTTTTAGCTCTTTGCGGATCTGATCTTGTGATATAGTTATATGGCCTAACATGGTATTGCTTATACAGCTATCCGTGTCGCATGCGCTCGCATGCATACCATTCCTATCACTAGTATACACCTTAGAGAAATGGGACGCGAAATAGTTACATATATCATTTATATTATCAGAGGTGTTTATACCATCTGTCATGGAACTAGGGTAGTTACTGGTACTGCCTCTTTTCATTTTTAAGTAACTCCAGAAATATTTTGGATTCGAAGCAATTTTTCCCTCTATATCGGCAATGTGAGCATTATAACAAGTCGCAGCCATACGGTCACATCTTTTTCCAAGTAAATCCAATGCAATAATGTCTAAAGGGTTATTGTACTTTTTAACTCTTAGTCGTAGGCGGTTCTTTTCATTAAGTCTTTTAATAAGCTGTCTAGAGAACCAGTACGGATATTTAGTATCCTTTATTGGTACTTGTGGAACGTAGCGCTTAATTAACCCATACAATATGTTATAAAAAAAGTCTACCATCTGATCTATAGTCATGCAAGGATCAAGCTCAGATGACCAATTGACCTGCTCAAGTGCTGCATTAATTGCCACGTAATCTGCCTTAAAATAATTTAACCTTGTTCTATTATTACAATTTTGTGGCTTTTTAAAACGGGTAAATGAGAGCTCAAACAGTATAGGTGGATGGTGCACATCAATTTTAGAAAGTACATCTACTGGTGCACTAACCACAACAAGATCTAAGTTGGTTAGGACTAAATCAAGAATTCTGTTATTTTGATTACATAAATAATTACATTGTCTTAAGTTGTTAAGCAAAACAAAATCACAAAAAGTCTGTTCTAAACCTGTGCAAGTATGTTGTGGAGCTACTATCACATCGCCACTTGTCCCAAGCCAGTTAATACTTTTCATATTAAAGTCACCAATAATCAAGCATTCAGTGGTATGTTCTAAGACATTGTTTGTGTTATCAATAAAGTGTTCCAGAACTCTGGGCTGCATCGGCGACGGTAAGTATACAGTGCAAATATAAATTACTTTAGCTTTCTTACCCCCTTTAAGTGACAACTTGACCCAGAGATCATCGCAGGAACTCTCAAATTTAATCAATCTCTGTGATTCTAGTTTTGTGGATACAGCGATAAGAACGCCACCACCATTGGTTTTATTATTCAAAATATTATTTGATCTATCCAATCATCCTTTTTATTTGTTCACTAGCGGACGTCACGCGGTTTCACCCGCGTAGTTCCCGTTCCCGTGGGAGTACGGTGATAAAATATAGCCTATACGGATTCGGAAGAATCCCTCTAAGTAATGGTAAAAGAAATTTTGAAATCGGTCCAGTAGTTTTTGAGCCTATTCAATACAAACATACAAAAATACAAAGGTTTCCTCTTTATAATATTAAGTATAGAAGTATAGATATATCTACACTCAGCAAATCGATTTAAATACGATTCTTTAACTTGGAAATAGCTGAAATTAAATATTATCAAAATTTTCATGATGTGACACTTACGTCAAGTGTCAAATTGTCAAACTGTCAGTTACTTTTTTTAATTCTCTTTAGGCTATGTATGATGGCTACTTTTTGGTTTGTAAAATTTAAATTATTTTTATCAATATGTGTTTAGCCATTATATTTTGTAGATTATTACGACTGTTTACTAAATAACTTAATATTAAATTATTTTATAAAATCTTTACGCACTCATGGATTTGTCCTGGCCGACGACACTTGTCAGATGAGATGATGGCCACACTAAGAAAAAGGATATTTTGAAAAAGGAAAACTACTTTGGAGAAACGAGCTGGACGGTCGGCTGAAGAAGACTACTCTTGAATCTGATTAGGTGAGCATCAGATAACCGCTTGGTTTTCGCTAGCAGATACTTAAATTACCCAGGGGATCCAGCTAAAGATACACCTGGGACTATTACTCCCGATCTTCGGAAGCTAACTACGTGCCTGACTTTCCACTAGTCTCGCAAAGTTATCCTGACGCTGAGCTATTCTGGCCCTGAAATCTACGCTGCCCTACTACAGAGCTGACCTGTTGGACTCTGAGATCTGCACGACGCCCTTCCAGCTGAGGTTTCCTGAAGGTGATCCTCGACGTCTCTCTGGTATAGACCTGCTACCCTGACGCCTGTTCCCGTTCCTACAGTGGTGAACTCTTTCTTATCCAACTAAGTGCTTGAACTATAAAACTATAGAGAGTGCGTGCTAGGTAGGTGTTTTTTTATAACTAGCTGTATTTTATATATTTCCCCTAATTAAATTTTAAATTGAATAAGTCTGCTTTTCCTTTTATTCAATAGGAGCAAGTAGATTTGTTACAACGTTCTCAGGCAGACTGCAACACCGTTGTCGGCGTAGTCGCTCAACCCACTATCACTTGTAAAACAATGACCGCATTACCGCCATCTTGTAACAAATGTTAGAAGTTTCTTAAATCTACGGCTTCCGTAGTTCCGCTGCGACATATATGTTTTCCTATACGTCTACTGTGTATGGTCCTTAGACTTCATCAATTGTTCTGGAAGTCGGGACTAATGGGCTAACTAATGACGTCCTAATTAGTACTTCGATTGACACTTCATTGAATAGACAGTTATATTGATGGTCTAACAGGGGTCGGCAAGTAAGTCGGTAAGTAAGTGGGGTCCATACAACGATGGATTTTTTTTATCGAGGTCCAAAAAACACTTGATTATTTTACGAATTAAGTTTTATATTGTATTCCAATATACGTTTTATGATATTTATTAATTATCAGTAAAATTAGTGCGAAAAATTACACCGACGGTTTTTAGACGAAATTTGGTTCACGAGCGGAACACCAAATGCGAAGTGAGTCTTCAAGAGCGTCCATTAATCTCGAACGATGTTTGTGCTTCAAAACATTATTTATTGAAAATGATGACTCTTCAGAGATCTTCTTTTTACGTATATCTTCAAGGGTTGTTAACAAATATTCGGTGGTCCCAGGGTCGATCTTACGCGGTTCGGATATGGACCGCTGTCCGCCTGTTGCCGACCGTTGGTCTAACTATTATAGATGGTCTAACTATAGTAATGGTCTAGTAAACGACAGTGTACTAACGTATAAATGACAATTTAGTAGCCCGGATGTATATATTTGTCTATAGTTGGTGCCAGTTAAGATGATAATAGCGGTCATTGCCCTTTCCCTAATATCTCTTCGTACGAACCAAAACAAATAAACCATGTATCATTTTTCATTACAAAAAATGTTGAATTATCACGATAGAAAATTTCTTTGTTTGGCAAACTAGAACATCAGACGTCTTTTAACGTAACGGAAATTACATAGATAGGGTAACTTTAATACCTAATTACTACCCCAATTTTACTATTTGAAAATGAATCCACGTTTCCCGTACCACCGACAAAGCCTATTTAATCCATGGGGGTTATGGTGGAATACTCCATAAATTGCGTCGACTGCAGATTCCACGCATTTATCATTGTTTTATTGTTTTCAAATAAATTCCAGTTTGGTTTATTTTTTCATTCATTTGCGACCGCCGCCCTATACGGTGGAACCCTCTGTTATGGTTCAGCTATCATTAATTTTAATTGTTTATTGTTGTTTGATTTTATTTGGTTCTTTTTTTGGGCTGCGTTTCTGTTTATGCGAGATATGTCTGTCAGATTCAGGTGTGGTGATAGATTTTTATTTTGATTGCAAAAATGCTATTTGGAACCATTCATTTTTTGCACCAAACCAAACGTTGCCGTACCGATAGAGAGCGCCATCTTTTTTCCTTTTGTGAATTAGTAACCAATCAACGAAACGATTGTTTCGTTTTGGTATGCGCGCGGGTCAAGATAAGACCTAATATTTTTGCAATGTTCAAGCTTTTGATTTTAATATAATAGTAGGATATTTTTGATAGGTACTTATATGATTGTTTATAGTAAAAAAAAAAACTGTGAATAAATTAAATAACCTACTAAATAATCTGCAGGTAAAGTTAATCTTTAGATATTTATTTAACAGAATAATTGCTCTTAAAAGTACATTTTAATCTTAAAACGTTCTACACTAAACATCATCAAATATGGAATATTCCAAAATCTAAACTTCCCCTGTACAAAACCCGTGTAATATCGTCTAGTTATATTGTTCAAGACATTAATTTGAACGGATTACGAGAGGTTCCAAACAGTTTCATCCTACGAAAATGCTAGTAAGCAGACTTCCTTTGTGTATTTAGGTTATGAAGCCTTTAGTTCAGAGATCAGAGGAGCAGGAACATTGTTATTAGTTGGTTGTTATTGTGTTGCTTCAGGGCAAGCGTCTCTTTTTAAAGGGCGAAGAGAGTACATTGCCCTTTCGTATCACTTCTAAGCAGGGTTCTTAAATAGTAAAATAGTTGTTTTCTTCGATAATATTATCAATTATCATGATAATTATCGGCTGTCATTAGTAGATCTTTGACAGTCGTTAGGTAGTCAGAGGCCAAAAAAGTCTGACAACCAGTCTTACCAAGGGGTATCATATTACCCGGTACTAACTGGGTTGTGGATGTCAGATAAGCAGTCGCTCCATGTAAAATATTGGTATTCAGCTGCATCCGGTTAGACTGGAAGCAGATGATAATGATAACTATCGGATAAGTACCAACGCTGATTCATAACAAACTCCCTTGAATTTTTGTTTTACTTACAAATTTCACCCGAATGTATAGTCGTGGTCTTTTCCGCCTGACCATTTAATGATTTTATCCCTTAAATCATGCGGAGAGGCGCCGAGCCATGCCCCTTAAAGTTTGGGCCTATTAGGAAAGCGTCAACTTTGGCGCGCAAAATAACAATAACTCTCGTTTGGCGTGCGTCGTCAGTGCGCTCGGCCGATTCAGAATCTTTTCATTCATTATTTCTACAAAGACAACGGGGTGGAGCTAGAGAGCGTTTTGATGTTTCGAATGCAAGCAAAAATTTGCTTAGTGGTGATCAGGCGGGAGTGTCCTCGATAGTACTTGATGAAGTTTATTCATTTGTTTTTTTTACACCGGTCCGTTCGGACGTAAACATTTTTTGTCTACGTCTGAACGGACCGCGGTCCATTCGATTTGGTCCGTTCAGACTAAACACCCATAATTTCATTATGTAAAGAAAGACATTTATAATTACTAAATATTGTATTCTTTACATTTATGTAACAAAACTTCTGTTCGTTGATTAATTAAATGCAATGTTTGTGACCGACGCCGCGATGTATGGATTTCTGAATGCTTGTAACTCTTTCACGCAAAACTACTGACCGGATATACCTAGATGAAATTTCGCACACAGATAGTTAATAACCTGAAATAACACATAGGACACATTTTATCCCTATAGTACGATCCCATGGGACAATATTACCGAACTGTACGCGGGCAAAGCCGCGGGAATAAGCTATTTTCATAATAAAGTTTTGTCAAAGGGTTTTTAAATCGTGTGTCAGCCGTCTACAACAGGTAAATTTAAAACTTGGACTCAAACCTGTTATCAACTTATCACAAAGCCCCATTATAATCACGATACTACAATACTCAACCTTACCCCTGACTCGCCCCAACTCGCCCCGACTCGGCCCTTTAACCCATAACTCTTCATCTACCATTAATCCTCAATTATTTGTCTGCGTGCATATTTTGTGATTAAAAACACAATAGGCTGGCTACACAAAGCGACGCGCGATTATTTTTACTGGTAGGTGAGTTTGTTTTCAAAACATGCAGAATTGTGAAATTTATATTCACTTTTGTATGCTCTGGAGGGGCAGGTAGAGGTTTATAGTATCGATGGACTCATTAACATAAGGCAGATGTGTACTATCGAGGACACTCCCGCCTGATCACCACTAAGCTCATTTTTGCTTGCACTCGCAACATAGAAACGCTCTCTAGCCCCGCCCCGTTGACTTTGTATAGAAATAATGAATGAAAAGATACCGAATCGGCCGAGCGCACTGACGACGCACGCCCAACGAGAGATATTGTTATTTTGCGCGCCAAAGTTGACGCTCTCCTAATAGGCCCAAACTTTAAGGGGGCGTGGCTCGGCGCCTCCGCATGATTTAAGCGAAAAAAAAATAAACTGGTCACGCGGACAAGACCCCGATAGTATCTTATGGTGTTGGACGTAGAGAATAGCACCATCCCATATCCTCCCGTGGGTGTCGTAAGAGGCGACTATGGGACTTACCAAAGAATGGGCAGCAGCGTTCTCTGTGCATTTGTAACAACCGTACTGCGATCGCCAACCCGCCCGCCAAGCGTGGCGATTATGGCAAAACCCCCCTTTTGGGGAAAGCCTATGTCCAGCAGTGGGTGTCTAACGACTCCAATGATAATGATAAGGTGTGTACCTAATTAAATAGTACACTCACATTTCGCCAGTTATGTTTTTAGTCCCATGTAATAGCGGGCGAGCCTATTGTCATCAATCGGCCACAAATGAAGACTCTGTGGCTGCTACTGAGAATTTCCTGAAGGAAAACCCCCAATAAAAATTTACCCGACCCAGGAATCGAACCCAGGACTGCATGCTCAGCACTCAGCAGTCGTAATTGTGACCACTAGACCAACGAGGAGGAGCAGCAGTGGCGCAGTGGTGGCGGCCCCGACTTACGTGTCGTGGTTTCGAACCCAGGCAGACGCATTACTTTGTGTAATTTATTTATTCACCACTGCTCTCAAAACGCTGAAGGAAAACATCGTGAGGAAACCGGCATGTCCTAGAACCAAAAAATTCGAAGACGTGTGACATCTACCAATCCGCACTGGGCCCGCGTGGTGGATTATAGTCCATTCCCTCTCGTAGAGAGGAGGCCTGTGTCCCAGCAGTGGGAAAATGAATAGGCTGATGATGATGAGACCAACGAGGCAGTCCGGCTTTTATCAATTCCTACCTAATTAAGCAGTGCTAGTGATAAATACCGATTAAGAGAAGATGATTATAGCTAATCTTTAATTTAGACTGTCCTATTAAACAACCTTGAGCTCTGATCAAACTACGACAAATCCACCAATAGGCTTGTGCCCTGAAAAAATCTAATTAGTCCGTCAGTTTCAAAAAACATGACGAAGATACGACGCTTTTAAAATTCTCAATACATCACGCGCCGTGCTATAATTTTTAGTGCGTTGTGACCTCACGAACCCCCACTCCCGAATTTCGATGCGTTTTATCTTTGTCAATACCTATTCATTGATTTACAAAAACAAAAAATACCTACGTGTCCATTATTTTCCAACAGGTACTGACGGGCTAAATAGATTTGCAAATTATTGATGGTGGAAACTAGCCTATTATGTCAACTTCATAATTTGTATAGATGTATAAACTGCATCGTTAAAATAATTAATTTAAAAAAACAAAACACGTAGTCGTATCTAGCATGACCGCCATGGAAACGGATTTTTTCGACGAAGAATCGACAAAATGCCAGATGAACAAAAGAAATCTGTCATTTTGTCGATTCTTTCTTCGAAGAAATCCGTTTCTACGATGGTCATGCTACGCGGGTTGAAAGTTTTTCTCGTCAATTTGGACATTCCTTTACTTTAATGTAATGATTTTCAAATATTATTTAGTAAGATCTGCTGTGATCTATCTAAACTAATACTACTACCACTAACCAATACTACTATTATGTTGGGTTTTAAAGATTTTAATCATCATCATCATCAGCCTATTAATGTTCCCACTGCTGGGACACAGGCCTCCTGTCTATGAGAGGGAATGGACTATAATCCACCACGCTGGCCCAGTGCGGATTGGTAGATGTCACATGTCTTTGAATTTTTGGTTCTAGGACACTAGGTTTCCTCACGATGTTTTCCTTCACCGTTCTGAGAGCAGTGGTGAAGAAATAAATTACACAAAGTAATGCGCCGGTCTGGGTTCGAACCCACGTCTTACTGTTCGTAAATCGGGGCCGCCACCACTGGGCCACCACTGCTCGAAGAAGTAAGATTTTAATAATTCGGTTTATTTTTGAGAAATGAAAACACTGCCTAACCGTCAATGTTGTAGCAGGAAGGGGTAGTTTATAAAGCATGGCACTTGGCCGAGAAAGCGAGCTTGGTTTGGTTCGTTGAAAGAAACCGTGGTGTTAAGACTAATAGTCGAATCTATGTCCGATATCCAATGAGTGTTATAATGATTGTATTTTGTATAAAATGTGAAGTAATATAAGGAATATACTCAAGAGTTGATTGGAGTTACAGCGGTTTTATTACAATATCAACGCTACAATTACGATTGAAAATTCAGATAATTGGCCGAGTTTACAATCAAACTATTACAGAGAAACTAGAACTAGAAACTATTATAAGTTTTTAAACTGACATGGTCACTAACATTTTCACTAACATTGAAATCGGGATATTTAACAGTGCCGGAATATCGGGAACTCAAACAAAAAGTAAACTTGGTGAATATTCCAAACTGTCACTTACGAGATATCTTCCGTGATTGTTATTTATTTTGAGCTCCCAATATTTCGAGGCTGTTGCGAGCGCCTTGATCGCGAGTTGACTGGAGAATGCGGGTGGATGGAAATAAAAATATTAGGAGCTGACAAATCTGTATCCCGTAAGTGACAGTATAAGTTTAATTATAAACCATGAAAGCTTAAAACAGTATTTGATAAAAATACCGTTTTCAGTACAGAGTTTTCATATTTTTGCCATACTACACCCGACGTACTATACCTACGACGACGAATTCTTTAACCGCTATAAAGCCGGCGACACATCCATGAATCGCAACTGGGCGACGACGCAACGACGCGACCGCTATACGCAGTTTCGCGATCGGAAGCGTATCGACATGGGTTTGGCGGCAGCTTTAATATGCTGCTTGAGGGAAATGTTTTTATTGAAATTGGAAGGCTTGTAGTGAAAAATATGAGTTTAACAGATTTTTGAATTTATTTAATTTGTGCTGTTTATCATCTTCGTTAGTAATGGTTACAAAGCAAACCGCCTCTGCTTCGAATTGATGTAGTCTAATTGATGAGGCCACTTACGATCGACTCTTTTTCTTTAACAGCATTCAACCGAAAATCTATCTTTTGATATTTTTATCTTTACACGGACCGATACAAAAAGTGATTTATTTTCCTACTGTGTTTATAGAAAATTAGTAGCAGATTAATGATTACCTACTTATTAAGTATGAACGCAACAGCAGTAGAGTCCCTATCTAATAACAGCAAGTAGCAGGAATTTCATTAACATGTAACAATACAAGCATTTCGATATTCAACAAGTAACGTTAATATCAACCACAAAAACGTAGATAAAACGAAAAATGTTAGTTAGTGAAACAACACTTCACTTTTAACCCAATATAACCCAACAACATATTCAAAGCGCCATTTTACCGCCCCTCAAGCCTATCAGTACATAATAATGTATGCGCATATCATTTGTTTCGAATGTCGTGTCGGAGCCCTATCGGTCGTGTGTAGAGGCCCTAACACCTATGAAAATGTTTTCAAAAACCATAACATAAAGCCGCGTATACACTGACGACAAAATTCATGTTGTCGGAATGATTGAGCGGCTGGAATATTATGTTTGGGTTTAGGCTAGATTTTTATACGATTTTGTTTAGATAAAAGCCTGTTTTTTTTTTGTTGAAAAAAACTTCGTTGAATACATTGAAGTGTATCGTACCTTTTGTTGGAATTATAAGCTGAAATATTGGAGTTTATCAACGATATTGGGATTTTATAGGAATATTCTCATAGCACTAACTGTTGCACGCGTCCTTTGGCCACGTGCTTTTTATTTAATTTTATAGTCTATATTGTGTTCCAGTGCTGGGCAAAGGTATCCCCTTTCTCCTTCCAAACCTCTCCGAAATTATTATAAAAATGTTACTTCCCTGTTTGAATCGGATTTTGGGTTTTATTTTTTTTTTGCACAAAACCCTAATTATTTTTTCTTAAATAAAAGCTTAAGTTACTCCTTAAAACAACAGCTATCTGCCAGGAAAAATCCCGTCAAAATAGGTCCATCCGTTTCGGAGATTAGCCTTAACAAACAGACAGACAAAAATTTAAAAAAAAAACTGTTAAAGGTACCGTATATTCTTCCAAATGCATTTGTAAAAAGCTGTTATTTTGAAATTAGAAACAGACAATTCAATATTATTTATTTGTATACGTAGATAAGTACGCCTATTAAAATGGGGTACATTCAATATGTTTCGGGGAACTGATAGGAAAAACATAACACTTCCTTGGCAGTCGTGTAAAAAGAAAGAACTACTCGAGTTTCCTGTTTTCGTAGAAAGGCGATTCAGCATTGTTTCACGATGCGACGTCGCACAGACGGGTATTTGAGTGATTTGGCCGGCCAAAATTCAATTTCCTAAAATTCAAAGCAGGTAGATAAAAGAAGAGTACTCAGGTAGCTAATAGTTCTAAGAAACGTAAACAATACTTCATTGTTTCTTTTCCGGAACTACCATGCGGGACGGTCAGTCCAAACTTGATCGTTCATTTGAGTGCATGTATCAATGTTTGGTGTTCGCTGCGCAAACGAAAGTTTTGAAAACATTTCTGTAATTGTTACCAAATTAAATAAAGTGAAAGCTATGGATTACGATAAAGCAGGTAAATGTGTATACTTTTTATATTTTTGTCGTAATAATAGCTCAGAAATCTATTTAATACAATTTTTCTAGCAAGTGCTGTTTTAAAGGCATTATTTTTTATATTTATTTTATATTTTAGCAATTTTGTTATATTTCCCGGCATTTCCCGATATTGATTTTAGTCATTTCGAATACCCTGTGTTTTAGTCTTGACAATACGTGTAAAATGTTATCTGGTTTTATCCGATATTTGAAAATATAGCTTAATGTAGCCGACTGGAAAATAAACACCAAAAATATCGATTTCTTATTTGTTGCCATAAATTGACACTTTTTTTGTTCTAGGGTCGTCAAACGTCCGAGTTATGACTCGAAAACACTTGTTTAGTATTATGATGGCAGAAAATTTAAATAATATTAATGAAAAGTTACAGTTTTTGGAAAGATACGTTCTAAAATTAGGCCCATTTTCTGACGAGGATATGAAAAAAATTAAGCAAGATTTATCACGTTTCAAGTCGGAAATTAAAAGGAGATGGACTGATTCTCACTATATAGAAGATTCTTTTCTGAAAAACAATGACACATGGCTAGAAGGCACATTTGTTATACCAAAAGTCGCCATCCGAACAGGACGACCACATAAATGTTTTTCAGAGTCAAGTGAAAGAAGTAAACGAAGAAAAACGGAAGATTTACGCAAACACACTGAGTTACCAGTGCTCACATATGCTACACAATCAAAACTAGGTGAAACTGGAAAGAGAAATTCTCTCGAGAAGCCTGTAACATGGATGTCATTAATAGGCTACTCCTTAGTTCTGATCCGCTATTAACAGGAATGCGACCCATTCCAAAAAAGAAAACCAAACCTTTTATGAAGGAAACTATAGGTTTGTTACTTTCGGCTGAGCCTGACATCGTACATGATGATGATGAGTCATCATCAGTTACGATGTCAGGATATGGTTCTTCAGATGAAGAACAGTGGTCTTCTTCTAGTTAAATAGTTTATGGTGATTTCTCTAAGACATTGTAATTATATATGTATTCATCTATACTAATATTATAAAGAGGAAAACTTTGTTTGTTTGTTTGTTTGTAATGAATAGGCTCAAAAACTACTGGACCGATTTAAAAAATTCTTTCACCATTCGAAAGCTACATTATCCACGAGTAACATAGCCTATATTTTATCCCCGTACTCCCACGGGAACGGGAACTACGCGGGTGAAACCGCGGGACGTCCGCTAGTTAATTAATAAAATAAGTATTTTAATAGTAAAATTTTTTTTTTTCATGTAAATGCATAAAAATCAACTGAAATGATAAAAATCCACCTATGAGCACTATTATCATTGATTAAAGTTAAGAAAAAGTTTTGGCCGGCCAAATCGCTCAAATACCCCTGTGTGCGTCGTATCGTGAGAATCTACGACAGCGCAACGTGCCACGACGATGTACATCATACCGTGGTACGACATCGTTGCTATTACTAATGCGATCCATTTTTAGGGTTCCGTACCCAAAGGGTAAAAACGGAACCCTATTACTAAGACTTCGCTGTCTGTCCGTCTGTCCGTCTGTCCGTCTGTCCGTCTGTCCGTCTGTCCGTCTGTCCGTCTGTCTGTCACCAGGCTGTATCTCATGAACCGTGATAGCTAGACAGTTGAAATTTTCACAGATGATGTATTTCTGTTGCCGCTATAACAACAAATACTAAAAACAGAATTAAATTAATATTTAAGGGGGGCTCCCATACAACAAACGTGATTTTTTTGCAGTTTTGTCTAATGTTTTTAAATAATGGTACGGAACCCTTCGTGCGCGAGTCCGACTCGCACTTGGCCGGTTTTTAGGAATTTACTGCGACCGACCACTCGACGAAATCGTGACACGTTGCCATTTATTAGCCTAAGTTCATTCCCTCTCAATGAGAGAAAGCCGTGTCCCAGCAGTGGGAATGTTATAGGCTGATGATGATGATGATGATAAGTCTTAGTCTTATCCCTAACCAACTCCATACAAAATATTCTTTATTTGTAAGCAGCACGGCCGTCTTTTGAGGTAGACTTTTCCACAACAAACAATATCCATTAGACCTAGTATTACAATAGTTTAGAATTCTACTAATGACTTTTCTTGCCACAGTTAAAACTTAACGAGCACACCAAAAACTAAACTACAAAGAAAGTCAAGTTATATCTTAGTAAGAACATAGCAATTAAGTAATAATACTGTGAACTATGCCACGACATTGTAACTATCGTTAACGTTAGAACTCAACTTAACTGTAATGGTTACATTAAAAGTTTAAATGTTGACTTCTGTTACTTTGTATGTAAATAGAGCGATATCTGGGACGGTTTGTGTTTCGAATATAATTACGCTTGCATTCTACAAAGGGTTAAGCAGATATAATCTTCAACGTGATCACCTTTTTTCGATTGTCTTGATTTTCGAACTCGCTAGGTTTGAAAATTTGGCAAGCACTGATGTGTGTGTGTGAGCAGCGGTGGCCCAGTGGTGGCGGCCCCGACTTACGAGCAGTAAGTCGTGGGTTCGAACCCAGACAGGCACATTACTTTGTGTAATTTATTTCATCACCACTGCTCCCAAAATGTGAAGGAAAACATCTTGAGGAAACCGGCATGTCCTAGAACCAAAAAATTCGAAGGCATGTGAAATATACCATGCTGGATAATTATCTGGATTATATATCGCACAAACACAGACACATACACAGACAAATACACACACACGCACACAAATACACACGCACGCACAAAACACAAAGAGAGCTGCTTAAGTAAGTAATTAATTAATTAACTATCTTTTATTTTATTTTATTCCTTTTTTTTATTGTATTTTTATTCATTCGTAGACTTCATTTTCATTATTAGGATACCACTTATGGGAAGAGCGAGACAGCTCCGACACAAGTACTATTGTAACTTACTGGGGCTGCCTCAATTTATGTATGACACTTGTTTGAGAAGTAATAAATATTTTTGTATTTTTTTTTTGTACCAATCCGCACTGGGCCCGCGTTGTGGATTATAGCCAATACGCAAAATATCCGCTTTGACGTGAAGTTGCGGACACACGATCGTTATACAATACATGCCAGGAGAACGTTGATAATGATGACTGTTAATGTTTCAATTCAGTTACAAATTTTGTTTAATTTTTGTATCTCAACCCGTTTTAAACCATTTCTCAATATACTGGCCCAATATTGGATTCAAATCCCTTCACCGCATTCGTCAATTCCGAAACACCTAAATTAAATACTACCCACCAATACCCAAAAACAACAAAACAAATAAAATATTAAACCGTTTAAATACCCCAAAAATCCGAAACATTATTCCAGAATGGTTCATAAGAATGCCAAACGCGCCCCCTCGACCGAACCCGGTGGTTTAGCAATAGAACCAGGGTCTACATTCTGGAAACATCTGGCTGCTAATAAAGCGATCTTGTGACCACAATCTGGGTAGTCAAGGATCCCTGGAATCTTAGATCGTGATCCCAATAATATGTATATAGAATAACAGGCATTGTTAGCAAGATAGATGATTAGTTTTGTGTGAGAAAAAACGTCCATCATTTTTCCTATTAAGTATGTTGTTTATTTTTGTTTTTTTTTGTTGTTTCATTTTGGGTAGACGTAATAGGGTAGATGACAAAAATAATCTAATTAGTCCGTCAGATAGATTTCCAAAAAATATTTGTAAAAGTATTTTTTCTTTTGTTACGTAAACCAAAATTGACGAAGAAACGACGCTTTTAAAATTCTCAATACGTCACGCCGTGGTATAATTTTTAGTGCGTTGTGACGTCACGAGCGCACACTCCCGAGTTTTGATGCGTTTTATCTTTGTCAATATTCATTGATAAACAAAAACAAAAAAAAAATACGTGTGCTTTATTTTCCAATACTCTAACTGATGGACTAAATAGATTTGCAATATGTTGATGGTGGGAACTAGCCTATTAGGTAGTTAAAAAAGCAAATTGTACCCAACTAAAATATTTTAAAAGTATACGACACCCTTTGGATATTTTATTTTGACGATCTTCAGTTGTGCCGCGCTTGCCTAGGTTGGTCCGTGGATGGGTGACCACCCATCACATACCGAGTCTCCTCAGTGCCTCGGAGACTTAGTATGTAAAAGACGGTCACCCATCATGGAACAACCTCGGCAAAAGCTGCTTAACACTGACCCGTTTGGCTGTTTTAGCGAGCATTTTTGCGTAAATATTGTAAAAGCCTCATTGGATATAATATCAGAATTTCTATAATTTCTCGGATAGATTACATGAAGATGTTTCACTGACTGCTGACTCATGTAACACAGGACTAGCTCAGTCAATATTTATTTTTCTTTTAACTTATTGATTAAAATTTTCATTTCGACCCATGACAAAACGAAATGATACCAATACCAACCCACATGCCCCAATCTTTGCTACGGTTAAAGCAAATCTTATTCACAATTTCTTTCCCCGTCGTCTCCTACTTCAAATTCCCGTGAAGTAATAAAAGTAAACAACACAACATTGCTTTAATTTCCTCTGTCGCATTACGCAACGTACGTTATCTGAGCCTACTTGTGTGGACATGAAAACAGCGGTAATACATTTTAATGATTTTTTTTTGGCATTTTATAAAAAGTGTTTCTCCGCACTTTTTATAAAATGCTGAGGTAAATGTTTTGAGATAAGTTTTGAGTATGAATGTGGATGGTTAAAAGAATAGAGGAAGATGTGAGAAATGTTATTATAGTATTCAGGATTATTTAATAGATGATGTAAGGATCAAAAATAATGTTGTTGATGTGACATTTACTGATCAATTGGTTATCTAATATTATTATTTTTAACATTTATTTATAAATACATCTTGACTTTCTCATTATTTTAATTCATTATATTTTAATTTAATAACTCTAGTGACATTGTATTTTATTTTATTAGGGTTCCGTACCCAAAGGGTAAAAACGGAACCCTATTACTAAGACTTCGCTGTCTGTTCGTCTGTCTGTCCGTCTGTCCGTCTGTCTGTCACCAGGCTGTATCTCATGAACCGTGACAGCTAGACAGTTGAAATTTTCACAGATGATGTATTTCTGTTGCCGCTATAACAACAAATACTAAAAACAGAATAAAATTAATATTTAAGGGGGGCTCCCATACAACAAACGTTTTGTCTAATGTATAGATAATGGTACGGAACCCTTCGTGCGCGAGTCCGACTCGCACTTGGCCGGTTTTTTTTCTGTTTTTCTTTCTGCTAATGTTTCAATGTGCCACGGTGAAATTACCAAAATTATGTTACTAATTAGTGTTGCAATGAATTGTATAATAAATAATAATGTTTGTGATACAGTCAAAGCTTGAGATTTGCATGCCTCAAGGCGTAATATGGTTGAACTATTATCTATTTTTTTTTAACAACTTTATGTACAGTACCCGGCAATAAATATTGCACATCGACCTTTGGAAAGAGACAATCGGTTAATTTCGGCTTCGTAGAGCGCTATCTCTCTCGCATGAAATACAAACAGTCCGGTATCTATTAGGAGCTGTCAAACGACGCTGTCAGCTGACTGACAAACGTCACATAGGTAGTGTGCGACAGAGATAACGCTCTACGAAGCCGAAATTAGCCGATTGTCTCTTTCCAAAGGTCGATGTGCAATATTTATTGCCGGGTACTTGTAATTACCCATATTAGCAAATAAATGATTTTGAATTTGAGTTTGAAGACCAAAGAAACGATGGGTGAACTGTGTGAAGAATGATATGGATAGAAAGGAGGTGACTGCTGAGATGACGATTACTCGTAGAGAGGTATGGAAGACGAAGTCATGTTGCGCCGACCCCAAATAAATAAAAGAAGCGGTTTGCTTAGAGCCTAGACAAAAAAACATTATGCGAGTATAAATAAGCAATTTTGATAGTGGAGAAGATCGATACCATTCGAAGTTGCTGAAGAAATACGAACGCATTTGAAGCGATTTCCACCTGTCAACTCTAGTACGAAAAGCATGAGCCCAGTGGGTCCAATCTACTAAAGAAAATCGCGGGATCAGTTGATTAAAGAGCCCTGACACATATCAGATATAAGAAAAGTATTTTCATCTGTTTTTCTAATATGGCTGAATTTTATAATAACAGTTTAAGAAGCAGTTAGATTTTTTACAATTATTTTTATTTTTGCTTGAATTGTACTTCTTTTTTAAGTTTGGTTAGTGCCTAATCTGGTTTCAGAGTTTTTATACCACCCATGGGCCTCTGAGTTGGCTTACATGCCGTCAAGAAATATCTGTCAGGCATGCTCGTTTCCTCACGATGATTTCCTTCACCGAAGCAAGTGATAATAAACATTAACACCACTTAACAAAAACCTAAAACACACAACTGTCCCATGAATCCGTGTCAATTTTCAGCCTTATTTATGTTCAAATAAATCATAGTTTACGAACTGTCGCACTAAACAACCCTTGGTCCTATAAAAACATCGTAATAAATATGAGAAACTAGCTTACCCTCCCCATCATTACGTAAAAAAGGGGTTCGCAGTTAAACTTTGATTTACATTCGGGCCTTCCATCTATCAGAACCTAGTTTTGGAGGGAAACTGCAAACAAACAAACAAAACAACACTACCTCTCTTTACATGGTGGTAATTTTACATATCTCCTTATTGTTTAAAGAAAATTATTCACTAATAGCTGTTGCCCGCGGCTTCGCCCGCGTGAAGTTCGGTAGCTGTCCCACTGGATCATACTAAAGAGATAATAGTGTCCTACATGTTAATCCAGGTTATAAACTATCTATGTGCCAAATTTCATAATCATCACAATTATTATCATCACAATTACCATCACTATCACAAACACCATCATTATCACACTCACCATCACTATCACAACCACATAATTATCACAATCATTATCACAATCACCATCACAATCATCTTCACTATCACAATCACAATCACCTTCACAATCCCCATCACTATCGCTATCACAATCACCATCACCATCACAGCACAATTACCATCAAAATAACGATCACAATCACCATCATCGTTATCACAATTATTATCATCGTAATCACAGTCATTATCACAATCACCTACACAATCACCATCACAATCACCATTGCAATCACCATCACAATTACCATCACAATCACCATCATAATCACCGCCAGTCTCACAATAACTATTACAATCACCATCACCATCACAACCATCAAAATCACTATCATAATCACCATCATCGTTATCACAATCACCATCATTATCACAATCACCAACACTATCACAATCACAATTACAATCACCATCACCATCACAATCACCATCACCATCACAATCACCATCACCATCACCATCACCATCACAATCACTATCACAATCACTATCCTCGTTATCACAATCATTATGATAGTAATCACAATCATCTTCATCATTATCACAATCACTGTCACAATCACAATCACCATCACCATCACAATCACCGCCACTTTCACAATTACCATCACAATCACCATCAAAATCACTATCCTCGTTATCACAATCATTATGATAGTAATCACAATCATCTACATCATTATCACAATCACTGTCACAATCACCATCACCATCGCTATCACCATCACAATCACCGCCACTTTCACAATTACCATCACAATCACCATCAAAATCACTATCACAATCACCATCCTCGTTATCACAACCATCGCTATCACCATCACAATCACTGTCACTATCACAATCACCATCACTTTCACAATCACCGTTACAATCACTATCACCATTATCGTTATCACACTTATTATCATCGTAATCACAATCATTATCATCGTTATCACAATCATCATTATCATAATCATCATCATCACAATCTTCGTCATCATTATCACAATCATCATCATCGTAAACACAATCATTATCATCTGGATCTCAAAGTAAATGCCATTTTCGTAATTAGCACCCCTGATAATCTCGGTATCGACACCCATATTGATTTTTAGACATTTCAACCCCATCGCACCCCAACAGGGAATGGTAGTATTTCAGGTCTGCCACATTAAATCTTAAAATCGTTGTCGAACCCGACCTAATTCACCATAAAAATAATATCTATGTTGAATTTCAGGTTTTGTTACCCCATTTCCCCCTTTAGGGGTTGAATTCTGAAAAAAACCTGAAACAAATGTTAACTCATTTATTGATAGGAGTACTCCCGTTAAGTTTCGAATAAAGTAGTCTAACTAATCCTATTTCCCCATGTAATCTTTGGACCCCCGTTTCAACCCCTTAGGGGGTGAATTTTGAAAAATCCTTTCTAAATGCACCCTTAAACCTCATAAAGTATCTATATGCCAAATTTAGAATCTCTAGACTCAGCGGTTTGGGCTGTGCATTGATTTTTATACTTTTCCACCCCATTTCCCCCTCTTAGGGGTTGAATTTTGAAAAAAAAAGAAACCTGTTTCTACTCATTTATCCATATTAGCACTCCTGTGAAGTTTCGAATAAAATAGTCTAACTAATCTTGTTTACCCATTCAAACTTTGTATCCCCGTTTGACCCCCTTAAGGGGTGAATTTTGGAAAATCCTTTCTTAGTGCACCCTTAGAGCACATGAGGAACCAATGTGCCAAATTTTGAATCTCTAGACTCAGCGGTTTGGGCTGTGCATTGATTTTTGGACTTTGTCATACCATTTCTCCCTCTTAGGGGTTGAATTCTGAAAAAACCTGAAACCCGTTTTTAATCATTTATTAATAGGAGCACTCCTGTGAAGTTTCGAATAAAATAGTCTAACTAATCTGGTTTCCCTATACAAACTTTGGAGCCCCGTTTAACCCCCTTAGGGGGTGAATTTTGAAAAATCCTTTCTTAGTGCACCCCTTGACCACATAAGGAACCTACTTGCCAAATTTTGAATCTGTAGACCCAGCGGTTTGGGCTGTGCGTTGATAGATGAGTCAGTCAGTCAGTCAGTCAGTTTCTTCTTTCATATTATTCACTACTAGCTGTTGCCCGCGGCTTCGCCCGCGTGAAGTTCGGTAACTGTCCCACACTGGATCATACTAAAGGGATAATAGTGTCCTACATGTTAATCCAGGTTATAAACTATCTATGTGCCAAATTTCATAATCATCACAATTATTATCATCACTATCACAACCACCATCATTATCACAATCACCATCACTATCACAGTCACCATCATTATCACCAATCACCATCACTATCACAACCACCATAATTACCACAATCACCATCACACTCACCATCACAATCACTATCACTATCACAATCACCATCACAATCCCCATCACTATCGCTATCACAATCACCGTCACAATCACCATCACAATCACCATCACAATTACCATCAAAATAACTATCACAATCACCATCATCATAATCACAGTCGTTACCACAATTGCCATCACTATCTCAATCACCATCACAATCACCATAACAATCACCATCACGATCACAATCACAATTACAATCACCATCACAATCACCATCACAATCACAATCACAATCACAATCACCATCACAATCACCATCACAATCACAATCACCATCACAATCCCCATCACTATCGCTATCACAATCACCGTCACAATCACCATCACAATTACCATCAAAATAACTATCACAATCACCATCATCATAATCACAGTCGTTACCACAATTGCCATCACTATCTCAATCACCATCACAATCACCATAAAAATCACCATCACAATCACAATCACCATCACAATCACCATCACCATCACAATCACCATCACCATCACAATCACCATCACAATCACCATCACAATCACCATCACAATCACCATCACAATCACTATCGCCATCACAATCACCATCACTCACTCACCATCACAATCACCATCACGATCACCATCGCTATCACCATCACAATCACCGCCACTCTCACAATAACTATCGCAATCACCATCACCATCACAATTACCATCAAAATCACTACCACAATCACCATCATCGTTATCACAATCATTATCATCGTACTCACAATCATCATCATCACAATCTCCATCCTTGTCATCACAATCATTATAATCGTAATCACAAACATAATCGTAATCACAGTCATTATCATCGTAATCACAATCACTATCATCTTAATCACAATCGCCATCACTATCACAACCACAAACATTATCACAATCACCATCATTATCACAATCACCAACACTATCACAATCACTATCCTCGTTATCACAATCATTGTCATAGTAATCACAATCATCTTCATCATTATCACAATCACCATCACTTTCACAATCACAATCACAATCACCATCACTATCGCTATCACCATCACAATCACCGCCACTTTCACAATCTCCATCACAATCACCATCACCATCACAATCACCATCAAAATCGCTATCACAATCACCATCATCGTTATCACAATCATTATCATCGTAATCACAATCATTATCATCTTAATCAACCATCGCTATCACAATCACCATCACCATCATAATCACCATGACAATCACTATCACAATCACTATCGTCGTTATCACAATCATTATCATAGTAATCACAATCATCTTCATCATTATCACAATCACCATCACTTTCACAATCACAATCACCATCACAATCACCATCACCATCACAATCACCATCACAATCACCATCACAATCACCATCACCATTCATAATCACAATCATTATCATCGTTATCACAATCGTTATTATCACAATCATCATCATCGTAATCACAATCATTATCATCTGGATCTCAAAATAAGTGCCATTTTCGTAATCAGCACCCCTGGTAATCTCGGTATCGACACCCATATTGATTTTAAGACATTTCAACCCCATCGCACCCCAACAGGGAATGGTAGTATTTCAGGTATGCTACATTAAATCTTAAAATCGTTGTTTTTGTAATACACCCGACCCAATTCACCATAAAAAACAATATCTATGTTGAATTTCAGGCTTTGTTACCCCATTTCCCCCTTTAGGGGTTGAATTCTGAAAAAACCTGAAACACAAATGTTAACTCATTTACCGATGGGAGTATTCCCGTTAAGTTTCGAATAAAATAGTCTAACTAATCTTGTTTCCCCCTACAAACTTTGGATCCCCGTTTAACCCCCTTAAGGGGTGAATTTTGGAAAATCCTTTCTTAGTGCACCCTTAGAGCACATGAGGAACCAGTGTGCCTAATTTGGAATCTCTAGACTCAGCGGTTTGGGCTGTGCATTGATTTTTAGACTTTGTCACCCCATTTCCCCCTCTTAGGGGTTGAATTCAGAAAAAACCTTAAATCCGTTACTACTCATTTATTAATAGGAGCACTCCTGTGAAGTTTCGAATAAAATAGTCTAACTAATCTTGTTTCCCCATACAAACTTTGGAGCCCCGTTTAACCCCCTTAGGGGGTGAATTTTGGAAAATCCTTTCTTAGTGCACCCCTAGACCACTTAAAGAACCTACTTGCCAAATTTGGAATCTGTAGACCCAGCGGTTTGGGCTGTGCGTTGATAGATGAGTCAGTCAGTCAGTCAGTCAGTCAGTCAGTCAGTTTCTTCTTTTATATATTTAGATTTCGTTTGTTGTAAGATTGAAAATAGTCTGAACTCAGGTAGTTTTTTGAATGTTAACTGGAGGCATTTCTCAGCTCTTTATTTTATTAAACGAACTCGAATAAAGTCTTTCACATAAGGAGAAAGCCATAATAAACCTATCTTATCCAAACTAGATTCGAGATTTGGTTTGACTTTTGTTTTCGTTTTGAATAAAATAATTGTCAAATTTTACACTTTATACCAGCCTCGTATCCGCCAACTATACCCCACCACCATGCTAAACAAGCCGAGTAAGATAGTTATACCGATAACTATCTTACTGCAACATATCGACAGCAACCAGTTTGTTACTACAAGCAGATAAGGATTTATTATTATTTATTTATTTCAACCAACTTAGGATCATAGATCATAACGTACAATTATTAAACAGAATTAAAATTAAAAAAATAAACAACACAATTAAAATCAACATCACAATTAAAATTAAGATCACAAAAAATAAAATAATTATAAAATTAAAACAAAAATTATAATAAAATTAAAAGTTAGTGTTAAGTTTTTTTTACTAGTTCGGCTTTCGTTAACATATTTAAGTGGTTATTTTTCAGAGCGTACACAAAGAAACATTAAAACTATGACATAATCGTGTCTATGCTAAGTATGTCTGCTATTTCAGCTAGCTATTGAGTACTACTAAAACCGCTTTTTCCATAGCCCAACGTAGCGCGTGTAGAACAATCTTTCGCAAAATAAAATTATCGCACCACAAACTTCGATGTTCCTCTGCCTCCTACAATCTGCTACTGTTAACTGTACGCTTTCTGTTTAGTGTTAATTATAAAAGCTAAAGGGACTTCAGTAATTAACGATTTTTGACTCTATCCTGAAAAGGTAGTCCGATGACGCCGGGGAATCCTATGAATGCGAGAAGTACCGTACCCGACGAATGTGGCGACAATTGGGGAAGGCCTAATGTCCGTCAGTCAGTGTTACATGTCTTATCAGCTTATAAGATAATCCTAAAAAAGACAACATACGTTTCTGAAATTATTTGTCGTTTTGATAATATGTGTAGAATGCACACAAAGTAGGTGTTTAAAAACATACCAGTGATTATGTTTAAACACTGTTTTAACTCTTCGATACCCGCAATTACAGACACAATTAAAATAACAATGCACAACCAATGCACCGTGCCCGGCCGGGCACGGCTGCGGCCTTACAGGTAGCTTTCACAGTTTAAAACTAAACATAAACTGTCCTTTACGGGTTTTATTCCGTCATTATTGGTTATAATCACGGAAGATATCTTCCGTGATAATTGTTTTTTTTTGAGCTCCCGATATGTTGATGCTGTTGCAAGCGCCATGATCGCGGTTCAAAGACAAAGAAAGAGGGAGACAGATTTGTCTGCTCCTAACAATTTTTCCATCCACCCGCATTCTCCAGTTAACCCACGATCATGGCGCTTGCAACAGCGTCGAAATATCGGGAGCTCAAAAATAATCAATAATCACGGAAAATATCCCGTAAGTGACATTTTAAGTATAGTTATGAATCATGAAAACTTAAAACAGTGTGACCTTCAATTTCAGTGTGAACAAAATGAATAGACACTCACTCACCTATTCCATTTTTAAAAGCAACATTGAACTAACAAGATTACTTCTATTCTACACCAACACCTACATCATACCCGACCTACTTTAAAAGTAACAATCTTACAACAATTCCCCAGTAATCCATCTGCTGCGGTACATTCGCGCACAAGTGCTTCTACTTGAAAATTCCATTTCGCAGCGTCTTTGTCCGCACCACTCTACCCGACTGTCCGATTGTGCGATACCCTGACGGATTACATGAATAATGCTGTACGCGTATATTCTGTATTCAGAAATATTAAAGGTAAAGAAGCAAAATGAGTTACGATTATTTGAATGTAGAACGTTTAATGGTGAATGAAGAAAAAATGAAGAACGGTGGAGTTGATTATCATTCAGTTGGAAATGAAAGCGGCAGGGGATCACCGTATCGTTTATGCGAATTGAATACTGAATAAACGATTTCATCTTTTTCATGTTGGTATCGTAACAGGCGATTAGGGAACATCAGAGGGATGAGTAAAAGGAATCGGAATCTGTGCTGTTTTTAACAGAAAATCGATTTCGATATGCGCCCATCTATAAGATGATATTTCATTCGATATTTTTAACTTGTCCCTATTCATAATGATCGCTTCGTGATTCTCGGTATACAACCTACTCAATAAAAGAAGTGTTTAGTCTGAACGGACCAAATCGAACGGACCGCGGTCCGTTCAGACGTAGACCAAAAATGTTTACGTCCGAACGGACCGGCGTAAAAAAAAACAAATGAATAAACTTCATCAAGTACATTCGGGTGCAAAAATTAAATAAAATGTATAGATGTTCAAACTCACATGACGGAAAAAGAGGCCGTGGACGACCATCAATAACCTGGCTACGAAAAATGGCGACGGACATGACAGCGAGCAACACAACGACAGAGACAACCCACAACCGTGAGGTGTGGCGCAGAAGTACTAGGAGGGCTGACCCCAAATAAATTGGGATAAAAGCCAGGAAGAAGAAGAAGATAAGATAGATGTTCAAACTAGAATTAAACAGCACATCTTGAAACATAAATGGTTGCAAACTTCAATAAGGATACTTAATATTTTAGAGCCTACTCTAAAACTTTACCGTTTGATAAATGATAAATGATGTTTACGTATTTTGCAAGTAGGTTTTTACAAACACTTTTACACGTCGTTTTTTAAAACTAGATGGGGCCGGTGTTTCGTACCTGACTACTCTGAGAAGAAACAGCCGAAACAAACTCAGATGTCGTAGTCTCTTTTGAAGTCCTGACATAATCTTGCTCAATTCACATGAGGACCATGCAGATTAGTGTCGGAGATGGTATTTTGAAGAAAGAACCAATGTTTCATGAAGAACGCAATCGAAAGCTTTAATAAGTCGCAAAAAATGCCTAAAGCATCGTATTTGTCCTCCTAGGCATTATAAATAAGTCCTAAAAGTTCAACACATCACATCAGTAGTTGAATGACCCCTTGTAAAACCAAACTGTTTTGTATGTAATAACTTATAATATGTTTATTGAAAAAACTTTGCATTTGTGCTAAAATTATTTTTTCCAAAATTTTACTAAAGGTGGGTAGTACTCATCATCATCATTTCAGCCGAAAGACGTCCACTGCTGGACATAGGCCTCCCCCAAGTGTCGCCACATTGACCGGTCCCGTGCGACTCGCATCCAGCGGATTCCTGCAACCTTCACCAGGTCATCGGTCCACCTAGTGGGAGGCCTTCCAACGCAACGTCTTCCGGTTCGCGGTCGCCACTCCAGAACTTTTCGGCCCCATCGGCCATCTGTTCTGCGTGCAATGTGCCCTGCCCACTGCCACTTAAGTTTGGCAATTCTTCGGGCTACGTCGGTAACCTTTGTTCTCTTGCGGATGTCTTCATTTCTGATTCGATCGCGCAAGGAAACTCCGAGCATAGCCCTACTGTAGTACTGAAATGGGTCTATAATTAGTGGGGTCTGATGTACTACCCGATTTAAACAATGGTATTATTTTCCTATTTTCATTCGATCAGGAAACTCACCACGGTCAATACAATCGTAATATATTATTACAGCTAATGAAGGAGCTACAATGTTTATAATGGATTTAGCAACTTCCACAGAATGACCCCATGGATGCCCGGTCTTTTTAATATTTAAAGTGTGTAAAGTTTTAATAATATCTTTACAGGTGACATATTGAAAATTAAATTCGGAATCAGACTGAAACGTTTCCCTTAGTAAAGACTCGGCAGCATAATTAACGATGAAAAACACCAAAGTCCTTATCCCAAAATCCAAACCAAAAACTTTAAATTTTACTAAAAGAATTCTGCCATCAAATTCGTAACACGTCTGGTAATTACATCTCATTCTGCCATTTTCTCACAAAAACCATTTTCTACAGAACGATTATTCACTTAAGACCCTACTCAGTATTGTCGTCGGCATAAAGGTGTAGTCACACTAGTCGCAAGCGACGGCCGCATTATGGAATATTCCTCTTTGCCCCTCCGATTTGTCGCACTAGTGGGATAAATCCATGTTTAATTGTTTATAGTATTGTTGTTGGAGGCCGTGTGGTATCCGGCAGAGTAGAATAGAACCAACCCATTACACTCACGTGTGTCGTATAAGGCGACTAATGTCTGAGGCAGAACACCTTGCGCCTCCGTAGACCAAAGAATGGGCAGCAGCGTTTTCTGTTAGTCTTTCATCACTGCGATCTCCAATCCGCCTGCCAAGCGTGGTGATTACGGCAAATTCCTCCCATCATGGGAGAGGCTTATGTCCAGCAGTGTCCATGTCTATTAGATATACGTAGTCAACGCGGTAAATAAGCGAATAATATTATCGAACTTTCAATTAAGGGGACAACAGGAGCTAAACGCGAGTTTTATAATGCAAAAAAACACATGATTCACTGCAATAAATAAAATAGAAAAATATAAATATGATATACTTCAGGATATGCTAGTACCATGTGTTGAAAACATAATACAACTAATGTAACTCCATTAAAAAAAATCACAAACTTATCTCTAAAAATTTCTTTTAACGAGTAAAAACCAAACTAAAATACATGCGATCATTATGATTTTTTGGAAACTAATTCTACAAGCAACTTATTAGCATGATAGTGTTTTATTTTTTTAGTTCAATCAATAGATTTTTTTTAATCGCAAAAAACACTCATTTCGCACTATTCGGCCCGCAGTGACTGACGTAACAACCGCTTTGTAGTGCAAAGTGATTAATACTTTATTGTAACAGTATTTCAAACGAAGTTTGAACCACCACAAATAGAGTTGCTAATTTAGCTCCTGTGATCGCCTTAAGATCGTTTAACAAAATCTAAATAGGAAAAAACAAACAGTACACAATAAGAATTCGTAACAATATTTTAAATATAAATTATGTGATAGGCAGCGTAGGAGTCCAAGAAAACCCAAAATTTCCACTAATTGAATTTAATAAAAGTAATTACAATTAATTCTTAATATTAGGTAAGTAGGTACTAAAAGGTTGTCCTAACGACCGATGTATGTGACGAAAGGCGCCGCGCCGATTCTGCTGCTTAGTTTTATTGGATGCATCGATTTGGGTTGTTCAATCCCTTCACAGTAACTGAATGTATGGTGATGACGTATCTGGGAGGCACTCGCAGATATAACACCTCCCACCTTAGATGAGCAACTATTTGCCAATTTCTACGGCAAAAGTTGCGGCTTTCTTGCTCCGCTGCGACAACTCGATGGCTTCTTTATTCGATTCAATTTTAATTAGTTTTGCTCGATGATGACGAATAAAGTAGATGGTAAAAAGTGCACCTGCACTTAACAATGCAAGTACAATCGCATACAATGGTATTGTTGTGTGGTGGAGACTCGAGGAATCCGCAGTATCGATTTCGACAGAAGTTTCCATCGTAATTTGTTTCTGTATCTTGTGCAATGTACCGAGATCCATTGAATTCAGGTGGTAATTTGGTTGAATCTTCCGAGAACATTAGTCATCCGTGGGAGCGCTGAGATTTCAATTGAAATTCCGTTGACTTTGTCATCGA
Source organism: Xestia xanthographa (assembly GCA_905147715.2). Classification (NCBI taxonomy): domain Eukaryota; kingdom Metazoa; phylum Arthropoda; class Insecta; order Lepidoptera; family Noctuidae; genus Xestia; species Xestia xanthographa. Next base: position 9,727,889 of record LR990668.1, on the reverse strand, counting down.
TGTTGGCCAATGTGAATTTCGGAGTTTTCATTTTGCAAGACTTCGGAATTGTAGCCAGAAAACTTCCTTCCAGAATTTGATGTTTTTCAGGGTCGCAGTAAAGTTGAACCTTGGTGGGCTTCAGGAACGAAACTATGTAGTGCTTGCTATCTAGCTCCAGCAGGGCTTCCTTGGCCAGAGAGATAGGCGTGATTTGACACGTTTCATCTATCTCCTGGGAATGTATCAGTTTTTCTATGCAATCCTGCCCGGAGCGAATTTGGTGACTTGTTTTTTTCTCGCAGATATGCCAGTTATCTACCTTCGGGCATTCAGCCTCCATGTACACATATTCCTTTGAATTGATCGCTACATATGGATAGGAAGGCAGACGTCAAAGTTTTTATTAGGAACTGGTGTAACGTTGTAGAAACACAAAATAGTTTCTACCGTTACTTTGTAAACATAACCTATTCAACACTTTAATTAAGTTAAATGTCAAAACAAACGCCACAGAGTATACATACTCATTGGGCCGTGCAGTTACTATACGACTAAAATTAGCTGTTTTTACCAGTGCTGTGCGCGCGTTACGTGTATCGGATCGAATGAGTGAAGACTTGTCTATGCGTAAACACGCCAGTATAAATGTCACGGACTCGCGATGACGAGCCCTTTTTGGAAATATTCTGCTCCCAGTGACTAGACGCGTTTTTTTTTATCGGAAATTAAATTTCTAGAAGTATTCGCGATCTAGAATATTCGGGCTTAAAGCAGGCAGCTTTAATTTTTGTAATTAACCTAACTCTTAACGTTTTGTGTCTGCGTAAACCCCATACTGGGGTTCAAGATTCCGGCTGACAGTCAGGATTTCGGCTGACAACCGTTTTACCGGCATCCAATTTGCCGCGGGCTCCGCAGCGGGTACCCTTTACCTGCGTGGCCGCGTCGAAATTCTACGGGTCGGCGCGATCATCTGCCGTCCGTCACCCTACCTGGCGTCTGCAGCGTGGCACACCGCTACGGTCTTCGTCACGCCAGGCTGAGCCAGGAGAGTACCGTGCAAACCCCCCGGGCGGGCTTGGAAAACTTGTGACCATAAACCTACCCACACCCGTTTAGTTTATTAATATATTTTTATGTTGACCTGGGTCCGTGGTTTTCTTTTATTTACCCCCACGGACACCCTTTCCGTCACACTGGACAAAGTTTAAATAGTTCAAAGGTACTGGCAAGGGTGATGGGTAATTGAAGGACAACCACGATTTTCTTATCGACATTATATGAACCTAAACTAATTATGTCATAGTAATATCTAATGTCTATGACCTGATCGGTGCTATATAAATGCTGTAATTTACTTATCATAGTTCTTAATTCCCCTAACAGATAGAGTAGAATGGTGCAGGGATACCGTGCGACTAAAAACTAATATATTTTCTAGCCTACTTATTTCACCGGATAACTCTTGTACGTTATCGTTAAGTATAACGAAGAGTTGCGCAAGGTGAGCATATCTTAAAGTACGATCGCTCTCTGACGTGGTCATATTGATGACGTACGAAAGGGCTTTATCTAATTTGAGCTGATTTATTGTCAAATTATTCAGTACGTGAGTTTGTTGTAAGGAAAATTATTTAAATAATGAAATATGTAGATTAATTTTTGTTGGAAATGAGTTTATCATTTCGTTTTAGAATTTTCATAGCGTTTTCGAACCTTATAGCATGGAATCCTAGATCCTAGAGGTTCCGTTAAGCCTCGTAGATACGTCTGGAAAGCTAGTTTTTTATACAAAGTTATTTTTGCTTCGACGGTGGTAGCGACGGCATCGTGCATTTCTAAGTATGTCATGATGGTGCTTAAAAGGTTTAACACGCGCTCATAGAATACTTGAGGCGTATCTGATCCTTGAGATAGTAACGATAGATCATTGTATAACGCAGACTCATCTCTATGGTCTGAAAAATTATGAATTACCTAACGTATTCCTAACACCATTCCAGTCCCGGGGAACACCATTTGTTACTAGTGTTCTAGCGGCGTTCCCGGTGATTTTATTTAATATACCATTTAATAATGCTAAGTTGGTTAGTTCATGACCAGGTGCTGGATAAATATAGCTCGCAACAAGCTGGTCACATAGTGATAAAAATCTAATTAGAGTATTGCTATTACCGTCAAATTCTGGTACAAGTCTTAATGCTTTAACAATTTTATCTATCATATCATCTTGATTTGCCATGGTTATTTCTAAGCTATCTAACTCTAAATTTCGGGTAGCGTCCCTTAGCGCGATGCGAGAGGACGACCGGTTGCCTAGGGGTTCGATACCCCTAATAGATCGCGATGATCGTGGGTGAAAAATTTTGTAGGGAAATAGCGACCGACTGTAAGGAATTTGTGCAACTCACATAAAGTACATATCGGCGGCTCCCGTAGTATCGATGTCTGGATACGGTCTACAGGATCTCCGACGGCTGCTTCTGGTTCTTCCGGATTGTCGACGACGCACGTTGAAACGTGAACAGCACGCACAAATGTCCAGATGTCCAGCTCGATCGTGGAATTATAGTCTTTGATTTGCACGCACTGACTCGACAATCCTACCGGCTGCGCCAATTATGTGATAGGCAGCGTAGGAGTCCAAGAAAACCCAAAATTTCCACTAATTGAATTTAATAAAAGTAATTACAATTAATTCTTAATATTAGGTAAGTAGGTACTAAAAGGTTGTCCTAACGAGCGATGTATGTGACGAAAGGCGCCGCGCCGAATCTGCTGCTTAGTTTTATTGGATGCATCGAGTTGGGTTGCGCAATCCCTTCACAGTAACTGAATGTATGGTGATGACGTATCTGGGAGGCACTCGCAGATATAACATATATAACAACATTTTATAACAATTAGGCTATCCACAACGTTCTTCACAGATTACAATTTAAAGTATTTAAAACTAGCTAGTAACAACACATATTTATTGTCATACTTTTTTATTTGTAATAATTTTATTGTAATTCTCGACATCAATAACAATTATTTTAAATCCAACGATGCTGCCCTGCTGCTAAAAATAAGGCAAAATTGACTTTAGAATGGAACGATGAAATTTGAATGTATGATAAATATTTTTAATCTAATAGGTTGTTCATGGCGTTTCTTGGCCGCTGATCTCAATACAAATCTATGCTTTAGAATAAATAACTACAGTACTTACGGCTAGGATTGTAGCTTCATATTTTTTTCTTGAAAATTCAAAAGAAGCTGTAACTGGTCGATTCATAATAAAAGCCATAAGCTTGAAAATATTCCCTTTATCTTTCAGCTAGGACAAATCTATGGGGCAAAGTGGAATAGTCCCGCATTATATATTCCGGTGCACTCTTGTTGCGTGTAGCCAACGCCAAATAAAAGCTTTATTTTTGCATTTTTTATTTAAGAAAAATAAAAATGTTTTTACTTCATTGTTTGTTTAGAATGGACGGTTAAATAGATTTGTTTTGGTTGACAATTTCAAATATAATTTTAATTTTACCTATCGTGAGTATGCCAAAATACACTTTGTTTTGTTATTTCCGGATTATGTTTTTGGGTTTCATTCCCCAGTTGTTTAAAATCATGATTAAGAAGTGCTCGTAATTTAGAAACTGAAATGACCGATTTCACCATTGAAAATGCATTACTATTTTATCTTTTTATTCAACTTACAACGACCATTAAAGGTATTCTTAGACCTGCTCCGCCCAGAGCGGGAGGACTCATTTGATGATTTCCCTTCCGAAAAAAAAGACCTTTATCTTTACTTTTTCATTATACAACAAGTCTTATTTTACGTCATTTTAAACCAATTTTCATTTTAACACGCAAGTTTTAAAGGTTTTCATGAATTTCGACGTATAGCAATTCATTAAACTTCATTGTAAACATTATTTATTATAAAAGCCCGAGTACTCGATAAAATAAAATAATGCTTATTTTCTACACATCATTCCTGGAAAAATTAAAAACAGGTTTAAAAACATCGGCTCTCGAATAACCGAGTACTGAAGAATTCATTCCCGGAATGCTAATTATTTTTTCAATTTTCCTGGGAATTAAAAGCGTTCACACAGAATAATGTACAGTCAGGGTGAGTTTGGTTTGCAAGCAAGAAATAAAACTTTTATTGACAGGTCGGGCACATTTTAAAATAAAACGAAGTACATGACAACGTTTTTTCTCTTTTTCAGATGGAACCAAAGCAAGAAAAACATTTATTTGGCACAGGTACAGTTTTCAAGTGTCACATTTAAATAAAATAAAAAAGTGACATAATATTCAATAACAAATGATATTTATTCAAACTAGGGTCGAAATCAAAATTTTTTTGTAACGTCAAAAAATTTAACCAAAACGCAACTCGTTGATGGCTGAACTATATTTTATTAAAGGAACATTATTTTGAAGCTGTAAAACATAAAATGTTGGTGTGTTTGAAATACAAGATGTAGTTTTGTATCCTAGTCAAAATTTAGGAGCTTGTCACAAATAAATAATCAATTTAAATTGATCAGTTATGTCGCCAGCGCCGATTGCTGAGCCAGCGTTGAGCGCTACAAGTGTGCCTCGCTGCCCTGCCCCCGCCACAGCAGCTCCTCCCCGCAGCGCTGCCCGACCGATGCGACCATCGAACCCGGTGGTCACACCCCCTGCTCCCCCCGCAAAGCCTATGTCTTCAAAGGACACGGAACGGGCTGATGACGGCTTTATGACGGTGCAAAGGAGGAAGCACCGTCAGAGTAACTGTAAGAACCGCTGCGGCAAGGCTCCTATAGAGCCTAACATGAAACTGCGTGCTGCGAAGCCGAATACCCCGGTGTATATTTCGCGTCTCCATTACACGACTGACGCGGAAGACATCGTGAAGTACGTGCGCCAAAGGCTGAATAACTCTCCGAGAGTGCAGTTGCTGGAGTCACGTCGCAACGTCAACTTTAAGGCGTTTGTGGTGCGCGTACCAACATGCTACCTGCATCAGGTGATGGAAGAAAGTTTTTTGCCTCAGGATGTGGTATTTCGCCACTTTCGCGGACAAGTGCCACCAGAACGCACAAAGACTTAGTGCAATTTAGTGATACTAACATAGTTTTAAGTTGTATTTACTAATACAATTGTAATAAAACGTATGTATACTTAGGTTAAGGTATCTAGGGTCTTTGTTACCTGAAAATAAATGGATTATTATTATTATTTAAATTACAATCTAGACAATAATAAAGCTGCTATTTAAATTGTTTAAATTTGACCATATTTCAGAATAACTTGAAAGTAATAAACAAAATCACGCATTGCGCGACATGTCGCTGTGTGCATTTATTTGTGTGGGTGAAGGCGCGGTTATAAGGCTAGTTACAGACGGGCTGCGTTTTAATACGGGTGGTTTACACTTACCTTAAAACCTACCCATTTAATTATTGATTCGGGTCGAGAATCATTAGCATAGATACCTCCTTGAATTTGACCAGAATGTACAACGACACCTTGTATTTAGTAGGCGTTGTGAAACAGACAAATTATTTAACTACAAGCTTCCTATTAACCCGTTGCTTCATTAAAAATAGGCTTGTTTCCACCATCACCACCGGGTTTGACGACCCGATTGGCGCAGCGGTAGTGAGGCTGCCTTACGTTCTTAGGGTCCCGGGTTCGAATCCCGGTCGGAGCAAATGTTTGTGTGATGAGCATGGACATTTATTTCCGAGTCATGGATGTATATGTATAATAAGTATGTATTTACAAACAAAAATTATCTATGTAGTATATCAACTATCTGGTGTCCACGACACAAGCCTCGTTGCTTAGTGTGGCACTAGATGGCGCTGTGTGTAATGTCCAGCAATATTTTTATTTATTTTTTTATCAATAAATTGCAAATCTATTTAGTCCGTCAGTTAGAGTATTGGAAAATAATGGACACGTATTTTTTTGTTTTTGTAAATCAACGAATACTGACAAAGCTAAAACGCATCAAAACTCGAGAGTGGGGGCTCGTGACGTCACAACGCACTAAACATTATAGCACGTGACGTATTGAGAATTTTAAAAGGGTCGTATCTTCGTCAATTTAAAAAAGAAACAAAAATACATGTCAAATATTTTTTGATAATCTAACTGACGAATCACACGCGCGAGAAGTGGAAAGAATGGGGGGAGGCCTATGCTCAGGAGTGGGACAATACGGGCTAATAAAAAAATAAAACTGATGGACTAATTAGATTTTTTCAGGACACAAGCCTATAACAGTGGGCTGTGTTCAAAAATACATTCTGTGGCTTTACTTATCATTCCCTGAAGACATTTGCCTGACCTCAAAGACTGGCAAATTATTTTAAGATCTTTTGCAACTTAATTGCCATGTCTGACACGTTACATTTGTACAACACCAAGGTTCTTGCAAGTAGATTACGATTTTGTTCGCATTGTTCCATTCGCAAGTATATTCAAATGTCTTTGTTTGAAACAATCCTCTTGCATTGCCAGAGCAATTGTTACAAGTATGTTTACACCCGATAGACACAAGATTTGTAAACATGGAGAGTCGGTGCACCTACGTCTATTTGTAGTACTCGCCTAGTATGTCTAAGTACTAGGAGAGTTGCAAACAGAGCATCATGCTGAATAGAATGGGCGGTCGGACTGTGATGTGGAAAAGTGTACTTTCTAGTGGCCTGTGGACGGAGAGCTATGGGCTAGCTCGCCGTCCGTCTATCTCGTGACGACAGGCCGTGTCGACGGCACGTTCGTGTTCCACGCGCGTCTCTAAGAGAGTCAGCAAGAGGAAGGGTCCAAGGGCCGATGCCTGCCGGGGCTGCGGGACTGTTAGAAAGAGATACCGTGGCCCCGTAACACAAAGGGCGATGAAGGAACATGGATGGGTTTTAGTCAGTAAAAGTCTGACATCATTCTGCTCCGCCCAGAGTGAGAGGAGTCATTTGATGATATCCCATCCGAAAAAAAAAAGTGGAAGAGTGTACCTAATATATGATTGAAAAGTTTAATAAGTTGATTTTATTTAGTAATCAGTGTTTGAAATAAATAATAGAATTTCAAACAACTTCTAATAAAGCTAGTTTATTTTTTGTTCATTAACCTGTAAAAAAAATCATCATCATCTGCCTAGCCTTTTCCCAACTATGTTGGGGTCTGCTTCCAGTCTAACCGGATGCAGCTGAATACAAATATTTGACAAGGAGCGACTACCTATCTGACTTCCACAACCCAGTTAGTATTGGGTAATACGATATCCCTTGGTAAGGCTGTTTGACAGACTTTTTGGGCCACTGACTACTTGTGATGATTGTCAAAGATCTACAAATGACAGCCGGGGCCGACTGCTTAACGTGCTTTTCGAGGCACGGAGGAAACTTGGTTTGTTATGGGTGGTCACCCATCCATAGACCAACCTATGCAAGCACGGCTTAACCTAAAGATCGACACGAGCGGTTGTTATTATTTAGCTACCAGCGAAAATAGTAAATTTAAAATAATAGTTAGAAGTTTACTGTGATTTTTTTACGCCAAAAAAACCAATGGTAAATGCTATTTCTACTACATTTTCATATTTTTTAGGTTATTTTTTACTATTATTATCGCTACTTAAAACTTTATTAAATACCATATAAATTATTATTGCATTATTCCATAAATCCCCACCGACAAATCCCCACCAGTGGGGATAGTTACTTTTTTTCCAGAAGTCCCTACGTGTTAAATAACCTCAATCTAGTGGGGATTTTTGGAAAAATAAACAACAATCCCCACCAGATGTTGTTGTTTCTAAATTGTTAAACAAACAATGCGTTAGTCAAACCGTTTAGTGGGGATAGTTACTTTTTTTCCGGAAATCCCCTTCTAGTGAAATAATCTCAGCCTAGTGGGGATTTTCGGAAAAATAAACAACAATCCCCACTAGATGTTGTTGTTTCTAAATTGTTAAACAAAAAAGATTAACATACATTTAATAATTATATTAGTATACGGTCCTATAGCCGCATATGTATACGGTTGTTGACAAAAGCTTGCACTGACTAGCACGTTGCTATGGTACCGTCGAAAACTAAAGTGTTTGTTATTTTTGAAAGAGCGTAACAAAGTAACAGTAACAGGTTGGCTTGTATTTTTTTTAGGAACTTGTGGTTTTATCGGTTGTTATAAAATACGAAATTTACTTACTTTGTGCTTTGATTATAACGTTCGGTGTTGTTTTATTGAAACGGAATACGCTTATAGATAAAATAAATAAACATTTGCTATGTTTTGTTAAAAGTAATTTGCATTTCAGAATATTGCAATGTAACATCTCTATGTTACCAATATCAATTTTACCAATACCCTGTGTTTTCTAAATTTATTTATATTAATGTTTATGCACATTTTTATTCTAAAAAGTGGAGGTCAGTTATGCAGTCGCTGTATGTAAAATACTGGTATTCAGCTGCATCGGGTTAGACTGGAAGCCGACCCCAACATAGTTGGGAAAAGACTAGACCAATGACGATGATATTATTCTAAAACGACTCACACATTAATAATTATAGTTGTGGTGCAGTAATAACTGATCCAGTTAGTATTGTCTGTAGTAAGCCAGAAACTTCAGTTAATTCAATGTCAACTTGTAGAGACGCGTTTAGTAAAATAAAACGGCCAATTCCAAGTTTGGCACTATTATTTTTGATCATTATTTTGTACTGGATGAATCTATTTAATTTGTTTTTCACATTTTTTTTTTCCATCATTATGTAACATCATTCTATTGACATTTTATACTTTTCACATATTTGTAACGGTGGTCTCTTTATTTGTTTTTATATTCTTTATATAGCATATTTTGGCAGAATTGCAAATGTTTTACCTTTTTTATTAATTTATATGTGTGGTTATTGTTATATTAATTTCTTTCTAGATTTTTATTGTAATTGATGATTCTATTGTAATTCTTTTATTTTTATAATTTAGTGTAACATTTGATACAATGTAAAAATTGTTACTGAAATAAAAAAAAATGAAAAATGGACTCACGCACCGAGGGTTTCGTATAAACTTGTAGATATTTTGTTCTTAAACTACCTACATATTTACGGTTTTTTTCTTTACATGCGCTGCAACAGATTGCTTCTTGCCAATTTCATGATTGGACAGAAAGTACTCCATAGGTTTTGATTCCCTTGTGAATTCACAAAATATGCAACAAGTTTGATTTTATCACTGCTCCAAGAGGTTGCAGATTTTAGTATTTAATATTAATTTCAGCTTGATATCGCCACGCGTACAATCCGTGCTACGAAAGATGAGACCTGTCACACTTCTCGTATACGTGTTAATTGTATAACGAAATAGTTTTTTGACATATAGTTGTACAGGTCGTAAACCATCTTCCTACTTTGTCTTCTTAATATTATACCTCGAGGCATATTCAAGATTTCACAAAGTTTCTCTCCTTTCAAGTGATGTGACAGGTCTCATCTTTCGTAGCGTATGAGACCTGTCACCGGAGAAAAAAGTTTTGTACATTTTTTGACAGACGGACAGATAGACGGACAACCGAGGGATCCTTTAAGGGTTCCGTTTTTGCCGGCTCCGGTACGGAACCCTAAAAAGTACTAACAGTGCTTTGACTTGCTTATCTAACTTGATAGACTACCTAAGCAGTTTATATCTCAAACAAAATCTCCTCAAAACTGACGTATATCGAATTATTTCCGCCGACCCTCGACAAATTTCGTAGAATCCAGCCAAAATAATATTAGGTTCCAATTGGCCATCCCAGGATTGACGGAAAGCGAATTTCATTGAATTTCCATACCAATGTGGAATGGATGGAGATTTTCGTAGAAGTTTGTTAAAACTGAAACTGTGGAAACTAAACTGCGGTTTATTTGTTCTTAACTTCTAAAGGTTTTGGATTAGATAAAATGGTAGCGTTTCTCAATAAACGAAGAGGTAGACTGGAATTAATAATAGGTGAAATTGTGACTTAAAAAAATAGCAACACGGTACATTTTTGAAGGTAATATATCTCAGGAAAGGAAAGGAAACCGTTTTTCGTTTGGGGGAAAATCTCATCAGAGCTAGCTAGAGATATCATAGTTTGCTGGGAAAATGGTACACGCTTTCTTCGCTTTCTCTCATCGTTTGATGGGACGGAAATCCAATACGACCGGAGAGTAATATGTTTGCAGTATAATACATGATTGTCCTTTCTCTACGAACGAGGCATCTTGAGAAAAAGCACATTTCCCAAATGGAGTAGTTCCATTACATCATTATTAGACTAGCTTTCTCCAACTTTTTATCAGAGTTTACAGCTTATTATCTCTTTCAGGTGAAACCCTATTTGGGTATCTTAATGCCACTATTTTTCAAGGACCGCAGCCTGTACCTATCTGACACTCACATGGCAAGACATTACCAGACTTGCGCTTGCGCGAAGATTTCCATATCAATGCTTTAAAGAAAACTCAGTTGGATGTACCAGGAATACATAAAACTGCAATCAATACAAGCCTCATTCCGTTACAAAACCAACTATTAAAACCCTTAGAAAGGCACAGTTTAAAACACTCCTCATTGTAATTTGCTCGTGCCAGTACACTGTGATGTTTGCTGTTCAAACAGCGTGAGGATCGAGTCCCACAATGCTCCTTCAATATACTAGGTATGTAATAGCTCTTCGATTTTCTGGGCGCCTGGTACTGTGGTTTTCACGATAGGAGATGGTTTGTTCTAGTGTCTAAATAGAAGTTGTTCTATTTTATATGCTTTCAACGTACTAACTAGGTTTGTAATAGCTCTTTGCTTTTCTGAGCGCCTGGTAGCGTGGTTTTCATGTTAAGAGATGTCTGGTTTGTTCTAGTGTCTGCTAGCTAAATTACATATATAATATATGTAGATGTTCTAATTTACTCGTCACGACGAATCAAACAAGTTCAAACTCGATGGGGTTACGTCGTTACATTACAGAATTCCTATGGTATGGGTGGCCATAGGAATTCTGTAATGTAACGACGTCGCATTGTCACGCGATATACATACATATGCGTGCAAAATTTCAGCTCAATCGGTATTCGGGAAGTGGAACAAATTTTACTTGCAAGATTTGGTTACTTACAGATTACAGACTAACATCGGGACACGTGAAACTATATCAAAGCTTGTAAATTAAAACATAATATTTATTTAGTCGGTAGGTAGGTACCCTTATGTTATGATTATGAATGAAACCTATTAGTCGGACATTTGAATCCTAAACACATCTAATTCAGTATGTACTAACCCAGTGTAATGTAATTTCGATTATGAACGAGAAAAAATATGTGTAGGTAGGCAGGCATTTTCTTGGTCTGAGTTCAAAAAAAATATGAAAACAAAAAGGTAGGTAGATACTTACTGTAAGATACATCCTAACGTTTGGAGTCCATGTTGCTAACCTTTATATAATTATGTTTATGTAGGTACCTGTTTTGTAACCTAAATTTAACCAAATCGTAAGCAAATATCGAAGTCCGTAAACTAAACAAAAAAGTCGTAATAAAGTAGGTAGGTAGGTTACTCGATTCCAAATCACAAGACAAATCTAAAACCAAATCCATAGCATAGGTCAAGAAGTGTCAGAAATATTACGATACAATAGGGTATATGCATGATTTTTTTTATCACTCTAATCAAAGCGAAATGGCAAAATGAAATTATTTTTTTAATATCTATAAAAAATACTAAGTTATAAGCATTTGAAACTGCTGATTAGACAGTGAGATCCGATATAGCGAATGACATCATTCGCTGCATCGACGTACAAAGTCCATACTAAATTCCGTTTATTTAAAAAGAGATAGGAACAAAAGTTTAAATGGATATAACTTTTGTGTTATTTGGCCGATTTATGTCTTGTTTCGCCTTTTTGTCATTATTTATAAAGTACTTTAACATTCCGTATCGAAATAAAAAAAATAAAATTTATGCATATTCCCTAATGGCAAACAAATACGCACGCACAATGCAATCAAATAATCGTCTAACATTGACGAACGAATTGCCCGGCCCGGCCGGATGGCGAGGTGCGCACGCACACATTTACATTTGTCACTATACTCAACACAATTCCAAATGTTCTATCCCGCGCCCCGCGCCCCGCCCCAGCTCAATGCTTGATGCGATAGCACGACTTCCGATGAACATTAAAGTTGTGTTTAATTTGAATGTGTGCCGTAATACCAAAAATGATGAATGAAAACTCAATGCTTTTCCATTTTTTTTTTAAATATTATTTAACTTAACAATATAAGACATGATTCGATTTGAACAATATTACAAATACTACCGTTTTTAATATAGAACAGATGAGATGAAAACATCGTAATTAAACTGTAAAAATGTGAGATATTCAATTTGTTTGCATTTCGCTTTTGGTAAGTATTTTGAAAAAAAAAATATAGAAACCTAGGTAATTACCATCTTGTTCCGAATAACAGCATATTAAGGTGGAAATATATTATGCTCAAACTGAAAATGATTTTGGTATTACGTTTGTATGGACAAATTCACGCTCCCCTTAAATGCACGATGAGATTTCCTATCGACATAAATACTCCTTACTAAATGTCAGACTTTCTGACTATTCGTAACGACTGTCAAAGATCTACCAATGAAAGCCTGGACCAACAGGTTATCGTACGTTTTGGGGCACAGAAGGTCGCTTATGATATGAACGACCACCCACCCATCCTTGAATAGACCTTAGCAAACGCCGTACAAGACGATTTAAATGTCGTCACAATTTTTCTCCATTCTGTCTTCAATCATTATCATCTTTTCTTACTGTTGTATCTCAAAAAAATAAAGCAACAATTTCCTCTATATTTTAGGGTTTCGCAAAACATTTCCGAAATAAAAGGATGATGATACTATAACGATATTCAAATCCGGAACCCAATACCTGCGCGGAACCGTGGATCATCCGTCAAGTGCCGTCATATATTTGATTTATCCTTGTTTGCTCCCGCCTTCTTCATATATTGAGTTTTCTTCACTAAAAATATAAAGCAATTTTGCTTTAGCCTTTTTTTGCGATCTTGTGTGAATTTGTTACTGATTGAAAGTAAAGAATAGCTTATGTGTTACTACAGCAAATTCTTTGGTACCTAACTGTGTTAATAGACCCACTATCAATTGTCCCATGGAATAAATGTGACCCTATTGCTATCAGGCAAACAGATAAATAAAAGATAAATCTTACACATCTACTACTCCACACATCTACACATCTACATCCATCTTGCTACTCTTCTGTCATCTTGCAACTTTAACTCAAAATAACTGCCCGTATACCGTCAGACCTACCCTGGAAAATTATAATCAGGAAACATTTAATTTTGGTCAAAAATAAATTGTAAATCTTCATTATGTACGATTATTATCGAAAATTGTTTCTCGAGGAGCATGTGGCTACATAATAACAGCCGCTCGGGTCGATCGTTAGGTTAAGCCGTGCTTGCCAAGGTTGGTCTGTGGATGGGTGACCACACATTACTTACCGAGTTTCCTCCGTGCCTCGGAAAGCACGTTAAGCTGTTGGTCCCGGCTGTCATTTGTAGATCTTTGGCAGTCGTTAGGTAGTCAGAGTCCCAAAAAGTCTGACAACCAGTCTTACCAAGGGGTATCGTATTACTCGGTACTAACTGGGTTGTGGAGGTCAGATTGGCAGTCGCTCCATGTAAAATACTGGTATTCAGCTGCATCCGGTGAAGCTGGAAGCCGACCCCAACATAGTTGGGAAAAGGCTAGGCAGATGATGATTATCGAAAATTGTTTCTCAGAAATTTACTAGGCGGTAGCGTTAATGTATTTTTTAAACTTATTTCTGATTCTTAGAATCAGTTACGCTTTTCTAACAAAAGCCACTTATTTTTTCTCCAAAATTCTCAATCTAAGTTTTTCTTTCGTTACTGTTTTATTATATGTATAGATATTTATTCACAGGCCTCGATTTCGAACCCAAGGTTGTGATTTTTCAGATTCATGTGCGTATTGTATAATTATTACTTGCTTCGGTGAAGGAAAACATCGTGAGGAAACCTGCCTGAGAGATATTCCTGTAAAGCCAAGTCAGAGGCCCATGGGCGACATTCAAACTCTGACACCAGGTTAGACAATAACCACACGATATAAAGAAGAAAATGAATTTATTGATCTAGCACTCTGAGCTGACCCTACCGTAGTTGGGAAAAGGCTAAGCAGATGATCTGCACCCCTAGCCAAGTTACAAACGTTTCGTATCGATTCTCTTTCTACAATCGTAAACGCCTCGGCGTAAGCGATTGTAAAAAGCGCTAAATTGGTAGCCAAGTTGACACGACTGAGTCGATCGCTCGTTCTCTAATGTCTGTAGAAAAAACCTACACTTTAGTCTATGGTGAGCGTTTCTACCAAAGAGTTTAGCGATCAAAATTGTAGAAACGATAACATTCTATTCTATCATTTTGAACGATGTTAACTTGTCTGCGAATTTTCTATTCGTTTGTGTTGATCACGTGATTTAACGTTGAGATGATGTCATTCCCATTTATTTTAATAGTTTTCTACTAGCGTTAACGATTGTAGATTGTCAACTTGGCTAGGGGTAATCTGACTCAAAAATATTCTCACATACCTCAACTAAAATAACAAAAATACCTTAGAAGTCACCACCACCATTTCAGCCGAAAGACGTCCACTCTGGACATAGGCCTCCCCAAAAGGGGGTTTTTGCCATAATCGCCACGCTTGGCAGGCGGGTTGGCGATCGCAGTATGGTTGTTACAAAAGCACAGAGAACGTTGCTGCCCATTTTCTGGTAAGCCCCTTAGTCGCCTCTTACGACACCCAAGGGAAGACACGGGATGGTGCTATTCTTTACGTCCGACACCATACAGTACCTTAGAAGCGCTCAACCCAAAATACACTCAAACGTGACTTCTTCCCCAAAAGAAACAACTAAGCTAAAAACATACTTTTGTAAAACAAGCAACCCACACAATAAATACACGGTGTATATTATTCCCCTTATTTGTATGCTAATTCAGTTTTATCGCGTCGCGAAATTCACGTCACCTCGCTAGGAGCGTTTAAAGATCATTTTGTTTAATTTAAAATGTTATTATTGTTTCTGTGAAGGTATTATGAGTATAATTTCGTGTTTGCCGTGTGTTGTTCTCATTAGAATTTTGTAGAACACATTCTTAGCAGGTTCTAATGTTATTTAGGATGGTATATTCGAAAAGAGTACCTATGCGTAGGTGGTTTGGTCATGTGGAGAGGATGAGTAAAAGGAAAGAAAGAAATAAAAAAAGAAAAATATTTATTTAACGTCAGTAAGTTATTAAAATCACACACACTTAAATTAAAAAAATATATATATACAAAATAAAGAGGAAAACATACAGGCTGTACAAGACCTCATCACATCACGAAACCAAGCATTCTGTACATCAAACTAAGTAACTTTACGCAAAAATTATTGCTGGGAAACGACATTTTTTTTGGGGTGAAAAATCATGTTTTCTGGTAAAACTCAATGTAACGCACTCAGAACATTGTGCTGATGGATGGATTGAATAGTACGGGGGTCGTGGAGGTGTTTAAAGTAAAAATCTTACATTAAAACCTTGTATTAAAAAAAAACTTGTCAAAAAGTTGGAACTTTGACCCCCAATATCTCCGTAACTAGAAGGTTCCCAGCTATGGTGTAGAACAAAAAAATGATCCCAATGACGAGGAGAACAAAGTGCTCTTCGGCTTCGTTAAGAGGTGTTTTACACCCTTTATTTATGAGTTCGGCTAGAGAAGAATGTAAGTAATAAGTAGGTATTATTCTACTAGGTGGGTATTATTGTTAAGTGACTAACAAAAGGCCAAGGTGAGTGGCAACGCCGGGGAGGGACGCCCAAGGAGGACATACTCTGACCTTGAGGTTCTTCAGAAAGGTCAGATGTGTACTATTCGCAACCGGTGTGTTTTTTTTTTGGGGCAAACACGCCACACTATTCCCAAACCACTGCAACTCCTGAAAGCCAGAATCAACAGTGGCGACCACCAGAAAAGCGCCGAGACAATGAAGCTTGACGAAGTCCCAGAGAATGAATTTAACTGTCTTGGATCCCGCAACGAAATTAATCAGAAAAGTATAGCGGAGGAGTAAGAAAAACCGTAATTTCCACTTCCCTCCATATTAGAACGAAACAAGGCCAATAGGCACAAAGGAGGTTTGCAACTGGTATAGGCCCAGTTGCCTAGCACCACGGATAAAAATATTAACATTAATGGGTCCTAAGTTGTGAGCTGAGTAACCGGTGTGTGTGTATGAACCGATGCAAAAAAAAAAAAAAAATCATATCAAACAACTAAGTAATTTACCACACATGTATAATCATCAAAAAAAATCTTACCAAAACTATTCACACGAACATAACACTTACCCAATATAAACAAGTCAGTCAACGTAGCACACGGCGAGCTAGCTTGGTAGTTTTACCCAAAACTAGAACTAACTACGGCAAAAAACTGCTTACTTTTGAAGGAGCACAGCTTTTTAATAGAATACCCTCTAGTATAAGAAATCTGCACTCTTTCAATTCATTCAAAACTCAACTAAGTCAGTATATTATGGCGGATCGAGCACTTCTAGAGAGATGAAGGCATTGAATGCGTGCAGTCTAGTTTGTAACTGATGGCGACGAACTTTATGTAATTTTAAATTCTAGTATTGTTCTCCAGTGAGTGAAATTTGTCTTTATTGAGAATAAAGTTTCTTTAAACCTATGTATGATCGTGGACGAGGCCAATGATATTATAAAGAAGATACGCCATGTTCATACTGAATGGCGTTCAGATATCGTTGCGAGTAATTTAAAACTACGACAGCGATAGATAATACGGAAGGTATAAGATAGAAAGAGATAGCTAGCTATCAAAGTGCAACAATTGTGTCACTTTGTCCTCAACAATTTGTGCGTGCTAGTGCGATATCTACCTCTTTTTACTATATAATATCATTGGGACGAGGCAAAATAAGTATATAAGGAACGTAGCAGGTAGCGTTCTGTCGTTTCTGCCTACCCCCATGGGGCAAAGACGTGAGTTTATGTTATATTCGAAAATAGTACCTCATCACAATTTTTGCAGACGAAGTCACGAGCGAAGTGCTAGTTATGACATTAACTAAAGAGTCCAATATTTTCTTAAGGGGACTACAGGAGCTAAACGCGAGTTTTATAATGCAAAAAAGTGTATGATTCACTGCAATAAACAAAACCAGAAAAATATATGATATTTTTCAGGATATGTGTTAGTATGATAGTGTTTTGAAAACATAATACAACTAATTTTACTCGATATAAAAATCACGAACTTATCTCTAAAAATTTCTTTTAACGAGTAAAAACCATACCTACTTAAATACATGCGATTTAGCAAATAAATCTTTCTAAAAGCAACATATTAGCATGATAGTGTTTTATTTTTTTAGTCCAATCAATAGATTTTTTGTAAATCGCAAAAAAACACTCATTTCACACCATTCGGCCCGCAGTGACTGACGTAACAACCACTTTGTAGTACAAGCTGATTAGAACTTTATTCTAACAGTTTTTCAAACGAAGTATGAACCACCACAAATAGAGTTGCTAATTTACCTCCTGTAGTCGCCTTAAATAACAGCTATTTTGAAGCAATAATTATATATCTTGTTGATCTTTAGATAAACACCAAAACAGCGGAAAATTCTTCGAAATATACTCGCTCTTAATCTACGCAGCAATTAAAACAATACCCCCAAATTGTATTCCCTATAGACCCTTTTATTTAGCTATAAACGTGGTTTTTAATCTTTTCCCTCTGTTTAATATTAACCCCTTTGTGGGGATTAAGTGGTTAATAACTACGCGTTTTTGAGGGTTTTCTTGTAAACGATTTGGGGTTAATGTTTTACTTTTAAGAATTAAGGGTTATGTTTTAACGTTTGTTATGTAATTAAGAAAATAAGTATTCAAAAGTGTTTTTGTTGGTTTTTTAATGAATATTTAGGGCTCGTGGCTTGTTAGGGTTGAACGATCAAGCTGAAGCAATGCTAGCCGCGGTCGGTCTGGGGATGGGTGATCGTCTTGGCGGTGACCTGAATGCTTATTTACGATCATTTTCAGAAGATCCATTGGCCAGATCCATGATGGATCTAGTGAGAATTGTTTTTCTCATTGGATCCTGATTTTAAAGATATGGATCTACTGAGAAGGATCATTCTCAGTAGATCTATTGGCCAGATCCATGATGGATCTAGTGAGAATTGTTTTTCTCATTGGATCCTGATTTTAAAGATATGGATCTACCGAGAAGGATCATTCTCAATAGATCTATTGGCCAGATCCATGATGGATCTAGTGAGAATTGTTTTTCTCATTGGATCCTGATTTTAAAGATATGGATCTACTGAGAAGGATCATTCTCAGTAGATCTATTGGCCAGATTCATGATGGATCTAGTGAGATATGCATCGGTCCCCGTTGACCAGTCGTCGGTATTTGACAACCGTTAAGCCCAGAAGACCAAATGTTTAACAACCAGTTGTACCAAGGAGTTTTAATACCTAATAAGTAACTAGGCATCACAAAACTCTTTGGTATCGTGGATGGGTGACCACCCATTACATACCGACTTTCCTCCGGGCCTAAGCCATCGGTCCCAGCTGTAATTTATAGATCTTTGACAGTCGTTATAGGTAGTCAGTGGCCCGAAAGTCTGGCAACCAGTTTTACCAAGGGGTATCGTATTATCGTACTGACTGGGTTGTGGAGGTCTAATAGGCATGCCCCATGTAAAATACTGGTATTCAGCTCTCTTCGTTTTGCCTGGAAATCAACCCCAATTCTTGCAAGCTTATTGTTAAACACCAAAATTTGTTTGTAGTAAACACATCATAACGTTATTAGAATGCATAATGTGTACGATTTTATTGTTTCTTTTCTTGGAGACCAGCACTGATCTCCTTAACACAGATTACCTATTAACCTAGCTAGGAATACAGCACCCCACTCACCATTTACCCACAATTTTATTGTAGTTTTTGTACACTGTTTAAGCGATTCTGTAAATTGTGACATGTACTACAATGTTTTTCATGAATAAATTATTATTATTATTAATGCACTTTGGAAAAAGCTAGGCAGATGATAATTAGCAATAATATTTCCTACGGAATCAGCAAGCTAAGGTATCATCATGTTTCTCTTTCTTTATAACTATTCCCATTTTCAATTCAACACCAATAAACGGTTTATCGTCACATTAAATATTACTCCATTTAGATCTAATATATCGAGAGGTATGAAATACAAGCCGTAAAATAAATAGATTTATGACTCTCGTAAAATTCTGAATGAATTTCCAACGAACTTTTACTACTGTATAAACGTATGCAGGAAATTTTATCACGTTTAGTGTTAGACTATGGTTAGCAGTTTTAAGTTTGAAATAACAAACCCGGCTGGTGAGCGAACGACGCGTTCGGCTAACTTCGGGTGAGTTCGTTGCTCATGATCGGCAGCTGGGTTCGCCAACATTGTGATGTGTCGGGGATACACACGACTGTATGAATATCTCCTGGGTCCCTGTCTCCCTGGTACATGTAATGGGAACCGTGGGGTTTTAGTCGGTTGGAGACTGACGGAATCCTTCATTGCCCAAAGCATTCATGAGAATTCCCCCCCACGCACTATGATCCACTCTAAGGGGCTGCCTCTACGAGCGAGAGAATCGCGGCGATATTATTGTCGTTGCCACGTTTTTCTAAACAGTCTCTTTTGGACCGTCTCCACGAGCGAGAGAATCGCGGCGATTCAGCGTATTTCTATACGAAAATATCGCCGCGATTCTCTCGCTCGTAGAGGCGGCCCCTAAGGACTAAGTACGGAAACCAAAACCATAGCTTGAGGATTTCCCCACAGAAAAGGGTACATAATGCGGTGAAATGAGGGAGATGTCGTGAGGAAATTTTTGATATTCGAATGTGGAGGGTTAAATGAGGGGGACGGGGGGAAAAAAGTTTGATGTCTAGGGGATGACTACAGACGATAGAGGTAGTTGAAACGAAATGGGGCCCATTCCAGCGAAAGTCGACTGTTTTAATCATCAGTGTAACACTCCAAAATAATGACCGATGGCCCCTATGTTCTATGTTAGGGTTTTGATTTCCATACTTAGTCTTTAAACTGGACCATTGTACGTAAGCAATTGCGGCCGTTATTCCAACCAGCCCACCTCCCTCCAGAAGCAGATCAATCTTCCAGATCTTCTCAGACCATCCGCACTTGGTGTTCCAAGAGTTTTCTTGCGGATCTCAGTACATGCGCTACCGTTTCCTCCGTCTCCATACACTCTGTGTACAGGGGACTGTCAGTGATATCTAGCGTGTGAAAATGTTTGTTCAGTGAGCAGTCTCCAATGATAGTTCCCGCCACCAGCCCGCTTAGCATGACCACCGTAGACACGAAAGAGAATCGACAAATCTTTTGTTCATCTGTCAATGAATAGCTTGTGAAAATGTTTGTTCAGTGAGCAGTCTCCAGTGATAGTTCCCGCCACAGAAGGCGCTTGGTCAGCTTCGTATCCGGATCTTCGACCAATGACCTCACAGAAATCATAAACTACACAATCACGATAATTTACATAAAACACTAAGTAGATAGGTAGATACCCACACACCCCCACGAGTTGCAATTATTAAAAGCAAAGAGCACCGCCAACAAACAAGTCGCATTAATTTAAAAGTTATTATTGCTCTCCCTCCCTACCCCCTTTCTTTGTACACCCAACGGCAAAAAACTCTGTTCATTTCATAATTATTTCAATAATTGAATGACGTAGAACCGAATAGGCTAGTTTCCACCATCAATAAATTGCAAATCAATTAAGTCCGTCAGTTAGAGTATTGGAAAATAATGGACACGTATTTTTTGTTTTTTTTTAATCAATGAATATTTACAAAGATAAAACGCATCAAAACTCGAGAGTGGGGGGCTCGTGACGTCACAACGCAATAAACATTATAGCACGACGTGACGTATTAAGAATTTTGAAAGCGTCGTATCTTCGTCAATTTTGGTTTACGTAACAAAAGAAAAAATACGTGTCAAATATTTTTTGATAATCAACTGACGGACTAATTAGATTATTTCAGGACACAAGTCTATTGCTTGAACACTAAACGGTATTGGGTGCAGCATGTTGCCATCTTATGTTGCCAACTCATCATCTGCACATTTATCAACTATGTTGGGGTCGGCTTCCAATCTTACCGAATTCAGCTGAATACCAGTACTTTACATGGAGCGACTGCCTATCTGATCTCGACAAACCAGTTAGTATTGTATAATATGATATCTCTTGGTAAGACTGGTTGTCAGACTTTCGGGCCACTGACTACCTGTAACGACTGTCAAAGATCTACAAATGACAGCCGGGACCAACGGCTTAACGTGCTTCCCGAAAAACGGAGGAAACTCGGTATGTAACGGGTGGTTACCCATCTACGGAACCTGAAGGTCGATCGGAGGGGCTTATTATTATTTAGCCAAGAGCTTCTATGTTGCCGACTGTACCTCCCCATACACCACCAAGTAATAGAGTCAAAAAACTTGGTTATTTGTTATACGTAAGGATTTTAGAGCCGTATAGGTGATTCGGTATTGGCGTTGTTTCTAGAAGCTTTTTTAGTAAGAACATTATTTTCAGCGGGGCCGTTGGTTGTCACTTATTGTTGGCGTTTAAACGTTCTTACGCTTACTCTAAAACCCGAAAATCTGACAGCCAGTCTTACCAAGGGTATCATTGTCACCTTGTAACAGGTTGTAATTGATTTGTCTACTTCTTCTTTCGTAACGATGGTTTAAATTTCTTAGGCCCAGTATATGGCCACGGTAAGCGTAGCGTCTGAGGCTGAAGAGAGTCCTCGTACCATCGTGGTGAAAAGATTGGTCAGCTAGCTGGTTTGTAAAAGGTCAGTTATGTAGTCGCTCGATATAAGAATCAGTTAACCTCGACTTTGTATTACCAAACTAGGCAGGTGATGATGATGAAAGGCATTAAAATCAAAATCTCCTCTTTGGTCAAGTAGTAACGACTATTGAACATGAGGTCCTACGATTCCTGGGTCTGGGAAACATACACACACTATCGATTTCTGTTATCCGATTATTGATTTATTATTTTTCAGTAGCAGCCACGGAGTCTGAATTTGTGATGGCAAATAAGCTTGCCCCCTATTACATAAGACTTAACATAACTGCTCTCAAAACGGTGAAGGAAAACATCGTGAGGAAACCTATGTCCTAGAACCAAAAACTTCTTCGAAGTTGTTTTTCATGTGACATTATACCAATTCGCACTGGGCTCGCGTGGTGGATTATAGCCTATTCCCTCTCATAGAGAGGAGGCCTGTGTCCCAGCAGTGGGAACATTAATAGGCTGATGATGATAATGATGAACATAACTGGCGAAATAACATGAACATGGGAATGTTAAGCCTTAAGCCTTTAGGGGATTATAGGCGTTGTGATATGTTATTATCTTGATCTCCATGATTGTGTACTATTTATAAACACCATTTCCAAAAAATGCACCCACTCCTCATTTCAATCCCGACCCCACTAAACCAAAAACACCATTAAACTAAAAACAGTTAAAACTAAACATAGGTAAGTACAGCCTTCCATTACCTCAGTATTTAAAGCCCGCTTGCGTAGATAAGGCGGAACTAACCGGTGCTGGCTTGTAATTAGAAACCGTAAAGTTTCTGGACTTAGATCTAATGATAAGTGCCTTTAAAATTGCTTCTTGAAACGTAGAGAATTGGGTTTATTTGTTGGCTTTTGTGGGGTTAAAAGTTTGGGTTAGTTTTATTGGGTGGAAGTGTAAATGTCTCCTTATTTCCTGATCACGGAAGGGTTCTGTTTTTAGATGTCCTATAAATGTAACATTTTTTATGTTCCACTACAATAATTTTAACTTTTGAGCTAATCTTGCTAAATGAGTCTCAGTCGATTCATTATTTTGATCCAGGTAATATAGGCTAGATTTTATGCGAAAAACCAACCAGTCTTACCAAGGGGTATCGTATTACCCAGTACTAACTGGGTTGTGGAGATCGGATAGGCAGTCGCTCCATGTAAAATAGAGGTATTCAGCTGCATCCGGTTAGACTGGAAGCCGACCCCAACATAGTTGGGAAAAGGGCTTGGCAGATGATGATGTTATGCGAAAAAAATCAATATGACGCGTGCTACAACAAAAAGTGGGGGTCGCTGATTACTTTTTTACGATCCTATCGAGTGGGATGAAAGAGGAAAATATTCTAAGGGAAAATCTTAAAAAGAACCAATAATTATTAAACAAATAGCCCTATATCTAAGAAAAATCGTATTAAGAACAGTACAAAATTACTACAGCGCCATATTTGCCACAAAGGAAGAACGAATATCTGAAAATTGTGAATCGCACTATATTTATCCGGGACTTAAGGGAACTACAGGACTACAGGAGCTAAATACAACAACAACAACAACAGCCCATAACGTCCACTGCTGGACATAAGCCTCTCCCATGATGGGAGGAATTTGCCGTAATCTCTACGCTTGGCAGGCGGATTGGAGATCGCAGTGATGTAAGACTAACAGAAAACGCTGCTGCCCATTCTCTGGTCTACTGAGACGCAAGGTGTTCTACTTCAGACATTAGTCGCCTTATACGACACCCGTGAGTATAATGGGTTGGTTCTATTATACTCTGCCTGATACCACACGGCTAAATGCAGGAGCTAAGTGCGAGTTTTATAATGCAAAAAAGCATATGATTCACTGCTATAATCAAAACAAGAAAAATATGTGATATTCTTCAGGATTTATGCTAGTGTTTTGAAAACATAATACAAATGATTTTATTTGATAAAAAAAAAACACGAAAGTATATCTAAAAAATTCTTTTAACGAGTAAAAACCATACTAAAATACATGCGATCATTCTGAATTTTGGAAAATAATTCTACAATCAAAATATTAGCATGATAGAGTTTTATTTTTACACGCTTTATATTAGCTTCACTTGTATGTCTGTTTGTTAGTTTTTTTAAGTGCAATCAACAGATTTTTTGTAAATCGCAAAAAACCACTCATTTCACATTATTCGGCCCGCAGTGACTGGCGTAACAACCACTTTGTAGTGCAAACTGATTAGAACTTTATTCTAACTGTATTTTAAACGAAATTTGAACCACCACAAATAGAGTTGCTAATTTAGCTCCTGTAGTCGCCTTAGGACAATATAGGAAAACGGGACAAAAGCTTTCGGGCAGTAGTCCACCAGTCAAAAGGGATGGAGAACTTTACAATCAGTTTTTCATAACCCTATAATCTCTCGACTTCACCGCATAGAAAAATCTAATACATTTCATCCGTAACCAAGATTTTAATTCGCGACCAACTAGTCTTGATACTTTGAAAGCCACCACTTAGCTGCAACAGGTGGGTATTGAGTATTTTTCTATTCTACTTCATGCTCGCTTGTCCATGCTCTGATTTTAATTAACTTATCCTTATTATGTTCTAGTTTGATACGATATTTTCTCAGACTTGAATTCCTGCTACGCTGATGTCGGTCGCGTACGTCGGTCGCGCGTACGAGTAAACATTGTGTTTTATATAGCACAATAGTGCGACGCTGACATCAGCGGTGTGTATTTGCTACTGTTTTTCTCGCTGACGTACGCGACCGACTGTCAGCGTAACAGGAATTCAGGCCTCAGGGTTTTTGTTTTGATGCTAAATGACAATGTAATAAAGACCGTGTATAAGTAGGTCACGTGAGCCGCATGCATAACGACCGCTGGGCAAAGATCTCAACACAATGGGTGCCTGAAGATGGACGGCGCCGCCGTGGCTGGCCTAGAAAGAGGTAGCGAGATGATCTAGACACGCAACACGAAGGCTGGTCCGAGGTGGAGCAGGAGAACAGTACCTGGATGGATTTGAGGGAGGCCTTTGCAGTAGAGGGACATACGAGGCTATTGAAAAAAAAAATGAAGTATGTAAATAGACCCTTAACAAAGCTGAAAGGCACTTAGTCTCCCCGTCATTGCGATCATTTTTTTGTTCTGAACCATACCTGGGAACCTACACTAGTTACAGAGACATTGGAGGTCAAATTTCCAACTTTTTCACAAGTTTTTTTTTTTTAAATAAGGTAACTTTACTTTAAATACCTCCATAACCTGTTTACTATTAAATGCGTACATCAGCACAATATTTTGAGTGCATTACATTGTGTTTTACTTTCACCACATAAAACGTGATTTTTTACCCCAAAAAAATATCGCTTCCTAGCAATAATTTTTGCGTAGAGTTGCTTAGTTTGATGTACAGAATGCTTGGTTGACGACTTCATGAAGGGATCTTGTACACCCTGTTAAAGTATGTTTCAAAAGATGGGTCATCAAAAGATAATCGTGATGCTTCGTATACAAATACACGCACATACACACTAGGCACGTACATACTCCAAAAACGCAACCAAACATAAAATACCTAGCAAAAGAAACGCTAGTAACAATAAAACTACCAAAAATACCTAAACTATTTCATTCTTCAATCTTTCCTTCAAAACATTCAATGTAAAACAATGATATGCTAATACCAAACACAGGGCCGGACTAAATAATTCATGCCGTGCTCAGGGCCGAACTGAGGTGAAGGGTGCAAAAAATATTACATTGCCAGTTTGCCTCGGTTCGCGGTAAAATCATGAATGTATTTTCTGGGAAAAAAGGCATTGAAAATGTAACTCGTTCTATTTGGTTTTCATTTGTTATGTCAGAATGGGAAAAAAGGTGTTGGGTGTTTCTGCTGTATGAGACTCTTGAAGTATATGAATTTAGAAATTTTGCGTCAATTATTTCACACTTGAGAGGATGAGTGTAAGGCGATAAACAAAATATATTTACAAGGCAGATGTGAGTGGCAACGCCGCCGCGCCGCCGAGAGTCTTTTGTCACTAGTACCAATAACAGTTCCATGATGGTTAGCATCTACTTTTACCCCTACAGATGGAATAGTTCAAGAATGAATTACATCTGTAGCAGTTACTATAATTCGAATTTGGTTGGAAAAATAATAACAAATATAATTAGAAAAATTGGGATAAGTTAATTGTTCCTATACTTGAAATAAAACCACCGATGATTTAAGTAAGCCACCGATTCCTCGGAGCTCGCGCGTGGACTACAAGTAAATAATTTAATAGCATCAGAAAAAGGCAGATTTTTTTTAAAATCACTAGTTCCATTTTAAAAGAATCTGAAAATAATGGAACTATTGTTGATTTTTTTTAAAACTAGTGTCAGCCACTAATGTAAGATTACCAGTTCCATGATGGAACTACTGTTTTTTTTATAATCACTAGTTCCATTTTGAAAGAATCTGAAAATAATGGAACTAGTGTTAATTTTTTTATCACTAGTTCCACTAGTAACATTAACAGTTCCATAGTGGAACTACTGATGTTTTTTTTTAATCACTAGTTCCATTTTAAAAGAATCTGAAAATAATGGAACTAGTGTTGATTTTTTTTATCACTAGTTCTACTAGTAAGATTAAGTTCCATGATGGGACTACTGTTGTTTTTGTTAAATCACTAGTTCCATTTTGATAAAATCCGAAAATAATGGAATTAATGTTGAATTTTTTCACCACTAGTTCCACAGTTTATTATTTTAGGCACTTACCTTATTGGTGACGTTCTTGAGAAAGGTCAGGTGCGTAGTACAGGCGTGCTATTGCCACGTAAAAAAGGAGCCAAAGGATTATGTTAGGATTGTAGCAAGTGGTGGTCTGTGGTTTCTGCCTATCCATGGGAAAAAGGTGTGAGTTTACGTACATATTAGGTACTTAAAAATACAGGCTAGTTACAGTTATGTTATAATACCTATTATGTTACTGAATAATAGGGTAGATGACACCATAAAACAATAATTCCAAGACACCAATCTCTAAAAAAACACTTTAATTTGGGCCTGAAAACCCAATTTATTTTCAATTATTTGCCAAATTCGATTTTTAGGTGCTTTGAAATCATTCAGTCATTGAGTTGAATAAACAGTGACGTCACAGTTTGCTATTGCCATACAAAATCTATGAGAGAACGCGTTTTGACAGCTCTTGAAAAGTATCTCAATAGGGAATATGCATACATTTTAGTTTTTTATTTCGATACGGAATGTTAAAGTACTTTAAAAATAATGACAAAAAGCGAAAACAAAACATAAATCGGGAAAACAACACAAAAGTTATAACCATTTAAACTTTTGTTTCTATCTCTTTCTAGATAAACGGAATTTAATATGGATTTTGTACGTCGGTGCAGCGAATGACGTCATTCGCTGTATCGGATCTCTCTGTCTAACCAGCAGTTTCAAATGCTTATATCTTAGTATTTTTTATAGATATTAAAAAAATAATTTCACGTTGCTGTTTCTGATGTTAATACGCTTTGTTTAAAGTGATAAAAAAAAATCATGCATATACCCTATTGATTGGTGTGTAGCCCATTATGCGTACTGTGTCAAATTGATGTTTTTCAAGACATAAAAACTGACTCGTTGGTGGAGTGGCCGCAAGCCGACTGCTGAGCAAGTGTTATTGGGTTTTTCCATCAGAAAGTTTTCAGTAGCAGCCACGGAATTTGGATTCGTGCTCTTTTGATGGCAATAGGCTCGCCCCGCGCGCGCCTCACGCCTATTACATGGACCTTAAAAACATAACTAGTGAAATCTGGGTGTACTCTTGAGTACTGTGAGTACACCTCGGTCTAACCCTTCGGGGATTACCTATGTTAAAAATACCAAATAACCAATCATTTATAGATTATTTTGATTTCCTGTCTTGGTTACTTTGTTAAGAAAGAAAGAAGAAGAAGAAAGACAGCTCATTCTGTACTAATCTGCATAGTCTGCACATTAAAAATACTTTCCGATTTCAAAACCTACTGTGACGTTTCTTTTTAAAATCAAAATCTAATAAACATTTTATTTAAATAGTTTACCGCGAGAGCCATCAAAAAGATTAATATTAACGTTACATTGATATTCACGATCATTTTACGGTAAAATAGGCCATTAGTTAGACCAGGAGCTCGGCTACAGGAGCGCATAGCATCTGAATATTTCGTTATTCAAATTAATCGAAGTTTGCGTTCCGAACTTTCGATTCTTTTTTGTTTTTCTGACTCCAAGAATATGGTAATGTTGGGCAGGTTGAGACATTTGTTTCATCATTTTATTGTCGGGGATTTATTTTTCAAAGAATACAATAGGGTATATGCATGATGTTTTTTTATCACTCTAAACAAAGCGTATTAACAACAGAAATAGCAAAGTGAAATTATTTTTAATATCTATAAAAAATACTAAGTTATAAGCATTTGAAACTGCTGATTAGACAGAGAGATCTGATACAGCAAATGACGTCATTCGCTGCATTGACGTACAAAATCCATACTAAATTCCGTTTATCTAGAAAGATAGAAACAAAAGTTTAAATGGTTATAACTTTTGTGGTGAGTGGCCGATTAAGGCCCTACTTCGAAAATAAATCGTAACTCGATGGGCGTGACTTAGCCCCCCGCGCGGGGAGCGGCGAATGTAGATTACGCGGTCGACTGTGCGGTCACGTGGCATCGGGATAGTCAGAGAGCCCACGACACTAAATCTAGTTCGATAACACTCCCAGTGGCTAAGTGTTCGTGACAGCCCGTGGCTAAATAATAACAGACGCTCGGGTCGATCTTCAGGTTAAGCCGTGCTTGCCTAGGTTGGTCTGTGGATGGGTGACCACCGGGTTCCTTCCGTGCTTAGGAAAGCACGTTAAGCCTTTGGTCCCGGCTGTCATTTGCAGATCTTTGACAGTCGTTATAGGTAGTCAGTGGCCCAAAATGTATGACAACCAGTCTTACCAAGGGGTATCGTACTACGAAGTAAGTACTAACAGGGTTGTGGAGGTTAGATAGGCAGTCGTTCCATGTAAAATACAGTTATTCAGCTGCATCCGGTTAGACTGGAAGCCGACCCCAACATAGTTTTGCAAAAAGGCTAGGCAGATTATGAATTAGCCACGTTCAAATCATAACTTGGGAGCAGCGGTGGCCCAGTGGTGGCGGCCCCGACTTACGATCAGTAAGTCGTAGGTTTGAATCCAGGCAGGCGCATTACTTTGTGTAATTTATTTCATCACCACTGCTCTCAAAACGGTGACGGAAAACATCGTGAGGAAACTGGCATGTCCTAGAACCAAAAATTCGAAGACATGTGACATCTACCAATCCGCACTGGGCCCGCGTGGTGGACTAAAGCCCATTCCCTCTCATAGAGAGAAGGCCTGTGTCCCAGCACTGGCGAACATTAATAGGCTGATGACGATGATGATGATGATGAAATCATAATTTCTGTGTAAGAAAAACCACTGCTGCATCTTCCAAACAGTGGAGAAAGTGGTTGCTACAGCGATTGAAAGTCGCTCACCACGCAGCAGATTCGGCGTTTTGTCAGCAATCACCCGGTTCCTTTCGACTTGTACTGATTGAATACGCGTGCCACGGTCACTTACGAATATTTTGATTAATAGTGCCTCCAGGTTTTTTGCATTGCAGCATCGTCATTTCGTGTTCCCCAATTAATAATGTGACTAATTATATATATATGTATATCATCATTCTGGGAGTGTTATCGAAATAGGTTTAGAAGTTGCATGGGCTCTCTAACTAGGAGAACCGAGTACGCACTTCTTGGGATTTTTGAAATATTAGCACACAGGTGGTATGGAGTAGACAAATAATACAAATATTTAATTTTCAACCTTTTTAGGGTTCCGTAGTCAACTAGGAACCCTTATAGTTTCGCCATGTCAATTACGCCGACAAAGTGGTAAAATAAAAATAGAAAAAAAATGTTTTATTAGGGTAGCCCCCCTATAATTATGTAAAGTGGGAAGTGATTTTTTTATTTATTTCAACCCTAACGTGTGATATATTGTTGGAAAGGTATTTAAAAATGAATAGGGGTTTTCTAAAATAATTTTTTGATAATGTCAATAATTTCGGAAATAATCGCTCCCAAAGTAAAAAACAATGTGTCCCCCGCCTCTAACTTTTGAACCATAAGTTTAGAAAATATAGAACTTTATAAGGACTTTCTAGGAAAATCATTTTGAACTTGATGGGACCAACAGTTTTTGTACAAAAAAGACAAAAAGTTGTACAAAATAATTTCTGGACTAAGTTTGTAGTATATTCGTATATGCATGCATTTTTACATAATGGATACCCACCTTTAAACTCATAAGTGAGAACACTTATTGTGACAGACGGGAAACTACGGAACCCTACACTGAGCGTGGCCCGACACGCTCTTGGCCGGTTTTTTTTATTTAGTACAACATGCAATAAAAAATTATTTAGAAAACACTCATGTTGTTTTACTACCTCATTTCCTTTTTCCGCTCCAGCACAAATACAAAAGTATTTGTTTTTAACTGCTATGAAAAGAACTTGACGAAATCGTCTACCTATAATAGGGAATATGCACGTAATTTTTTCTTCACCTAAATCAATGAAATACAGTACTATCAACCCAAGAAAAGTATTAAAAGTTAAGTTCAACTACTATTGTCGCACAAAAATAATATTAAACTCCTTCAATTTTCTACGACAGTTCAAACGTCCGTAGCTGTCGCGGCCATGATATGACGTCATTATCCACAATCTGCCTTGTTTACATCTAATTTTTTTGGCCTTAGTTTTTTTTTTAATACTGGTATTTAGCTGCAACCGGTAAAACTGGAAGCCGACCCCAACGTAGTTGGGAAAAGGATGGGTAGATGATGATGAATAATTGTAGGTATGTGCTTTATTCAAGTAAAAATTGCAATAACAATATTAGCGTTGAACCTCATCTGGCAGCATGGAATCGCACATTTCCGTGGTCCTATCCTTTTCTGTCGCTCAGAACCATAATTTGCTAGAACGGGAATGCTATCGCACGCGGCAGCATCACCGATGCTATCGGGCGCACGCTCTGTATCTCGCTCTAACAAATGACGGTTCTGGGCGATAGAAAAAGATACGAGTTCGATTTCGTATGGCAGTGGTTCTTCTTCCTCATCTTCGTTATCGACATCATGTGGTTGTTTCCTTTTATTTCTGAAATAAAAACGATCATCAACATTCAAGTGGAGCATAATTAATCAAATTCATTCATATCGTTTTTTATTATTGATAACCACGATAAACCATGCCTCAAGAAAGATCAAAAAATGAATTTCGACTAAACTCACCTTTTTTCGCAATTTAAAAGCTGCTCCAATCTTTTTTCTGCTCTAAGTGTGTCATACGCGGTAATAGTATTTGACGTATTGTTGACATAATTCTAACCCAAAATTAATTTTAAGTTTATTTTAGCCATTTTTATATTTATGAAATAAATCGCAAGAATAGTCTTTATATACCTATTCAACACTAATTAAGTAACAGTCTACTAACTTTTACTATACGAACAATTATCAAAATCACGAAAATCCGATAGCACCGATCTGCAAACAAATGTCATAGGTTCGTCGTCGATGAAGTGCACCGGGCGACTGATCTTCTGAGCGAGCGAAAGTGATGCAATTACTTTTGAAACACAAAAGAAGAGATAGCTACAATGTGCGTGCGCTCGGAATAAAAGGACGTATGTGCCAAAACGAATTCACTCTATTTTTAACAAAATAAAGGTATAACATTTAAAATGACTTTGAGTAAACTTTGATATAATAATTTTCTATGTTTTAAAGTAAATTCCGTTGAATATCTCTTAAGCGTTACGCCGTGATGTTGAAAAAAGTAAAAAAATAGATGTAACTTTGCAATTTTTTTGAATCGAGAAAAAATCATTTAATCGTGTATTCCTTTTACACGATACTAGACCAAAGAGTCAAAAAACATATACCAGAATGTTAGATCCCTATTCTACATACTCAACAAGTTACACGAAATAGAAAAACCACATTTTTTTCAACATATCACCTTAATGCCTTGTTTTCGCTTTTTATCATTATTTTTATAGTACTCATTCGGTATCGAAATAAAAACAAGAAAATTTATGCATAGTCCCTATTAGGCTGGTAAACAAAAAAACCATGCATAATATATTAGAAGCAACTGTATGATGAATACCCATTCCAAAGAGAAATTCGTAAGCAAATTAACACCTACGCATTTTCCATGCGAGACTGTTAGTTGATTTGAACATACAGACTTTTTAAATGTTTGGTCAATTTGCGTAGCAATTACTTTCCCTGACTTTACGTAACGAACAATAGGCAATCAGTCCTGCACCGACCATGCTAAAAAGCTTACTTTTTTATCAAGGTATTAACTATCGAAGCTACAAATATATACAAACCTACAACTGAAATAAGTTAGCTCATACAAACAGTATTGAAATTGAACATTAAATATCATCCAAAACATTCACGGAGTGAGTCCTAATGAGTTTCTGAATACAAAATCGTGATCGCAGACTTAAATCCAATGTCATATTAAATTACTAGACATCGTGGGGTATTGACAGCTGCAGAGCAAAACTTATCCGTTTTAGTGAACTGAGTTCGTCAAATGTCTACCAAAAACTTAGGGGAATTGATATCTTTAGTTTTGAATATGTGATGATTGAAAGTAGCTCTGGTTAAATTATAACAGCCATACGGGGTAAAGCAACGTTTGTCGAGGTTGGTTTACCTCGGTAAGCTTGTTAAGCCATTGGTCCCGGCTGTCATTTGTAAGTCTAACAACTGGTCTTACCAAAGGGAATCGTATTACCAAGTAACTGGGTTGTGAAGGTCAGATGGCAGTCGATCTATAGAAAATACTGATATTTAGCTATAGCCAGTGAGGCTGGCAGCCAACACATAAATATTTGGGAAAAACGTAAGCAGGTGATGATGATATATTCTATTAGTTTTAAATAACTATGACGAATGCTACAATTTGACACAAGATAAATGTGGTTTAATTTAAAGTAAATAAAGATGGTAATAAGGTATAATAGGAGTCATGGGGCCTTTTGCCCAGCTGTGGGAAGACTCAGGCAAACAGTAGCAGTAATAAGGTACAGTCAATTTGAAATCCATGTCAACATCATCATCTGCCTAGCCTTTTCCCAACTATGTTGGGGTCGGCTTCCAGTCTAACCGGATGCAGCTGAATACCAGTATTTTACATGGAGCGACTGGCTATCTAACCTCACAACCCAGTTAGTAGGTACTGGGTAGTACGATACCCCTTGGTAAGAATGGTTGTCAGACTTTTTGGCACACAAATCCATGTCAACAATATTACCGCAAATTGGCATTGTTACGTATGCATCGTTTTGTGGCTAACTGTATTCCTGTTGATTACTTACAAAACTACTACCATCCTTTACTAACAGATTAATTTATAACTGTCAATTGAAGTTAAAATAAACTTTCCAAACAAGTTTTGACGAATATTCTGAAAATGCCATTTAAAAGTTTGCCAGTTAGAGTATTTGATGTCTATCAGTCTACCCCATTTCAAAGGTACATAAGTTTATTTAGTGCTGTAAAATTATTAAGTTGAAAAGTACCTAAAGGACCAGATAATGAGTCACGCCGACTTCTGCTGTTCTATTCCACCTCGCATTGGACCAGGAGAAATTCTAAATGTTTATGGTCAGCGTTCAGTAAGTGGAGAGACACCAAAATAAGAAGAATAAAATTGTAGAAAATATTTTTTGTGATGTTTTGTTCTTTCTTTCAGTGAATTAAACATTTTGGGGTAATTACCCCAAACTCACTGTCACTTTTTCATCCTAGTTTTAAACTAGCAAGCCATCTAATAATTGACCGCCTAAACACTCAGAAAAAGCTCATATTATACTTTGAAAGAAAAAAAATAAAGTGTTCGATGATTTTTTAATATTATTATTATAGTTAGTTATTTGATTTAGTACCTTGTAAATTGTATAACGATCAGTACAATCAGTACAAACAAAAATATAAAAAAACATGACATAGAAATCTACATCCTAGCTCCTAAACTAAGTTGATCGACAAAAACCAGCCCTAATAATTGGTTTAATTTCCCTGAACATAAATCATAGTGCAGCATTCTATAATGATTCATTTGGGTCGAGTGTTGGTACAGAATGAACCAAATTGGTTCAATTTAACACTGCAATTAACAAATTGTGGGATGGAACGGTGTTCCTGGTATGTTTTTTTTTTCGATTTTTCGATTAAGATGTATTCGGAGTATTGGAACTTAAGAGTGTTTGGTCATTCTTACTTCCTGTACGTTGTAATTGGTTGGGATTGCATATTATTATGTCTCTTAATTTTTTGAATAGAATACTTGTATGGCGGTTTTCACTAACACGTGATACCCACACCTTTTTTTTTTCGGATGGGAAATCATCAAATGACTCCTCCCGCTCTGGGCGGAGCAGGAGGGAGTGTCAGACTTTTATTGACTAAAACCCATCCATGTTCCTTCATCGCCCTTTGTGTTCCGGGGCCACGGTATCTCTTTCGAACAGTTCCGCAACCCCGGGTGATACCCATACCTTAGTCTAGGATTTTCAACACGGGATTTTATTAGACAACATAATTATATAACAACTAGCTGATACCTGCGGCTTCGCCCGCTTGACAAATTATATACTAAGACCTTTCTCTTCACTCTATCTATTTAAAAAACTCGCATCAAAATCCGTTGCGTAGCGTCCGATCTAAGCATACATAGGGACAGACAGACGCGGTGGGGGACTTTGTTTTATAATATGGTAGTGATGTAGATGTGCACGAATCTTCTTCTCGAATCGATGACACAGAGTCGTACATGTAGCCACCTTCACAGCTCTGTCGTTGTCCTCACTCAAGTCCTGCAGGCGTATTAAGTATCTCTGTTGACAGCTCGAAATAATAGTAACTGGGCTCTACTACTACTACTACAACAGCCCATAACATCCACTGCTGGACATAAGCCTCTCCCATGATGGGAAGAATTTGCCGTAATCTCCACGCTTGGCAGGCGGATTGGAGATCGCAGTGATGAAAGACTAACAGAAAACGCTGCTGCCCATTCTCTGGTCTACGGAGGCGCAAGGTGTTCTGCCTCAGACATTAGTCGCTTTATACGACACCCGTGAGTGTAATGGGTTGGTTCTATTCTTCGTAACTGGGCTCAGTGTCCATCAAATAACAGTCAAAAGGTTAGTTTCGTATTAAGTATGACCAGCCGCGATCAAACATGACGTCGTCGGTGCCCATCGTGGTTGATAGTCACCGTAACTCATTTTGACAAACGCTTTCGTATCGATTCTTCTAATATTGCGATTATGTAAGCATAGTGGACATCAAATTGATGACAACTAAGTTTGAAGTGGATTTCGTGAAAGACGTTACACCGTACCTGGGCTGTTTGTTAGTCACCGTAAAGTGATATCCACTCTGTGTAATACGTAAAACCAATATTTTGACATTCACGGTTGTCATCAAAGTTCGGCGTACAACCGAAGCTTGATAGTCACTGGATATCAGAAAGATATGTAATAGGCCTGCTGGAGGGTGCAATAAGTTGTGCATGACGGTTGAGAAGGTGTGGGATATCCTGTGTGGGGGTCCACAGTCGCATTGTGATCTCAGACACTACGCGAATTATCTGCGAAACTAACATACTTTACCTTGATAATCTAAGAAGTTGATGTAGGTATTAGTCTATGTTTCGGTCTTCTGTTATGTAGTATGTAAGTTGCAGACCGAAAGTCTATAATAATAATAATAA
This sequence comes from Xestia xanthographa, assembly GCA_905147715.2. Classification (NCBI taxonomy): domain Eukaryota; kingdom Metazoa; phylum Arthropoda; class Insecta; order Lepidoptera; family Noctuidae; genus Xestia; species Xestia xanthographa. Next base: position 9,691,970 of record LR990668.1, on the reverse strand, counting down.
ATTTATTTATTGGCATAAACAAGACATTACATGGTCGTGAATCACTGGTGCCTGTGGTAGGTAGTGAAACACCTGTATTACAGGTCACCAGGACCTATGGTGGTCTATGACCAGTGTGTGTTGCCAGTGATTACATACGGGACCGAAACGTGGTCGCTCATAATGGGCCGACCGAAGAAGGCTTAAAGTCACCCAAAGGGCAATGGAGAGGGCTATGCGCGGAGTTTCCTTGCGCGATCGAATCAGAAATGAAGACATCCGCAAGAGAACCAAGGTTACCGACGTAGCCCGAAGAATTGCCAAACTTAAGTGGCAGTGGACAGGACACATTGCTCGCAGAACGGATGGCCGATGGGGCCGAAAAGTTCTGGAGTGGCGACCGCAAACCGGAAGACGTTGCGTTGGAAGGCCTCCCACTAGGTGGACTGATCACCTGGTGAAGGTTGCGGGAACCCGCTGGATGCGAGTCGCACGGGACCGTTCAATGTGGCGACACTTGGGGGAGGCCTATGTCCAGCAGTGGACGTCTTTCGGCTGAAATGATGATGAAGTTGCAGACCTATAATGTTATTACTAATACGTTTGACTACTATTCTTACTAGATTAATTGTGAACCTAGAGAATTATTGTGAGTTTCTTAGAAGAATATTTTTCTTAATACTGATCGCTAATAATGATAAGATGTTCACTGAATCGAGATATAAAAGTAATCTTTTAAGACTGGAATTTTCACGAAAATCAGCAGGTGTCAGGGTTATAAGAACACAGTTTTTCTAAGGGCTTAGACACACAATTAGTTCATTGGCTAGGCTTGATGAATTAAAGCGCTAAGTACCAGCAACCTACTGGTTGATCTTATAAGTCCTTTCACAGATATTTCGGGTAGGCTGGGTAGGGTTCCAGTCTAACCAGATGCAACTGAATATCAGTATTTACATGGAGCGACTGCCTTTCTGATCTCCACAACCCAGATAAAAGTATTGGGTAATACGATACCCTTTGGTCAGACTGGTTGTTACACTTTTGGGACACTGTACTTTTAACGACTGCCAAAGATTTCGTCGCACATCTACGCGGACGAGCGGTGTCGAGCTGTGAAACAAATGACAAGTGTGTGATTCTTGACTCAACTGAAGTCTCAACTTGCAAGTCGCAGGTCCTGCACCCCTAACCGAGTTGACAATCTACAATCGTTAACGGTAGTAGAAAACTATTCAAATGAATGGGAATGACATAATCTCAACGTTAAATCACGTGATCAACATAAAAAAATAGAAAATTCGTAGACAAGTTTACATCGTTAAAAATGATAGAATAGAATGTTATCGTTTCTACAATGTTGATCGCTAAACTCTTTGGTAGGAACGCTAACCATAGACTAAAGTGTAGGTTTTAATTTAATATCTAATTTAATTTCTACAGAAATTAGAGAACGAGCGATCGACTCAAGTCGTGCCAAGTTAGCTACCAATTTAGCTTTTTTTACAATCGCTTACGCCGAGGCGTTTACTATTGTAGAAAGAGAATCGATACGAAACGTTTGTAACTTGGCTAGGCCTGCTGGTATAGTGATCAGGGCCTAAGCAGCAAGCGACGCACCTGTGTGCTTTCAACCTTAAGGTGACTCTTTGTGCTAAGGTGACATCCAACTCTAATTATGCTTTTAGACGATTGATCCTTTCCAATAGAGTTCTGTCAAGAATACTTTAAAGAATTGAATTCTATTGCAATCTGTGTAATGGAACTTTAAAGTTATTCTTTAAAACTCATTTAAATTTAGGCACGTGATGGATTTGTATTAATTCAAAGTCAATATCGCTTTTTTTAATACCTTGAAATTTACCTTTTATTTTACAGACCTGATCATCAGTCATGCCAATAATCAAAAACTTTTATAAGATGGCTTTACTGAAGGTGTTAGAACTTTGTATTATTTTGGCACCTTCGCAAAACAAAATTGAACAAACATTTTAAACTAAAACTAGCCCCTAAAACACACTATAGATCCACTATGACAACTTAAAACGTGTCTAAACCCTCACCAACCTTGGTTGGCATGCCACCTGATGCCTTATCACTACGGAACCCTTTTCAAAGCCCACGCTACTACTTACCTCAAAGAAACTAGATACAGAAGGTCGGCTCTATAAAACGAACAAAAACAGGCGCACGCACATATACGATCGGCGATCTCCAACAAATGTTAGTCGCGAGTGTGCTTGCACTCGCTGTACGTGAAGAATGTTTAGACATTCTTCACGTACAGCGATTGCAAGGTACACATAGGTGTGCGTGGAAATCTCAAACAAATGACAGTCGCGAGTGCGCTTGCACTCGCTGTACGTGAAGAGTGTCTGTGTGCGTGGAAATCTCAAACAAATGACAGTTGCGTGTGCGCTTGCACTCGCTGTACTTGAAGAGTGTCTGTGTGCGTGGAAATCTCAAACAAATGACAGTTGCGTGTGCGCTTGCACTCGCTGTACTTGAAGAGTGTGTATGTGTGCGTGTAGATCTCAAACAAATGACAGTCGCGAGTGCGCTTCAACTCGCTGTATGTGGCGTGTTTATGTCACCATCTATCTGTCTATCTTACTAACTGCTTTGGGAAAGGCATCTAGTCAGTTAGAACAGTCAAACCATTATGTAGAAATTGCAGTTATGGCTCCGGAAACTAATACCTATAAAGCTCCGAACAAATATTGATGTAGTCAGTGTCCGTGTCCAGAGCTGGAACTGCAATGGTCAACTTCCCAATGGACCATCCTTGGTAAAAACGTTGCTCAACCTTGTCGTGCTAAGCAGGTCTTCTGTACCTATTATATTTAGTGGTGGTACCAAATTAATATCCTTACTGATAGGCAGGTTGGCTGAGTACCGTGATTTGGATGACAGGTTACTGATTGTAGCGGGGGCTTTAATACCTTAAGGAAGCATGGTTTTGACTGGAAGGTACTTTGCCTAGAAAGCAGTTGGACTATTGTTTAAGGCCCTTCTAACCCTAAAATTAACAACTCTATTTCTGGTGGTTCAAACTTCGTTTGAAATACTGTTAGAATAAAGTTCCAATCAGCTTGCACTACAAAGCGGTTGTTACGTCAGTCACTGCGGCCGAATAGTGCGAAATGAGTGGTTTTTTGCGATTTACAAAAGATCTATTGATTGAACTAAAAAAATACAACACATAAGACCTGCTTTATCGTTAGTTCAGTTAGTATGCAAAGTTTCATGATCTAATTTGAAGTATTTTTTGAATACCAGCGGTTTCTTGTTTGATTTGGAGGTAACTTTGGAATTTTTTCAATCGAGAAAAGTTTATGGAATCGTATTTTCGTCACACATAGGTCATTAATACTCAACTTAACCATATATTTATTTCAAAATTAATGCTGCAGTATTTTAGGCGGAACGGAGGATCATTCTAAGCCATTTAAGGGATATATATATATAGCCCTTAAGGGTAATTAAAACATGAAGTGATGCGTTGGTTTTTCCATCAGGAATTAATCAGTAACAGCCACGGACTTGTTCGGATTTGTTCCCGATTGATGGCAATAGGCTCGTCCCCTATTACATGGGACTTAAACATAACAAGCGAAATATGGGTGTACTATTAGGTACACCTCTGCCTAAGCCTACAGGCGCCGTACAGGCGTGATGTTATGTTATGTGACTGCCTAAATGACTTCCACAGCCCCTTTTATTGTTTATCACGGTTTCCCTTCAAAATAATATAAGCCAAATACTCAAATTATGCTATCCTGATATCTGCTTCACGTTGTCATGACAAATTAGTACGAGTATTAGTAACAGTAAATATGATACCCAAAACAATAGATTTTGCTCGGGTTTCCATCAATAAAGGCTAAATCGCTCATTGCGAGGCATCCATTACAGTTTGTAGGTGACGTGGAGGTAGGAATTTCAATAATGGAGTGTTTATAAACATAATTTATTTATTATCATCACATCACGCCTGTTTTCAACGAAGTTTTGGAGAGGTACTATGGGGGTCTTTTCCGCCTGACCATTTTAATTTTTTTTTGCTTAAATCATGCGGAGGCGCCGAGCCACGCCCCCTTAAAGTTTGGGCCTATTAGGAAAGCGTCAACTTTGGCGCGCAAAATAACAATAACTCTCGTTTGGCGTGCGTCGTCAGTGCGCTCGGCCGATTCGGTATCTTTTCATTTATTTTTTCTATACAAAGTCAACGGGGCGGGGCTAGAGAGCGTTTTTATGTTGCGAGTGCAAGCAAAAATGAGCTTAGTGGTGGTCAGGCGGGAGTGTCCTCGATAGTACACCTCTATGGGTGGGTGTACGTACGACGACCAATCAAGCTATACATAACTAGTTTATGCGCAGCTCTCATTGTAGGTGAAATCTGTACAAAGCGTTTGATGTGTCGTCGTGTATAATTGTAGTGTACAGGAGTACCTACAGCTACATTTCGTCCACTATAGGTATTTAATCCCACGTTTGGCAGTCTAATTTGCAAACACAAGAAAATGGAAAGTTTTTCTCGAACATTACCACTGCCTCGCGGGCTTAGAAAGCAAAAATATGACGTGGATTGACCAATATCTGGGTAAAATATATCACACCGCAGAAAAACGTCCACTCCTGGAGACAAGCCAGTAATCGTAACAATAACCGGCCCTGTTCTTCTAGCATCCAGCCATTCTCTACGCCCTGCACCAGTTCATCGGTCCATCTTGTCCCACAGCTTCTAGCATTAGACGCAGTAATCAATGGCCTCATCGATGATGGTCGAATGTCCTCTTTCTTTGGTTGTCTTTTCTTTTTTTTGTTTCGAGTGTTTTTTATCTGCGGAAACTTGTAAATGGCCTTCGAATTTGTATAGTTTAAGAACATTGTATAAATTAGCTGTAAATTTTCCGAATAGTAAAAATAAAATAAAATAAATAAAAATTGTAAGCACATTTCTCGTAGAACGGATGCGGTCTACGAGAAATGTGCTTCCAATTTTTACACAGTCAGCTTCTACGATATCCTTAGCGGTTGTTTAGCAAACAATTATTTGAATGAACTTTCATGAGGCAATCATTCTTTGAACAGTTTATGGTCAAAACGATCATGTGATAGTTTTATAATTTTAATAAACGTGATTTTATATTGTTGTTGTTGTGATAGATTAGTGATTTCAAACACAATGTGAATTGTTCCTGAATTAATTGAATTGAAATAATCTTCTTCAGGGAAATGAACTTCTCTGAGTCGTGACGTAATCATAGAAGCCCATCCTGCTACCCTCTCAAACCACAGAAGCTTACTCCAAATGGATTCGTAACTCCACACGCTAACCAATATCGACTCATTAATAATTGCCGCACCGAGAGTGCTGCCTTTAAAGTAACCCGCTTTAGCCACGCTATTTAACCGTTAAATTATTAACCAAACATTTACTGAGGCCGCTATAACATGGTAGGTACTTCATGTTTCTCTCTTCTGAACAGATTTAGAAATGATAAAAATATATGTTTTTTCCCGTTTGATGTCTTTAAGTACCTGTCAAAAGCTAATAAATGTTTTTTTGGGTAAGGTTATGAGCTTAATAACGTCTATGTTGGTTGATCAATCAGAGAAATTGACCTTAGCTGTCTTGGGCAGTTCAATAAGTATATGTGTGTTTTTTTCTTGGTGCATTGAGAAATCTACCTTAGAGTGTCAGCATGAAGACCATCGGTGACATTATTCCTTTGTTATACCCGTGTTCCTTGTTATCTATGGTGTCAACAGCCATGCTTACCCTATCTGCCCTACTTTCTTAGAGGCGTTTTTCTCAAGAATTTTAAATATCATTTCAGACGCTTCCAGTAAATCAGTCTGTAACGTTCCCTCGACTGTTAGTCCCAGGCCTTCTCTGTGGGATAACAGGTGAACCACAGTCCACCACATCGGCTGGGCGGCTCAGTGCTGGTTGGTGGATGTCAAGTGTGTAATAGTGACGAAATCAATTACACAAAGTGCTTGCTTGGGTTTTAGTAGTCAGTGCTCCGACAGTCTGGCAACCAGTCTTACTAAAGGATATCGTATTACCCAGTACTAACTGCGCTGTGCTTCTCAGATAAGCAGGAGCTCCATATAAAATACTCTGTACTGTATTCAGCTGCATTCAGTTAGACTGGAAGCCAAGCTCAAAATAATTGGAAAAAGGCAAGGCAGATGATGCTTAGATTTGACTAGCTCACGACCTCAATACGCTAGTTGGGATCATAACCAGTGGACCACACTGTTACACTGTTCAAAAACAACAAACAGTAGCTTGTCATCTCAACCTCTTTTGCCTAACCCGCGATTATAAGGGGTATCACTAACAAAAACTCCGCTAGAAATGCCCCAACAAAAGGAAATCCTCAATTCATAGAATATTCTACCTTCATCCGCCACATAATTCTCACATCCTAAACATCAAGGCACACAATTAACGCACATACATTACGATTAAAGATGGAGGTACTCTAAATAGGTTTTAGATGTTACAATTAAATATTCAAAACACGAATTTTTAGTCACAAGACCTTTAGCAAATTAACCCAAAAGCTGTCGGGTTAAGGGGCATTATAAGAATAAATAATGAGTTAGACTTTATGCTTAAAGAAAAGGTTAGGACAGAAGGTCTAGTCCATCACACCGGCCCCATCTAGTTTTAAAAAATGACGTGTAAAAGTGTTTGTAAAAAACCTACTTGCAAAATAAACATCATTTATCATACAGCGAGCCAAAACAGGCGCAGATACATACGCGTACTAACAGCAACCTTATAGTAACAACAACAAAGCTCATTGTGATTTAGACAGAGATATAAAAATTGAAAGGACCTTCGTGCAAAGGTCTCGCAGAGCACAGTCAGTGACGCCTTGGTGGCCGCTGGAGGCATTGTCACATTTTGAGACATTTTCGTAGATACCTAGCTTATTACCGATTACTCGCACTTCATCGGCTTTGAAGGTGCTCCCGTGACAGATGTTGTGAGGCTCCACGCACTTCCAGCGCTTCGATTTTTTTGTACTGCTGTATTTATTGCTATTCTAGACTATGCAGCATGCTGATTCCGTGCTCCGTAGAAAATCTTAAACTAATGACAGTCGCGAGTGTGCTGGCACTCGCTGTACGTGAAGCGTTTGTATGTGTCCGGGGAGATCTCAAACCAATGACAGTCCCGGGTGCGTATGCACTCACTCTACGTGAGGCGTATCTGTGTGTGCGTGGAGATCTCAAACAAATGACAGTCGCGAGTGCGCTTGCACTCGCTGTACGTGAAGCGTGTCTATGTGTGCGTGGAGATATCAAACAAATGACAGTCGCGAGTACGCTTGCACTCGCTGTACTTGAACAGTGTCTATAAGTTCGTGGAGATATCAAACAAATGACAATAGCGAGTACGCTTGCACTCGTTGTACGTGAAGCGTGTCTATGTGTGCGTGCTATTCCAACCTTCTGCCCTATATATTTTTTACTCACAGGATCACAAGAATTCTGTGTACCCTCTCAATTAAGGTGAAGTTGAAATTAATTTATTCTAACTAGGGGATTTTGGGCAGGAACCGTGTGTAAGCTGTAATTTTTAAAGAGATTGTTATGATGTACCAAAGGCAGGTAATTATAATTAATGTGGGTGTGCCTACTTTATTTGATTAGGTATGAGTAGGGGGATTTTGTTTTGAAATGAAACGAGAGGATTTATTTCAGTTAGGTAATTAACAGGCGTCTTTTAATTGTTAGATGAAGCCTGTGTATATGTATACCATATAGGTAAGTTATTTGCTATATCCACCACGCGGGCCCAGTGCGGATTGGTGGATGTCACATGTCTTCGAATTTTTTGGTTCTAGGACATACCGGTTTCCTCACGATGTTTTCCTTCACCGTTTTGAGAGCAGTGGTGATGAAATAAATTACACAAAATAATGCGCCTGTCTGAGTTCGAACCCACGACTTACTAAGTCAGGGTCGCCACCACTGGGCCACCACTGCTCCACAAATAAAGTATCATTAGTGTTAATTCTGATTATAAACTATTTGTGTGCTTATCCAAATCTTTTCAGTAGTTTTTGCATGAAGAGTAACAGACAACCATACATCAAACCTCACAAACTTTCACATTTACTATATCTACACTAATATTATAAAGAAGAAAGATTTGTATTTTTGTGTGTGTGTGTATGTTTGTAATGAATAAACTCAAAAACTACTGCGCCGATTTCAAAAATTCCTTCACCATTAGAAAGCTACATTCACCTTGAGTAACATAGGCTATATTTTATCCCCGTACTCCCACGGGAACGGGAACGACGGGAATGACGTACGCTAGTTATAAATATATTCAATACAATATTATGGATTAACCATAAACATCTTCAGATATAGGTACCCAAAAACTATACATCCAAACATAGTCATTAACAGTTCAATGCAAGAACATGTTAAATCCTCGCTCGAATCCAGTAAATGCATTAGTTCTCTACTAATCTTCGTACTAGAGAATACTAGAGATACCTACAGCTTCATTAAAGACGCATTAATACCGCAACAATGATTATACGGGCTGTGGTAGAAATGTTACAGTTTTTTTTTTTTTATCTAAAGATATATTTTGAAAATCTGATGTGAATTCTTACGAGTACGTTCACTTAAATTATTGTAATATTATCAAAAGACTAGAAAGAAAATTGTTGGTCGTCCGGCGAGGATATTTAGGGGGAAAACAATCTGGATTAGGCTGGCACAAGAACGTGAAGATTGGCACCAACAAAAAAAGGTGTAAAATCAAAGTAAAGATTTTTTTTTTTTTTAAAGAATTTCCAATACAGAGGTGTTGCTTAATTCTAAACTCGCCAAACTTTTACGTTTGATGGCAAGAACTTTTGATCTTTTCTTTGGTCTTTGAAACTCGGTTCATATGGGTGGTCATCCACGGACTGACCAATGCAACCGCGTCTTAATCTGAAGATCATCCCGTTCACCTGTTATTATTTACCCACGAGCTCTTCTTCAACAAACTTTTATAGCTCTACGTCTATACGCAATCTTGCTTATGAGTATATACCCACTTAAGAATAAAATACCCACTCTGTATACCAGGTAGATTAGTCTAAACCAGGAGCAGTTCATGCGCTATGTTCTGCAAAGTATTGTGTGGAGTAATCGAGCGTAGTTCAGTGCATAGCGGCCCAAGTTTGCAATCTATACTGTGAGTTTCATTTGTAAACGTGGATGTGTGTTACACTGTTACGAACATGAGAGCAAGACGTTTTTTGATCTGTCTGCTTTAGCTCTTCTCCATAAGTTTTGGTTTTACTTTTAAATAGTGCTGTTCTATTTTTAAACTTATTGGACAGACTGTGGTCATCAAAAGACGGTAAAATTCTTCGACAATGTCTTGCTTTGAGGTCAGTATTATGTTGTGCAAAATGTTGCGCCCAGTATCGAGAGTATATAGTTCAGTGTATAGCGGCCCGTGTTTTTAATCTGCACTGTGAGTTTCATTTGCAAACGTGGATGTGTGTTACACTGTTGCGAACTTGTGAGTGTGACATTTGCGGCCAGATAGAATGAAGGTCTATTCTTCTTTCACAATCTAGCCGCAATGCCATCGCAGCGGCATCATATACGTATAATAGGGAATATGCATATATTTTTTTTTTTATTCGATACGGAATGTTAAAGTACCTAGGTACTATAAAAATAATGACAAAAAGCGAAAACAAGACATAAATCGGCCGAACAACACAAAAGTTATAACCATTTAAATTTTTGTTTCTATCTCTTTCTAGAGAAACGAAATTTAGTATGGATTTTGTACGTCAATGCAGCGGATGACGTCATTCGCTTTATCGGATCTCTCTGTCTAATCAGCAGTTTCAAGTGCTTATAACTTAGTATTTTTTATAGACATTAAAAAAATAATTTCACTTTGCTATTTCTGATGTTAATACGCTTTGTTTAGAGTAACAAAAAAAGATCACGCATTTACCCTAATATGTCAAACTATTTTTTTACAAGTTTTTAATGAACTTGATTTATTCGTATGTATAGTCAGCTTCACGATGTGGGTACCCCCTTTGAAAGCATTTGTTAATACAATTGAGGTAAGTACCCAATTGATGTAGCCCACCGTACCTACATTTCCAACAGAGCACCATATTTTTTTTGGCATAACGGTAAAGGCTTTACAAGGACTCAACTCATTGAAAATAGCAGACTTGGTCCCAAGCAAAGAAAATAATGACCAACTGGTGTCTGTAGGTACAGGTTTAGTGTATCTAGCGTGTCAAACTTGGCAATTATCATGTTACTAACTTTAACTTTTTAGGGTTCCGTACCCAAAGGGTAAAAACGGAACCCTATTACTAAGACTTCGCTGTCTGTCCGTCTGTCCGTCTGTCTGTCACCAGGCTGTATCTCATGAATCGTGACAGCTAGACAGTTGAAATTTTCACAGATGATGTATTTCTGTTGCCGCTATAACAACAAATACTAAAAACAGAATAAAATTAATATTTAAGGGGGGCTCCCATACAACAAACGTGATTTTTTTATAATAATTGGTACGGAACCCTTCGTGCGCGAGTCCGACTCGCACTTGGCCGGTTTTTCTATTAATGTTTTCTTCTAATAATAGCTTGTATCTATTCTTCTTCTTAGCGTGTCGATGGCAATCTAAATTGTGTCGGCCCAGAACTAAGCCACTGTTTCTGTATGTATCCATTTAGGGCCAAGTTCACCGAAAAGATAACAGTCTGATTATCTAAAACAGCTGTTTAAAACACATTTTCATGTACAAAAATGTGTTTTAAACAGCTGTTTTTAAATAATCAGACTGTTATCTTTTCGGTGAACTTGGCCCTTAGTATCTTAAAACTCTTTGCCCCGTGTTAACAATCGCTTTGGTAGCTAAACAATCATCATCTGCATAGCCTTTTCCCAACTTTGTTGGGGTCGGCTTCCAGTTTTACCGGATGCAGCTGAATACCTGTATTTTACATGGAGCGACTGCCTATCTGACCTCCACAACCCAGTTAGTACCGGGTAATACGATACCCCTTGGTAAGACTGGTTGTCAGACTTTTTGGGCCTCTGACTACCTAACGACTGTCAAAGATCTACAAATGACAGCCGGGACCAACGGCTTAACGTGCTTTCCGAGGCATGGAGAAAACTCGGTATGTAATGGGCGGTCACCCATCCACAGACCAACCTAGGCAAGCACGGCTTAACCTAACGATCGACCCGAGCGGCTGTTATTATTTAGCCACGAGCTCCTCCTGTGGTAGCTAAACCAACGTGAACAATTTTGTTTTTCTATATAAAAATCAGCTGCAAGAAGACCACGTTGCACACCGGTGTGACAGAATCCCGCTATAAGGTGCTTATACCGCTTAGTTCGCTACTTGCCCGGGCTATGGGTATTAGATATATAATCAACTGCGAACTCTGCCAGCCCTTTATATTAAACTGTGCAGGCTTCACGCTATTATCTATAAGGGGATAACGAGTTTTAATGGGTTTATCTTTAGTAGTAAATGGATAAGTAAACTAAGGCCTTATTGCGTAATTGACTTAAAATCACAATAGGTTTTGGGGATCGCTTTTGGCGAAACATCTTGGTATTGCTTCTATTCTCAAAACAGGCTAAGGTACTATGTCGTGAAGTCATCGACATAATCAGGGCCCGGAATACGACATGTGACGTATTAGACATCGGAATAGAATAAAATTCTGGAACAATTTTTATGTTCTGAAATAAAGTTGTTAAGGGGACAGTGCACACCAGGGTAGCACGCGTAATTATTATTTTTTATGTTTTTGCAATCCCAGACTATTCCATAAAAAACTAATTCAATAGGATCATTCTAAATGAACCTCCTTTAGGTTCATTTAGAATGAAGGTTAGGTATTGATAATTTTAATGATTATTACTCTGTAAAACAATATTGGCTACGGTCGCGAATCATACTTTAACAACATACAACCTAACACTGACGTGCAAACTTGCGGTGGTACGGTCACATTGAAAGACGCCAAGCGGACCATATGGTGAAGCTTGCCCTAGACTTGCCATCAATGAGACGCACTCGTGGAAGACCACCTGCCACCTGGTTGACCACGATCGAAAAAGATCTGAAAGAAGCTAATTTAGATAAAGACGCAGCACAATTTCGTGCTAAATGGAAGATGCGGACAAGGAAGGCCCACCCCAAGTAAATGGGATAAGGTCTAGGAGGAAGAAGAAGACTGACGTCCAATTGCAAAACAAGTAATGATAATAATAATCAGATTTATTGTGAAGGATGGCACGGTTGACATATGTCGGGCATGTCACCGTCCAGGCGAATCAATCCGTCACATTATCTCCGGGTGTTCTCGTCTAGCTAACGGAGAGAAGGTACCTGCATAGACCCAACCTTGTAGCCAGGATTATCCATCAGCAACTTGCTCTAAAATACAACCTTGTGGAATCGGAAGTGCCTTACTATAGATATGTGCCCGACCCAGTTCTCGATAATCGCTGTATCACATTGTACTGGGATCAATCCATCATCACTGACAGGACTTTTGTAGCCAATAAGCCTGATATAGTGGTGGTGGATCGATCAGAGCGGCGCGCAATGATTATTGACATAAACGGTCCCGCATGATGAGAACCTCGTAAAAGCCGAGAAAGATAAACAAATCAATAATCTTGACTTGGCTCGCGAGGTTGTTGACATGTGGGAAGTGGACTCAGCAATCATTGTGCCGATAGTCGTATCAGCCCATGGCTTAATTGCCAAGAGCCTCGATCAATACCTGAGGAGGCTCTCGTTAGGCAGCTGGATCAAGGGCTTGAATCAGAAAGCGGTACTCCTGGACACGACTCGTATTGTTAGGAGATTCCTCTCTCTGGAGCCCTGACCCTGCTGGACCCTGTTCCCGATACCAGTGGGCTATAATTTTTTATATTTTTTTTACATACTTATATATTTTTTATTAATATTAAAAAATATAACAAATTTGTTTATAGATGAATAAAGGAAATAATAATCATTTTATTATCAGGCCTATGGGCCTTAGTGTTGCCTGATAATACACACAAAATACATTTAACAGCAATAATAATTATACTAATACATATTTTAAACCTTACGAGACTATAACTACGTAAGTATATACGTATACACGCAACATTGAACAAGAAAAAATCAAAGAAGAAGAAAGTACGAGGAAGGTTTTATCCACATGTAACTTCTTTTAAGTTATGGAATTTGCCAAAAGAACAAAAAAAGCCACCACAGCCAAGTCAGCAAAGTCTACCAAAAATCCGATCAGTGGACATCAAACATCAAATTACGCTGAGCGCATCTACTGGATTAGAGGACACTCCTTCTACACAGGACTCTGCTCTCATCCTGCCCATAGCGTAGTAAAATGATAGACTGATTATGCTATCGGAAAGTGGGGGTATCGCTGTCAATATTGTCCTCTGCTGTAAAGTACAGCATCATACAATTCTAAACGATTCGAAAAGTGGTGACATTGTCGCCGTTTTTATAATGGAGGATTTTCTTTTTAGCTCTTCGCTAGTCGCTGGATAGATGGCGCTGGGAGTTAGTATGATAATGCAAGAAACGGAACCTAAAAAAACAGATTTTAACAAAGCGCGAGAAAACTGGGTTATATTCGGAAGGTTAAGCAAATGAAAGTGTCAGTCAACGAGAGTATGTGACGTGGCACAATGTTTTTTTTTCTAAGCGTTTTGGCTTTGGCACCAACTATCATAGTAAGTTCAATGCCATCTATAGAGTTCTTGGAAACTAAGTTTTTTTTTAATACCTCAAAAAGAAAACCTCTCATTACAACAGAACCTGCTGTGTTGCTACGATCTGACATTAAAACGGTTGTGCAGCAGTTTGTCCAGCTCGTTCTACTATCTCATACGAGATCTGCCGCGACGCCTTCTGGCTGTGTCCTGCCTCCATCATCATCTGCCTAGCCTTTTCCCAACTATGTTCGGGTTGGGTAACAGTCTAACTGCATGCAGCTGAATACCAGTATTTTACCTGAAGCGACTGCCTATCTGACCTCCACAACCCACTTAGTACCGGATAATATGATACCTCTTGAGACTTTTGCGCCACTGAAAAGATCTACAAATGACAGCCGGGATCAATGGGTTAACGTGCTTTCCGAAGCACAGAGGAAACTCGGTATGTACTGGGTGGTCACCCATCCACAGAGCAACCTAGGCAAGCGCGGCTAAACCTTAAGATTGTACAGTTCATTGGGCACACGCAGACGTGTTCACTAGGTATACCTGTTATATTTTCCTCAAAAACACACGAAAATACATGATTCAGAGTCGTCGTCCAGAATAATTTGGTAGCAAAGTTCGCGTGGCTGCAACCAGTTACGACCCACCATTATTTAGTCTAGATAAGATTAAGCTCGCCAAAACATAGATTTAATGTTCAATGAAACGAGCATTTTATGTATGACGTATGATAGGCGAGGTAATTGAATTAAAATGTAATTTTAGGTTATGGCAGGGTTAATGGGCAGGTTTTTTTAATAATTGAGTGAGGTAAAAGGGCAAGAGGTAAGTAGTTAACACGTTAGAAATAAGTAAGAGGTATAAGCAGAGGAGTAAATTATTTTTCATTACTCATAGGTCTCATAGGTCTGAAGTTGCCTGAGGAGCGGGTTGAAAGTAATACTTTTCAGCCTTAGGGAGAATCGTTTTAAACTGACGGCTGTAAAATTATAAAAAAAATAAAAACTAGTTCTATTTTTTTATTGAACCAACTTTCTATACAGCCACTCAATTACAGCGCGATGTAAAATAGAAATAACCTAAAGTTAAGTAGTAATTAAAGAATATAATTATATTTTTTAAATAACTCTATTATAATTAAGTTTCAACAATTTCTTTAAAATAACATAGATTTGGGCTAAATATTTACCATTTTTTCAATGATGAAGCTGGCCGGCCACAGAAAAAAAAGCAAGATAGGCGGGAAAGCGGCACTCCGATCTTCATTTGTTTCTTCGAGTTGATGTTTTTATTTTTGCTTTCCTGAACTATTTGCGCCCTCGCTACGCTCGGGCACCAAACCCCGTCTCGGCGCCAAATAAGTTACTTTCACCCCTAGGGTAACAATGTACTATTCCTTCTTTCTGGTTGGCATAAGCTTCATTGGTATTGTCCGACCAAAAGTCAATCTCTGGCTGAAAGAGAATAGATTGTGCATTTGCTTGTTTTGCCTAAACTAAGTCAATACTTTTAAAAATCTTTGTTGTAATAGGAAACGCTTCGGGAAGAGATTCCTACTTGTCTAAGCCCACAGGCACCTCTGCCTACCCTTTCGAGTAAAACAGTCGTGTTGCTAGGCTCCATAAAACATAGGAGGAGCTTACCGGTAGAGCAATGAATATTGTCAATTGTGAGTACCTGCGCTACACAATTTAGCTGCCAGACGCCTTCCGATTGCAATTATAACGAAACTTAAATCCATTTGCAGTTACTTAACGCTGATTTCAACCTTATGTCAACGAGTGTAAAGCTCACTGTACTGCAACGTCACATGTAGAATAAGAATGAAAGGACTGTACAGGGTCTATGATTAGAGGTGTAATTTCATTTAATTACTGAATTGTAATGAAAAAGACTATACGTTATCTAAAAGTACGCAAAATGAGAGAAGAAATTCTAAGTTGTTGCATCGTGGTGGTCTAGAGAATAGGCATAATGGCTGACTAAAAAAATGTGATTCTGTTTAGTCCGTCAGTTAGATTATCGAAAAATATTGGAATAATTATGTGCTTTTTGTTTTATCAAATTAATAAAAATTGACGAAGATAAAACGTGTCAAAGGTGTCTCTGACACGTTTTGTCTTCGCACACAAGCCCCCGCTTGTGACGTCACATTTAAGTAAAAAATGTACTCAAATGTGACGTCGACGCACTGTATCGTCTTCATTTTTTGTTTACGTGAAAAAAGAAAAAATATGTGTCCAATATTTTTTGGAAATGTGACAGACTAATTAGATTTTAGCCGTGTGGTATCCGGCAGAGTAAAATAGAACCAACCCATTACACTCACGGGTGTCGTATAAGGCGACAAATGTCTGAGGCAGAACACCTTGCGCCTCCGTAGACCAGAGAATAGGCAGCAGCGTTTTCTGTTAGTCTTTCACCACAGCGATCTCCAATCCGCCTGCCTAGCGTGGAGATTACGGCAAATTCCTCCCATCATGGGAGAGGCTTATGTCCAGCAGTGGACGTTATGGGCTGTTGTAGTGTAGTGTGTATCTAACTATCTATCTTCTTCAATTTTTGTTTACGTGAAAAAATAAAAAAAATGAGTTCAATATTTTTTATAAATATGTATTTACAAACAAAAAGTATCTCATGTATTATATCATCTATCTGGTGTCCACGACACAAGCCTCGTTGCTTAGTGTGGCACTAGATGGCGCTGTGTTTAATGTCCAGCGATTTTTTTTTTTTTTGGAAATCTATCCGACGGACTTATTGGATTTCTTTTGTCATCTACCCTATTAAGAGGTTCCAATGTATCTAGACAAGTAGTAATCTGGAGTCTGGATTTGTGACCGGTTGACGGAAATAGGTTCGCTACCTATTATAAATATGGGACTTAAACATAGATGACGAAATGTAGGTGTACACCTAGTAAGGTACACCACTGCCTACTACTTCAGCGATTACAAACGTGATCTTAAGTGATTGAAGTAAATGTTATTTTGACAAGAGACAGATTCCCATCAAGCATTGGAATAGATTTGCTGAATATTGTCGAATTGAAAACTATTTCGTACGAGATTGCGTTACCCAATTAGGATACATGTTGTGGTCTGCAATTCTGCGAACCAAGAATAGTTCATCAGGAATATAGATAAACTTCGTTCAGGATTTAGTTTCCAAACATGTAAACAAATACGCGTTTTTTTAATAAAAATACCTACGTAACTGAACTGTATTTGTGGACACAAAGTTCAGTTTTTGCTTGAACTTCAATTGCCCAAATAAATAACTTTTACAAAAATACTAGTCATTCAGAAAACTACTTTTAGGGATTCTACTGTCACTGTGTGATTATGGCAATCCCTATTTATATGAGCACTGCGCTAACTGGTTATGAAGGCCTCTGGGATTTATTAAAAAAAAAACGAATGTCTGTTGCTAAATGAGTTTTATTTCAAATTACCCCAAGGAGAACCATCCGACCGGGCTAGTGCGCAGTAGCTGGCCGTCCATACGTCACGCTCACATATACATATTTACTTACCTTGCATTTAGTCGTGCACGCTTACATGTGTCCCTACAAACTTAATCATCATCATCTGCCTAGACTTTTCCCAACTATGTTGGGGTCGGCTTCCAGTCTAACCCGATGCTGCTGAATACCAGTATTTTACATGAAGTAGCTGCCTATCTGACAACAACCCAGTTTAGTACTTGGTAATACGATACCCCTTGAGGACTGGTTGTCAGACTTTCGGGACAGTCGTTACTACCTGTAACGGCTGTCAAAGATCTACAGAAGACAGCTGGGACCAACGGCTTAACGTGCATTCCGAGGCACGGAAGAAACTTGTTGTATAATAGGGTCACCCATTAACGGACCTACCTACAAGCCAATTAACTTAATAAACACTGAAATTAAGTTGGCATTTCTTTGAGTGGAAATAACATCAATTTGGAAACAAGGATTTGAACAGTCCTTAGGTACGAAGTTCTGCAACATCTTGAAATGGCTCTAAATATTCCCACGTCACGTTGAATATGAAATACAGCTGCAATGTCTACGGTACCTACATTTACTTCAATATGTTATTAATGGTAAGGGATATTGATGAAGATTTCCTGAGCTTACGAAGATTAATCTTCATTGTTCTAATTTTCTTGGCGTTAGGTATGTGAAAATGCTTTGAATTTGTAATTGTTTTTTTAATGGAAGTGATCAGTGTCATAAACTCATATACTTACTTGCTTTTCGTAATATCATCTCAGGATCAAAAAGGCTTGAGGAAAATGTTGTGAGTAATGTTTTGAGTATAAATGTGGATGAGTATAAAAGTATTGGAAGATCAAAGAAAGGATGGATGGATTTTATAAAGGATGATAATGGCAAGAAAGGCGGTGTCTAATGAGATGACGAGTAATAGAGAAGTATGGAAGACGAAGACAGACTGCGCCGAAGTCAAATTAACTGGGATAAGGGCAACATAATAATAATTAATAAGGCTTTACCAGTGAACAAAGGATCTCAAATAATATGGAAGTATGCAGTCATCATCAGCCTATAACAGCAGTTCACTGCTGGACATAGGCTCCAATGGAGAAGTTTCATGATATTGATAACACTACCAATGGTGTCGATTCTGTTGTGCACAAACTAAATTTAATTTAGGCTATTGCTATCTTTTACTAAAAGACAGTGCGAGGAAAGGACGGCTATAGCTATGAGCTAGTTTATGCCTTGCGCTTCACCGTGTTTTAAGTCGACATGATTTTACGTGCACCTTTCGTTTATATGGAAATATTAGTTCCAATTAAATTTGACAGCTCTAAATTACGTCTGTCTCTTCCTAGTTTTATTAGAAAGAAAAAGGTAGCAATAGCCTAAATTTATTTTAGTTTGTGCACAACAGAATCGACACCTTCTTCTTCTTCAACCCTTGGCCACCCAATGCTGAGTGTAGGTCTCTTCCTAATCTCTCCACTTTTGGCGGTTTTGTGTCATGGCTATCCAGTTTCTTCCGGCCACTTTAGTGAGATCGTCTGTCCACCTAGTAGGTTGTCTTCCCACGTTCCTCCGTCCCGTCCGTGGTCTCCACTCCAGTATTTTCTTTCCCCATCTTCCATCCAGTCTACGGCATATATGGCCCGCCCACTTCCACTTTCATTTTGCTATCACTACCGCTATATCCGTGAGTCTCGTTCGTCTCCGTATTTCGGTATTTCTCACCCGGTCATAGAGGGTGATGCCCAACATGGCTCGTTCCATAGCTCTCTGAGTGACTTGCATGCGGTGGATAGTGTGTTTGGTGAGCGTCCAAGTTTCAGCCCCATACGTCATGACTGGGAGGACACACTGCTCGAACATGCGACGCTTTAGGTTGATGGGCACCCGCTTCGACTTGAGTACGTCGGACAGCTTACCAAAAGCACCCCACCCTAGTTGGATACGGCGCTTGATTTCGCGGTCTTGTCCGCTCATTACTATACTCAAAGTCTGTCCCAAGTATACGCACTCCTTGACTTTTCCTATTTGCTGGCCATTCACTAGAATGTGATCAATGTCGTCATCACAGCACATTATTTTGGTTTTTGCGGCGTTCATTTTTAGACCGACATTGAGTGACACGTCATACAGATCTTGTACCATGGCCTGCAGATCCTCCACGTTGCTGGCAAAAACGACAATATCGTCGGCAAAGTGCAGATGGGTTAGCCGTTCACCATTAATGTTTAAGCCTCTATTAGACCAGTCGAGAAGCTTAAATACATCTTCCAGGCAGGCTGTGAAGAGTTTAGGTGATATCGTATCTCCTTGCCTCACCCCTCTTTCAACGCGTACTAGATTTGTAAGCTCGTGAAGTTTGACTTGTAAGGTAGCCGCACGGTATACTTCCTTTATTGCCTCTACATATCTGGTGTCTACCTGACATCGTTTGAGCGAGTGAATGACTGCCCAGTGTTCAACCGAGTCAAACGCTTTTTCGTAGTCGATGAACGCCATCACTATAGGTCGGTTGTACTCGTTACACTTCTCAATTATTTGTCGTACTGTGAAGATGTGGTCTATTGTTAAGAACCCACTCCTGAACCCTGCCTGTTCCACTGGTTGTGCTGAGTCTAGTCTAGTGGTAAAACGGTTTGTGATGACTTTGGTGAAAAGTTTGTATATGTGGCTAAGTAACGAAATGGGTCGGTAGTTGCTCAGCTTGGTGTTGTCTCCTTTTTTATGCAAGAGTATGACGACCGCATTCTTCCACAATTCTGGAGTTATCCCCCCGAATAGCACTTTATTATAAAGTACTTGCAGTTGTTTGAGTACTGGTCGACCCCCAAGAAGAAGTTGTCCGTACGTAATACCATCTTCCCGTGGTGACTTCCCTTTCTTCATTTGCCTGAGAGCGTGTTTTATTTCATACATGCTAACTTCGGGGAGATCTTCAGTGAGGTGTCTGGTCAGGGTTGCTCGTGGGTCTCCTGTAGCAGCAGCGTTGGGCTCAGATGAACGTGAGCTATAGAGATCTGTGTAGAATTCCTCTACAGTCTCCATTATTTCCTTGCGATCAGATGTTTGTTGACCGTCTTGCTTAGTAAGCCTGTGCATCTGAAGGTTACCACGACTAAATTGTTTCCGGAACACTTTGGGCCCCTTATGTGCTTCTATGGTTGCCATAATTAAGTCATGCTTCCTTCTTCTCTGGTGTTTACGGATAGTATGTCTTATCTGACTGTTTACGGTGTTGATGCTGGTTGGGTCTGGAGCTGCTAGTAAGACCGTCCGTCGTTTCAGTAACAGGGCCAAATCTGACGGTGTTTTAGGTGACTTCTTCACTGCAGGTTTTAACTTCTGCACTGTGCTCTTGATAGAGTCCACTAGCTGTTGGTTTATTTTGTCAGTATTCCATTCACCATGTGCGCTGGCTGTGAGTTTTACTGCTAATTTCTTCTTGATAGAAGTTTTTATGAACTGACAAAAATGTGCTATTGAGACAAGGTTTTAGTGTCTCCACAAGTCGCCTTCTTTCTAGAGGTAAATTGAGTGCAATTCGAGCTCTTACAATTCTGTGGTCACTTCCCGCGCTCACTTGGTTTAGTACATCGACATCGTGGAAGATATGCTTTCTGTTTGACAGTATATAGTCGATTTGGTTTTTCGTTCGACCATCTGGGCTCCTCCATGTCCTCATCTTTTGGGGCTTTTTCTTGAAGAATGTGTTCATGGCGTGCAGTTGTTGGTATTCTAAATAGTTGGCCAAAATATGCACTCTTTCGTTTCTTTGGCCAAAACCAAAACCACCCACATACTGCTCATCACCCAGAGTCCCACCTAATTTGGCATTAAAATCCCACATAACGATGGTATAAAAAGAGGGGTTTTCGTTTAGGGCCCTGCTGATGTCGTCATAAAAGCCATCTATTTCATCATCGTCTTTAGATGAAGTCGGAACATATACTTGAACTACCTTCAAAGAGTATCGACAGTTCAATTTAAAGGTCGCATATATTACCCGAGGGGATATAGCGCAGATGTTTTGCAATAAACGAACCATCGAGGTATTTATGAGAAATCCCACACCTCCTTGAGACTTGTCGTCGTATCCTTTGTAGTAGAACAGTTGTCCTGAGTGGAGTTTTAGTAGGTCTTCGCCTCGACGCCTTGTCTCGCAAAGGCCAATTACGTCCCACTCAATCTTGTTAAGGACTTCGGACTCAAGTTCTTCGTAGCGTTCGTCAGTGAGTAGAGTTCTTACATTATACGTAGCCAGGTAAATATTGTTTAGGCAGCCGGATTCGCTCCCCCAGGGATTCTTCGCACCCTCCATCCTAGAGGTTACCCTCGAAAAGAGTGGACTCGCCAACCCGCACCGGCCAGCGTGGCGTTTTAAGGCCAAGAACCTTCCAAATATGAATAAGAAGCATAAGCGATGGCCCTCAGTCCCCAGTGGTCCTGGTAGGCCTGGCTACGGCAGCGGTCAGGGAACCTCTAGGATGGAGGGTGCGAAGAATCCCTGGGGGAGCGAATCCGGCTGCCTAAACAATATTTACCTGGCTACGTATAATGTAAGAACTCTACTCACTGACGAACGCTACGAAGAACTTGAGTCCGAAGTCCTTAACAAGATTGAGTGGGACGTAATTGGCCTTTGCGAGACAAGGCGTCGAGGCGAAGACCTACTAAAACTCCACTCAGGACAACTGTTCTACTACAAAGGATACGACGACAAGTCTCAAGGAGGTGTGGGATTTCTCATAAATACCTCGATGGTTCGTTTATTGCAAAACATCTGCGCTATATCCCCTCGGGTAATATATGCGACCTTTAAATTGAACTGTCGATACTCTTTGAAGGTAGTTCAAGTATATGTTCCGACTTCATCTAAAGACGATGATGAAATAGATGGCTTTTATGACGACATCAGCAGGGCCCTAAATGAAAACCCCTCTTTTTATACCATCGTTATGTGGGATTTTAATGCCAAATTAGGTGGGACTCTGGGTGATGAGCAGTATGTGGGTGGTTTTGGTTTTGGCCAAAGAAACGAAAGAGTGCATATTTTGGCCAACTATTTAGAATACCAACAACTGCACGCCATGAACACATTCTTCAAGAAAAAGCCCCAAAAGATGAGGACATGGAGGAGCCCAGATGGTCGAACGAAAAACCAAATCGACTATATACTGTCAAACAGAAAGCATATCTTCCACGATGTCGATGTACTAAACCAAGTGAGCGCGGGAAGTGACCACAGAATTGTAAGAGCTCGAATTGCACTCAATTTACCTCTAGAAAGAAGGCGACTTGTGGAGACACTAAAACCTTGTCTCAATAGCACATTTTTGTCAGTTCATAAAAACTTCTATCAAGAAGAAATTAGCAGTAAAACTCACAGCCAGCGCACATGGTGAATGGAATACTGACAAAATAAACCAACAGCTAGTGGACTCTATCAAGAGCACAGTGCAGAAGTTAAAACCTGCAGTGAAGAAGTCACCTAAAACACCGTCAGATTTGGCCCTGTTACTGAAACGACGGACGGTCTTACTAGCAGCTCCAGACCCAACCAGCATCAACACCGTAAACAGTCAGATAAGACATACTATCCGTAAACACCAGAGAAGAAGGAAGCATGACTTAATTATGGCAACCATAGAAGCACATAAGGGGCCCAAAGTGTTCCGGAAACAATTTAGTCGTGGTAACCTTCAGATGCACAGGCTTACTAAGCAAGACGGTCAACAAACATCTGATCGCAAGGAAATAATGGAGACTGTAGAGGAATTCTACACAGATCTCTATAGCTCACGTTCATCTGAGCCCAACGCTGCTGCTACAGGAGACCCACGAGCAACCCTGACCAGACACCTCACTGAAGATCTCCCCGAAGTTAGCATGTATGAAATAAAACACGCTCTCAGGCAAATGAAGAAAGGGAAGTCACCACGGGAAGATGGTATTACGTACGGACAACTTCTTCTTGGGGGTCGACCAGTACTCAAACAACTGCAAGTACTTTATAATAAAGTGCTATTCGGGGGGATAACTCCAGAATTGTGGAAGAATGCGGTCGTCATACTCTTGCATAAAAAAGGAGACAACACCAAGCTGAGCAACTACCGACCCATTTCGTTACTTAGCCACATATACAAACTTTTCACCAAAGTCATCACAAACCGTTTTACCACTAGACT
Organism: Xestia xanthographa; assembly: GCA_905147715.2. Classification (NCBI taxonomy): domain Eukaryota; kingdom Metazoa; phylum Arthropoda; class Insecta; order Lepidoptera; family Noctuidae; genus Xestia; species Xestia xanthographa. The sequence continues at coordinate 9,668,524 of LR990668.1, read as the reverse complement.
AGACTCAGCACAACCAGTGGAACAGGCAGGGTTCAGGAGTGGGTTCTTAACAATAGACCACATCTTCACAGTACGACAAATAATTGAGAAGTGTAACGAGTACAACCGACCTATAGTGATGGCGTTCATCGACTACGAAAAAGCGTTTGACTCGGTTGAACACTGGGCAGTCATTCACTCGCTCAAACGATGTCAGGTAGACACCAGATATGTAGAGGCAATAAAGGAAGTATACCGTGCGGCTACCTTACAAGTCAAACTTCACGAGCTTACAAATCTAGTACGCGTTGAAAGAGGGGTGAGGCAAGGAGATACGATATCACCTAAACTCTTCACAGCCTGCCTGGAAGATGTATTTAAGCTTCTCGACTGGTCTAATAGAGGCTTAAACATTAATGGTGAACGGCTAACCCATCTGCACTTTGCCGACGATATTGTCGTTTTTGCCAGCAACGTGGAGGATCTGCAGGCCATGGTACAAGATCTGTATGACGTGTCACTCAATGTCGGTCTAAAAATGAACGCCGCATAAACCAAAATAATGTGCTGTGATGACGACATTGATCACATTCTAGTGAATGGCCAGCAAATAGGAAAAGTCAAGGAGTGCGTATACTTGGGACAGACTTTGAGTATAGTAATGAGCGGACAAGACCGCGAAATCAAGCGCCGTATCCAACTAGGGTGGGGTGCTTTTGGTAAGCTGTCCGACGTACTCAAGTCGAAGCGGGTGCCCATCAACCTAAAGCGTCGCATGTTCGAGCAGTGTGTCCTCCCAGTCATGACGTATGGGGCTGAAACTTGGACGCTCACCAAACACACTATCCACCGCATGCAAGTCACTCAGAGAGCTATGGAACGAGCCATGTTGGGCATCACCCTCTATGACCGGGTGAGAAATACCGAAATACGGAGACGAACGAGACTCACGGATATAGCGGTAGTGATAGCAAAAAGAAAGTGGAAGTGGGCGGGCCATATATGCCGTAGACTGGATGGAAGATGGGGAAAGAAAATACTGGAGTGGAGACCACGGACGGGACGGAGGAACGTGGGAAGACAACCTACTAGGTGGACAGACGATCTCACTAAAGTGGCCGGAAGAAACTGGATAGCCATGACACAAAACCGCCAAAAGTGGAGAGATTAGGAAGAGACCTACACTCAGCATTGGGTGGCCAAGGGTTGAAGAAGAAGAAGGTGTCGATTCTGTTGTGCACAAACTAAAATAAATTTAGGCTATTGCTACCTTTTTCTTTCTAATAAAACTAGGAAGAGACAGACGTAATTTAGAGCTGTCAAATTTAATTGGAACTAATATTTCCATATAAACGAAAGGTGCACGTAAAATCATGTCGACTTAAAACACGGTGAAGCGCAAGGCATAAACTAGCTCATAGCTATAGCCGTCCTTTCCTCGCACTGTCTTTTAGTAAAAGATAGCAACAGCCTAAATTAAATTTAGTTTGTGCACAACAGAATCGACACCATTGGTAGTGTTATCAATATCATGAAACTTCTCCATTGGAGCCTATGTCCAGCAGTGAACTGCTGTTATAGGCTGATGATGACTGCATACTTCCATATTATTTGAGATCCTTTGTTCACTGGTAAAGCCTTATTAATTATTATTATGTTGCCCTTATCCCAGTTAATTTGACTTCGGCGCAGTCTGTCTTCGTCTTCCATACTTCTCTATTACTCGTCATCTCATTAGACACCGCCTTTCTTGCCATTATCATCCTTTATAAAATCCATCCATCCTTTCTTTGATCTTCCAATACTTTTATACTCATCCACATTTATACTCAAAACATTACTCACAACATTTTCCTCAAGCCTTTTTGATCCTGAGATGATATTACGAAAAGCAAGTAAGTATATGAGTTTATGACACTGATCACTTCCATTAAAAAAACAATTACAAATTCAAAGCATTTTCACATACCTAACGCCAAGAAAATTAGAACAATGAAGATTAATCTTCGTAAGTTCAGGAAATCTTCATCAATATCCCTTACCATTAATAACATATTGAAGTAAATGTAGGTACGTAGACATTGCAGCTGTATTTCATATTCAACGTGACGTGGGAATATTTAGAGCCATTTCAAGATGTTGCAGAACTTCGTATCTAAAGACTGTGCAAATCCTTGTTTCCAAATTGTAATGCAATTTCCTTTTGAAGAAATGCCAGCTTTATGTCGTTGTTTATAAAGTTGATTCGCCTAGGTAGGTTACCACCTACCTAGGCGAATCAACTTTATAAACAACGGAATCCTACCGGAAAGGAGACATTTTTTTTTGTTTGGAGAACAGGCCACCCACATAAATTGTAGCAGATATTAATGAAACGTACATAGATTTCTTCCTTATAATCTCTAGATTACAGTGGTAATATTAGCTAAGCCATGTCTAACTGGAATGATGAGAAATTCGAAAATGAAAACGTGAATTCAAAGAGATTTAAAAAGACTATACATAGAGCGGACATTGGGACTAATGTCATACAATAATTTTGATGTCGTACGTCAGTAGCGCTATCTAGCTATGAATAGAAAAACACAAACATATTTTTTTTTAAATATAATTCAGCTATTACACGGTAGATCCCACTAGTAGCCACCTATGATAGGGGTGCTACAGTTTAGGATGGCATCAAATTATCGATAAATCTTATCGATAACGCTTGGTAATTAAATATTCGTATTATATTGAGACTGCCTCGTTGGTACAGTGGCCGCAAACCCGACTGTTGAGCATGATGGGTTCGATTACCAGGTCGGGTAAAGTGTTATTGGGTTTTTCCATCAGGAATATCTCAATATTAGCCGCGGAATCTGGATTTGTACCCGGTTGATGGCAATAGGCTCACCCACTATTACATGTGACATTAGGCAGATGTCCCACCGCCAACGATGAGCGAGAATCGAGTAGAGCTGGAAACTAAAATGCGTTGGCGAGAAGCGAGTATGTAGTTCCGATAGTTTTGTAGTTGGGCTATAAGCGAGTGTGCGAGTGCGACGGGCGATTAATCGCACCACTCGCTCAGAGCGCTTTGTCCTGCGCAACACTGCACGTGCTACGCACTTGTTCCCTTCCCGACAACAATGATACCGGTGAGCATGTATCGCGGAGCGAGTATATCTTTGATAGCTTTTTTAAGTAATTTTAAAGAAATATACGAACCAATAACATTTATTCCCATATTGACACTTGAACGACTTAACATGATTACCAGAACAGTAAAATTACGTTTTTGATACTTATTATTTACGACCTAACGTGACAAAATATCGATAGTAAAAATCGATAAACAAACAACTCTCAGTAGAGAAGTACGAGTAGTCGTACAGCTACTGAGCAACAGAAGATGCTTATTGCAATTTATGTAATTGTATTCGCACATTGCGTTGAAATCTTACTGCACAATTTACACAACGACCAGCAGATACCATTTTCATAAAATAGTTTTTATTAAATGCGAAAAAATCGCAGAAACAGTTTCACGAAAATCGAAATAAACAGAAAGAGTAAATGTCAAATGAAGTTGTCTGTCAAGTGTCAACCACCAAAAAGACGGATTTACAACGTTCCGTGCCGTGATGATTTTCTATACCATCTAAAAGATTTTAGTGGAAACCTTTAAAAATAGCATTATAAAGCTCACAGTTTAATATTATTTCTTTTTAAATTATATTCTATTTCTATTATAATTAAAGCAGATATTATTACCAATGGATACCGTACTTTTTAGGGTTCCGTACCCAAAGGGTAAAAACGGAACCCTATTACGAAGACTTCGCTGTTTGTCCGTCTGTCTGTCCGTCTGTCCGTCTGTCCGTCCGTCCGTCTGTCTGTCACCAGGCTGTATCTCATGAACCGTGACAGCTAGACAGTTGAAATTTTCACAGATGATGTATTTCTGTTGCCGCTATAACAACAAATACTAAAAACAGAATAAAATTAATATCTAAGAGGGGCTCCCATCACTTCCGACGTTTGGCCCCCAAACTGGAACGGACTGGGGCTGCCTTCAAGCGGCTCCTGCCCAACCTGGGGGGGCCGAACGCCTCCTGCCGGAGGCTCTACGCGGGAGTCGTGCGGTCCATGGCCCTTTACGGGGCCCCGGTGTGGGCGCGTTCTTTGAGGCGGCGAGCCGCCCACTATCTGAACGCGCCCCAAAAGGTGGTAGCCGTAAGGCTGGCCCCGATCTCCCGCTAGGCGGCGAGCCTCCTTGCCGGACTGCCGCCATGGGATCTGGAGGCGATAGTCCTCGCGCGCCTACATGAATGGCGTCCTCACCTTCCGCCTGACGCAGTTCCTCACCGGACACGGAGTGTTCGGGAAGTTCCTGTACCGAATCGGGCGGGAGGAAACGCCCGGGTGTTTCCACTGCGAGGATCGACCGGAGGACACGGTGGAGCACACGGTGGAGGTGTGTCCCGCGTGGGTGGAGCACCGCCGTGTCCTCGAAGCGGCGATTGGCGGCGGCGACCGCTCGCGTCCGCCCTGGTGCAAGCCATGGTCCGGAGCGAGACGGAATGGGACGCCGTCACCTCCTTCTGCGAAGCAGTAATGCTAGAGAAGGAGGTGGCGGAACGTGAGAGGGAGCGAACCTCTCAACGTCCCGGCCGCCGCGGGAGACGCCCCGGGCGTCGGGTGCCACCACCACGTGGCCCCCGGCCACCGTAGGCGCGGGCCTGTGGACGGTGGACTATGGGCTAGCTCGCCGTCCGTCCGTCTCATGACGACAGGCCGTGTCGACGGCGCGTTCGTGTTCCACGCGCGCCTCAAAGAGAGTCAGCAAAAAGGAAGCGGACCGCTTCCTTTTTGCTGACTCTCTTTGAGGTAAGGGTGTACGAGTAAGGACCGATGCCTGCCGGGGTTGCGGGACAGTTCGAAAGAGATACCGCGGCCCCGGAACACAAAGGGCGATGAAGGAACATGGATGGGTTTTAGTCAGTAAAGTCTGACACTCCCTCCTGCTCCGCCCAGAGCGGGAGGAGTTATTTGATGATTTCCCATCCGAAAAAAAAAAAAAAAAAAGAAAAATGGGGGGCTCCCATACAACAAACGTGATTTTTTTGCCCTTTTTTGATAATAATGGTACGGAACCCTTCGTGCGCGAGTCCGACTCGCACTTGCCCGGTTTTTTTTTTTTTGTAAACGGAATAAAACGCCCCTATTTACGTAGGTAAGTATTTTTTTTATCAAATGACATTGACCACAACAGGAATGATTTGACTCGCAAAAAATATCATAATATAACTTATTCTTCTTTATCGTGTGGTTAGTGTCTAACCTGGTGTCAGAGTTTTTAAGCCGCCCGTGGGCCTCTGACTTGGCTTAACATGCCGTCGAGAAATATCTCTCAGACATGTTGGTTTCCTCACGATGGTTTCCTTCACCGAAACTAACTAAATAATATAACTTATTAATTACTAGCTGTTGCCCGCGGCTTCGCCCGCGTAAAGTTCGGTAACTGTCCCACTGAATCATACTAAAGGGATAAATAGTGTCCTACATGTGAATCCAGGTTATAAACTATTAGTAGGGACGATGTGCCAAATTTCATAATCATCACAACCACCATCACTGTCACAACCACCATTATTATCACAATCACCATCACTATCAAAACCAACATCAATATCACAATCATTATCACAATCACCATCACTATTTCAGTCACCATCACCATCACAAACACCAACACAATCACCATCACAATCACAGTCACCATCAATATCACCATCATTATCACAATCACCATCACAATCACCATCACAATCACCATCACAATCACCATCACAATCACCATCATAATCACCATCACAATCACCATCACCATCACAATCACTATCAAAATCACCATCACAATCACAATCACCATAACAATCACCATCATCGTTATCTCAATCATTATCACAATCGCCATCACAATCGCCATCACAATCACCATCACAATCACCATCATCACAATCATTCACTATCACAATCACACTATCACAATCACCATCACCATCACAATCACCATCACAATCACCATCACAATCACCATCACAATCACCATCACCATCACAATCACTATCAAAATCACCATCACAATCACAATCACCATAACAATCACCATCATCGTTATCTCAATCATTATCACAATCGCCATCACAATCGCCATCACAATCACCATCACAATCACCATCATCACAATCATTCACTATCACAATCACACTATCACAATCACCATCACCATCACAATCACCATCACAATCACCATCACAATCACCATCACGATCACCATCACGATCACCATCACGATCACCATCACAATCACCATCAATGTTGAATGATCACAACCGTTTCAAGGTTCCATCTATCTCTATACCAATATTCATTTAGTAGGGATATACGATACACAACTGCACTCTGCGTTTCCACCCGTATAATTCCGGGATCGGGATCGGGATCTGGATAAAAAGTACCCTATGTCCTTTCCCAAGGTTCCATCTATCTCTATACCAAAATTCATCAAAATCGGTTCAGCGGTTTAGGCGTGAAAAGGTAACAGACAGACAGACAGACAGACAGAGTTACTTTCGCATTTATAATATTAGTAGGGAAAACGGTTTGTGATGACTTTGGTGAAAAGTTTGTATATGTGGCTAAGTAACGAAATGGGTCGGTAGTTGCTCAGCTTGGTGTTGTCTCCTTTTTTATGCAAGAGTATGACGACCGCATTCTTCCACAATTCTGGAGTTATCCCCCCGAATAGCACTTTATTATAAAGTACTTGCAGTTGTTTGAGTACTGGTCGACCCCCAAGAAGAAGTTGTCCGTACGTAATACCATCTTCCCGTGGTGACTTCCCTTTCTTCATTTGCCTGAGAGCGTGTTTTATTTCATACATGCTAACTTCGGGGAGATCTTCAGTGAGGTGTCTGGTCAGGGTTGCTCGTGGGTCTCCTGTAGCAGCAGCGTTGGGCTCAGATGAACGTGAGCTATAGAGATCTGTGTAGAATTCCTCTACAGTCTCCATTATTTCCTTGCGATCAGATGTTTGTTGACCGTCTTGCTTAGTAAGCCTGTGCATCTGAAGGTTACCACGACTAAATTGTTTCCGGAACACTTTGGGCCCCTTATGTGCTTCTATGGTTGCCATAATTAAGTCATGCTTCCTTCTTCTCTGGTGTTTACGGATAGTATGTCTTATCTGACTGTTTACGGTGTTGATGCTGGTTGGGTCTGGAGCTGCTAGTAAGACCGTCCGTCGTTTCAGTAACAGGGCCAAATCTGACGGTGTTTTAGGTGACTTCTTCACTGCAGGTTTTAACTTCTGCACTGTGCTCTTGATAGAGTCCACTAGCTGTTGGTTTATTTTGTCAGTATTCCATTCACCATGTGCGCTGGCTGTGAGTTTTACTGCTAATTTCTTCTTGATAGAAGTTTTTATGAACTGACAAAAATGTGCTATTGAGACAAGGTTTTAGTGTCTCCACAAGTCGCCTTCTTTCTAGAGGTAAATTGAGTGCAATTCGAGCTCTTACAATTCTGTGGTCACTTCCCGCGCTCACTTGGTTTAGTACATCGACATCGTGGAAGATATGCTTTCTGTTTGACAGTATATAGTCGATTTGGTTTTTCGTTCGACCATCTGGGCTCCTCCATGTCCTCATCTTTTGGGGCTTTTTATTGAAGAATGTGTTCATGGCGTGCAGTTGTTGCAGTTGCACTCTTTCGTTTCTTTGGCCAAAACCAAAACCACCCACATACTGCTCATCACCCAGAGTCCCACCTAATTTGGCATTAAAATCCCACATAACGATGGTATAAAAAGAGGGGTTTTCATTTAGGGCCCTGCTGATGTCGTCATAAAAGCCATCTATTTCATCATCGTCTTTAGATGAAGTCGGAACATATACTTGAACTACCTTCAAAGAGTATCGACAGTTCAATTTAAAGGTCGCATATATTACCCGAGGGGATATAGCGCAGATGTTTTGCAATAAACGAACCATCGAGGTATTTATGAGAAATCCCACACCTCCTTGAGACTTGTCGTCGTATCCTTTGTAGTAGAACAGTTGTCCTGAGTGGAGTTTTAGTAGGTCTTCGCCTCGACGCCTTGTCTCGCAAAGGCCAATTACGTCCCACTCAATCTTGTTAAGGACTTCGGACTCAAGTTCTTCGTAGCGTTCGTCAGTGAGTAGAGTTCTTACATTATACGTAGCCAGGTAAATATTGTTTAGGCAGCCGGATTCGCTCCCCCAGGGATTCTTCGCACCCTCCATCCTAGAGGTTCCCTGACCGCTGCCGTAGCCAGGCCTACCAGGACCACTGGGGACTGAGGGCCATCGCTTATGCTTCTTATTCATATTTGGAAGGTTCTTGGCCTTAAAACGCCACGCTGGCCGGTGCGGGTTGGCGAGTCCACTCTTTTCGAGGGTATTTTTCACCTCGGGACTTGTGGTAGCCCAGTGTACGGGTTAATTAACCGCCGCCCGATGCTCGGCGTTAGTGAGATTACGGCAGTCTATATCACCTCTCTGCCTACCCTCCTCCTTTCACATTCGGGCTTGGGACCGACAACGGCGGAGTTCGACACCATTATTTAACAAAATGGAATTAAAATATAAATACTGAATACTGACGAAGGGATACATTATTTAGATAAATAAAATAAAATACTATACAGGATTGGACGCCTTTTCTTTTAATCCAAGGCGGATTTAGTCCTAAATAACATAAGAAGAGACGTCACTTTACCCCATTGCAAGTGCAACTTTAAAGACTCATAACTTTTTCATTTCTGGAGATATTTAACGATTTTTAATAGGTTTTACCAATAATATTCTTTTAGAAAGATTTGTTGTGAGCGCGCAATCGTGAAGACTCAAAAACGGGCCGATTGGCTTGTTTTGCCTTTATTCTGCGTCACTGCGTGTATGTGAGCTGGCGCTGCCCGGTGGCACACTTTTTTCGGTGGGTTTGTAACATTCCTTGCCCGTGGTACAGTTGGCTAGGTCCGGTTGACTGGACCATGGTAAAAAAATTTAACAGTGTTACAGTAGGTGTATAACATATCTGTGTAGTAGAATATCTTTGGGTTTTACATTAATTGTACTCCTCGAAATTACTCTGCATGTCGAAATAAATACATTCACCGTAACATACAGATTTCCCAGTAATTTTATACAAAATCCTACACCGCACTTTTCCGGTAACACACACAATGGACTCTCGAACGATTCAATGCTTGCCACACAAAGTTTTTAATTTCCTGTGCCGTTTCGTGCTGGTTTTCGTGCCGGGCTTAGTTTAGCTTGTCTTTGGTCCATTTTGATATGTCCAGAGAGCATAGAGAGCATTGTTTTAGTTTTCTATGCGATAGTCTGAGTTGTCTATTGAATTTTGCAGGTGTTGCGGTCTGCATGTGGTTTTCAACGGTCAAACTTTTCGAGTTCGTGTATTGTTTTTATTTGATTTTTGTCGAGGGAGAATTTATGATAGGAGATATGAAATTCTGTTTGTTTGTAGGTTAAAGGGTGGGATGGGTTGTTTACGATTTGGTTAAGACCGTGCTTAATATAACTTCACCTCAAATATGTTTTATAATCTTACTTCGTACTGACAAAGACTCCTTTTTATAAAGCTGCATAACCATCACTCCTATAATACCCTAAGGGTTAGGCAGAAATGTACCTAATATAGTACGCCCATATTTCGCCAATTACATTTGACTCTCATGTAATAAGGGGCGAGCCTATTGCCATCAACCGGACGCTGAGAAATTCCTGATGGACAAACCCAATCAAGCAAGCGACCAACTGCATGGTTTGTAATAGTAATAACTAAGGAATAGGGTATATGCATGATAGTTTTTTAATACTCTAAACAAAGCGTATTAACATCAGAAATAGCAAAGTAAAATTATTTTTTTAATATCTTTAAAAAACACTAAGTTATAAGCATTTGAAACTGCTGATTAGACAGAGAGATCCGATATAGCGAATGACGTCATTCGCTACATCGACGTACAAAATCCATACTAAATTCTGTTTATCTAGAAAGAGATAGAAACAAAAATTTAAATGGTTATAACTTTTGTGTTGTTTGGCCGATTTATGTCTTGTTTTCGCTTTTAGTTATTATTTTTATAGATTTTTAACATTCCGTATCGAAATACAAAAAAGAAAATGTATGCATATTCCCTATTGGGATGGCTCTGTTAGAGTTACTACCATTTAGTTTTCATCCATCATTTACTCATCATCTGCCCAGCCTTTTCCAACCATTTTGTGGTATTCTTTCAGATCAACCGGATACAGCTAAATACCAGTATTTTATACGCTAGGGAATGGGCAACTACAGTACTTTCACAGTTTTTATGTCTTGTGACTGGGACTGTAGCTACATTTAATTTTCATATTTGTTTCGACAATTCAAAAATGCCTGTATCTGGCCTACTTGCAGCCCCGGATCTTGAATTTTTTCGAGGCGGGGCAAAAACTGAAAAATGCCGCCCCCACCCTCCTATATTTTTATTTTTATCATCATAATTATTTCAGTCATCAGACGCCTAATGATGGTCATAGGCCCAGGGGTGGGCCGTGAGTTTGTTGGAACCTGGGGGCCTGGCCAAGGGCCTCGCCTGCTTTTGGGCCAGAAGAGGGGCCTATCAGAAGGGTGCGATTTTTAAGTTTACTATTTACGGATGCAGCTGAAGTACATATAGCCACTTCAAAAATGTTAGCGCCTCCGTGACCTCGGATTGGTTAGTTTAGGTTTAAAGAGTTATTTGAAAAGGTTAGGAACTAAATGAAATTTGATTCTTAAATAGATGCTACTAAATCAATTTAGGGAGACAATTTAATCAGAAAGAGGAAATAAGGCTCCAAGAGCGAGCGAAGCGAGTTCAACAATTTTAACACCCTACTTTGGACAGATTAGAACTATTTCGTCACTTCATACAGGAGTTACTTGGTTGACTTTGAAAGTTAAGAATTAAGAGGAACTTGACTGCATGAGCGAGCGAAGCGAGCTCGAAAATTTTTTGACACCTTGCTTTGGACAGGTTTAAATTGTTTCGATCCTTCATACAGGAATTACTTGGTCGACTTTTAGACAAAGTCTAAAGAAAGTAGTCTAAAAAGCAAGCAAAGCCAGTTCGAAAACTTAACAGTTTACCCACCTTGGACAGGTTAGAATTGTTTCGAACTACCGGAGTTACTTAGGTGACTTATGGACAAAGTTAAAATTCAAGAGAAACAAGGCTGTAAGAGCGAGCGAAGCGAGGTCGAAAATTTTACGTCTTTCCTCAGAAGAGAGAGATCTTAAAATCTAAATGTCCACATGCTCCATTTTTTGCAAAAGATGACTGAGGGCCCTTTATATCCACGGGGCCCTGGGCTGCAGCTCAAAAAGCCCTTATATAGTTCCGTCCCTGCATAACCCTCGCGGATAGAATGCCACAAGGACCTAACTAGCGCTGCTCTTTCTGTGTTTACACTATATATTTACAAATATACCTACTTAAATGGACGTGTACGACATATATTGTTGTTATGAAAGCACCTACCCTGTGCTTTGAAACAAAACGAGTTGGATATATTATTGTATTGTACTTCAAATTGAAATTATCATTTTACTCTCCTAGCTTTTTGTTCTGCAAACAAGTCTATGGCCTTGTCATAATTTATTTCATGTGCCATTCGATTTTCTATCGCTAAGATTGCGAGACTTCGTTCCTGGCTCATAGATGATCGCAAATAACTTTTAATAAGTTCTGCGATGACTTCGGAGCAGTCTCCACAGTAGTGAATGCCCGGAGAGTACCTGTGCCAGACGGAAAATGAGAGCGCCATGCCGTCTCTTAATGCCTCTTCTTATGCCACTTCTTCGTCACGAGTCTTATCGCCGTAAAAGTGATGTGCACTGGGTTTCGAACTTGGGTTGGCGAACTTCTCATTCCACCACTAGGACCTGGTGGAGCACAGCCCTGTACACCTCGACATCATGTCGTTGGCGGCGCATCAGGTACTTGCTCTATGTAGGGACTATAACGTCAAGATCTCATGGTGGTGATCCGGCCAAAAAGCTCGCCGCCTTGAAGGAGACCGTTTGATTTATTCTCTTCACCCTGACGGCCATCGCTCTCTGGGTTCGTCGCTAAATTACAGTAAGTATTTAGGTCGTCAAGTTGTCCGCCCATACTGGCACTCCATAGGGCGCTATAGACCGTAAGATCCCCATATAGAATCTTCTGCAGGAATTGGATCCCCTCAGATTGGGCAGTAGCCACGAGATTAAGTTCGCGGTGCCCATCAACCGGGGTGTCAACTGCTGAAAATACGGCAATTAGGGACGAGTTCCAGGTACTTCATTGTCGACTCGGATCCCATCTACGACCCCAGAGCTGTCGCCAAGATACAAGAGACGACCTGCCGAAACGTTTGCCTTCACCAGCATGTCATCAGCATAACAGATGACGCAAACACCATGAAGAAGCTAACCGCGAAGCGCCCAGTCGTACATAGATGATATCTCTATCCCTCAGAAAGGCCCTGATTATGCAGCAGAAGTTGGTACGGCATAGGTTTGGCATGGTATAGGACTGCCTCCAATCTTTTTTTTTCTCGAGGTGGAAATCCTGGGGAGAGTCGAGGAGTCTGACAACTGCGCAGTTGCTCTGCGAGGCAGCGGCATCTAAGCGGGTCCGCCAGATCCTCAGTAGCCAGGTGCTGAAATAGGTGGTCTACAGTTTAGCTCTCAAAGAGTTTGTCTTCCTCATCTAAAAAGATGGGCTAGTATGCATATGGGGTGTCTGCAGGGCGCTCCTTCTTCTTCAACAGAAATCAATGAGTTGTATCGTTACAACTCATCATTATCGCAACTTTGACCGTAAGTCAGCCAAGCTTGAATTTGCCGCCCGGGGCATGGGCCCCGGCTTGCCCCCCCCTAGATCCGGGCCTGCCTACTTGAAATAAATGCTTTGATTTTTAGATGATTTTGATTTTTGACCAGTGTTTTACAAGGAACGATTGTCTGACCTCCGAATTACCAAAATTCCAGAACTCAGCCACTGGGTAATAATATACCTAATGGTCAGACTGGCTTCTTACTACCCGTAAAAACTAAATTATTCCATTGCAAATCGAGGTGTTATGAATGTTACCTCATATATTAATGTCCAGCATTGGACACAGCCTCAAATTAATTATAACTCACCAAAAAAAGCAGACCACTCAAATAGAAACAAAATGTTACCAGCCGAAAAAAAAATCCAACATTATTTTTCTGGCAACAATTCATTCAATTTATGTTCCGCCTACCCTCGTTTTTATGTGGCAATGTAAACATGCTTGTCTGAATGTCTGCTTATACAGTCGCGTAAATAGCCGTATGTCAAAATACTACGTGCTTCGGTTTTCACATTTAACGAATTCACCCGAAGTGCCGTAAAATTGTGAAGTCCCATAGATTTCGCTGAGTTTGTCCGGTCGGAATAGATGTGGTTTTATTTCTTGCGGCAGATTTTGTTTATGCGTCTGGGCCGTTAAGTTTATGGGTCACGGAGTTGCTATGACAGCAGTTATAACATTATGGTAGCTAATCTGTTTTATCTGAGTTAACAGTTATGATGGCGAATAATTATAGGGATCCCTTCTTTTTGCATAACGTTTTTTTTCCTAATATACTTTGGCATAACTGTTTTGGCATAATTTGTTTTGCCATAATAATACTTTCCCAAGTTTTTTTTGGCATACTTTTTATGTTGACGTCAACGTTGGCAATCAAGTTAATCACCTTCAAGGCTAATTTGTTTTAGCATAAATTGAATTCGCATAATGTTACTAGGCATAATCATTATTATGATTAGAAAAATTATGCTTAAAAAAATTATGCGTAAGTAAATAATGTTATGCGAAAATATAATTAGGAGTAACAAAAGTATGCCAAGTTATATTAGGTCTTAAAATGTTATGCAAATGGATAGGGAACTATAATTATATAGTAGGTAATGTTTTGAGAAAGATATGGGGGGAAACCATCTTTCTTGCGGAATAATGGTCCAAGTGATTAACAAAGTGGAGAGGCCCTGGCAGTAAAAGAGAAAAAGGCAGACCGCTAGCTCGCTGGGTCGACGACATACTAAGACAGGAAGCAACTGGTTGGAAGCGGCGAACACCAGAAAAAAGTGGAAGCAGTCGGACGAGGCCTATACCCGTAAGGGGCCATGCATGACAGAAACATGTCAATTTAAAAATTGTTCTTTTTTCTTGTACCTACCAATTTTATTTAATTTTATTTTGTTACTGTTTTGGAAATATGTAGAAAGGCTTATAATAATAATGGCTGAAAACCTTTGCCCAATAATCGTATCTTACCGGTAAATTTATAAAATTATTATTTCATAGGTTTTCACATCAAAGTCAATGAGGTGACTGACAAGATGTGATGATTTGAAAAGAGTAACCATGGTGTTTCTTGCCGGTTCTTCTCCATGGAAACAACCAACCCGTTTTATAAGTGCCCATCTAAATATTTTTATTTTGTTTTTTTGACGCCTAGGGGAGTCTCATGCCACTAATATGACTGTCCTCCTCTGATCTTATTTCTATTAGAGGGCGATTTTAGAATTAAAATATATTGCTGAATTTACTAAAATGAAACTATTGTGAAATAAATATCGAAAAAGGGCCAAATGTGACTGATATTACTGAATAAAAAAAACAGCACTCAAAGTGCACACGATGAGCATCTACCAGCATCTACTAACGAAATTGGATTCGATTGACTTTCACCTCAATATCTTCTCAAAGATATGAGCTACCTCAATGTTATATAAAGTACACACACATTACATTTCAGTTTTATTTAGGTCTCTGAGTTACTCTTTTATTATTCTTTATTTCAGGCACAAGGGACCATGAAAGAAAGTAAAGTAATACAACGTTATCATACGTTTAGGTAAGTGAATTAGATACAGATACTACAGTCTAGGGCGTAAGGCGGAACGCCCTCTGTCTCGGTGGAGCGATGATCTCCGCAGGGTGGCTGGTTGCAACTGGACTCATCCAGTTGCTACCAGCCACCCTCAACTGATTCTTCAACTGGATTCTCGATAACTCTCAAGTTATCGAGAATCCAGTTGAGGAATTCAGTTGAGTGATGTGCGATTGAAGAGGCTTACAGTGGATTGTTGTGGGCTGATGATGATGACTGTAAGTCTTGCGCGGCAAAAAATATTCATCATTAATGTTCCCACTAGGACATGCCGGTTATAGTATTACGCTATACTTACGCTTCATATTCATCATTCATAATACTATTTATCATGCATTTTATTTGTTTATATATCTACACTCAGCAAATCGATTTAAATACAATTCTTTAACTTGGAAATTGCTGAAATAAAATATTATTATAATTTTCATGTTGTGATGTTTACGTCAAGCGTTAAATTGTCAAACTGTCAGTTAGTTTTTTAATTCTCTTTCTGCTCAGTCTATGGTCTAGCTCAATGATTTCTCTTTTTGGTTTGTATAATTTAAATTATTTTTATCAATATGTGTTTAGCCATTATATTTTGTAGATTATTACGATTGTTTACTAAATAACTTAATATTAAATTATATTATAAAATTATTTATTCACTCATGGATATGTCCTGGCCGACTACACTTGTCAGTTGAGATGATGGCGACACTAAGAAAACTAAGATTTGAAAAAGGAAGACTACTTTGGGGGAAACGAGCTGACGGACGGCTGAAAAGTCTACTCTGGAATCTGATTTGAGGAGTATCAGAGAGCAGCTTGGTTTTGGCGGTGAGATTCTTAAACTGTCCAGGGGATCCAACGAAAGTTTCTCCTGGGACTTCTACTCCCACGTACCCCACTCCCACTACGTGCCTGTCCGTCTACTGGTCTCGCAGGGCTGTCCTACGTCTGGCCCTGAGTTCTGCACTGTCTTGCTGCTGAGCTGTCCTAGTGAACTCTGAGATCTGCGCTGCCGCCGTTTCTACTGCTTCAGAGCACAACTTCAAGGTTACTCCGGTATCGACCTGCTACCCTGACGCCTGTTCCCGTTCTTACAGTGTGGTAAACTCATTATTGTCCATCTAAGTGCATAAACTTTAAATCTGAGTGCGTGCTAGGTAGTTTTTTATAACTAGCTGTATTTTTTATCTTTCCTAAATTAAAATTGTATTTGAACAAGTCTGCTTATCCTTTTATTTTAATAGGATCAAGTAGATCTGTTACAAATTGGCGCCCCCCGTAAAATCAACTCGAACCCACTCATTTATTTTCAAAATTCTATAAAAAACTAGCACTAGTATTTCTTTTTGGACTTCTTATTTGGCTTACCTACTCTTTTTAATATTAACTTAACTTATTTTTCTTCTTCAGCTCTCCTGTTAAAGACTCTTCTATTCGACTCAACTCTTCTACAACTAAACATCATCTAGGTACTCTTCACCTCTACACACATACTGATATCGAAAGATAATTGGCACCCTTTCGGCCTCTTGGGAGTGTTAACCCACTTGTGAGCACTACCAAGGTTGGAGACTGGCATACTCTACGACGTACTATTGGAGAATATCCTGTGGACGTCTTTACAAACTTAGACATCTACGTAACACCTATTGGAAATACTTCACTATCCTCCTAAACACTTATTATATTATATTTATACATATTTCATCTGGGAATCATACCAAAACAAGTTTAGTTACGTGGGCTCTCAAAATATTTATATCGACTTGTTATTTGTCATCGGTTGCTAGGTAACAAACGGGCCATGGAGTATTATGGGCATGGAGTACTAGTCTTAGGTACTAAATTTTATCAAACTTTGCGGTGGCAATCATATGTACTAAACTTTATGCTTTAGTTCCGAATTTTACCACCAACACAAATAAGTTCTCCTTGGTTTACGATTTTTAATTTCTTTAGAATCTGTGTCTTACTCTTAAATTTTTAAACAGTTTTGGACCGTGTCCAACACTCAGACTCTCTTGACGTTTTACTCGGAGCTTACCGGCTACTGTATTGCGGGAGCTGCCCTTACGTTTACTCGGAGCTTACTTACTGCTGCCCTTGACGTTTAACTCGGAGCTTACCGACTACTGTATTACGGGAGCTGCCCTGACGTCTACTCGGAGTTTACTGTCTGCGGTGTTGCGGTTCTGACCTGACCCCTCTCCTTTCCTCGTCATAAACTCCATAGGTACTTCAAGTAGGCTACTTTAGATTCCTGTTTCAGAACTCAGATCCTATAAGTCTAGACTCCTCGTTTATACACTTTTACCCTCTTTTACTACCCGTATACTAGTATTTTGCTATTTTCATATACTTACTCATGACTCATCTCTTTCTTCTTTCCTTCCTCTATAATAGAGTTAATTTCGATTTATTAAAACTCTATTTTTTTTTTTAAATTCATTCATTGCTTCTTAAACCATTAAAAGATTATTCTTAATCTTCCTATAAATCTATTCTTCTCTTTTCTTCAAGTTATGACTAACTTGTTGTTAACTATTGACTCTAAAAGTCAACTAAATATCAACTAAAGTTGATTAGGAGCGGATGACAACTCCGTTAAAAATAAGCCTTTGTTAAAATCTTTCTATTTTCATCTCATTAGTGGTTTTAGACGCGAGCGGATTACAACTCCTAAAATAAGCCTTAAAGTTATTGACTTATCAGGTTGAGTAGTGATCATTGAATGTGAATCCTACCTGACCTAACTTCGTAAGATGTCGGTGTGTTTGAATGAGTTATGTAAGTTTTGTGAATGCTGTAATACTTTAACTTTAGCAAAATTTTTGTTCTAGGCCAAAAATTTTCTCGGGGTCGTTGGGGAAATATAGTATTATGCTATACTTACGCTTCATATTCATCATTCATAATACTATTTATCATGCATTTTATTTGTTTATATATCTACACTCAGCAAATCGATTTAAATACAATTCTTTAACTTGGAAATTGCTGAAATAAAATATTATTATAATTTTCATGTTGTGATGTTTACGTCAAGCGTTAAATTGTCAAACTGTCAGTTAGTTTTTTAATTCTCTTTCTGCTCAGTCTATGGTCTAGCTCTATGATTTCTCTTTTTGGTTTGTATAATTTAAATTATTTTTATCAATATGTGTTTAGCCATTATATTTTGTAGATTATTACGATTGTTTACTAAATAACTTAATATTAAATTATATTATAAAATTATTTACGCACTCATGGATATGTCCTGGCCGACTACACTTGTCAGTTGAGATGATGGCGACACTAAGAAAACTAAGATTTGAAAAAGGAAGACTACTTTGGGGGAAACGAGCTGACGGACGGCTGAAAAGTCTACTCTGGAATCTGATTTGAGGAGTATCAGAGAGCAGCTTGGTTTTGGCGGTGAGATTCTTAAACTGTCCAGGGGATCCAACGAAAGTTTCTCCTGGGACTTCTACTCCCACGTACCCCACTCCCACTACGTGCCTGTCCGTCTACTGGTCTCGCAGGGCTGTCCTACGTCTGGCCCTGAGTTCTGCACTGTCTTGCTGCTGAGCTGTCCTAGTGAACTCTGAGATCTGCGCTGCCGCCGTTTCTACTGCTTCAGAGCACAACTTCAAGGTTACTCCGGTATCGACCTGCTACCCTGACGCCTGTTCCCGTTCTTACAGTGTGGTAAACTCATTATTGTCCATCTAAGTGCATAAACTTTAAATCTGAGTGCGTGCTAGGTAGTTTTTTATAACTAGCTGTATTTTTTATCTTTCCTAAATTAAAATTGTATTTGAACAAGTCTGCTTATCCTTTTATTTTAATAGGATCAAGTAGATCTGTTACACGGTTTCCTCACGATGTTTTCCTTCACCGTTTTGAGAGCAGGGATGATGAAATAAATTACACAAAGTAATGCGTTTGCCTGGGTTCCAACCCACGACTTACTTTTCGTAAATCGGGGCCGCCACTACTGCGCCACGGCTGCTCCTTAAAACATTAATCAAATATTTTTATTTATTAAATATTTCGACGGACTAATGGACGGCGCCGCCGAGGCCGGCGTAGAAAGAGATAACAATATGACCTAGATGCGCATCACGAAGGCTGGTCCGAGGTGGCGTAGGAGAAGAATACCTGGCAGGATGGGGAGGCCTTTGCCCAGCAGTGGGACATTCAGGGCTACTAAAAAAAACCCTAACTAATATCATTTTCATTACTACGTATATATAAAAGTGAAACATTTTCTCGATTTTCAGTCGATTCAGCTAGACGGATTTTAATAATATTTTATTATTATTTTCAGCTTGTGTTGTCAAAAGATGGAAAGATCGTTTGTGAGGAATGCTAAGAAAGAAAAATAAGTAAATAATAGCGGTTAACAGGGCAGAATGGAAGAAAAAATGAGTTGCACCGTGACCATTATGCCCAAGTAACATTAGACGATAGCAGAAATAATAGAAGAAAACGAGGTGTCCAATGCAACGCTAAAGCCTCCTATTGACGGTAAGGTTATAGGATAATCCCGGGGTTGCGGGACTGTTCGAAAGAGATACCGTGGCCCCGGAACACAAACGGCGATGAAGGAACATGGATGAGTTTTAGTCAGTGAAAATCTGACACTTCCTCCTGCTCCGCCCAGAGCGAAAGGAGTCATTTGATGATTTCCCAACCGAAAAAAAAAGGTTATAAGATAATTTTTATGTCGGTAGTACCTTTCCTAAGGATAACTTCTGACCACCACCCGGGTGAATTGGCGGGCAAAATCAAATCCGAAAGCATCTGAAAATTTATTTAATTTCAGTCCAGCCAGCACTAAACCAAACCAAACAGCCATATTATATGAAAAAAAAACCGGCCAAGAGCGTGTCGGGCCACGCTCAGTGTAGGGTTCCGTAGTTTCCCGTCCGCCACAATAAGTGTTCCCACTTATGAGTTTAAAGGTGGGTATCCATTATGTAAAAATGCTTGCATAATATACGAATATACTACAAACTTAGTCCAGAAATTATTTTGTACAACTTTTTGTCTTTTTTGTACAAAAACTGTTGTTTCCATCAAGTTCAAAATGATTTTCCTAGAAAGTCCTTATAAAGTTCTACTTTTCAGATTTTTTTCATATTTTCTAAACTTATGGTTCAAAAGTTAGAGGGTGGGGGACACATTGTTTTTTACTTTTGGAGCGATTATTTCCGAAATTATTGGCATTATCAAAAAATGATTTTAGGAAACCCCTATTCATTTTTAAATACCTTTCCAACAATATATCACACGTTAGGGTTGAAATTAAAAAAAAAATCACTTCCCACTTTAATGGGGGGCTATCCTAATAAAACATTTTTTTTTTCAATTTTTATTTTACCACTTTGTCGGCGTGATTGATATACATATTGGTACCAAATTTCAGCTTTCTAGTGCTAACGGTCACAGAGATTAAGCGAGGACGGACAGACGGACGGACGGACAGATATGGCGATACTATAAGGGTTCCTAGTTGACTACGGAACCCTAAAAAGCGAAATACTCAGCGAAAAATAATACCTTTGCCACGCAGGTCCCGTACAACATAAAATATATTTGAGTACAATAAATACTTGGGGCGTTTTATTGTTATTGGTACAATAACCGTATGTTACCTGCGACTCGGCCGAATTAACTGTCTGTCGGTACGTGCGGCTGATTGTGGCTGCTTTTTATTGGCCAGCAGTGTAAATGAGACGTTATTGGGTTTTGGCGATACATTGTTTTGGTTGGAGTTTAGAAGCACATCTAATACCTACAACTCAAATCTTCCACTAGACGATTATAATGAGAGGTTTTCTTTTTGAGATATTAGAAAAAAAACTTAGTTTCCAAGAACTCAATAGATGGCGTTGAACTGACATAGTTGGTACCAAAGCCAAAACGCTTGGGGAAAAAAACATTGCGTCACGTCACATACGCTCGTTGGCTGACACTTTCGTTTGCTTAACTTTCCGAATATAACCTAGTTTTCTCGCGCTTTGTTATAATCAGTTTTTTAGGTCCCGTTCCTTGCATTATCGTACTAAGTTCAGCGCCATCTATCCAGCGACTAGGAAAGAGCTAAAAAGAAAATCCCTCATTTTGATACCCAAAAAGGCTTTCTTCAATTTTTTTTCTGTTTATTACTTTATGTCCTCTAAAGTTTGGCCGCTGAGAGAATGCGTTCCTGACATCTGTCAGTTGGTACAAAAATTTAGCGCGAAATCATAACATTTATTGATAATTGATTTAATGATATCGTTTTTAATAATATTATTTGTGGAAAGGGCAAAAAGGGTAATAATACGTAAGTTATATAAGCAATAAGTTATTTATCATCACCAATAATACTAAAACTCGCGACCAGTCAGGAACGCATTCTCTCAGCGGCCGAACTGTAGAGGGCGCCACCGCCAGTTTTATTTTAAACAAAATGATTTTAAATTATATATTTAATTTAAATACCTCCATGACCCCTGTATTTCAATGCTCCATCAACACAATGTTTTGAGTGCGTTACATTAGGTCCTACCGTAATCCGTGATTTTTCTCCGCAAAAAATTACATTTCTGCGTAGTGTTACTAATTTGTTTGATATACACATTGCTTGGTGATGGCTTCTTGAAGATTCCGTTTAAATTTTGTATCTTTTTCACTACTGGGACACAGGCCTCTCTTCTACTTCTACTACGGAGAAGACGTTAATCCGAACGTAATTCAAGAGAGCGGGTGTCCATTTCCCCACAGTTATTGTTTTGTGCCTATTGGTTATAACCCCGCAAATTCGCTAGCGACGGCCGTGACCTCTGAGAAAATCACAGATTAAAAGTAAAATTCAGTTTGAAAATATTTCCGTTAAAAAATGATGGAAATATCTGAAAACCAGTGCTGTGGACCCTCCAAAGTACAGCATTATGATGAGTGAAAACTTTTTTGTCGCAATCACAATGTGCCAACACTGTAATGTTTAGCCCTGTTGTTTTATAAATATTTGTTTTTCTTTGTGTATGTTTTTATTCATCATCATCATCAGCCTATTAATGTTCCCACTGCTGGGACACAGGCCTCCTCTCTATGAGAGGAATTGGGCTATAATCCACCACGCGGGCCCATTTCGGTTTGGTAGATGTCACATGTCTTCGAATTTTATGATATATATTTGTTACGGCTAATAGCCGAAGTGCGGCTACACCTAGTTTTAGCTGGCTAGAACTAGGTGCAGCCGACCATATGCGGTTAAACCTAGGTTTAGCCTTCATCATAGCGGCTAGAACTAGGTGCAGCCACACACCGGTGGTTAAACTTAGGTGTATCCTATTTATCATCGCCAGGAACTAGGTTTTCAGTTCAGTAATGAGGTGGTTGATGACAAACTAGTTTTGCCTAGACCGACTTGGGGCACCCCGATCACGGGGCCCGTTCGACCGGTTCTCCCATGACTCGGATGCATCTGCGGGGGTAATACGAAATCTGATTCGATTTCGTGATCGGGAAACGCAAGATAAGAATCTCAAAACACAACCAATAATTATGCTTAACTGAACAAAAACCTAGTTCTAGCCGATGATAAATAAGACACACCTAAGTTTAACCACCGGTGTGTGGCTGCACCTAGTTCTAGCCGCTATGATGAAGGCTAAACCTAGTTCTAACCGAAGATAAGAGGATACACCTAGGTTTAACCGCATATGGCCGGCTGCACCTAGTTCTAGCCGGCTAAAACTAGGTGTAGTCACACTTCGGCTATTAGCCGTAACATATATTTTTTTTTAATGTTTTTATTAGTGTCCTTTTTTTGTTGTGTATGCACGTCATATCTTTGCGACCAATAAATACTTTTTCTTTTTTCCTTCATAACACTTTAAAAACAACCATACGATTTGCATAACTTCAAATAGTTTCTATCTACCCTCTACAAGGCACATCACTCGAGTTCTTTGCCAAAGAAATTCAATTTCTACTCCATCAGACTGATATACCTAGTTTGAATTCCAGCGCGTATTTGCATGTTAAAATGAGTTCCCTTACTTAGAGGCTCGGATGGAAACAAGATGGCCGTGTGTTTTGTTTGGTTTTGAGAACGGTTTCTGGTTTAAGTTTTTTGGCGTTACGCTTTGAATACTGTGACTTTGTAGGTAAGACACTGAAGGATTACTATTAAGCCACCAGGAAACAAACAAATTGCAATTATTTAGAACATTAGAAGTCTTTTAAAGTGTGTGCCCCCGGTCACTGACGAATGCTCTAAGGAAAGACTAAAGCTGTGGCGAGAAAGTGGTTCTCTACCCAACAAATTTGTGCCAATTTCTGAAAATCTCCAACCTGGACACGAGTTGCCATGGCTGACCTGGAAGTCTTTAGATAGACTTCGGGCACAAGTTGGCTGAAGCAAGGAAAACCGGATTAGGTAGAGATTCATAGATGACTTTGATGACAAACGATGGGTCACTTGATATCGTGTCCTGCTTGTCATTTTGTGTGCACATCACACGAGTTAATGGACGCTACTGAAAGTGTCAATGTCGTTGCCAAATTTTTGGTCTGACTCAATTTTATTATCATCGACATGGACATGGTCGTCCACTCT
Source organism: Xestia xanthographa (assembly GCA_905147715.2). NCBI lineage: Eukaryota > Metazoa > Arthropoda > Insecta > Lepidoptera > Noctuidae > Xestia > Xestia xanthographa. The sequence continues at coordinate 9,644,928 of LR990668.1, read as the reverse complement.
TGAAAGGCATCCAAAACTGACAGCGAAAGGCATACCATCTAAAAAGCGATGTAGTTTGATGTGGTAACAAAATTCAATGATCACCAACCACCGGTCTGTTAAGGTTACTTATTCACTATCAAGATTACTCTAGTTTAAACAATAATAATCAAGTAACTTTACGCAAAAATTATTGCTGGGAAACGACTTTTCTTTTGGGGTGAATAATCATGTTTTGTGGTAGAACTCAATGTAACGCACTCAAAACATTGTGTTGATAGATGGATTGAATAGTACGGGGGTCGTGGAGGTGTTTAAAGTAAAAATCTTACATTATAAACATGTATTTACAAAAAAACTTGTCAAAAAGTTGGAACTTTGACCCCCAATATCTCAATAACTAGATGGTTCCCAGATACACAACAAAAAAATATCGCAATGATGGGGAGAAAAACCGGCCAAGTGCGAGTCGGACTCGTACACGAAGAGTTCCGTACCATTGACTATATTTAGTATTTGTTGTTATAGCGGCAACAGAAATACATCATCTGTGAAAATTTCAACTGTCTAGCTGTCACGGTTCATGAGATACAGCCTGGTGACAGACAGACGGACAGACGGACAGACAGTGAAGTCTTAGTAATAGGGTTCCGTTTTTACCCTTTGGGTACGGAACCCTAAAAAGTGCCTTTCGATTTCGTTAAGAGGTATTTTACACCCTTTATATCTTCTTTGAGATAGATGATGATTATGAGATAATTATATATCTTTATCTCATAATTATCATCTTTCTCAAGAAGAGAGGGAGAGGTAGACCGCAAACTACCTGGATGACAAATGTCCAGAAGGCCATGCAAAAGCTTAGTCCTACGGATGACGATGCTTACTTACCAGCAAAAAGATTGGTGCCGAAAGATCAAGAAAGCCGACCCCGAATGAGAATTAAGAGTTGGGGGCAAATAAGAAGAAAAAACCAAAAGGCTAGGTTTCAAACATACCCTTAACGAAGCCGTCAACCAAGCATTCTGTACAACAAACTAAATAACATGTAAGCTTGATTAAAATTCATGTATTTCATCATCTGCCTAGCCTTTTCCCAACTATATTGGGGTCGGCTTCCAGTTTTACCGGATGCAGCTGAATACCAGTATTTTACATGGAGCGACTGCCTATCTGACCTCCACAACCCAGTTAGTACTGGGTAATACGATACCCCTTGGTAAGACTGGTTGTCAGACTTTTTGGGCCACTGACTACCTAACGACTGTCAAAGATCTACAAATGACGGCCGGGACCAACGGCTTAACGTGCTTTCCGAGGCACGGAGGAAACTCGGTATGTAATGGGTGGTCACCCATCCACAGACCAACCTAGGCAAGCACGGCTTAACCTCTTATATATATTAAAATTCATGTATTTATTTATATTAAATACTCTGCATTTTTTTAAAATACATTGGCCAAATTCATTAAAAATAAGTTGTGAATTCTAATAAAACTAGTTGATTTAAGGAAGTCTAAATTAAGTAAAATTTTAATCATTGTTTATTGCACTATAAATAATGTTGATTTTTACGTGTATTTTTAGAGTAATCCTTTATTTTATTTGTAATATTATTCTTACTGTTATTTTAAATGCGTAGCTCAATTTTGACTTCCGATACGGTAATGGCCGGCAAATGTCGTTGTAAGTCAGTTGACTAGGTACTGTTGGCAATCTTGCTTAAGGTGACACAGCACACGAGCTCGAACTCATTGGTGGGCGTGGCTAAAAAGCACGCTGTCTCACCTGGCATCGTGCCCGAAGGAGATAGTATCAGTGATGAGCAGTTAGACGCTAGTCTTCACGTGCGTCTAGTTCGTACGCACACACTCAGCGTTCCGAACCGTTCCGAACAAAAACGAAGTTATAATACTTTCGTCTGAACTTTTATTTTAATGCGCTAAAAAGAATAAAATAAACTTTTTCTTTAAAACTTTTACTATCAACTTATAACGTCATCGTCACTACACAATTCGCGAGATTAGTGGCAACAATAATATTGTATAACTATATTGTTTGTTATTGTTGGCCTGGGGTCACGATGTCCTGGACGCTTTCCGCCAGGTCTGCTAATCCCTCGAGAGAAATAAATAGCTGTGAAGCCAGCAGAGTCTGGACGTTGGTCGGCAGACGACTGCTTTATATTGTCATCGTGGTACTGTGGATTTCCTTGGCCTGATAAAGTTTAGGATTTCCTTTTCAGGGCGTATCACGTCGGAGTCACCAATTTAGTGGTTGTTATACACTAAACATAACAAACACACATACACAACATTATAACATAACATTATAAATTTGTATGGAAAATATGTTGTGCAGATCAACCTTAAGGTTGATCTGCACAACATATTTTCCATACAAATTTAGGGGGACTATTACTCCACTGTTTGACATGGTACATCTAAAGTTAAACATGATATCGTTTTGTCTCATTATTAATTGTGTCTGTGCGGAAACAGAATAGTAAAATAAAAAGGCATTCAAAAGTTACGAGCTACCAAAGATTCATTTTTATTGCCAATTTTAACGTAACTTTGGGCGTAAATTAGTAATAAAAGAAGTGTCAAATTTCCAAAACAAAGTCGGTACCGACACAGCAAAATTATCGAAGAATTCAATAAATTTTATTTGATAATGATTTATGCAGTGGTTTTTTCATAAAATTCGATTTCCCAAAAGCCTTTTCATATTTTTTTACGCGCGCCTTTTACTATGAATTTTCGTGCATCTCACTGAATAATGTTTCCCCCGGTGCGGTGCGGGAGGGGGATACGCCATATTGACATGTCCTTCGTTTGATAGAAGAACAAGACCTATATTTCTGTCCTTTTCATTTCATGCATGACGTCAGTGACGTGTCATTTGTTTTTCGCTGAAGTTGAAGGGCCTGTGCATTTTTATTGCACTCCTATAATGTGTGCGTTTCGATGGCGCGACCACGGCATTCTTTTTTTTTTAAGCTATGGCAAGATTTTGTAAAAAATAAATTATTTAAAATTAAATTCATTAATTAATTAAATATTTCACATTCAGAACATTTTGAAGGTGATAAGCGATACCATACGTATGCTCCTGAAATATAAAACCTAGGATTTTTTATATTTTTTTTACAAATTCAATTTTTTATTTACCTAAATTTCAGGTCTCTGCAACGCTTAGTTTTTAAGATTTCCATGGCCGCGCGGTTCTCCGCGTTTCGATGGCGTGGCCACGTTCAAACCCTGATAACTTTTTAACCATAACTTTGACAAATTTAAGGTTTTGGGAAATTTGAACCACGTACATACATAATTTTTACAAAATCATGGCATAGTTATTTTAAAAAAAAAAACGCCGTGGTCGCGCCATCGAAACGCACACCCTATAATATGGTGTAGCGACCTACTTATTTAGAAACTTTATATACATAAAACCTTCACGATATAATTTTTACTTTTCTTCTGATCTGTCACTTCTCTGTCTTGTGTTGACTAAATTGATATAGAATTATGAACATTTTTAATTTAATTTAGTTAGTGTACAACAACCACTAAATTGGAGACTCCGACGTGATACGCCCTGAAAAGGAAATCCTAAACTTTATCAGGCCAAGGAAATCCACAGTACCACGATGACAATATAAAGCAGTCGTTTGCCGACCAATGTCCAGACTCTGCTGGCTTCACAGCTATTTATTTCTCTCGAGGGATTAGCAGACCTGGCGGAAAGCGTCCAGGACATCGTGACCCCAGGCCAACAATAACAAACAATATAGTTATACAATATTATTGTTGCCACTAATCTCGCGAATTGTGAAGTGACGATGACGTTATAAGTTGATAGTAAAAGTTTTAAAGAAAAAGTTTATTTTATTCTTTTTAGCGCATTAAAATAAAAGTTCAGACGAAAGTATTATAACTTCGTTTTTGTTCGGAACGGTTCGGAACGCTGAGAGTGTGCGTACGAACTAGACGCACGTGAAGACTAGCGTCTAACTGCTCATCACTGATACTATCTCCTTCGGGCACGATGCCAGGTGAGACAGCGTGCTTTTTAGCCACGCCCACCAATGAGTTCGAGCTCGTGTGCTGTGTCACCTTAAGCCAACTCGGTGATTCCAGGGCAGTCATCTTTGAGTTAGGAAGCGAGTTGGTCTAAATTATTACTGTGTAATATCAATAAAGTATTTTGAAGAGGAACAGTTTTGAATCTTAAATAAACGTCTATCAAACGTTTCGAGAACAGGTGGGTAGTACCCTTGCGCTTCGCTTGGCTCGTCTTGGCGGGGGCACTCCCGTGCCTCCAGATGTGACGCACGCAAAACATTGTGCTGATCGACACATTTAATAGTAAACGAGTTATGGAAGTATTTTAAGCAAAGTTATGACCTTAAAAACTAGTATTTGAAAATAAAAGTGAAATAGTTGGAACTTTGACTTCTTATGTCTATATAATATATAACATTTCGCCGCTGTATAATACAGAGTTTAAAAGACCTCATCACGAAGCCGTCAACCAAGCATTATGTACATCAAACTAAGTAACTTTACGTAAAAAATATTGCTTTTTTTGGGGTGAACAATCATGTTTTGTGGTAGAACTCAATGTAACGCACTCAAAACATTGTGCTGATGGATGGATTGAATAGTACGGGGGTCGTAGAGGTGTTTAAAGTAAAAATCCTACAATAAAAACTTGTATCTAAGAAAAAACAAAAACTTGTCAAAAAGTTGTAACTTTGACCCCCAATATCTCCGTAACTAGTAGGTTCCCAAGTATGGTTTAGAACATAAAAAAAAAAATGTTCAATGACAGGGAGAACAAGTGCCTTTCGGCTTCGTTAAGAGTTCATTTACACCCTTCTACTTAAGAACCAGTGGCCTACATCACATGGGGTTAACCCCACACCCAAAAAAACACGTCAAAATGAAAGGTTAAACGACAAAATTAAGGGAAAACAATCGTAATTAATGCAAAATGACTGAAACAAAGGGCCGAGCGACAGTCATTACGCCACAATTATGATGGATGGCAGACTGCCCCCAATTTACACGACCGCCTCAAAAAACAGGACAAAAGGAACAAAAATCGCTTTCCATTAGTAATCGTTGGGAAGTTTTGGGGGGGTGACCGGTTCTGTAGATGCTTTTTTTATGAATAAAATGGATTTTAAGGCCCTTCTAACCCTAAAATTAGCAACTCTATTTGTAGTGGCTCAAACTTCGTTTGAAATACTGTTAGAATAAAGTTCTAATCAGCTTGCACTACAAAGCGGTTGTTACGTCATTCACTGCGGCCGAATAGTGCGAAATGAGTGGTTTTTATGCGATTTACAAAAAATCTATTGATTGGACTAAAAAAATAAAACACATAAGACCTGCTTTATAGTTAGTTCAGTTAGTATGCATAGTTTCATGATCTAATTTGAAGTAATTTTTGAATACCAGCGGTTTATTGTTCGATTTGGAGGTAACTTTAGAATTTTTTTCTATCGAGAAAAGTATAAGGAATCGTGTTTTCGTTATACATAGGACTAGCATGAAACCTCAACTTTACCATAAATATTAATTTCAAAATTAATGCTGCAGTATTTTAGGCGTAACGGAGAATCATGCTAAGCCATTTGAGGGATATATAGCCCTAAAGGCGCTGTCAACACCAAAATCGCGTACACTGTCTATTTGTATGGGAGTAAACGAGACGTCACTATTCCTGGGCGGCCAGGTTTTAGAAGAAAATAATGAATAAATATTGAAATAAAAAAGTGTAGGTTATTTGTGAAATATGACTCGTTAGCGGTTAAGGTATGAATATGTTGACTTCACGTTTTTAATTGCAGACTCATAATTACGTCAAAAAAATGAAGACGTACAACCGTTAATGATGATTTTAATACCAATCTTTGCAATTATTTTCTATCGAGCCGATTTCGTCCAATAATGTATCGAGTCCGTCCAAGGTCTTTGAAATATGATGAATATTAACATATATTTTTTTTTGATGTGCACAAAAAGTTTTTCTTAAAAAAACTACTTAAATAACATCAATTGCAACAAATTAGGTGTTGTCAGCCAGACCCTGGAAAAGAACCCAGAACCTCATTTTGATCAGCAGTCACGTTTGCGACCTCGATAGTCTGGTGACTATCGAGGCAGTAAAATGGGTTTTTTTTTAAATTTAATTTTGCTAAGTTACAGTGCTGTAACAAACAGTAAATAAAAAATGATTTTACCCTTCAATAAATGGAATTTATATTTTTTTTAAGTGATAACTTCTTTAGGCGCGTTGAGCGTACTTGACGTAACGTGCGGTCACGCTTCGTAGCACACGTAGGCGATCCGCTACGGCGTAGCACCACATACGCATGCGCGGGGCATAACCAGTACTACGACTGGGGAGGGGCCTGTGTACTTTTTGTTTTCACTTCTATTGGCAGTCCCTAAAGACTGCCCCGATTTTTTTTTGTTTTATTTGTGTATTTTTAGCACTAGTACCAAATGTTGAGATACGACGATTTTCACATCGGTTCCACGATTTTCATAATTTGATCACTTAATTCAAATGTTTATTTTTCAACACCGATAACATAATACGTCAAGGCTTCAAAAACATTCGAATTAATTCAAATACTTCGAAACTTCGCAATGCAAATATCGGCTTTCATTCCCCCCTCCCCCCACCATTTGCTCCCCCAACAACGAAACATCTGAAGTAACCTAATAAACAAAAGTTTTTTTTTTTAAAGAAACGAGCCCCTAATGAATGGCGAGAGAATAAAGAAGAGTCGTATACGCCATGTCATTTTCAGCCAAAAAACGCGTCTTTCAGATCTCTTTTTAGGACCTAATCAGAGAGGGTGACGAGTAAAATTTTTAATCACATAATCTTTTATCTAACGGACATGTTTGGACATGGAAAGAATATTAGATGTTTTCTGAATATCCGAATATTTAGCCAGATGGCCCAGTGGTGGTGGCCCCGACTTACGAGCATTAAGTCGTGGGTTCGAACCCAGGCATCATCATCATCATTTCAGCCGAAAGACGTCCACTGCTGGACATAGGCCTCCTCCAAGTGTCGCCACATTGACCGGTCCCGTGCGTCTCGCATCCAGCGGATTCCCGCCACCTTCATCAGGTCATCGGTCCATCTCGTGGGAAGCCTTCCAACGCAACGTCTTCCGGTTCGCGGTCGCCACTCCAGAACTTTTCGGTCCCATCGGCCGTTCAATTCTTCGGGCTACGGCTTGTATTATTTATTTAGTCTCCATTGCTTTCAACAAGGTAAACGAAAACATCTTGAGAAAACCGGCCATGTCCTAGAGCCAAAAATTCGAAGACATGTGACATCTACCAACCCGCACGATGCCCGCGTGGCCGATTACAGCCCATTCCCTTTCATTGAGAGGAGGCCTGTGTCCCAGCAGTGGGAACATTATAGACAGATTATGAGGTTAATAAAACTGGCATTATTGGCAAAATAAGCACAATTATTATGACAGAAAAACCAGTTTGAAACGATTAAAGATCAGTTCAAAGAACTCGGTTGAAAAATATTACGTAAGTAGAACGCAAGATGCGTATGAGTATTTCCATGACGCTACTGAAATACATCATTCCGCGTTCGGCAGCCGTTGCGCAAACACGTGTGCCCTGCCCCGTACCGCGTTCTCTCGCTCGCGCCAAGAGCGCCGCACGCGAAGCCCGACTCGGTCTAGAGCGCCGCAGTGCTACGTCGTAGCACTGCCGCTACGCCGCGTAGGCCACCGGCCCCGCCCACTGTAGCGCCGCTACGGTCAGTGCTCACGCACTCGCCTACGCGCAGCTACGTCGTAGCAAACCAGCTACGCTTGCTACGCATTTGTCAGCTGGTTCGCTACGAATTACAAACTGTCTTTTTCAAGACAAATACTATTTCCTTAACTGGATAATTGTCAATCGCGGTCTTCAGGTATTGCCCCTTCTGGGAAAAACCACGGTTTGTGGTACTTGAGGGGAAACCGAACGGTGTCAACGAACTCAAGTGGGTGGTGACCCAATCCACCCGCCGACCCCCTTCAGGGTGAGGCAGTTAATTGGAATCGGGAGGTAGGACCTTGGCCTTGGGGGCTTCCCTCGCCAAACCTATTATCCGACTTTCTTTTCAGTTACACACCTAGTGTTGGTTGGGTGTGTCAACCCCTTCACACTAGAGCTCCTTGTGGGCCTAGGGCCCTGTCACCCAATAAGACTGGTGACAGGTTTACTAGCTTAGGGTACACCAGTAGGTACTCACCTCCCTGTCTTACCCGACAGGGAGGGTACTCATCCCCGGGTAATCCCACCCGGGGAGTTAGGTGTTAGGTGTAGGCCCTTCCGGCACTTTTTATTCAATTTAGTTGTGTCGCTGACAAGTTTGTTTGTGTTTTTCTTCTGGTCAGCCTAACATTACGAAAAACACACGGGTGGGTTTAGTTCTAAGGGTTACAGTTTGCCCGGGGGGTTCACGTTTCACGTGTCTCCTCGGGACTAGTGTTAGGGTTAGGAACCTCGGTTTCCCCCCAATAGTTTTTTCTAATTATTACTTTTTCAAGTAATAATAACTATGTCTGCCGCAATGGCTACATCGCGCAACGAGGCCTTACACGCCTGCTTCGGCGCCCTCTTAGAACGTCTCTTAGCAGACAACAACCCCCATATAAAGGGAGCTTATGACGGGCTACTAGAGCCATTCAAGAAGGCCAACTGGTTCACGCCAGTGCCCTCTTCTTCCAACACCAGATCACGCTCTCTATCCCCTACACCCCGAACCCACTGTGTCAACATGGACACAACGGAATCCCCCAAAGCTACAGCAAGCCCACAGGAGGCTTCCTCCATATCGTCCTCCGAGTCCTCCTCTTCCGAGGCCGAGGACTTTCAACTAGTACAAAAGGGCAAAAGGAAGAAGGGTAGGAAAGCGAAGGCCGGGAAGGCCAAGAAGGCAGTTACCGCCTCAATCGCTCCCTCCCCTCCCTCCACCTGTACTTCACAGGCCCTGCCCCTCTCGGGTGTCCCAGCACAACCCGACACGGCTCCTCCAAGCCAAGTAATGCCATCCCCAACGCAAGGTGCGGCTCCCGTCAGCCGCCCTGCTAGCCCAATGGCTACTAACCCCATCGCTTCAACAAAGAAGCTAAAACCCCCTGCTCTATACATCAGAGAAAAGGGAAGATGGACAGAGGTGTCCAAAATGTGTACGGATAAGAGAATCCAGTACACGAGCGCCACCTCTACTCAAACAGGCATCAAAGTAAGAGTCCCCACATCCACCGACTACAGAGAGCTAGTCCATGCTCTCCGTGGAAGGAACATTTCCTTTTACACGTTTGGACTCCCGGAGGAGAAGCCGACCCGCGTGGTCATTAAGCGGATCCCTAAGGAGCTCCCAGTACAAGATATCCTAGAGGATCTTACATCCCAAGGAGTCCCCGTTTCGGCGGTCCACCGCCTCCATAAAAACAGATCCCAAGGGGGCGAAGAGTACGACATGGTACTCGTCGTCTGTGACCCGGTCGAGGGTCACCATCCCATTTTCAAAATAAAGGCCGTATGCTCGCTGTCGGGCATCTCTATTGAGAGGCCAAAGAAGCTTCATGTGGTCGGGCAGAGCCATCGCTGCCAATTATATGGCCACAGCCAAAAACATTGTTATGCACCGCATAGGTGCGTAAAATGTCTCGGCAGTCACGCCACAGCCGACTGTTCCCGTCCAAAGGACAGGAATCTCTGCACAGAGCCGCCTAGTTGCGTGCTATGCGGACAGTCCGGTCACCCGGCTAACTACAGGGGCTGCCCTAAAGCCCCAAAACAATTCGCTGGCAAATTGGCCAATCGCGCCCAAGGTCGCCAGCAGAGGGAAAGTCCCTCAACAAAGGTCCCCTCCAGGGACCTCCCAGATCGTCTCAGCCCTCAGAGGCCATCCCCCTGGAACTCGCTGAACCACCAGCGAGCTTTCCCCGCCCTTGCAAAAACTCAACTCACTCCGATGCCCATGCCTGGCCTATTGGACAACCCTGTCCCAGTGCCCACTCCTGTGGCTGCACCCCAGGCCCCTCTACCCCCCCAACCCCGTCACCCCCAGCCTGCAAGCCAGGCTGAGGAATCCACCATGGATACCCTAATGAGGTTCCAGGTCTTTGTCTCGCCTGAGGCCGACCGCCTAGCGGCCGAACTCAGGTCAGCCAGGGACCTGAATCAAATTTGGGGAATTTTCGAGGCCTATCCTAGGATCAAGGCAGCCCTCCGCAACCTCTCCAACGCACCATAATGGATTCAACACCATTTGTATCGTGCACCCAACCCCGGTCCCTAAAGATAGGTTTTTTCAATGCCAACGGCATTGGAGGGCAACGCGATGAGATCGCGTCCTTCCTTCGCGACCACAAGATAGACATTCTTCTCATCCAAGAGACCTTCCTCAAACCAAACCACCGTGACCCCAACATTGCCAACTACCGTTTAGTTCGCAATGATAGGACACGCTGTTTCAAGGGCGGTACGCTCATCTATTATCGCAAGGAACTGCATTGTATCCCAATCGATCCCCCTCCCCTTGAATCCATACTGGAGGTTTCGATCTGTCGGCTAGCCATGACAGGTCATCAACCGATTCATATAATGTCTGCCTATATGCCCCCTAACAAGCCTGAGGATCATAACCTCCTTGTTAAAGACCTTACCAATCTCTTCGGCATGAGTGGTTCCGTTATTATAGCGGGCGATCTCAATGCCAAACATCTCGCCTGGAACAGTAGACTGACAAACCCGAGAGGGAAAGTCGTCTACAACCTAGGCCAGACCATCAACTTTGACCCTATCGCTCCTATGGAGCACACTTATTATCCCGATACAGTCAACCTCAATTCCGATGTGCTCGATATAGCGCTGTTCAAAAATGTCAACCTTAGGTTACATTTGATTGAAACGCTACATGAGCTCAACTCTGACCACCGCCCAGTGCTCATGCACCTAATTCCTCGCTCGGGTATCACTGATCCCGGCCAACCCCAACCTACTATTACGATAACCGACTGGCGGAAAGTAAGCGAAGTGCTGAAATCTGACACGTCACCGCTTCTGGACGGTATACCCGACCACATTCTCTCAGTCGCAGACACCGAGGCTGCGATCGACTCGTTTACAGAACACGTACAATCCGTGCTGAAGGATTGTTCTCGGGAAGTCCCAGCGATGAGCGATCACCGCTGGAGACTACCCGACGACATCCGTGATCTGATAAACGAGAAGAACGCGGCCATACGTGCCTACAGCTCTTGGTCTTGCGATGCGAACAAGACTCACATGCGTACTTTGCAGCGTGCTGTGAAGAAGCGCACTAGTGAGTTTCGTTCAAATCAATGGGACAAGACGCTTAGCGAACTCGAGCCAAACCACCATGCCTTTTGGCAACTACAAAGGAAGATGCGCTCCTCTGAGGAGGTAACTTCCCCACCACTCATCCGTTCTGACAAGAGCGTCGCCTTTGACGACTCTGAAAAGGCAGAATGCCTGGCCGACAGCCTTGAATCACAGTGTTCCCCAAGCACTCTACCAGTAGACAAGCAACACCTCGATGAGGTGGATGCAGAAGTCGAACGAAGAGCTGCTCTCCCTCCTGTAGAAGACCCCGACAATCCTATTCCTCCAGTCACTCCTGAAGAGGTCAAGGACATTATAAACAAGCTCAAGCCTCGGAAAGCCCCTGGCGCCGATGGCTTCACCAATAGGGTATTCCAAACCCTCCCCGCTAGGCTCATTGTCCTTCTGGCAGCCATCTTCAATGGCGCATTGAGCAACAATATTTTCCCACAAGCGTGGAAAGAGGCCACTGTCATTGGTATTCCCAAACCAGGGAAACCGAAAGCCCAGCCTTCGAGCTATAGGCCGATCAGTCTCCTGAGTGCACTCGGCAAGATCTACGAGAGACTTATTTATAAGCGACTCAGAGATCATGCTGAGACTAAAGGCCTCATTCCCAAAGAACAGTTCGGATTCAGGACCGAACACTCCTGCATACACCAAGTCCACCGCATCGTAGAACATTTGAGCGCTGGTTTCCAGCGTGGAGCGATGACGGGGGTGTTGTACTTCGATATAGCGAAAGCTTTTGACAAAGTCTGGCACAACGGCTTATTATATAAGCTGTATAAACTTGGAGTGCCAGACAGGCTCGTGCTCATCTTACGAGACTTTTTGTCAAACCGCTCCTTCAGATACCGTGTGGGGAAGACTTCAGGAGTCCCTCAGGGCTCCGTAATCTCTCCCCTGGCTTTCACACTGTTTACCAGTGACATTCCCACGAACAAGAAAGTTCATACAGCCCTATTTGCCGATGACACGGCTATTTACTACACCGGCACTTCTCTAACTTCCATCCACCGCGCCCTACAACAAGCAGCTGATAGACTCAGCGCTTGGTTCCGTAGGTGGAGGATCGAAGTTAACCCAGAAAAGAGTCAGGCGGTACTTTATCAAAAGTTACGCCATCAGCGACCGCCTCCTACCCCCATCACCATGTTCGGCAAGCCAATCCCTTGGGAGAAGCGAGCCAAGTATCTCGGAGTCATTCTAGATGAACACCTGTCCTTCGCGACTCACATCAAAACAGCTCGTAGTCGAGCTGCTTTTGCTATGAGCAGACTCCATTTCATGCTAACTAAAAAGAGCAAGTTGTCACTCCAGTGCAAGTTGCGTCTTTACACAACAGTAATCCGACCCATTATGACATACGCGTGTGTCATATTTGCCCATGCCCATCCCCGTCACATCCACACGATGCAGACCTTGCAAAACCGTCTCCTCCGGAAAATCACCGGTGCGCCCCCATACATCCGAAATGATAGTCTCCACCTAGACCTTCGCATCCCCACCATAGAGCAGTTCATGAAACGCCTTTCCAAGCGTTTCTTCGATTCAGCTATTAAGCATAGAAACCCCCTTATCGCATCGGCCGCCCGATACGACCCATCGCGAATTAGTTCAGTCCGCCGTCCTAGGCACACTCTTATCACCCCCGACGACGCTATCACCCTTTTACAAGAGAGTAGTACAGACACCAGCACCGTCCGTAGAAAACACAGATACAAACCGAAAACATTCCGACCTCGCCGCCGAGGTCCGACGCGACGTCCCCGTAATAACCCCCCCCGACCCTTGCTCGAGCCAGCCCGCGATGCTGAGCCAGTAGTTATTAATAGCCCCTAATTAATATAATATAGATCCAGCTATCCCTTGCTGTCCCTCAGCGATGCCCTAAGCCGAGGTTCGTACCCCACAGGGGGTGCCCTTAGGCGCGGTCGCTTAGATTAAGTTATGCCCCTGGCTGGAGGCCTTAAATTCAAGGCATCCACAGGACTAGCCCGGTTAAGCAGTAGCCAGTCTCCTAGACTGAACTGCGAGATGCCCTACATAAAAAAAAAAAAAAAAAAAAAAAAAAAAAAAAAAACTGAAATACATAAAAAAGTCACTCCCGACCCGTGGTACAACTGCGATGTCCAACTGGTTGTACTACGGAGAAGTAAATTTACCCAGAACAATCACTGTATGTATGACATCGTTCTTCTCCGTAATGCAAAAGGTCGATTTAATGTTTTGAACAAACAAAAAATACAAAAGAAAAACGATGAAATGCTAGTTACTAATCAAAGCATTTACAGGTTTACATACGTTCTACAAATTCAAACACATTTATTCCAACCAATTTACATAGTTACATTGGCCCTGAAACAATCCAACATTACATGAAAATCGTACCTGAATAATTCATTTCAGTCATTCAATAAATGTCACTGTGCTACTGAAAAGGGTGACTGAAAAAAAGGTGCTAAAACCACTAATACGAACTGACAGCACTTTTGATTTTGGGATCTAGGTATTATTTAGCTTTGACATTTTTTTATACGATAGGACTGAACATGTTACTGAAAAAATGATGGATATTAATGTTAATTGATGGATTGTGTGAGGAATGATATGAAAGAGAAAGGAGTAAATGATGTCGTGACGTCTCCTTCTTATATTCTCCTGTCAGACATGACAGGGGAGAATGGAAGAAGGAGACGTGTTGCGCCGACCACAAATAGAAAGACAAAGGTAGGAAGAAACATATTCTTTTATACGAGGTCTTGGTTGCCAGCTCTTGGTTGCCAGCTCTTGGTTGCCAGCTCTTGGTTGCCAGCTCTTGGTTGCCAGCTCTTGGTTGCCAGCTCTTGGTTGCCAGCTCTTGGTTGCTAGCTCTTGGTTGCCACGGCTTATTTGAATTAATAATTGTATTTTTGTTTTTTTTGTTGTTGTTGTGTTTACTATGGAAACCTTTAGCGTGCACATCTTGCTACATTGTTCTCACATAATGTACCATCTCAACATGAATGATGTAACCAAGATTTTGTAAAAATATTCTGATTTAAAAGAGTGTCCATGGAGTTTCTTGCCCGTTCTTCTCGATAGAGATCTACGCTAGGGAATGGGCAACTACAGTACTTTCACAGTTTTTATGTCTGACTGGGACTGTAGCTACATTTAATTTTCATCTTTGTTTCGACAATTTAAAGTGCCTGTAACCGGCCTAAGTAGGCCGAAAAAAAAAAGCAAAGCATTTATTTTAAGTAAAATAAATGCTTTGATTTTGATTTTGACGATGAAAGCGGGTGTTTCCATGTGTTGCCATGAAAATAAATAATAAAGGTTGATATTCAAAATAAAAAAAAGAGCAGCTCGTGGCTAAATAATAGCAGCCGCTCGGGTCGATCTACAGATTTGGGTTGGTCCATCGATTGGTGACCCATTACCTAACTAATTTCCTCCGTACATCGGAAAGCACGTTAAGATTCGTTACAGGTAATGGCTTGAAAGTCTGACAACCAGTCTTACCAAGGGATATCGTATCACTCAGTACTAACGGGGTTGTAGAGGTCAGATATAACTTACGGCATCAGCTGTCTGTCTGAATCGCAATTGTACTTGCGAGGGAAATAGTGTAAGATCAGCTGCTGATGGTAACAAGGGACAAAATCTTCAGGTCCACATTAACTGGCGCTGTGTGTAATGTCCAGCGATATTAATTTTATTTATTCATTTTAGGTCCCATGTAAGGGCATGGGGCATGGGGGCGAGCATATTGCCCTCAACCGGGCACAAATCTAGACTCCGTAGCTTCTGATGGAAAAAGAAGTTAGAAGAAGACAGTAGTCACATCAGACGGCAGTCCGATCAAACGACATTTACTAAATTCCAAAAATCAGAAATTATCAGGTATCAAAACAATAACCCTATCAATCAACCTGCCAATTAGCAATCAGCAGTCCAGCAAATTAAGCGCTGAAATCTTTAATTTCCTTAAAATACCCCTTCCAAAGTCCATCCTTTGACTCAGCTGCAAAGCGGCTTTTTCACCGAACCAGGAAACGCTGGTAGTACCTCAATAATTTGTCTAATTCATTCAATAAATGTCGGCTTCATTGAAAAGGGGTGAGAATAAATCCGGGGGTGTTAAATAATCAGCGAACAGGGATGCCTGTCACCCCCCGTGTCGAAGGTCGCCCAGTATTAAATTATTTCGACGTCCAACATCTGTGTGTCTAAAATTTGTAATTGAGACACGAATTTTTGACCCCTCAAGGAATTCTTTAGAGTTGCTTGTACGACAATGTTAAAGTTAAAATTAATTAATTCGGATTCAGATCCGCAAAAAAACGCCGCGAAGGTCTTTCGAGTGTTTACTAAGTTATTTCTAATTATCATGTAACTGTAAAAAAACTTCAGCAGGCTGAACTGGTTACACTCGTAACCGATTTAAACATCATCATCATCTTCTGCCTAGCCTTTTCCCAACTATGATGGGGTCGGCTTCCAGTCTAACCACACCACTAAAGTGATTTTTATTTATCGCAGCATCATACTGAGATAGGAGCCTTTTTGGCGTCGCACAGGTTTTTTTTTATGATTTAGTTTTAGATTATTTTGATTATTTAGTTTTAGATTCTTTTTTTTTTAATATTATTTTTGTATTTCCTGTGCTTGTCCCAAATAAATATTTTTCTTTCTTTCTTTCTAACCGGATGCTGCTGAATACCAGTTATTTTACATGAAGCGACTGCCTTTCAGACCTCAACAACCCAGTTAGGACTAGGTAATACGATAAAGACCTCAACATGGTTGGTATACGGCTACTGGCTAGGCAGGATTTTGATGCTACACAAGAACATTTAATTTAATTTTGATTTTGAATCCAAAGCTTTTTGTTTAGTTTTTTTATGGCTGCTACTCTTTCATGTGCTCTCAAGTGCCTAGCATATCCAACTTTGGGCGAAAAACTCCGAGCACAAAGCGGATATTATGTCAGAACACCATTGACGATATTGTAGAGTATTGCTGTAGTGTGGGGCTTTACTTAAAGGGTATAAAAATACTCTTAACGAAGCCAAAAAGAACTTGTTTTCCCCATCATTGTGATCATCTTTTTGTTCTTGACCATACCTGAGAACCTTCTAGTTACGGAGATATTGGGGGTCAAAGTTTCAACATTTTCACAAGTTTTTTTTTCAAAATTAAATACATGTTATGAATGTAAGAACTTTTACTTTAATCACCTTCACGACCCCCACATTATTCAATTCTTCCACCAGCAAAATGTTTTAAGTGCGTTACGGAAAACGTGATTTTTTCATCCCAAAAACAAATTAATTTACCAGCAATAATTTTTGCGTATGGTTAGGTACCTACTTAGTTTGATGTACAGAACGCTTGGTGAAGAGTCTGTCTGTTTACGTATAACAGCGACTTTCTTCTTTACGTTGGTTAGATGAAACAGCCAATAATAAAATTCTTCTCCATTTTCCCATGAAAATAAAATCCTTGGTATTACTCGCTCTAAATGAATACGCACTGTTGCGTGTGACCTAATTGCAGGGTCCGACAGACCTCGACAGAAATGTGTTTTTTTTTCTTTTTAATGTACGAACTTTGAAGTCGTTTTTTATATGAATTTGTTAATCTGGCTTTCGAGTTTGTTTCTCATTTTGTAAATACGAAATGATATGTTTGATATTAGTTACGGAGTTGGGTTTTTTTCTTGGTATTTTATTAGGGTTCCGTAGTCAACTAGGAACCCTTATAGTTTCGCCATGTCTGTCCGTCCGTCCGTCCGTCTGTCCGTCCTCGCTCAATCTCTGTGACCGTTAGCACTAGAAAGCCGAAATTTGGTACCAATATGTATATCAATCACGCCGACAAAGTGGTAAATAAAAATTGGAAAAAAATGTTTTATTAGGGTAGCCCCCATAGATGTAAGTACCTAAAGTGGGAAGCGATTTTTTTTTAAATTTCAACTCTAACGTGTGATATAATATATCACACGTTAGAGTTGAAATTTAAAAAAAAATCGCCAAAAAAAAAATACCTTTCCAACAATATTATTGTTGGAAAGGTATTTAACAATGAATAGGGGTTTTGTAAAATCATTTTTTGATAATGTCAATAATTTCGGAAATAATCGCTCCAAAAGTAAAAAACAATGTGTCCCCCCCCTCTAACTTTTGAACCATAAGTTTAGAAAATATGAAAAAAATCTGAAAAGTAGAAGGACTTTCTAGGAAAATCATTTTGAACTTGATGGAAACAACAGTTTTTGTACAAAAAAGACAAAAAGTTGTACAAAATAATTTCTGGACTAAGTTTGTAGTATATTCGTATATGCAAGCATTTTTACATAATGGATACCCACCTTTAAACTCGTAAATGGGAACACTTATTGTGACGGACGGGAAACTACGGAACCCTACACTGAGCGTGGCCCGACACACTCTTGGCCGGTTTTTATCACCGATTTAGAACCAGTTAGGAGCTCGTGGCTAAATAATAACAGCCGCTCGGGTCGATGTTTTAGTTATGCTGCGCTTGCTTATGTTGGTCCGGAGATGGGTGACTACCTATTATATACTGAGTTTCCTCCGTGCCTCGGAAAGCACGTTAAGCCGTTGGTCCCGGCTGTCAATTGTAGATCTTTGACAGTCGTTAAGTAATCAGTGTCCCAAAAGTTTGACAACCAGTCTTACCAAGGGCTATCGTATTACCCGGTACTAACTGGGTTGTAGAGGTCAGAAGTCAGATAGGCAGTTGCTCCATGTTTATCACTATAATAATAATAATCATTTTATTATCAGGCAATTATGGCCCATAGATAAAATACACAAAATAACAATAAACTAATACATATCTAGAACCATGAGGAACTAAAACTATACACGTAACGTTGTCGGCGTCATGTTTCGCTGCGTGGTGTCGCGTAACCGTCCTCGGAAACGTCAATATACGACACCCTTCGGCCAAAAGTCCTCCTTCATGCAGGTCTGTAGATGGTGGGTTGAAACTCGTACCACGAATGATTTAAAGTTGGTGTTATTGCGCGATTCCAACTCACTCAGAGTAGAAAGAACTCAGAGTCCAGTTAGTCTTCACTTTTAAATACTGCACCACTTCTTCAGTTGTATTGGAGTGATGTGTGTGTGGTGAGTGGTGTGATGTGTTGTGTGTGTGTGTGGTGTGTGTGTACTATTAGGTACACCTCTGCCTAATCTTAGGGGGATTACAGGCGTGATGTTATGTTACACTACAATGTTCCACAATGTTCACTCATACTAAAACACGACACTAAAAAATATACCTTCACATAATCCAAAAATGTAGATTTAGAGTACTTTTAACACAGATTTAAAAAACTCCCTAGATACTCCTAATTTAATAAATCATAACTTTGAATGGCTTTAAAAAATTAATACCTACACACATTTCATTAGTTAAAAGCTTCAGTGTATAACGATGGAGAACATTTTATGTATTTTTTACGTTTATTAAATTAACTTGAGAGTAGGTATATAGCAAAAAGGTTGTTTAATATTCTTTAATAATTAAATAATTTTAGGAGTCAGTTAATATTTCATGTTATGTTATTAAATTATGAACTAACTGGGTTGTAAAGGTCAGATACAAAGTCGCTTCATGTAAAATACTAATATATCATAACCAGTGATAGAAATAGGTAGTGCTTATTAGCCTAAACTTCGAAGAACAGAGACAAGAATCGGAGACTTCCTTAGACTATATTTTTTTCCGGGACATCACGTAAGTACATTAAAAATTAATGTTATTTGGAATAAGTAATTGGTCTATGTTTACCTGAAGTTTACGACTAGACATAACATGACTTCTTCATCTAAAACTATGAAACGCTATCTTTGTCAAGGAGCCGTACACGTTTTGAAATAAATATCTACTTTCTAGCTCGCTCTCGGCCACGTCTGTTGAAATTTCTAAAGTTCAAGTGATTTATCACAAAAAAAAACTCGCCGTGGTCGCATAATAAAATATAGTCTAAGGAAGTCTCCGATTCTTTTCTCTGTTCTTCTTCGAAGTTTAGGCTAATAAGCACTACCTATTCCTATCACTGATCATAACTGCATTCAGTAAGACTGGGAGCCGTTATCCAGTTACACTTGTAATACGATACCCTTTCGTAAGACTGGTTATCTGACTTTCGGGCCACTGACCACCCGTAACGACTGTCGAAGATCTACAAGTATATGACAGCCGGGACCAACGGCTTAACGTTCTTTCCGAGGCACGGCGGAATCATACGGCCAACTTCTAAACTTCGTGCACTTTCTAATGGAAAAGCAAAATAGTATATTTTGTCCAACCCGGGAATCGAACCCAGGACCATACACTCAGCAGTCCCGCTTGCGACCACGAGACAAACGGGTATAAGCTCTCTTTGTACAGGAAGCCTATACGATGAATAGGTACGATCGTAGCTACTAGGTATTAAAATATTTTTCTAGATCATTTACTGTTTTCGTAACTTTGATATCCTTCATTCAAAGTCTGCCAAAAGTCATCTTTTATGAAATAAATATTGTAAAAAGAGAAACCTATCAATAATATTTATTTGAGTTCCAAATAATGTTTATTGGCACGTCAAATATAAATATTGCCAGAATCTCGCGTCATGCCAAATGCTGATTGCCACATGAAAAAACGCTTTCCATTTAAAAATTTCATAACTTCTCGTTTGGATGCTAATTTTCGTCAATACTGCGGTTGGATATTGGAATGTCTGTGTGTTCTACGAAAATATTGATATTTTTTTACCGAACCGCTGTAAACGGAGTTAGTATGTACAATTTTTAAAGAATGTAAGTAATATTGACCAAGAAAAAACCGAAATTTTTTGTCGGCGCCATCTTGGATTTTTGGTTTGACCTCATTTTCATTATCAGCGACCCCTAAAACCACAATAACGACACAATGACAAAAAAACTCTGTTACCGAAACTTCACTTGTGATTTTTATACTGTCAAGTCTTGCTTAAAGCTACCAAGGTTACCGAAGTAGCCCGAAGAATTGCCAAACTTAAGTGGCAGTGGGCAGGGCACATTGCTCGCAGAACGGATGGCCGATGGGGTCGATAAGTTCTGGAGTGGCGACCGCGAACCGGAAGACGTTGCGTTGGAAGATCTCTTACTGGGTGGACCGATGACCTTCCCGTCGTGACCGACCCGTTTTATTTGGTGTGGGTACATAAATTACCTCTTCATATTTAGATTTAGATTTCAAAACCCTAAACTCACCAAATCAATGATCACAGTATTCAATTACCTATGAAAAACTTCTACACGAAATTAATTCCCCCTATATTGTAACATAATATTCATCTAAAACATGTTATTACGCTACATTTCAGCAACATTCTGAAAACTAAATCAGCTGAAGTATATAATACTCCGTACATACTACACTACATAGTTATCCAATCCTTTGGCAATAATCTTATTTGCCTAACCATCTGAGATCAAAGCCTGATCTAACGTATCGTTATACATAGGATAAATAACTTTAACTTGCTCTGTTCAATCAAAATTTTCTATGTACTCTTTGGTTTAAAACTATTTGGAGTATATAGAAAGGCAGAAAGGGTAAAGTACTCTTCATAGATAAAGTATAGTCCGCGCAAGAGCTTCGACGAATCGGTGGCTTGTTTAAATCATTAGTGGTTTTATTTCAAATACATAAAACCCTCATAAAATGATTTCATAATTTAGTACTCCGTGCGTACTAAATTATAAAATCATTCTATGAGGGTATTATGTACGTCAAATAAAACCACCGATGAATTAAACAAGCCACTGATTCCACGGAACTTTCGCGTGGACTATAATGTTATCAACCAACGTTTCCACGACAAGTATAGGCAAAATATTACAGCCATCGGTTAAAAAAAAAATGGTTTCAATAAGTACCGCCACTTTTTTTTTCGGATGGGAAATCATCAAATGACCCCCCTCCCGTTCTGGGCGGAGTGGAAGGGAGTGTCAAACTCTTACTGTCTAAAATTCATCCATGTTCCTTCTTAGCCCTTTGTGTTCCGGGGCCACGGTATCTCTTTCAAACAGTACCGCAGCGCCGGCAGGCATATGTACACTGCGGTGATAAAACTAGCCTACAGCACATGATGGAGGCTAATAAAATTCGTACTGAGTATTACGGCCTTTATCATCATTATCTTACACTGATCCTAATTCATTGTGGGTAGCATGTCTTCTTCTTCCATATTTTTCTGTTACTCGTCATCTTAGCAGTCACTTCCTTTCTAGTTTCTAGCCTTAGCACATCTCAATGGTGATCATTCTGAATAACGTAATTCATCATAGCAAATTTTCGGAGTAACGTACTTCACGATAATGAACATTGTGAATAACGTAATTCGTCATAGCGTACTTTTGGAGTAACGTACTTTGCGATGACGAACATTCTGAATAACGTAATTCGTCATAGCGTACTTTCGGAGTAACGTACTTTGCGATGACGAACATTCTGAATAACGTAATTCGTCATATCAAACTTTCGGAGTAACGTACTTCGCGATAATGAACATTCTGAATAACGTAATCCGTCATAGCGTACTTTCGGAGTAACGTTATTCGCGATAATGAACATTCTGAATAACATATATCAGAGTTTTAAACTTCGGAGTTCGTAAGAAAGTCGCTCAATCCATCGTTTCTTTGGTCTTCCTTTACTCTACTACCTGTGTCTAACTACTTTTATATTATAAACACAGGATCAAGCAGAGGTTTACCGTGGCTGCTACTGAAGAATTAAAATAGAAAAACCCAATCACTTTGCCCAACCTGGCAATCGAACCCTGATACTTAGCAGTAGTTCTTGCAGCCACTAGACTAATCAAATCTAAAACTATTAGTTAGTTTTAGATTACTACTAGTTAAAGACTACTTGTCACAAATCGTTTGTCAACACAAAAAACAGCCATATTTTAATCAAAAATAATTTACACAAGCAGACTCAGATACAAAGCTAGAGCGTGAAAATAAAAAACGTAAAAAAAAAACAAATACAAACATACGGGTCGGGAAAGGTTAAAAACGGCCGGCTGATAACCTTAATCACCAAACAGTTAACGACGTGTGAGCCTCGTGGGGGTTTAATCACATACCAACACTTTTAGACACGTTTCGCCATATATTGTCGGTGTTTTTTAACCTTGAGAGTTTTTGGTTTTTACTTTCTATTGTTGGATGGACATTCTGGGAAAACAGAACTATTTATTTATTACTATGGCACTTCAACGACTTACTAAAACATACAAAAATATAAATCACAAACAATTTTAGCTATAGTGAATTCGTCACTTATAGAAGTGCACAGCACTCGAAGAATATTATAAGGGCAAGTAAGATTATTTTTTAAAGATTTTATATACAAAAAAAGTAAAAAAAATAATAATAATAATAATATTTCATTAAAAAAAATCGGCTATAAGTATCTACATTGAGCCGGTGGGAAATACTGAATTATTTAACAAAAAAAAAAGTATGTTCAGGTAAATTATGAACAAAAACTAAACTAGTAATCATAGTAATGTGAAAATAAGTTTCTTTTTAGGGTTCCGTAGTCAACTAGGAACCCTTATAGTTTCGCCATGTCTGTCCGTCCGTCCTCGCTTAATCTCTGTGACCGTTAGCACTAGAAAGCTGAAATTTGGTACCAATATGTATATCAATCACGCCGACAAAGTGGTAAAATAAAAATTGGAAAAAAAATGTTTTATTAGGGTAGCCCCCTATATGTAAAGTGGGAAGTGATTTTTTTTTTATTTCAACCCTAACGTGTGATATATTGTTGGAAAGGTATTTAAAAATGAATAGGGGTTTTTTAAAATAATTTTTTGATAATGTCAATAATTTCGGAAATAATTGCTCCAAAATAAAAAACAATGTGCCCCCCCCCCCTCTAACTTTTGAACCATATGTTTAGAAAATATGAAAAAAATCTGAAAAGTAGAACTTTATAAGGACTTTCTAGGAAAATTATTTTGAACTTGATGGAAACAACAGTTTTTGTACAAAAAAGACAAAAAGTTGTACTAAATCATTTCTGGACTAAGTTTGTAGTATATTCGTATATGCAAGAATTTTTACATAATGGATACCCACCTTTAAACTCATAAGTGGGAACACTTATTGTGCCGGACGAGAAACTGCGGAACCCTACACTGAGCGTGGCCCGACACGCTCTTGGCCGGTTTTTTGTTTTTAACTAGGATTTATTTTACAGGTTTTTTTTGGGACTGCTTCGTTGGTCTAGTGGTTGCAATTGCGACTGCTGAGCATGAGGCAGCTGGCTGGCTGGCTGCCTCGGCTGCTCTGGCTTCGATTACCGGGTTGGGCAAATTTTCCATCACCTCTAACAGCCTGCATCTGTGCACGATTGATGGCAATCAACTCGCCCCCTATTACGTAGAACTTAAACATAACTGGTGAAATCTGTGTGTACTATTAGGCACACTTCTGCCTAAACCTTCTGGGATTACAGGCGTGATGTTATGTTATGTTTATAACTAGGATTTTTGCTTTATTGAATGTGCGATTGGATTTTTAGCTGATGTACTATCGAGGACACTCCCGCCTGACCACCACTAAGGTAATTTTTGCTTACACTCGCAACATAGAAACGCTCTCTAGCCCCGCCCCGTTGACTTTGTATAGAAATAATGAATGAAAAGATACTGAATCGGCCGAGGGTACTGACGACGCACGCCAAACGAGAGTTATTGTTATTTTGCGCGCCAAAGTTGACGCTTTCTTAATAGGCCCAAACTTTGAGGGGGTGTGACTCGGTGCCTCCACATTATTTAAGCGAAAAAAATTTAAACTGGTCAGGCGGAAAAGACCACTATGTACGAGTATCTTAGTAATATTTCAACGTTTGGTTACATCTTGAAGCTGACTCAAAACCTGTCATCATACATACCTCTTCTTCACTTAGCAAATCAGTTTAAGAACACAAAACTTAGAATTCATTATCATCAGCCTATAATGTTCCCACTGCTGGGATACAGGCTTCCTCTCTGTGAGACGGAATGGGCTATAATCCACTACGCGGGCCCAGTGCGTGTTGGAAACTTAGAATTGGTCGTTACCATTTCAAATTCAACCGATAACGCACCAAAATGAACGCAGCACATTTCATATTTCGAACAAAGCTCGGAACGGTCAAAGCCCTGCGATACGCCATTTTGTCATTGTAAATAACTTCATGAATATCGTGGCGTAACATGCGAATTTGTAAGTCCACGTATAGGTAATTTCGCAGTCACCGCCATTATTGCAGTTGTGTTGTTGGTATTATTGTGTTTACACTTTCTATCCCTAGCATGTAATATTCTAATGTTATAAAGGAAAAGTTTGTATATTTGTTAGTTGGTCGGATTTTTTTTTTGTTGCGTTACTGCGTGTCTCGGGTTCGATTCCCGCACGAAACCAATATTTGTATTTGTATGTTTGTGAGTTTAAATGTTTGTAAACGCACCCACGATATAGGTGAAATTCCTAGTGTGGTGTAAACCGTTGTTAATTTTTTCCATCTGAAATTTCTAAGTAGCCACCCTAATTTCGAGGGCATTGTGAACAAATACATAAAATCATAACATAATTATTACACTCACGGGTGTCGTATAAGGCGACTAATGTCTGAGGCAGAACACCTTGCGCCTCCGTAGACTAGAGAATGGGCAGCAGCGTTTTCTGTTAGTCTTTCATCACTGCGATCTCCAATCCGCCTGCCAAGCGTGGAGATTACGGCATATTCCTCCCATCATGGGAGAGGCTTATGTCCAGCAGTGGACGTTATGGGCTGTTGTAGTAACATAATATATCACACCTGTAATCCCCGAAGGATTAGGCTGAAGTGTACCTCATAGTACACCCACATTTTGCAAGTTACTTTTTGAAGTCCCATGTAATAGAGGGCGAGCCTATTACCATCTAATGGGCACAGATTCAGACTCCGTGGCTACTACTGAGAAATTCCTGATGGAAACACCCAATAATACTTTTGCCGACCCGGGAATTGAACCCAGGACCTCGTATTCAGCAGTCGCACCGTTATCTCAGTCTATTTACATCAAAGAAAGTCATTACTCGATCATCAATGCATAACGCACCACGCACCATTCAACCTGGCTAAATGAGAATGGCGAGATTGCATGTAATTTGGGACCCAGAGATAGGGGTAGCGTACATTGTGGAAACGTATGAATAGTTAAAGAACGACTTAAGCCTTACAAAAAAGCAAATGGAAAGAAGGTTATAGAAGTCGGGAGAAAAAAGATAGGAAAGGTAGAAGATTATAACCTTACTTAGGGCACGGACTTATTGGTTATTATTTAGTAGTAGAATGACCTAAAATAGCATTTATCCGAATTCCGCGTAGCCGTTGAACAATGGAATGATCCACAGACTATGTCCACAAATGAATATGACACTAACGTCCCATTTCTCAGTTGTAAGAAGGTAAATGTCAAACGTAGCGTTCGGAAACTGCACGATGACTTATTTTTATATTGATTAAAATCATTCGTAACTTTTAATTCCCATCACCTAGTAACTCAATATTTTTATACAGAACTCTGATAAACTCTTTACTACAATTAATATAAACTAGACCGTGAACGGCGCTCCGTTGATTTTTAAATGACGTGGGTCCAGCCTCGCCATTCTCCTTTACTACCCAGAGATTACCCAATATCCTTTACATCATTACTTACCTTTCTATCGCTTATCACCACTGACAAGTTAGTCTATTATTACCACCACACACCACACATCTTGACCTAGATCTTTCCACCCATAATCCCAACATACATTTTGTACCACAAAGGTTTTTCTGCCGTAAGGACGAACTATATTTCAAATCGGCAATCGATATTCGCCCGAATAATAGTCAGGATGTGCTACAAGACTACAATGTGAATTTTCGTCCCTTTTTCCAATCGAATAGTTTTTTAAGCGGGTACTAAAACGGTACGGAGGATGTGGAAGAATGATTGTTAGAGCGGTTTCTTTTTTTTCTTGTCAGCCAGTTTTTTAGTTATCTTGTGGGTTTTTCGGCCTTTATGTTAATGTAGCTTAGGTACCTTAACAAATAATACCTTGGTGATTGATCGCCGAGACCGCCATGCAATTATTGTTGTCCCTCATGACGAGAATCTCGTGAAAGCTGAGAATGATAAAAAAATGGCATTACAATTAACGAATCACCAGATTTAGCAAAATGTAACGGCAAAAAAATCACTTTTGATTGCCAAAATTAGTAAATGATCACCGAAATTAATCCCCATTTTATCGTGAAATTAAAACCGAAAATTCATTTTTTTAGTTAAAGACTACCACAAATTGAACTGTTATGCTCTTGCATTCGAGTCGAGGGAGACCCGGTTGACGGAGCCCCGCTACGCAGGGCTCCTACTTATGAATGGTTTTTTTTAAAATAACCACGAAACCCCGCCATACCCTTCTAACCTAATCTATCCATGTCGGGGTGCCCCAAGTCGGCCTAGGCAAAACTAGTTTGTCATCAACCACCTCATTAAAATGTAGTGCTCAATTTACTAAATTTGGTGATCAATTGATATTTTAGGTAATAGATGATAATGGTCACAAAATTAATTATCCCCCTAAAAAATCAACGACAACCTTGCGTGCACG
Source organism: Xestia xanthographa (assembly GCA_905147715.2). NCBI lineage: Eukaryota > Metazoa > Arthropoda > Insecta > Lepidoptera > Noctuidae > Xestia > Xestia xanthographa. Next base: position 9,617,852 of record LR990668.1, on the reverse strand, counting down.
ACTGATTTAGCACATAAGGCTGTCGACATTTAATAAAATTACAGAACACACAGTAAAGACATTCAAATACGAACTTCTGCCTTCTGAAAAGAGCCAGAAATCTGTGTTTTAGGAGTCAATATTCCTTCATTTGATTGTCATACATGTATTTACCTAAACAGTAACTTATAATGCACTTGTACCTCAGTTAAAATTCAGTTTCAGCTAGTTACGATACACTAAGCTAGTTTCCACTATCAATAAATTGCAAATTTATTTAGTCCGTCAGTTAGAGTATTGGTAAATAATGGACACATATTTTTTGTTTTTGTAAATCAATGAATATTGACAAAGATAAAACGTATCAAAACTCGAGACTGGGGGGCTCGTTACGTCACAACGCACTAAAAATTATAGCACGGCGCGGCGTGACGTATTGAGAATTTTAAAAGCGTCGGATTTCGTCAATTTTGGTTTACGTAACAAAAAAAAAATGTGTAAATTTTTATTAATAGTCTAACTGACGGACTAATTAGATTTTTTCAGGATACATGCCTATTGTTATACAATTTTCAGTTTCGTTTTATGTTAAATGCCAACGCCTAATCCTCCAATGCACCCACTCCGAGGACAGGTTTCTCTGTGAGGACTGGACTGTCATACAACATGCGGGTCCAGTGCGGTTTGGTAGATGCCACATTTCTCAGAAGTTTCGGTTCTAGGACGTGCCGGTTTCCTCACGATTTCAAAGGTCAATGAACACAAAACAATTATACACTAATTACGTATCCTAACATAAGCGAATCTGGTACATACAGTCCGTATACCTTTGATGTGTAAATTATTTACAACATTACTGAATTTATACTCTTTGATGTCAAGAATGTTGTACAAATAAGCTATTGTATCGCTGAATTTGGGGATGGTGGTAAAAAAGAGGTTCTTGTACCTTTCCTGAGGGTTGTTAGTAATTTAATAAGGGTTTTGGGGTAGGCAGTAATACTGACACGAAATAATAGCAATATAACTCGTCCCTGTAGTTGGAAAATTAAATAAGTCCGATTTTGGCGATTTTCACTTTTCCCTATTTTCAAAACACCTAAAACATGCCGCATATTTGAGCCTTACAGGCATTTTCGTATCTTATTCCGTTCCAAAAATATAGCCATTTTTGTCGGACAGATGAAATAATAAATATCTTCAGACAAACACTATTTTTTAAAAGGAAAAATAAATAACTCAGTAAATAAATCAATAACTGTGGTCAATGATAAGTTGAATGTCAAATAAAATAAATAACATGAGTTGTTGAATTTTTCCTCAACTTAAAAATTGTTTCACAAAACTAACTAAGTTCTAGGAAAACTAAATAACTCTATTTATTTAATTCTGCTATTAATAATTCTGATTAATAACGTACCTAATTTATAGATACTTGATGTTATCTATTTCTTCTACAACTAGATAGTGATTAATTTATAAGATGCTAGGCAAATAAAATTAAATAAATTAAGTTGTTTATAATTGCCATAAAACAAAATACACCTGAGGAAAGAAACAGCCCTGCTCTGGAAAAGCGAAAACATCGAATTGCCAGACAGTTACGGGACAGCACTCAAGAGGCTCGTCTCAACAGAGAAAAAACTCGATAGCAACCCTGCTCTTCGAGACAGATATACAAAACAGATGAACTCGTACATAAGCAAGGGATACGCTGAAAAAGCGCCCAATACAAGCACAGTTGGTAGGACATGGTACCTCATCACACCATTCATCATTTTGACGTGTTCAATCCCATGAAACCGGAAAAACTCCGTATAGTCCATGACGTCGCAGCCAAATCAGGAGGGATGTCACTGAACGACTTCCTACTCACGGGTCCAAACCTACTACAGTCGCTGCCCTGCGTCATGATGAGATTCCGCCGACACCCAATAGCAGTTGCCGGCGACCTAAGCTTTCGAACCAGACCTGTCCGCCTAGTGGAGAAGTTGCGACAGCTCAAGAACGTCGACTTACCAAGATGCTATCCGAGATACAGTGAAGCTACAGAAACAGAAGTCCACGTCTTCACCGACGCAAGCGAGATGGCGTACGCAGCAGCTGTCACTGGCGATCGACAACAGCAGACGGTAAACAGCACGTCACTCTCGTCATGGCAAAGGCGAAAGTGGCACCAATCAAACTACAGTCAATACCGCGCCTCGAGCTACAGTAGGCCGTGGTATTGGGAACCCGCATAGTAGCAGCCATCATAGAAGAACACGGCATCAAACTCGCATCAATGACGCACTGAACAGACAGCAAAACCGTCCTCACGTGGATTCGAAGAGGATCGCGAGTATACAAACCGTTTGTCGCCCATTGCACAGCATCTATAGAAGAAAACAGCAAGGTCGAAGACTGACGATGGGCACCTACGAAAATAAACATAGCTGACAGTGCCACTCGCGACGTACCACACCACTTTGACTCGCATCATGAGTCGTTCCGTGGATCTAGTTTTCTGTACGACAAACCGTTGACGTGGCCTACAGAGAAACCTCCAATCAACAAAGAACACTCACAGTCACTGATAGAAAAGGCAACAACAGCCCTTCTCTGACAGAAGTTATTCCAGATCGTGAAGAAGTGGGAGTGACTATTTCGTGCTGCAGCGAGCGTCCTACGCTTCATATATCCCTGTTAAAAGAAAACGGAGAAAACGTTCTACAAATGTACACAGAAAAATACAGAAAAGGATTCTGACTGGAGAAAACAGAAGAAGGCGACCAAACCCCTTCCCAAGATGACGGCGAAGATATGAGGCACTCGGGTCGAGAAATACACTATTGAAGCAGAACTTCTCCGAAAAACAGAGACACTACTCATAGGTACATGTCTCACAGCAACAGTGGTTCTCTCAAGAAATATCAAATCTACAGCAACAAAATTCCATAGAAAAGGACAGTTGACTGAGGCCGCTTCGTATAGAATTAATAGACAATGTCATACGGCTGAAAAGTCGTATCGCCGCCATCCACGAAATAGCCGACGATGCGAAGCAACCACCCATTCTACACGGTGACCATCGCATCACCCAGTTATACTGGACACAGAAGCCTACAGCACAGCGGTACAGAGCTCACCTATCAACGAGGTGCGACAACATTATCGGGTTATCGGGACGTGACCGACTACGAAGAAGATACTGGCACAATGCCTACAGTCTCGTATTCGCAAGGCACAACCCTCCGTGTCTGCGACCGGCGACCACCCCAGAACGCGCCTAGCATATCATCAGAGGCATCACCTACAACGGGCTTGACTACTTCGGCCCGCTGTCACCGTTGGTAGTCAGCTTCAAAAAAAGGTACGTAGCACTATTCACGTGTCTGACCACCAGAGCCGTCTACCTCGAGATCGCCGCCAGCCTCAGCGCAGAATCCGCTATACTAGCGTTGCGCCGGTTCGCCATGCGTCGAGGCTGCCCTACCGAGATTCACTCCGACAACGGCACCAACATGCACGGTGCCGACAAGGAGCTCCGAGACGCCTTCCAATGGGAGGTTCCAGTCGCCGAGGCATCGTGTGGCGCTTCATAACGCCATCAGCACCCTTCAAGGGGGCGCCTGGGAACGCCTTGTCCGCTGTGTGTAGTCCGCCCTGTACGCCGTCCTCCACGAGAGACATCCACACGAGGAGGTGTTGTCCACCTTATTGTGTGAGGCACTGTAAACAGCCGGCCGCTCACGCACGTATCAGTAGACAGCGATGACGACGAGGCCATCACGCCGAATCACTTCCTTCTCGGCGGGTCAGCGAGGTTGCCAACACCTGGCAAAGTATCGACAGCAAAAAGATGTGGCGGCGCTCACAGATTCACTTGTTATAATTGGTGTAATTTTGTTTATTTTTTTAAGTTTGTGGTAAGATAAGTATTCTGATTACAATACACTTTTTCTAAATTTTATTGTACTTTTCTATTTCTTCCTTAATATAACTTTATTAATATCATAATACAGCTTTTATTTTATATGAGACCAATAATAGTTAAAGAAATATCAAAGTAATAATAACGTACAAAGCTACTAAATTTTAATATTTCGAGTTCGATAAATTCAATAATGCATTTATTTCACCCAATTTTACTCTACCAAATGTATTTAGCTTGTAGGAAAACTAAATAAATAGCCGAAATAAGTAGCTAATTGTAGTTACGTTATAAATAACAGTTGTGGCAAAATTAAACAACTTGATTTTTTATGTGTTATTTAGTTAAAGTTAAAGATAGAGTTCAGTTTGTTAAAGCATAATGCAAAAAGTAATCAGGTCCACAAAATATAAAATTATCGACGGTGAAATTGTCTCACATTTTTTGACAAATGTACATTAACTAAAAAAAAAACACTAAATCACGTTTATCTCAGAACTACAAAATCAGAGTTATTTAATTTTCCAACTACGGGGACGAACTGTCCGTAAAGTACTTGAAAATCAAGAATCAGCTCTTTACTTGGGTAAGGACCCGTTCCCACTATGTCGTGGCGATTAATGAATCGTGATTTAAAAGAGTGTCCATGGAGTTTCTTGCCCGTTCTTCTCCATAGAGATCTACGCTAGGGAATGGGCAACTACAGTACTTTCACAGTTTTATGTCTTGTGACTGGGACTGTAGCTACATTTAATTTTCATCTTTGTTTCAACAATTCAAAAGTGCCTGTAACTGGCTTATTTGAAATAAATGCTTTGATTTTGATGATTTTGATTTTGTTGGTTTTAGTTGGCAAAAGTCGTGAATGACAGTAACCGCGTCGACACTTAAAACGACACGATTGTCTGTCATCACGACATAATGGAAATGGGGCCTAACGCAAATGTAAATCAGCCTGTTTTGTTAACATAAAACAAAATACCTATATAAACAAGTGTATGCAGCTGTTTACCAGTATTTTACATGGAGCGACTGCCTACTGTACGATAGGTACTGTACTACTGTACGATACGCCTTGGTAGGACTGATTAACAGGCTTTCCAGTAGCATTGCCAGATGTCCCGCTTTTTAACCCTCTCAGGACGCGTCCCGCCGGACCCCTGAGCGGGACGCCCGAAATCTCGCATTTTTATGAAATTAGCCAATTTAGCGCAGTAGGTCCTTTGTTTTAAAAAACCTATCGCAAAATGGCATAACATTTCCCAAAAGCAAAACATGCCTAATCTTATAAAAATGTACCAGTTTATGTGTGTGTCTCTGTGTCAAATGCATCGACTGAAAGGGTTTTCTCCCAAGCAAATGCAACATGGACTGACAGGCGTAATAAATTACCTGCACCGAATCGGGCGGGAGGAAACGCCCGGGTGTTTCCACTGCGAGGATCGACCGGAGGACACGGTGGAGCACACAGTGGAGGTGTGCCCCGCGTGGGCGGAGCACCGCCGTGTCCTCGTAGCGGTGATTGGCGGCGGTGACCTCTCGCGTCCGGCCCTGGTGCAAGCCATGGTCCGGAGCGAGACGGAATGGGACGCCGTCACCTCCTTCTGCGAAGCAGTAATGCTAGAGAAGGAGGTGGCGGTCCGGGAGAGGGAGAGAACCCCTCAGCGTCCACACAAAGGGCGATGAAGGAACATGGATGGGTTTTAGTCAGTAAAAGTCTGACACTCCCTCCTGCTCCGCCCAGAGCGGGAGGAGTCATTTGATGATTTCCCATCCGAAAAAAAAAAGAAAAAAAAGGCGTAAAAAATTATCGATAGATCATATATTGTGAAGGCGGAGATTCAAATAAAAGTAAGTTATCAGATTTCTGCGTCCCGGTTTTTTCATCCCAGTCCCGCTTTTTTAACGTTAAAGTCCCGATATTTAGAAAATCTGATCTGGCAACGCTACTTTCGGGCTTCTGACTAGTCGTAATAACTGTCAATGATCTACCATTGACAGCCGGGACCACCAGATCAACCTACTTTCCGAGGCACGGAGGAAGCTCGATATGTTATCCATCTACGGACAAGAACTACTGAATCATGTATATTGACCCGACTTTTATTAATTAGCCACAAGCCTCGTCTGCCTTCAAAGCAAGAGTGAACAGGCATCTTCTGAAAAAAATTAATAAAAAAACAAAGCTGATAAATGACAAAGTAGGTACCTAACAAAATCATATTGGCTGTAATAATATTTTAACCCTTTTTTTCCATATTTCACATCCAGTGCTAATAAAATAGATGACATGACAATTCCAAGATCTCAGTGGGGTATAGGTATGAAAGTTACAATACTATATTTTATTTTCACAGAAATGTAGTACTTTATGGCTTAACGAAGAGAGTTCTATTCGGGTTTATCTAATTGACTTATAACAAAAGGCTTTTATACTTAAAGATCTCTTGTCGTCCAATTATGTGGAATTTTGAATTTTATTCCTGTTGTTATAAGGCCTTATTTTTACCTGTATGGAAATTGTCTGAGAGTATTATCAGCCTACAACATAACATCACTCCTGTAATCCGCAAAGGGAGTAACAGAGGTGTACCTAATTAATAGTAGACCTACATTTCGCCAGTCATGTTTAAGTCCCGTGGGAGCGAACCTATAGCCATCAACAGGGCGCAAATCCAATCTCCGTGGTTGCCACTGAGAAATTCCTAATTCAACATCATCTGCCTAGCCTTTTCCCAATTATGTTAGGGTTGGCTTCCAGTCTAGCCGGATGCAGCTGAATACCAGTATTTTACATGGAGCGACTGCCTATCTGACTTCCACAACCCAATTAGTACTGGGTAATACGATACCCCTTGGTTGTCAGACTTTTTGGGCCACTGACCTGTAATGACTGTCAAAGATCACAAATGACAGCCGAGACCAACTGCTTAGCGTGCTTTCGGAGGCACGGGGGAAACTCGGTATGTAATGGGTGGTCACCCATCCACAGACCAACCTAGGCAAGCACGGCTTAACCTAGAGATCGACCCGAGCGGCTGTTATTTTTAAGCCAATTCCTAATTGAAAAACCCAATAATCCTTTGTTCGACCTGGGAATCGAACCAAAGATCTTGCTTAGTAGTCGAGCTTGCACTCACTAGACCGATTATAGGCAGTTTCTAGCATTAGGAACCACCCTTTCAGTAAACCCCTCGACCGTGCCGTATGACTTAGCCGCTCCAACATTAGCGGAGGTGAAAAGCAAACGAGCGCATTAAAATGGAATCGTGTTCGGGGTACCGCATACTGAGATTGAGAGATTTTATTGTTAGGTTGTAAAAGTGATGGGTCAATGACGATTGGGTGAATGAGTTTCAAGTCGAGTGTGTGATTTGGAGTGTTAAGTTTATGTATTTTTAGCCGTCAAAAAAAGGAGATTCTCAATAGGGAAATATGCATGAAATACAAAACTCTTTTTATTTATTAAAAATGCTTCGTATTAGCCCATAAAAACATTGTGGTACACTTGTTTATGTTGCTAATACATCACTTATTTTACAATTTATTGTTTTATGCAGCATGTTTTTGGTGAAACGGAACGCACTCTCAAAACGCGTCGTCCTCGATAACGCCGGTAGTGACGTCAAAGACTGTGTCAAAAAAACACTTTTATTTGTTATAATATTGTTAACTTAACCCTCAGGTTAAGTACATGTACATGTTAGAACCTTTCTGTATATTATTATTATGTTGCATGCAATATATCATGTACACCATGTTTTTACAAAAATAACTGCATAAATAAATCATACTAATTTCCGTGGCTCAGCCCATGAGGAAGTTAAAAACTATTCCACGGAAACGAAGTCAGTAAAGTAAGATACTCAGGTCTCAACCTGTTTGCCGAATTTCATAGAGGTCCGATGAGGCGTGAAAAGGTAGACAAAAAAAGCTATCATTTATAATATTAAGACTAACTGCGAATTAAAAAACAAATAGTAAAACTAATAAAAAAAACAGTTCTATCATTAAGTAAGTAAAATTTTATTTGTTTAAACATGGTGTACATGATATATTGCATGCAAGATAATAATAATATACAGAAAGGTTCTAACATGTAAATTGTACATGTACTTAACGTGAGGGTTAAGTACATGTACATGTTAGAACCTTTCGAAATCATACTGCCGTCTGTGAATCAAAAATAATTCCACAATAGAAAAGAACTTGAGTTTCTTGTACGTCTCACTTTACCTAACCTCTTCCCCACCCTAGCATTCGCAAATTGCAGTGCAAAGCACTTTGCGGCCCTTTCCGAATGCTAAAGTAATAATTATTCGCGCCAAACGATCTGATTATTGCTCTGAGAAACACCCTGTTAATGTTGTATGAGAAGTATAATTATGTAAGGTGAGTGTGTCTTTCATAATTATGTGTATGCGTCCTTTTTGTGGAGAGAAGTGATTTCTTGTAAATAATTTGGTATGAGGTGTTTTTTTTTTGTGTCCAATGAATCAGATCGGCTTTTATTTCAGTTTTTTAGATAAATAGGATTCCCTTTGTAGGTAAATAATTAAAAAAACGTAACATGTTATTTGTTAAACATACATTAATAAAAGCACGTTTTGAAGCAGCTCGTGGGTGAAAGATTAAACAAGTAATTTTATTTATTTTGTCACCTAAAAATAACCCACTAAAAGCTTATTTTCGTGTAACCTATATATTATAATTTCGGCCCCAAAATAATAATACGCTACAGAAAAAAACTCCATCATTAATAATCCTGTAACGCAACAAACGTACATTTGGGACACAAAGCTGATTTATCCGGAAATTACCGGTTTGTGACACCTTCATGTCACACTAATGACACACCGGCCGTCACACGTAACCCTGCGGCGGCGGTAAAGGGGTTAAGTAATGATTTTTTGAATAAATACTATGAAAGTTAGCTTCATTTGTGCGTCATGGTCCCTTTATGAGTGTATTGTGGAAAAGATGTCATTTGCGTTTATATTCGGTGTGCCCTTTTAAACCCTTAGGGGACGATGAAACTATTTTTCCCATCTGCCCCGGTGATGACGGGATAGAGGCAGTGAGGTAGATAGGACCAAGTCATTCATACCACAGATGTTGAAAAAAAAAATGGTTTTCAGCCAAGAAAACAACTGGCTTTTTATTAAATCATTGCATGAATTACCAATTACTTTGGTAATATAACTGTAATCATGTTAATATTCGTTTGCGTTTTGTATAAAATCATAATTTCAATCCACAAATAATAGGTGACTGCCAAAAAGGACTATGTATCAAACAAGTCCCTCCCTAAATCAATATTAATTCTTCTCACACCCCAAAAAAATAATGACCCCCTATTAAAACCATTAACCCCCCAAAAGCTGCCCCTGTTTGAAAAAAACACACACAACACAAAATACATATAAACTACCCAGTATTATGATATTGCGGGGCAAAGCTCTTTGTGACATGAAAAATTATTATCGAATGGCAGCATTTTTCACCTTTCGCTGTAGGAAATTCGCGAGGTAAACATGAGTTAGAGTACTGGATGGGGCCCACGATTGATGGGGGCCCGCGGATTTTGGGTGCCAGATTTATTGTGGTTCAGAATGGGGTACTCTGATTATGATTGGGTGTGATAAGAGGTGGAAAAGGGTTGTAAAGTCATGACTAAAGGGATGAATTTTGAAGTGATCAGGGGGTCTAAAATGGCCGCTTTAACAGAATCGTAATATGAATCACGTTAAAAATTTAAAATTCTTAAAATGGACTTTATGTTCATAGCCATAGAGTCCATTTTAAGAATTTTAAATTTTTAACGAGATTCATACTAAGATTCTGCGTGGATTCTGCTAAAGCGGCCATTTTAGACCCGCAGGAGTTTTAGCTGCTGTGAGTGGCCGATTTTGTACCTTTCTTTGGGAATCTATTAATGACAACTGCAATACATGCAACGAATCAATTAGAATCAAATGACAACTGCAATGGACTGGTAATAAAGAATTGTTGATTTATGGAAAGTTGATAAGCTGGATAGAAAAAGCTTATCTAGTCATCACAGTAACTACTTATCTGTTAAGCGTAGAAAAACAAATAACCTAAGAATTTCCCCTCTGTAGTAACTGGACAGAATCGCAACTGGACAGATTCGCAACTGGACAGATTCTCAGCTAGACAGTTTCACAGCCGGACAGATTAGTCCCTCACTTATGAAACTGAACGTACATGTAAACTACTTTCAAGACTACTGTGTCAGCGTCAATATTCTATAGCAGTGATGACACTTTTGAACGCGGTTATGAAGTGTTGATCACGTTCAGTTTTTTGATAAAACTCACTCTTACTAGTCTTCCTTAGTTTATGAATAAGCAAAAAAATAATAACAGAACCATACATTCTTCTTTATATCCACGTGCAACCATGATTTATGAAACCCACGCCCCGAACATTTCAATTAGGAGTTTGACGAGTCACTCCAAACTGTAAGTATTGATTTATTTCAGCCAATCGCCTACTTATTTACTAGGAAACGGCAGAAAACTTTGTAGCGTGCGCCTTTCATTCATTTTATTACGATTTTACGAACTTATTTTCGTAACAAGAAGGTAGATTTAGGTTTTGGGGTAAATTATGCGGGAGCGGCGAGTGACGGGTTAGTGATGAACGAAAATATTTTTGTTTTGTTGTTTTTGCTACAAGGCAGAGACAATTTTAGGGACAATTTTTTGGCTATTTTTCGTAATAGATTATGAAAAAAATACTGAAATTGGTATACAAGTCTTATCCATTTGACTTGCTTTTTGAACACTAGGATTGTTCCATGTTTTTTACTGTGTCAAAGTTGATACAATTATGGCTGTAATCATCGTGATAATATTCACGATAGTCCTAAAAATAACGCAAAAGTTAGTACCAATACCAACCTATGAAGATGAATAGATATATTATTGCAAGAAATCAAAAATTAAAACTCCACGATATGGCATCTAAAATCCGCCATTTTTTTTTGTTTATTACTATTAATGTAGCCAGAGACACTCGCGCCACCAAGACGAATCTAACGACTTATCCAAAAATCTGTTCATTCGTTTAGGACTTACGGGGAAACAAAGAAACAAACATAAAACAATCAAACATGTAACACTCCTTTTTGGCTTCACCGTCGGTTAGACAAATAAATAATTATTTGAGAACTTATTTAACTAATAAAATGATACTCTCTATAATCTCAGTGTGTATCATAAGCATAATATCCGTATACTACATTACAAAACCACTAAAAACTAAAAGGTTGGCTTTAAAGTAATTGTTTACGAATGAACCGTGATAAACTTTTAATATCAAAGCTGTCTACAACAGGCCTATGCTATTTACAAGCCACACCAAAGGGCAGCTAGTAGTTAATAGGGCTGCCGGGAAAAGAAAATTTCAATTTATGTTGTTACAACTAACTCCGCATAGTTTGTAAGTTGGGAGAACGGCAGTGGTAGGAGGGAGGAGCACTGAAGGTTTTTCAGCAAGCATATCTGTGTGAGACTGCACCAGCAGACTCACGATGTCCGCGATTACGCGGAGCCCTAATCAAAATAATATTTGTCCAATCGACAAGTGAAAACAACTATTCAACTATTAGATATAACTTACCCATCACGTTGGAACCGGAGATGTGGCGTATTCCCTGTTCACGTCGTATCTGGGTGGGGTGTAAGTATAAATGTGGTTTGTGTGGTGTATGTGAAGTTATGTAAGATTCGACGGTTCCAAAGGACGCCCACAGCGCGTACCGTCGACTCCCGGATCAAACCTTCAGATCCCACACGTGGCACTTTTCACCAATGTCCAACTGAATTTTATCCCGGTTTGCTAACCCAATCGGGGATTTACAATAGTCTAGCACTAAATTTAGGAAGTTACCGGCGTTCAAGAATAACACAAAGGCCGGCTACATAACCAACAAATTACTCGCGGTCACGACCCAAAATGGCGAGATTTCTCAATTTTCACTCAATTATCAACAAAATATCAAACACCGATCAAGATGGTATCGGATTAACGTTAACTCAAAGTTTCAATCAATAATTACACGACAGCCGCGTGCATCAAAAAAACAAGACCACGGAAGCAAATTTCTTCCAAACCAATATGGCACTGACAACTGAAACGTAATCTGTCAAACGTCAAAAAGGTGCGTTCAGAAACTTGGTGGATGAAACAATATCTATTCAGTGTGTGTTGCCAGTGATTACCCGACCGAAACGTGGTCGCTCACAATGGACCTCATCAGAAGGCTTAAAGTCACCCAAAGGGCAATGGAGAGGGCTATATATGCTCGGAGTTTCCTTGCGCGATCGAATCAGAAATGAAGACATCCGTAAGAAGGTCCGAAGGTTACCGACGTAGCCCGAAGAATTACCAAACTAAAGTGGCAATGGGCAGGGTACATTGCTTGCAGAACGGATGGCCGATGGGGCTGAAAAGTTCTGGAGTGGCGACCGCGAACTGGAAGACGTTGCGTTAGAAGGCCTCCCACTAGGAGGACCGATGACCTGGTGAAGGTTGCGAGAATCCGCTGGATGCAAGTCGCACGGGACCGGTAAATGTGGAGACACTTTGGGGAGGCCTATGTCCAGCAGTGGACGTCCTTCGGCTGAAATGATGATGATATTCAGCATGAAAACTTGATCACTGAGAGGGTAGTAATAAGGGTGTAATTAGAATCAGATTCGCCAGATTCAGTCTTCTTTTTCTTTATCGTATGGTTAGTGCCTAACCTGGTGTCGAGAGTTTTTGTAGCGCCCATGAGCTTCTGGCTTTACATGATCTCTCAGTGGATAATTATACAATACACACATGAATCAGAAAAACCAGAGGTCTTACGTTCGAACTCGAGACCTATGTCTTGACAGTCCGACGGTGATACCACAAGACTATGACTGCTAGCTAGATTCAGTGAAAATCTACATCAGATATATAAATATGTAGTTTTGGATCAGCTATCTAACGAGGAACTCGTGGCTTATTATTAACAGCCGCTTGGATCAATCTTCAGGTTAAGTCGTGTCAGGTAACCCATTACTTGCCAAGTTTCCTCCGTGCCCAGGAAAGCACGTTAAGCCATTGGTCCCGGATGTCATTTGTAGATCTTTGACAGTCGTTACAGGTACTCAGCGGCCCGAAAGTCTGACAACAGTCTTAACAAGAGGTAACGTATTACCTAGTACTAACTGGGTTGTGGAGGTCAGATCGGCAGTCGCCAGTGAATTGATCCATCCATTTTATCTTTTCAAACATTGTTGAATACCACGTATAAACAAAGAGCCGGACTTTCTAAAAGGATTTTCTTAGCCTTCAATAACTTTACTTTTTTATAAGTAAATAAAATTCTACTAACCTGTGAACATAAAGTAAAATCTCTATTTCTTTTCACAACTTGTAACACTTTCCTTCTAACCCTTAAAAACAGATTCAACGGCCTAATAAGTTAAGTTGCAACCCTATTAATTTAATCGGGTACCTACTGAGGAAATGAGCGAGAATCTTGTACAAGGGTTAAAATAAATTAAAACGTTAAGTTAAAGCTTTGAAACGAATCACCGGGTGTGTATTACTGCGACGGTGAAGGGTTGATTTTTAAATACATTTAAGAGATTTTTAGGAGGTGTGAAGGTGTAAATGACAGCTGTTTTGTTTTTTAGAGGTTGGTAGACAGAAAAAAAATTGAATCTGACATATTTTGAATCTTTTTATGATTCTAATAAAGGCCTGCACAGACGACAGACTATCCGTGACGCACTTTTTAGTCTGTTAGAATAGAACTTAAGCAATTATAAAGGGTGTACAACACCAAATAACGAAGCCGAAAGGTACTTGTTTTCCTTGTCATTGCGATCATTTTTTTGTTGTACACCATACCTGGGAACCTTCTAGTTGCGGAGATATTGGCGGTCAAAATTCCAACTTTTTGACAAGTTTTTTTTTAAATATGTACAAGTTTTTAATGTAAGATTTTTACTTTAAACACCCCCACGACCCGCGTACTATTCAATCCATCCATCAGCACAATGTTTTGAGTGCGTTACATTGAGTTCTAATACAAAACATGATTTTTCACCCCAAAAAAAAAACTCGTTTCCCAGCTATAATTTTTGCGTTAAGTCACTTCGTTTGATGTACAGAATGCTTGGTTGACGGCTTTTTGATGAGGTCTTTTACACCCTGTATGAAGTAACGCATACGACGCGCAAAAAGTCCAGCGGTAAAAAATTCCGTGTCATTCTGGTAGATCACGCCGCGCCGCACAGAAATGCGCGAAAAAAATACAACGTTTGCTTCAACTCGCACTAACGCAGACGGCGCACACTTTTAGTATGCAATCTGCACTAGAATAGAATGATCGAAGATGTGCATCGTTAGCGTCTGAGTCTGCGTAAAATCAGCGACGGACGTTTTGTACGTCATGCAGACATTTTGTGCGCCACAGACTTATCACCATAAAAGTCTGTCGTCTGTGCAGGCCCTAATACAGATGACATTGATGATAAGTTGAATACGTATTGGCACTCTGGATCACATCTTTGCATGCTCAAACAATGTTTCTACTTCTGTTAAATCTTCTGTGCACAAAACTAAATTATAAAATATGCTTATTGTATTGTATTTTTGTCACCTTGTTTTGAACTGTGTATATTATTCGGATAAACAAACTATATAATATTATTGTTATTATTGCCTTTTGATTTATATACAGGGTGTCCCATAGCTATGCCACGCGGAAAGCAAGTACCTTATATTGTATATAGGAAGTTTAAATACAAGTAGACTTAATTCTCATTTTAAAAATAATTAGAACTGCATTCAAATATTTTTAAATAATTGCATGCCTGAACCAGGAATCCAAACCACCAATAATGTGAAAAAAAAACATGTAGGTATGACAACGGTCTCAAACTCAAAGCATTTATTTAAATTAGACCATTATGGCACTTTTAAATGTCAAAAAAAAACAAAACAAAGCTACAGTCCCAGTCACAAACATAATAATAACTTGAGAAAGTACTGTAGTTGCCCATTCCCTAGCGTAGATCTCTATGGAGAAGAACGGGCAAGAAACTCCATGGACACTCTTTTAAATCAATATATTGTTACAAAATCTTGGTTACATCATTCATGTCGAAAGGATTAATCATAGGAATTATTTTTTCCTAACATACCATCTTAAAAAATATTGTTCTAAAAAAGTAGCGTGTGAGTGAGTAAAACGGGAAAGACGTTCTTTTACCCATAATATCCCTTTTCCAACATAATACGCCATAAAAAATTTCTTTAGGTATGTAATTAACAACTAATTATGTTTACATACTACTCTCTACCTTATTAACCCTTTCCAAATAAGTTCATAATTATAACCCTCTTGTACCTTAGCGGTCTCACAGTCAACACATTAACAAAATTAATGGAGGGTTCGATTCAATACATTGTGTGACCTTGACCTCGAGGTGACCTTCGGTTATATTTGGTACGTCGTTTGTTGTCCTTTGTTCGTTAATTAATCAGATATTTTAATCAATGTGGAGGTTTATAAGTGTTTTGGTTGGTTGTTTCAAAATAGTGGTACTATCGAGGACACTCCCGCCTGACCACCACTAAGCTCATTTTTTCTTGCACTCGCAACATAAAAACGCTCTCTAGCCCCGCCCCATTGACTTTGTGTAGAAAAAATGAATAAAAAGATACCGAGTCGGCCGAGCGCATTGACGACGCACGCCAAACGAGAGTTATTGTTGCTTTGCGCGCCAAAGTTGACGCTTCCTAATAGGCCCAAACTTGAAGGGGGTGTGGCTCGGCGCCTCCTCATGATTTAAGCGAAAAAAAATTAAAATGGTCAGGCGGAAAAGACCCCGATAGTACCTAAATCTGTAAAATTCAGATAAAGATAAAGATGCATTTATTTGTTTAAACATTGTGTGATATGATACATAAATATGCACATATGGATGGAAAACGGGAGATTGCTGGTTCAACATGTTTTGCCATATTCGGCGTACAAAATAGTTTTCAATACTTTACTAGAAATTAAAAAATAATTAAATTGGATAATAGTAAACATTCAATCAATTCAAGTACATAATTATATTCAATACAAAATTATAGTCATAAAATAATAATTAAAACAATAATAAAAATAAAAATTACTTATTAAATTATCTAAATTCAAAATTTGTCATTCAAAAACGACGAAACGAATAGAAATGTTCAGAAATAATCTACGTATGGCTTTACTGACGTAAAGCTATACGTAGATTATTTCTGAACTCTCTTTAAACACGTTGGAATTTCTTCTGTATCGTCGGTAATAAATATTTAAACTCACAAACACAAGTAGACAGACCCGGAACAACTACGCAAAGGCCATACAAATATTTCTTGTTCGGGAATCGAACCCGCCCTACAAGTATTTAGTTGTACTGAGGCAATGATTACAAAAACGCCCGAAATCACAAATTTTACAGTTACGGTTAAGTTTATCAATACCTACTCAGTTTTCTAGTTCAAACATAAGCAAGGAATTCAAGGATCTATCCATGAAACTAAATTGTAGCTGATACCTGCATCCATATTTGTATGTCACATCTTCAACTGTACTCTCACGCCTTTTTCTTATTGCGGTTGGCAGAAACAACACAAAACCCCACCTTACTACTACTACTACTACAACAGCCCATAACGTCCACTGCTGGATCTAAGCCTCTCCCATGATGGGAGGAATTTGCCGTAATCTCCACGCTTGGCAGGCGGATTGGAGATCGCAGTGATGAAAGACTAACAGAAAACGCTGCTGCCCATTCTCTGGTCTACGGAGGCGCAAGGTGTTCTGCCTCAGACATTAGTCGCCTTATACGACACCCGTCAGTGTTACGGGTTAAAACCCCACCTGATGACTAAAAATTATTTCGGGTTCGGACTCACCGTACCCCTGGCCGTACCCCTGGTGGTACGGTGGGTTTTTTATAGTTAAACAATACCACCAGGTAATAGTGTTGTAACACCAGTTAAAACCACTTCTGACAACAACAATTTATGGGCGATATGGGCACCGGGCCCGACGGAGGAGGCCGGCGGAGGCCCGGCACTTCGGGGACAGAAGTCAAAGAGTGTTATTTAATATGCGAGCGAAGCCAACGCGCGTCATGGAGTCGTAGCAGGTTCTAATAAAATGATTAAATAAAATTGTTGTTGTCAGCAGTGCAGCAGTGGTTTTTAACTAGTTTTATCACTGTTATCTGGTGGTATCGTTTTACTTTAAAAACCCACCAGGGGTATGGCCAGGGGAACGGTGGGTCTACTGTGATTATTAACGTAACGTAACACGTAACGTTCATAACGTTTAAAATATTTATTAGTATATTATTATTGTTAAATGTATTTTGTGTATTTTATCTTATTATTATTTCAACATTAATGGTAGCTTTCTTTTTACAACAAACACATTACATTCACATCACCATTACCTAGCCTACTCTATATTACAAGACATAACACTATTCCCAAATGATGCCCAAAGCGTAGTAACCGCAGCACGTAGACAGGTAGACCTAATTGCTTAGATTCCAGTCTGGCTAGATTCCAACTGTCATCAGCTTACTGCACCGGTAATGCCATCAGGCTGGCCTTTTCCTACCGTTTCAGGATTAGGAACTAGCAGTGTTAAATGATGCAGGGGACTGCTTTCCCTTCAGGTAATCGTAGTTAGTGTACTCGTCACTTCTTTGTGTGACAAGTGGCGTTTTGCTTTCGACGTTGTTTGTAGGGCAAAGGTGGTTTTCACATCACACACAAAAAGAAAATATTGTCGAAACTTAAAGATTGCTCTGCTTGAATGGATATTTTTCAAATTTATTTAGGAATTGGATATATAAGGCAATGCAAGCAACAACATTTCAATCAAAAAAGTAGCGATGAGACAATCGCGATTCTCCGCGGTCTTTGAGGCACTCGTCCGCGCGGTCGGGCGGTGAAGCGGATCTCACGTCACATTGGTTTGTATGAAATCCGTAGATGCCTAATTTGCACCGTCTGACCGCGCGGTCGCGCAGCGCTCACCGCCTCTCCGCGCGGCGCAATGCCACAAAATTCGCTTCACCACCTCCGCTTAACCGCGCGGCCGAGCGCAGACAATCGCCATTGTCTTGTGCTTGCTAAAGCCATAATTATCTAATTCCTAATTGAATTGCAAAAATATCCATTCAAGCAGAGCAATCTTTAAGTTCCTTCAATATTTTCTTTTAGTTTAGAAGCTTAACTTTGATTTTAATGCGTCATGGAAATAATCGCATAGACAGTTTCTGAAAGCCATTGTTGTTGGTGGATGCCCACTGCTAAATGGTCTGGATTGGCTGATGAGCTTGAGGTCCTGGGATCGATTCCAGGGTTGGGAAAAGTGTTGTTAGGTTTTTCTATGAGGCTGCAGCAGCAGCCATGGACCCTGGATTTGCGCCCAGTTTTACATGGGACCTAATCATAACTGGCGAAATGGGTGTGTATCAGTTACTATTGCACTGAGAGTAAAAAATTCGTCGCCAAATTTTGGAATCACTCATTTTAGAATTAGATTATCATGTCTTTAATTGCCTGTATTCCCCGAAGGGATAGGCAGAGGTACACAGGCTTGATATTATGTTCTATCCAAAATCAAGTAACATTAGTCCACCGAAGCCTTAACACACTCAAGCCTACACAGCCAGGTAATTCTAATTGCATAGATTTGGCGCTGGCGTCAGGCCAAATGTCGTGGAGAGGTGGCTACGAGATTAATTACAAGAGATTTACTGTTATAGGCCTCCGTTGTTGGCAAACGTTCTTATTTATAGTGGTAATGATTTGTTATGCCCGTTCAATTGTGCTGTTTGCCTGCCGCGTTGGGAATTTTGAAATTGGTCGCTGATTTCGCTGTTTACCAACAAAGCTTTATTTAAACTTATATTGTCACTTACGGGATATCTTCCGTGATTGTTAATAGTTTTGAGCTCGCGATATTTCGATGCTGTTGCAAGCGCCGTGATCGCGGGTTGATTGGAGAATGCGGGTAGATGGAAAATAAATTGTTAGGAGCAGACAAATCTGTCTACCCTCTTTCTTTGTCTTTTGCTACTCGCACTATTGGAACTCGACACTAAGTGAGAATATAAGTTTAGTTTTAAACCGTGAAAGCTTAAAAAAAAAGCTTTATTTATTTTAAAGAACAGTTACAATCTGAAGACGAAAACCCTAGAAACACCTACGCCTGGTTGTATAGGGGACGATGGCACAACTTTTCTCATCTGACCCTATGAGGGAACAAGGTATAAGGGATGGTTGGGAAGCAAGTCGTAATGAAGACATCTGCATGAAACTCCATTAAACCAATTAGAAAAGACAGCTTGACATGAAGCTCTAAATTTTAAATTGAATAGTTAATATTCTGCCTCGTTGGTCTAGTGGTCACAAGCGTGACTACTGAGCATGGGGTCCTGTGTTCGATTCCCGGGTCGAGAACGTGCCATTGTATTTTTCCGTCAGGAATTTCTCAGTAACGGCCACGGGTCTGGATTTTTTGCCTGATTGATGGCAATAGGCTTAAGCGCCCACTGTTACACGGGACTTAACACTACGATCTATTTCGCTAGAACAACGCACGAGTAAACCAAAATACCGAAAGTCGGAGCAGACAAAGATAAATGCGCTATCTAGTGCTATGACTCCAGGACTAGAGAGACCGTCGCATCATCAATGACATATTTTAAGTAGATTATGGCGATGTTTTCCTTCACCGTTTTGAGAGCAGTGGCGATGAAATAAGTAACACAAAGTAATGCGCCTGTCTGGGTTCAAACTCACGCCTCACGACATTGCATCGTGAGGAAACCGGCATGTCCTAGAACCAAAAATTCGAAGACATGTAACATCTGCCAATCCGTACGGGGCCCGCGTGGTCGATTCCCCTAATAGAGAGGAGGCCTGTCCCAGCAGTGGGAACATTATAGGCTGATGATGATAATTATGATGATGGGTTTGCCTTGGTTTGCTTTGTCTTTACAAAGACAACCAGTGTCTAACCACTGGCACATACTGTTTTAGGCACGGGTGGTTGGCTCAAAATCTATCTAAAACGAATAGACAAATCCATACTTTGTGTTTCCTTATTGTTTAGTATTGTGTAGTTCTCCAGCTGGTACTCACTTAATCATGTTTTTTTACAATAAATAGTCTTACGTTGCGCAACTCGCCTGATGTGAAGCAATGACGTGGCCTAGGGTGCAGCACGCTTGCCTAGAAGAAACCGATTTAAGAACTTTGAATAGATCCAGATTACAATGTAGGTGCCTGAAAACTACTTCTCAATAAAAATCGTCGTATGTTTATAAAAACCGCAAAGACCAAACAGTAGGTACCAGCACTATGCGTGCCAAAACTAAAAAAAAACAACACTTCGTACTAAAATGTTTATCAACTAAGAAAAAATAAATTCAATCAATAAAAGCTGACATTGTTATAACTCCAAAGAAGGGACAAAAGAAGGTAGTTGTGGCAACAGTCCTCTCTTTCTCAATTTGTTTATTATTGTTAGGTTTTGCGGCCCTTAGCTCTTGGCCTTTGGTTTTAGCGGTTATGTTAACTTTGGGTTTAACAGTTGTTGCACCTTTGGCTTTAGCTTGACCCTTTCTACCACCAACTTTATTACCAGTTTTATTTTTATCTGATGTTCTTTGTATAATATTGATTTCGGTTGACTTCATTTCATGTGCATCAATTGGTATATCCATTATTGTGGTCGTCTCTTTACTATCAGGAGGTTCAGTATCTTCTTCAGTTACATTTTGAACTGTTTCGTCATTTCCTGAAGCATTGTTTTCTTCTTCTTGATTATTATTTTCATTTTCGTTGCTATCTTCATTCATTAAAATAATGTCGGATTCAGTAGTTTTATCTGAAACGTTTTCGAAACTTCCACTAATATCTTTTAATTTTGATTTTAAATCAGTCTTTCTCAAACTTCTGGTTTTGTCACCAAAATCAGACCAAGCATGTCTAAATCCATTTTTATCGATGAAAACTCTGTCACCTAGATGAGTATTTTCCTGCTTTAACATAAAATCTTTGAAATGGTCTGTGACAAGGTGAGCAGTAGGCTTAAGAATATTGAATTTCTCATTATTAAATATTATTTCACCAACTTTTTGTAAATCAATATGACGTGGAGATTGTGGATCTGAAACTGATATTTGCAACTGAAAATAAGAATAATGCAACTTATTATTAGTAACAAGACTATGGATATATCTGGCCTCTAAAAAGTAATTAGGAACCAAAGTATTGTATCGTATCGGCTACTGAATATTTACGACTCGTTGTTTGCTATGCACGTTCTATGCAGCAGAAAAAAATCAAGTCATTTTTATAAAACTTACCTTTAAAATAACAACTCCGAAAACAATTATGTACATTTCTTGAGATTTCATAAATCTATGTATGGCATGAAATTATTTGACTATGGTTATAGTCAATTAATTTCATGCCATTTACGAGTAGGAACGAATGACCGGAAACTGCAATAAAGTGAGTATTATCAAATAATAATTTTTAGCTCAACAAGAAATGTGATTCTTCGATCAGAAAATAGGCCAGCCCTGTGGTCGCGAGAAGAGTCGACCAACCGCTTGGAGTTGTCCCAAAATACAAGGTGGGCACTCAGGCCCATGGCCCCAGTAATGTTTGGACCCCAAACGGCTTAAATAAAATAAAAGGGAAAATAAAAATAGCCTTTATTCCCTATAATTTACAATTCTATATTTAAAATAGCTTAACCTATTAAGGGGTCATCTATCTCTGGTTGAAGACCTCCTCCATCTGTTTCCATCTGTATCTATCTTGGGCCGTTCTGGTCCACTCTATCCGTGCCAGTGCGACGATATCGTCTCGACATCGTTGCAATGGTCTGCCGCGGCGCCTGTTTCTGTTTCGTGAGGACGCGCTCGCTAAACACTAATAACTACTAATAAGGCAAATTCAATATCATTGTTTATATTCATCGATTGTTTTTTATTTATTCAACCTCTACTCTTTTACCCATTCCCGTTCATACTGAAAACTTTCCTCAAACCATTTTCCTCATTCCTCCGCATCACGTGCCCATACCACGACAACCGATTACCACACAACTATTCAATCACCGGCCCCAGTTTCAGACTCCTTCTTATGTAGGTCCTGTACTCCACCAAGGAGCATCGCAACATTAACCAAGATACCTAATTAACCAATTTATCATAATTAATAAATGATAAATCAATAAATGTTGCAAAAACAGGGAAAATGTGTTTCTTTTGAGAGTTTCCGTTGTGACTTGCCAGCGCTGCTTTAACGGTTACAGTTACGCAACAATCATGTATCAGGGAATTGTTCCTCTTAAAACGTTCTAAAAATCTGCGATAGCGATATGTCTATCTTTTAAGGTTGACTCACACTCTCCCTTACCCTCTCTCTCTCTCACGTGACGCAGACGAAATTGCGCGGGTCAGCTAGTAATTAATAAACACCCGACTACTAATACAGCTATACGCTGAAACGCCCATGGATACATTGAATAGCCACATTTGAATTATTTACAAGAAAATGGCCGGTCTGTCAGTCCTGACATAACTTCAATTAACAGTAGACAATGGACGGCGTTATGCAATATGGCAACACTGATATCAAGCGAGCAGGTCTATACGAGGATTTCCGACACAAAACTTATTTAGTGCTACGATTTTGTAGTCGGATTTTGAGTTTAGCAGTACCGGTTGGCTGTTGGCTGGCATGTTTTGAACAATTTGAGGATGGACTGGTTTGATCACTAAAGGTAAGGCCAAACAAACGTAATTATGAGTCGCGTAATTTACGCTACATTTTATACGAAAATCTGGTACGCGACGACGTAAAATGCGCCCAACTATAAATGAAGCTCAATTTTCGCGACTTACAAAAATACGCTCGTATGGGGCTCCTTTACGGGTAAGGGTGAGGATCCTCACTTGGTTTATAATCTGGTATAGAAGGCCGAGGCCAAATTAAGGTTGAATGTTAATTGTGAAAGTTTTCGCCATAATAAAAGCAATAACAGAACGTTGATGCTGATATAATTAAAACAAAGTGGACCACCATCATCATCTGCCTAGCTTTTTCCCAACTATGTATGTATGCAGCTGAATACCAATATTTTACATGGAGCAACTGCCTATCTGACCTCCACAAACCAGTTAGTACTGGGTAATACGATACCCATTGGTGATTAACTGTCAGACTTTCAAGCCAATCCAATGTCTTCCTTTAATGACTGTCAAAGATCTACAAGTGACAGCCGGTACTAATGGCTTAAATGAAAAAAATGGTTCCTCTGGACCAAAATACCAAGAGTAAAATAATTGATTGCCATCATAGTTCCATCCTACATAAACCTCTCTCAATTAACGTTCTGGTGACAAATTAATGTGGTCAATGTATACCGAGGGTGTGCCGTATTGCCTGTCATGCGCTACCTTGGAGCGTCATGTCACCATGTAGCGGCGTATAGTCGCATGAGTGAGTTGCTGGATTGATTATAATGTCTGGACAGTTTTCAATGGCTTTCCAAAAATGAGCTCTGTGTATCTTCTAATACAAATGAAAATTCAATTATCATCACTATTTTTAAAAGTATGATGTAGATTTTATTTAGCTGGTGGCTTAATAATAACAGCCGCTCGGATCGATCTTCGGTTGGTCTAGATCTTTGAAAGTCGTTACAGGTAGTCAGTGGCCCGAAAGACTGAACCAGTCTTACCAAAGAGTATTGTATTTCCCAGTACTAATTGCGTTGTGGAGGTCAGAGTAGCAGTCGTTCCATGTAAAATACCAGGTATCCAGCTGCGTCTAGTAACACTGGAAGCCGACTCCAATAAACTTGGGAAAAGGCTTGGCAGATGATGATGTGAGGTACATGTGTATGTGTGATTCCTCCTCCTGCTAAACAAACGGTTGTCAAATGGATCTTTTGTTATCAAAATGGCCCAAACCATCACACCGTCATGGTCTGACGCCATCCCTCTTGCCATTTCCACATAAAACAAATATTAAACGATAACTTAATATTCGTCGACATCAATAAAACCTCAAAAATCCATAAACCAACCAGAAACATACATACAACCAATACAATCGTACACGAATGAAAAAATAATAACTCTCCCTTTTAGAGCCCTATAATATCCGGCCTATTTGATGCGATACGTTGTTACCTCGTGGCTCATGGCTCATGGCTCATGGCTAGTAAAGTAATACCATAACGGGGACTATAAAACGGTAAGAAGAACAAATATTTGTTGATACGGCATTCTGCTACAGTCTTTGGGTAATAAAAAAGTTGCGGATTCAGTTGACTGGATGTGGCATCAAAACTGCATTCAAAATGATTATTTTTATTAAGCGTTTTAATCGTTCCGTACCCGAAAGGACCATATTACTAAGCTTCCGCTGTCTGTCCGTCCGTCCGTCCGTCTGTCTGTCAGCAGGCTGTATCTCATGATCCGTAATAGGTAGACAGTTGAAATTTTCACATAACGTGTATTTCTTGACGACCCGATTGGCGCAGCGGTAGTGAGGCTGCCTTACGTTCTTAGGGTCCCGGGTTCAAATCCCGGTCGGAGCAAATGTTTATGTGATGAGCATGGACATTTGTTTCCGATTCATGGATGTTTATTATATATATTAAGTATGTATTAACAAACAAAAAGTATCTAAGTAGTATATCAACTATCTGGTGTCCACGACACAAGCCTCGTTGCTTAGTGTGGCACTAGATAGTGCTATGTGTAATGTCCAGCAATATTTATTTATTATTATTTATTCTGTTGCTGCTTGAACACCAAATAATAAAAATTACCTAGGACTTACTACGACGGTACGGAACCCTTCATGCGCGAGTACGACTCTTTGTACGACAATAGGCTTGTGTCCTGAAAAAAACGAATTAATTTGTCAGTTAGATTATCAAAAAATATTTGACACGTATTTTTTCTTTTGTTACGTAATCCAAAATTGACGAAGATACGACGCTTTTAAAATTCTCAATACGTCACGCTATGCTATAATTTTTAGTCCGGAGTGACGTCACGAGCCCCCACTCCCGATTTTGGATGCGTTTTATCTTTGTCAAAATTCATTGATTTACAAAAACAAAAAATACGTGTCCATTATTTTCCAATAATCTAACTGACGGACTAAATAGATTTGCAATTTATTGATGGTGGAAACTAGCCTATTGGCAACAAGACTTAACAAACTGGTTTTCAAAGTTCATTTTCGTACAATGCCTGACTGCCATGTTGGTCTAGTGCTCGCAAGCGCGACTGCTGACCATAAGGTCCTGGGTTTGGTTCCCGGGTCGGGTTGTCATTGGGTTTTTCCATTAGGATTTTCTCAGTAGTAGCCACGGAATCTGGATATGCGCCCGGTTGATGGCAATAGGCTCGCCTCCTATTATAGCATGGGACTTAAACACAACTGGCGAAATGTGGGTGTACTATTAGATACACTTCTGCCTAACCCTTCGGGGATTACAGGCGTGATGTTTATTTATTTTCTTACTAGCGGACGTCACGCAGTTTCACCCGCGTAGTTCCCGTTCCTTTAGGCGTACGGAGATAAAATACAGCCTATGTTACTCAAGGTGAATGTAGCTTTCTAATGGTGAAAGAATTTTTGAAATCGGCGCAGTAGTTTTTGAGTTTATTCATTACAAACATACACACAAAAATACAAATATTTCCTCTTTATAATATTAGTGTAGACTAGCGGACGTCCCGTGGTTTCACCCGCGTAGTTCCCGTTCCCGTGGGAGTACGGGGATAAAATATAGCCTATTTTACTCAGGGTAAATGTAGCTCTCTTATGGTGAAAGAATTTTTGAAATCGGTTCATTACTTCCGGAAATTACCCCCTACATACAAACTTACAAACATACAAACTTACAAACAAATGTTACCTGTTTATAATATTATTATTATTAGTATAATAGTATTAGTATAGATGAAACACACGTTTAATTTAAGTCTCTTCAGTATATTTTAATCTCAGACTGCTCTCAGCCGCTTCCAGTGACCAGATCTCTAAAACAAAAGCACGGAGTGTGGGCTCAACATTTAACAGAGCAATGCACCAGACAAAAGCAATATTACCTCCAGTCACCCCCCAGAGTACTGTCGCTTAAGACTTAGTGTTATTTTCTGCTCATACAACCAGCCTTCCTCTGATTATCACCAGGCTTAATGGCTGAAACAGTGCTTTGTTTCTCTTATGGCTAGACTGTTGAAGTGGAGTGTAGAATATGTGGCTTTTAGGAGCCATATTTGTTAGTCGTGTGAGACTGGTATAAAGTAATTCTGGTTCGGTTTCAACGGCTATGTCTGCCTTTTTGACTCTTAAGTCTGAGCAATAAGGTTTTAATGGGCAATAAGGTTTTAATAATCAACAATAAATAATTATTTATGAATTTTAATATTATTTTAAAAGTTTGAATAAGACTTTTCTATTTGAGACCTATGATATTGGCACAGTTGTGACGTGAAAGATTCGAACCAATGATTTTTAGCCCGAAAGTCCATCCATCCACTGCGCCAGAGAGCTTTTGAAACAATGATTTCTTGATGATCTTGGGGAATTATTCTAAATTTGAATAAATATATTATTATATTATTATTATTATATTATTAAAAAGTTTATTTTATAAACAATTTACATTGCTCATACATGATTCCTGTTAAAGAAAATGAGCAGGTTACCTTAGCGAAATAGTAACTCCTACGGAAATTACGGAGAGAATTGGAGGGCAGCGATGGCCCAGAAGAGAGCAGTGGTGGCGGCCCCGACTTACGAACTGTAAGTCGTGGGTTCGAACCCAGACAGGCGCATTACTTTGTGTAATTTATTTCATCACCACTGCTCTCAAAACGGTGAAGGAATACATCGTGAGGAAACCGGCATGTCCTAGAACCAAAAAATTCGAAGACATGTGACATCTACCAATACGCACTGGGCTCGCGTGGTGGATTCCCTCTCAGCCCATTCCCTCTCATAGAGTCCTCTCTATGCCTCCTGGCCTGTGTCCCAGCAGTGAGAACATTAATAGGCTGATGATGATGATGATGGAAATTCGAGACAATATTTTGCTTGTGTTCCAACACACAGAAAACCTTATTTTTGCGTTTCAACCGAAATTAGACACAAACAGAAAATTTATGTAAAACTACAGAGCCTCTAACTACTACACTACATAATCAAGTTATATTCCTGATCCAACATTATTTCAATCATCCTTACTTACACAAACCGCCAAGTTAAAGTAAACTTTAACCGATTGTTATTTACACCGCAGATCAAACCAGTCAGTCGGCATTTCTGTGTAACGACCACAGAGCCATCTTGTGGCTGAGCTCTGAGGTTGTAAGATTATACTTTTGCACAAGACATGTTCTATTTTAGGTATTGTCACATTCCTTGGTTTGTTTCCTTGTGGGTAGATTTGTATTCACGGATTAGAGGAATTTCGCACCATAATAAGCAAAGTTGCGAGGTTGGTTATACTAGGTCGTGGTTATGATTCCTGTGGAATAATTGTTAGGAGCTCGTGGCTATATAATAACAGCAGCGTGGCTTGATCTTTAAGGTTAAGACTCACTTGCCTAGGTTGGTCCATGGATGGGTGACTATCATAACATCTCATTACACACCAATTTTCCTCCGTGCCTCGGAAAGGATGTAGCTGTTGATCCCAGCTGTCATTTGTATATCTTTGACAGTCGTTACAGGTAGTCAAGCCCTTGGTAAGGTACAAAAGGGATGATGACTGACAAAAAAAATATGATTCTGTTTAGTCCGTCGGTTAGATTATCAAACAATATTGGATACGTGATTTTTGTTTTATCAGTAATAAAAATTGACGAAGATAAAATGTGTCGAAGATCAAGAGTGGGGGCTTGTGACGTCACATTTGAGTAAAAAATGTACTCAAATGTGACGTCCCACGAGTTTTGCTATTATATTATTATTTTAGTATTGGTTCACGTTCATACATCTTGGTCAAACACAAACCATATCAGACCATTAAAAAAACACAAATACGGTCAGTAATGTCCTTGTATGGTGTCCTTTCCTGACATACCATGGCCCCGGAACACAAAAGGCGATGAAGAAACCTGGATGGGTTTTAGTCAGAAAAAGTCTGACACTCCCTCCTGCTCCGCCCAGAGCGGGAGGAGTCATTTGATGATTTCCCATCCGAAAGCGTGGCGTTTCCACTTACATCTGCCTTGTAAAATAAAATAAACTGAACGTAAAATAATCGCTTCGGACGTGGTCTTGTGGAGTACGAGGTCCTGGGATCGATTCCCAGGCCGGGCTAAGTCTTATCAGTAATTTCTCGGTAGCAGTAACGGAGGTTAGATTTGTGCCCGATTGATGGTTAATCTCGTATGGGTAATCTCGCCGCCATGGGACTTGGCCGAGGGACTACATGGGACTTAAAACTGGCGAAATGTGGGTTTACTATCAGATACATCTCTCCAACTCTTCGGAGATTACAGCAGTAATGTTATGATGACAAAAAAAAACTAATTCAAATTAAAAAAAAAATCAAAATAGTTTATTTCTTTAACAAGATTACAACACTTAGTTTGTGATTGGAGCCTTTTTTTAAGCAAACAATGCCTGTATTAGAAGACTCAGCTCTTCCACAACAATAGAAAGAAAACTATTAATAACATATTTATCATAGGTAAGTAGACATTGGCTTATGTATAGTTTTGTGTTGAGTGAGTGTATGTGCGTGTGAGTGTGAGTATGTGTGTGCGTGTGAGTGTGTGTGTGCGTGTGTTTTGTGTGGCTTTGTGAGAATAAAGGTTATGTCGTGGGTTTCAAAAACTCTTCCGTTTCCTTATAAGTAAGCGGTTTGATCCATTTCAGTCAATTATATTATATAGTAAAAAGAGGTAGATATCGCAATAGCACGCACAAATTGTTGAGGACAAAGTGACACAATTGTTGCACTTTGATAGCTAGCTATCTCTTTCTATCTTATACGTTCCGTATCGCTGTCGTAGTTTTAAATTACTCGCAACGATTTCTGAACGCCATTCAGTATGAACATGGCGTATCTTCTTTATAATATCAGATTATTATTATTATTATTTTTACATTATTATTATTATTTTTGATTTCAGTATATTTTTTTGCATTTATAATAGTGGTTTTTATATAAACATATTTCTTTATTTATTCTATTATATTATCCAAGCAGACCGTGTATCATATAATAAAACGTCTAAAGTCCCTTGAAAAGTCAATGTGACCTTACCAATTACCCATCAATTACATTTACAACTATCTCAATCCATTAAACCAGCCATTAGTACCAACACATAAGCACTAACTGCAAGAGTCCCATCTCACTTAGTTTTACCGTTTTTACCAACAGTCACACAGAGCTAGAAAAAATACAAAATGAGCTTTTGATGACCGCAAGACTAATGACTGCGATGTGTCTTTGAGATGTATCTGAGTATATACATATGTATGTGGTTTATAGGTATAGCTTTCTTTAGGTTGTGAGAAAGAAATTAAACGCGTTGGAAAAGCTTAAAAAAAATGTCGATTAGATTTTATCGTTCGTGAAAAGTTTTATTATTATTGCCTTTATTCATTATTTTACATATCTTTTACATTTTTAAATATTTATATACAAAACACTATAAAAAACATTTAAAAATATAAAAAATAGTAGCCCACCAGCGCTGGGAACAGGGTCCGAGCTGCCGGTGGTCAGGGCTCTTGAGAGAGGAACCTCCTAACAATACGTGCCGTGTCCAGAAGTACTGCTTTCTGAATCAAGCCCTTGATCCAGCTGCCAAGCGAGAGCCTCCTAAGATTATTATTATTTTGGGAAAAACATGTTCTGTTCTTAGTATTATTATTAGCCATTTGTATCCTACTGCAGGGCCTAGGCGTCCTTTCCCTCCTTCCACTTGTCCCTATCCAGTGCTGTTAGGCGCCAATCCTTATGGAAGGAGTTGAGTTCGTCTCGCCGTTCGTGAAAAGACTAATTTACAAATCAAATCAAATCAAATCGTTTATTTGTGATACATGGGTTACATGAAGGTGTTCATTACATAATTTTATACAAATAATGTCCATTCCATGATCCGCCACTTGGGCATACAAATGATTAAAATAACATAATGAAAATATGAGTCCAACATTCTAATTCCATATAAGATTAAACATAGATTATTACTATTAGGCATGCATGAACAGACACAAGACTATCAACCACAATAATTAATTATCGTCAAGCGGACATACAATATTTAAAAAGTTCTAGTCGATAAAAAATCATCTACAGAGTAATAACACTTCTCCATAAGAAATTGGAACAATTTATTTTTAAAGATATTAATATTGCTACATTCTTTTATGTCATTTGGAATTTTATTGTAGATCTTCGTGGCCATAGCAAAGACACTTTTCCCAAAGAGGGTAGTTCTATATTGCCTGGTAAGGTTGTTATACAAATGACTTCTATTACGCGATCTGAGCTCTAATGTGAATAGCGATGGGTGATGTCTAATAAACAGGGCCATTTCAAAAATATATAAAGATGGCACGGTAAGTATTTTTAATTCTTTAAAGTATTCTTTGCAGCTGTCAGTTCTGTTGAGACCACACATTGCTCGCACGCACCTTTTTAAAATATTCATTATTAAACCAGCTTTCTGCCCATATATTTTTTAGATTTATCTAGCTATTATCATCGTCAATGGTGTCGATTCTGTTTTGCACAAACTAAACTTAATTTAGGCTATTGCTATCTTTTTCTCTCTAATAGAAAGAGAAAGAGACGGACGTAATTTACAGCTGTCAAATTTAGTTGTAACTAATATTTCTATACAAATGAAGGGTGCACGTAAAAACATGTCGACTAAAAACACTGTGAAGCGCAAGGCATAAACTAGTTTGTCATCTCTAACTTAGTTCATAGCTATAGCAGTCCTTTTCTCGGACTGCCTTTTAGTAAAAGACAGCAATAGGCTAAATTAAGTTTAGTTTGTGCACAACAGAATTGACACCATTATCAACCTAAAACACGTCACTCTACTCGATTCTCAGCAACTCTCATCCAGTTGCTACCAGCCACTCTGCGAAGATCGTCGCTCCACCGAGCCTGAGGGAGTCCCACCTTACGCTTACCGATTCGCGGTCTCAACTCAAGAACACGTCTACCCCAACGGTCATTGATTCTACGGCTAATATGGCCGGCCCAGTGCCACTTCAGCTAACTGAGCAAGCAGTAAAGTTAGCTAGCTATACAACAACAACCCATAACGTCCACTGCTGGACATAAGCTTCTCCCATGATGGGAGGAATGGATCCAATTTGCCGTAATCTCCAGGCTTGTCAGGCGGATTGGAGATCGCAGTGTTGAATGACTAACAGAAAACGCTGCAGCCCTTTCTCTGGTCTACGGAGGCGCAAGGTGTTCTGCCTCAGACATTAGTCGCCTTATACGACACCCGTGGGTGTAGCTAGCTATAAGCGAATCTTCATCGAGAAAGCTTTCTGAATATTTTGTCGCTCATGTGACCTTTGACCCCTAGAATTGAGTTTTTGAGTTGTAACGTTGTTGCTTGCTTAAGCCGTACACGCGAAGTGTCTCAACTCAATGAGATTAGTCAAGTTTTCAAATTTAAATGTGTTAATTTTCTTATATGAAATAATATTTTCAAAGGAAAAATAAAACACAGTTTTAATAAAATCAAAAGTTTTATTGTGATAGCATCATTATCCATTTAAAAATAATGACAAATAATATTCGCATGCAAAGAACAAAAACACTGTATCATGCAATATTTTTATACATTTTGTTTCTTTTTTCTAACAACAAAAAAGTTATTTTGCCATTTATTTATTATGCCCATACATTGAGGTGCTGATTTTTCTCGTAAAGCTTTTCCCGTAACTTATTTTAAAATAATATTTACATTTTAAAATTGAGAGTAAAAATTAAAAGTGGCACACGAAATATAAAATTATTTTAAAACTATAAATTTAAAAGGTCGTCACACATTCTTCGGAATCTTAACTATTTTATGGAACTATTAAGATGCGATCCTAATTTCTTTTCACTATATAATTATCACAGAAAATATGATTTTCCTACATCATTGACCATTTTAGCTAAATATTTACTCTATCTAAATAATGTTTCTGTCGTAAAGAGTTTAAAAGTAACTAAGCGACAGTAACAAGAGAGTTAAAAATGATTTCGTTCCGACTGCACAAAAATCGATAAAACTATATATTTTTTTTTTTTTTCTATAAAATTTATAAAATATTTTACTTTCAGTCTGTATAGTTTACATAACAAGTGAATTATACCTACAAAATTGGAAATAAATGGAATAATATTATAAAAGAATCGATAATCGATTCATTTATTGAGCAATCGTAAAGAGCTAATTATTCGGATTGGATAAATTAAATTAAAAAAAATCTGTGATCTAAATGAAACTCACACATACAATGCGGATATAATACTATATACAGATTGTAACAAAAATATTTTAATTACAAAAATTAGAAAAGTTATTTTTTCATGCATTGTATTTACAAAAATATATTTTATTTTTTATACAAAAAACCAAGCAAGTGATGTCAATAGAGTTTTACAGTTCAAATTTTACGCAAAAAAATTATTAACACAGACAAAGTCGACATAATATTTCGTAAATTTCGAAATCCAATAAATAATATTCAAGTCATTATAATTCGAAGTACATAACTAGATGGATGCAAAAGAGAAAAACATTAAAAACTAAAATTAAGTATTTTCGTTATTTTTTTGTAATTTCCAAACAAAAAATCCTTTCTCTTTTGCTCCCAACCAAAGAATTGAGTACATAACAAATTCTTCGATTATTTTTATCAACAGACTTACATCTTATCGTATATACACCTCAGTCATTAAAAACATTTAGGAACATAGTATCTTACACATACAGCTTAAGCAAGCTGTACTTGAAATAAATGTCCATTTTTACACAAGCCTTGAAACTTCACGCCTTCGCTATACGTGGGTACCTTGAGAAGGCTGACTGCCATTACCTGTGAAAAATGAAGACAATTAGCTTAAGTGATATTCAGAAAAAACCGTTCAACTTAAAGCAAGAAGGTCATTTATTATTTTTAATACGGAATACAAATTGGCCGAGATATTTTGTAACTAGCCTTTTCCGGCGCGGTGCTAAGTAAAAATTCATTTTAATAAAAAACGTGAGACGCTCTTTTAGTAATAATGTTCAGAAAAAATGGCAGATGGTTTTGTCACTTACTTCGTTCTGTAAGTTAGGTTTTACTTATACTTCTACTATAAAGCTTGTATCTATAGACAAGTTGAAAGTAATCACTTTAAGTAATTTCTTATGCAACCATTATTTTGTATGCAATAGACAAGGTTTTGAACGAAGTAGGAACTGTCAAAGAAAGCAAAGCTAAGAATTCTAACTTTTGACAGTTCTAACTTCAAGCAATTACTAGACTATATATAGAATAAAAATCCTATCTCAAATAATTACTCTTAGGTACTCAATCAATCACTATGACTTGTATAAAATACGGGTGTAGGAATTGCGTGTGTATGTGTGATTTCTACTTATATGCGTGTAAATGGCTTAACTTAATTTCACTGTATTTTGTGTTGATAATAAAGTCATTGAACAATAATTTCACACCCAAATTAAAGAGTTGCTTACAAAGTGTTTTTTTCTTCTTTTCATGTAGGTCAACATGATTTAATGCTCCAAACAAGCAGTCATACTTTTTCGCACTAAAAACAACTACCGAAATTCGTGTTTTTTTTTCAATACAACGTCGCAACCCCGCGGGTCAAAGCTTAGTTCTTTTATAAAGCAAAGGTCCATGATTTGCTTTCAAAATACACCTGTCACAACCCAGAATTCGACCCTTAACTACAAAAACCTACGTACCTCGAGTAACAAGTTACCCAATAAATAATTCAAGTCTCCCAGTTTGAATGCATTAGATTTATGCGACTTTGCAAACACGTTGTGGTTAAGATCGATCGTTATTCAAGTCCTAAACACAAACAATTGAGTTGAATTAAGCTCTACGGTCTAACTTTGCAATATAACTTTGTAGACTGCCTAGGTATTGTTTATTAGTGTCTATTCTGTTGCATGATTGAGCTGCTTGTTTAGTTTTCAGGGCAGAATTTTTAGTTGCGTGCATAAGTGTCTCAATTTGTCTGACCTTTTAGAAGATGATTTAGAAGATGATTTTAGAAGATGAAAGTGCCAGAGTAGACCGCGAAATTCAATTTTCTTACATTTTTTTGCACTTTGTAGGTAATCTCTACGGTGTAACTTTGCAATATAACTTTGCAGACTGCCTAGGTATTCTTTACTAGTGTATTCAGTTGCATGATTGAGTTGCTATTTAAGTTTTCAGGGCAGAATACTTAGTTGCGTGCCTAAGTGTCTCAATTTGTCTGACCTTTTAGAAGATGATTTAGAAGATGAAAGTGCCAGAGTAGACCGCGAAATTCAATTTTCTTACATTTTTTTGCACTTTGTAGGTAATCTCCACGGTGTAACTTTGCAATATAACTTTGCAGACTGCCTAGGTATTGTTTATTAGTGTCTATTCTGTTGCATGATTGAGCTGCTTGTTTAGTTTTCAGGGCAGAATTTTTAGTTGCGTGCATAATTGTCTCAGTTTGTCCGACCTTTTTTAAGATGAAAGCGCCAGAGTAGACCGCAAAATATAAAATTTTCTTACGTTTTTTTGCATTTTGCAGGTAAGCTCTACGGTCTAACTTTGCAATATAACTTTGCAGACTTTAGTTTTCAGGGCAGAATTTTTAGTTGCGTGCATAAGTGTCTCAATTTGTCTGACATTTTAGAAGATGATTTAGAAGATGATTTTAGAAGATGAAAGTGCCAGAGTATACCGCGAAATTCAATTTCCTTACATTTTTTTGCACTTTGTAGGTAATCTCTACGGTCTAACTTTGCAATATAACTTTGCAGACTGCCTAGGTATTGTTTATTAGTGTATTTTGTTGCATGATTGAGATGCTAGTTTAGTTTTCAGGGCAGAATTTATAGTTGCGTGCATAAGTGTCTCAATTTGTCTGACCTTTTAGAAGATGATTTTAGAAGATAAAAGTGCCAGAGTAGACCGCGGAATTCAATTTTCTTACTTTTTTTTGCACTTTATAGGTAATCTTTACGGTCTAACTTAGCAATATAACTTTGCAGACTGCCTAGATATTGTTTACTAGTGTATTCAGTTGCATGATTGAGTTGCTATTTAAGTTTTCAGGGCAGAATACGTAGTTGCGTGCCTAAGTGTCTCAGTTTGTCTGACCTTTTTTAAGGTGAAAGCGCCAGAGTAGACCGCGAAACTAGGATTTTCTTACGTTTTTTGCACGTTGCAGGTCAGTGTCAGGTTGTATGTTGATTAACCCCTCGTACGGCGTAATAGGGTAAACGACAAAAAAAATCTAATTAGTCCGTCAGTTAGATTATCAAAAAATATTTGACCCGTGTTTTTTCTTTTGTTACGTTAGACAAACTAACGAAGATACGACGCTTTCAAATTTCTCAATACGTCACACTTTGGTATAATTTTTAGCTAGTTCTGACGTCACGAGCCCCCACTCCCGAGTTTTGATGCGTTTTATATTTGTCAATATTCATTGGTTTACAAAAACAAAAAATAAGTGTCCATTAATTTCCAATACTCTAACTGACGGACTAAATAGATTTGCAATTTTTTGATACTTCGTCATGCCTATTACAAACACAAATATAAGCCATTGTGTCTCGCGTAGATCCTACGTTCTGGCCCTACGAAGGGTTAAAATATGATTAGTAACTTTCGAGTGGATACTTCTTAAAGAATAAACATTGATAGGTACTGAAAAATATGGCACTTTGGGTTTCATCAATCGGGCCAACCTTAAGACATGCACCTCTGAGTTTTCGGATTTATGTGTGAATTATCATTTGCTTTGGTGAAGGAAAACATTATGAAAAAACCAGCATGCCAGAGAAATATTTCTCGACGGCATGTAAAGCCAATTCAGAGTCCCGTAAGCATAAAATCTCTGACACGAGGTTAGGCACTAACCATTCGATAAAGAATGAAAGAAGTCAGGGTAAGAAAGTCAATCTTCTAAAACTAAAAGGTAAAGCATTCTCTATAAGGAACACTGCTTACCGGTCACCTGACGCCTATTTACCTGTAGGCAACACCATCGAGTTCCTGACCGCCGAGTAGGGGGGCGGCGCAGGAGTTGATGTTGGCTTCGCGGTGTGTACTTGATTGTTGTAACCTGGGAGAGGAATGGAGAAGATTATACTATAAGGTAAGATCACGCCTGTAATCCCCGAAGGGTTAGGCAGAGATGTACCTAACCCACATTTCGATAGTTACAGGTCGCGACACGAAACTCTAGCGCTGACCGTTATTGCGCAGAAGTAAAAAATAAGAATGTCTTGCGTGCGTTGCTCCGATTGGCTCTCCAGTCGTACAACATGCGCATGTATACCCTCCACGTTTCGTTCAGCGCTAGAGTTACGTGCCGTGACCTGTATACAGGGTTTAAATAACTTCATCACGAAGCCGACAACCAAGCATTCTGCACATCAAACTAAGTAACTTTACGCAAAAATTATTGCTGGGAAACGACTTTTTTTTTTGGGGTGAAAAATTATGTTTTGTGGTAGAACTCAATGTAACGCATTTAAAACATTGTGCTGATGGATGGATTGAATAGTATAGGGGTCATAGAGGTTTTTAAAAAGTAAAAATCTTACAATAAAAACTTGTCAAAAAGTTGGAACTTTGACCCCCAATATCTCCGTAACTAGAAGGTACAAGTGCCTTTCGGTTTCGTTATGAGGTGTTTTACACCCTTTATAGGGAACCCATTATTATTACTTACCAATATTACTGTTCCTCAGGTACGGGTTGCCGTATGTGGCTGAGTATCGTAGATCTACGTTTGGCTGTGGTTTCACGTTAGGCTGGGCGTATATAGGCGTTGGGGACGCTGTTGAAAAAAATAATGATATTCTTAGTCATGACATGAAAGAAAGACGATTAAATTATATTGTCAAGGCTGTAGAATGGAACAAGAATACCCAAAATAATATGGATGACAGAAGGGGATAATGAATTCTTATAAACGCTCATTTTTAGGTCGTTCTGGAACCGAGGCCATAAACTCGATTATCGAACTCGGAACGATTGGGACTGTTTTATTTTTTAATAAAAAAAAGTCGTTATATTTTTTTCAAAAAATAACAAAAATATATATAAAAAAATCACAAAAAATTACATTTATATATATTTTTTTAAGTTTAAAAAAAATAATAAAAAAAACAATCCCAATTGTTCCGAGTTCGATGATCGAGTTTATGACTTTCGTTTCCAGAACGACCTAAAATTAACCGTGTATAAAGGCATATCCTAGAGCATCTAGACATACAAATAAATAAAATTGTGTCTGTTTGTAATTTCAAAATAACAGCTTTTTACTGAATGCATATGAAAGTATATACGATACTTATAACAAAAATGTTTGTCTGTCTGTTTGTTCCAGCTAATCTCCGAAACGGCTGGACCGATTTTTTACTGGCAGATTGCTGATTTTATAAGGAGTAACTTACGTTATATGTATTTAAAAAAAGCATTAGGGTTCCGTGGAAAAAAAGAATCCTTTTAAATTGTCAACATAGATAAGATTCAAATATGGAAATTATATTTTATTAAAAACTTTATGCGGTAAAAGTCGCGGGTCACAACTAGTTTAAATTAAATTGAAGTGATAGCGCTTCATCTTTTCCCATACATATCAAGATATAAATGTGACGTTGATCGTAGTAATAAACTTTAAAACTCTAGCATCCGACTCATTAGCCGTAAGCATAACACTCTATTACTTAAAACAATATAACTCAATTGCAACTATTTAAGGCCCCTAACACACGGCGTATTCGCAGTGCGCAGACGACGCGCGTTTCAGGAACGCGCGTTTTCTGCGCCGTAGATGTTTGCGTTTTTATAGATTCAAACGCGTGTAAAACGCGATACAAACGCGCGTGTGAAGCGCGTTTGAAACTCGTTTGAAGCCCGTACAAAGGATCAAAGCCAGCGTAAACAGTGTTGACTCAACCGACGTAATTGTACAACTGACGAGGAGTGTTCCGGCATCCGCCGCCTGGCAACCCTAGCCAGGTGACGTGGAGCTCGAGCGCGGCCCAATGGCTGCGCGTCGCGATCACGCCACCTTAGCCGGGCCAATAGCAGCGCAGCGGCTGCGGCGTCGCGCACGCACGGGCTCCGCTGGCATCGGGAAGAACTCGTTCACTTGCCCACGAGGGCCGCTAACAATCAGATCAGTAGACAAACGCATTTTTGTAACGGGTTCAGCGACTTTTGTAAGAATCTAGTTCAGATTGAAGTCAATTTATTAATTTATAATTCAGTACAGTACTTTACCACGCATGCGCGTGATCAAGGAGCCAACCACGAACAAACCAAACCAAAACGCGGAAGCTACGAGCGACTACAGTGCGTCTGTATCGCTGTATCTGCGCGTATAGGCGGAGTAGACGCGCGTTTCACGATCGCTCCGTGTGCTTGGGTTACAAGGTTGTAGGTACTAAACTCGTTTGAAGCGCGTATACGCGCGTCATCTGA
This sequence comes from Xestia xanthographa, assembly GCA_905147715.2. Taxonomy (NCBI): domain Eukaryota; kingdom Metazoa; phylum Arthropoda; class Insecta; order Lepidoptera; family Noctuidae; genus Xestia; species Xestia xanthographa. Next base: position 9,579,130 of record LR990668.1, on the reverse strand, counting down.
GCCTCGTCTGCTCGTTTAAATACGCCGTGTGCTTAGTCCCTAAAACACAGCATAATTTCCCAACAAAACTAAAGTTATCAACTTATCAACTAGCTCCTACTTTGAACTTGCACTTACCGTCTCCGACGGGAAGCCCCAAATTATTAATTGCGTCCGTTTCATCTGGTGACTTGGTCGTTCGTTGTAACGTGTTGTTTTGCGATCCATTGCCTGCTGACAAGGGGAGGGTTGATGCTGTGTCGATGCTGCGCGTTAATGAGCCTTGCAGCGACCTGGGGAGAGGAAATACCGTTTAGTTTTGCGGTGATGTGGTAGAGGGCTCTGTTGTTGAATATTGAGATAGGATTCAGATCGGGTTTAGTATTTAGAATTGGAGCTTATTTTGAATGAGTTTTGGTGTCGTGTTTTGTGATTATTTTGCTTAGATACTGATGTAATATTTAAGGTTATGTTTTCTCTCAACTATTAATGTTCTTATAACATTATCAGTGAGAAAACCGATTCATAAATAACATAACGCCTGTAATCCTCGAAGGGTAAGACAGAGGTGTACAAATAGTACACCCACACTTCACCAGTTACGTTTAAGTCCCATGTAATAGGGGGCGAGCCTATTGCCATCAACGGGGCACAAATCTAGACTGCGTGGCTGCCACTGAAAACATTCTGATGGAAAATCCCAATAACAATTTGTCCGGCTTGGGAATCGAACCCAGGACCTAAGCTCAGCAGTCCCGATTGCGACCACTAGACCTACGAGGTTACGGCTGACCTCGTCTAGTATCTAGGTATACTAATATTACTTAGGAGGAATGATTTGTATTTTTGTATTTTTATATTTTTGTATTTTTATATTTTTGTATTTTTATATTTTTGTATGTAACGAATAAACTTAACAACTACTGGACCAATTTGAAAAATTATTTCAGTTATGGATAGCTACATTATTAGAGAGTATTATAAGCTATATTTTATCCCCGTACTCCCACGGGAACGGGAACTACGCTGGTGAAACCACGTGACGTCCGCTAGTTTATAATATTTTTTAGGCGTTTGAAAAAATAGATTACATAATAAACATTATATAACACTTTGAGATTACATTGGTTTTACAAGTCAAAAAAATATTAGTGGGTTGTCAATGTTTTACTGATCCATAAAGTTGAGAGAATAAGTCTTAAAGTAAACGATTGCCTTTGGCCCAGCGCACACCGGTGGATGCGCAGCGGAGCGCATTCGAAGACAACAATTTAATATAAACCTTAACTACCCTGATATACGGTCGCGCGCATGCTATTGTAGTAGCTTGAGGGCGCTCCGAGTACCGCGTGCGAATTTATTATTATATTGACCGTATATCAAGGTAGTTAAGGTTTATATTAAACTAGCTGACCCGCGCAACTTCGTCTGCGTCACATAATAAGAGAAAGAGAGGGTTAGGTTAGAGATTCTGAGACCACCTTAAAAGATAGACATCATTATGTTATCGCGGACTGTTTTTTAACTTTTTAAGAAGAACAATTCCGTCATTTATGATTATTGCGTAAACGGTTAAAGATTCCCAAAAGGAATCTCCAGTTTTTTGCAATATTTTTCTTTGATGCTCCGCTCCTATTGGTTGTGGCGTGATGTATAACCTTCCTCGATAAATCGGCTATCCAACACTAATAGATACTTTTAAGTCGAACCAGTAGGCATAGCCAAGTTACAAACGTTTCATATCGATTCTCTTTCTACAATCGTAAACTCCTCGGCTTCAGCGATTGTGGATAGCGCTAAAATGGTAGCCATGTTGACACGACTGAGTCGATCGCTCGTTCTCTAATGTCTGTAGAAAAAACATACACATAAGTCTATGGTGAGCGTTCCTACCAAAGAGTATTGCGATCAACATTATAGAAACGATATCTATTCTTCATTTTGAACGATGTAAACTTGTCTACGAATTCAGTAGTTCCTGAAATTAGCGCGTTCAACCATCCAAACAAACTCTTCAGCTTTATAATAATAATATAGACTCAAGTAGGCAACAATTTAATTTTTAATTTTTTAATTTTTCCAAATAAGGGCTTCCCTCGACAGCCTTACGTTTTCATCCTTAGACACTTGATGACGTCTAAAGTTCTCATCAAGGAACACAAAATGAGCCGAAACACGATAAAACTCCATTAAACTATTGCGGATCTCTCGCAACTGCCTTCCCTCTCCAACGTCAGACCTTCTTTGATAGTCATACTCCACCCAGGTCTAAAGTTCTCATCAAGGTTCATCAAAATGAGCACAAACACGATACAGATGCTGTAAACTCTGAGAACCTCTTGCAACTGCCTTCCGTCTCCATCGTTAGAATATCGATGACAGTCATACTCCAGCCAGAGTTAAAGTTCTCATCAAGAGCATGAAATGAGCCTAAGAACGATCTTCTTCTTGTTTATCATGTGGTTAGTGCCTAACCTGGTTTCAGAGTTTTTATGCCGTCCAATGGCCTCTGACTTGGAGGCGCTATGCCGGGGGGAAACTCCGCTGCCGCGGAAAATTGTCGCTCAGCGGACAGACTTCCGGCGGGATCTCATGGCGACATGGAGAGAGCGACTGTCGCAACCCCGTGCAGGGCACGCCACAATAGTGGCGATAAGTCCCCTCTTTGAGGAGTGGCTTGAGCGACGCCACGGCATCCTCACCTTCCGCCTGACGCAGGTCCTCACCGAACACGGTTGTTTCGGGAGGTTCCTGCTCCGAATCGGGCGGGAGGAAACGCTCGGATGTTTCCATTGCGAGGATCGACCGGAGGACACGGTGGAGCACACGGTAGAAGTTTGCCCCGCGTGGGCGGAGCACCGCCGTGTCCTCGAAGCGGCGATTGGCGGCGGCGACCTCTCGCGTCCTGCCCTGGTTCAAGCCATGGTCCGAAGCGAGACGGAATGGGACGCCGTCACCTCCTTCTGCGAAGCAGTAATGCTAGAGAAGGAGGTGGCAGAACGTGAGAAGGAGAGAACCTCACAGCGTCCCGGCCGCCGCGGAAGTCGCCCCGGACATCCCGTCGCCCGGCCACCGTAGGCGCGGGCCCGTGGACGTCGGGCTATGGCTTAGCTCGCCGTCCGTCCGTCTCATGACGACAGGCCGTGTCGACGGCGCGTTCGCGTTCCACGCGCGCCTCAAAGAGAGTCGGCAAAAAGGAAGGGGTCCGCAAGGACCGAGGCCTGCCGGGGTTGCGGGACTGTTCGAAAGAGATACCGTGGCCCCAGAACACAAAGGGCGATGAAGGAACATGGATGGGTTTTAGTCAGTAAAAGTCTGACACTTCCTCCTGCTCCGCCCAGAGCGGGAGGAGTCATTTGATGATTTCCCATCCAAAAAAAAAAAGGGCCTTTGACTTGGTTTTACTTGCCGTTGAAAAATATCTCTCAGGCATGCTGGTTTCCTCACGATGGTTTTCTTCACCGAAGCAAGTGATAATTATACAAAACGCACATGAATCCGAAAAATCAGAAGTGCATGACTTGGGTTCGAACACGATTTTTTTCAATTTTATATGGAACCAACTTTGAGAAATACGCTTTTCACTAAAAAAGAATCATGCAAATCGGACCTCTCTGGAAAAAGTTATGCGTCATCATCATCATCATCCACAGCCTGAATTCACCCACTGCTGGGTATAGGCCTCTTCTGTTTGTTCTAAGTTCCACGCTCTTTCCGTTCCTAGGACGCCACCCGGTCACAGCTTTACTCCACCTACGATCACCGCGCCTTGCTAGGTGTCCTGCCCAACTCCATTACACAGCTGACACGGGCGAATGACAGTATTTATCATTCTTTCATAATAATCTTAACACTGCGATTCAGAAAATGGAGTCAATTTAAACTGCTAAAATATATGCTTGGAAAGCGATCGACTTGCTTTCCATGCATACAAAAGCTCCACGTCTACAGATTTACTAAATGATAGATTTATATTAATAAATATAGATAAATTTTGATTGAAATAAAATATTCCCTAACCGTCGTATATAGGGTTAAAAAAAACTAAAATTATGTATAAACTATGTAGTAATGATTTCGAAACCTTAAAGCTTTAAAAAAAATCAAAATACTTAGTTACAAAAAGCGAAAACTGGATGGGGATCAAACATGCGAACCTAAGTTATTATCTTACAGCATTAAACAAATCAAAATTAGTACAAAAAGTGAGTCTTGACTGAGGCTCGAACTTGCGAAACACTGTTCACAGGGCGGTCGCTGTCGCCGGCGGGCTATTTGTTTCAGTGACAAAAGGTTCAAAATAGCTGTTCTATTGCAACTTATGTTATGGCAGTTGTCAGTTGTCAAACAGTTAAATAATATTGACGAAATGCAATATTGCTCACCCCGTAAGTTATTAGCGTAATAATATATAGCCTATGTCCTTCCCCAGGTTGAAATATATCTCCTTGCCAAATTTTATTACGATCCGATCAGCCGTTTAGTCGTGAAAAGGTAGCAAACAAACAAACAGAGTTACTTTCGCATTTATAATATTAGTATGGATATAAGTAAGTTTAATACCCCGCTCCTTTATAAAAATAGCGTGATTATTATGTTCCTAGAGTAAAATTTTTATTAACATGTTATTTTGTGCATTCAATTATTTTGTCCATTCAATTACGAACAAAAACCTTTTAAAATCAATATTGCTTACCTCCCATAACATAAGGCGTGATAATATGTAGCCTAAAGCCTTCCTTGGTTTACAAAGAACATTTTTGCCGAATTTCAATTCAATCTATGCAGTAGTTTTGGCGTGAAGCCGTACCATACACACAGACAAACAGACAAACAGACAAAAATTCTAAAAAGTCACTTTTTGTCATCAGTTACGTTTTTCTAACAAAAGCCACTTATATTTTCTCGAAAATTCTCAATGTACAGTTTTTCTTTCGTTACTGTTCTATTATATGTATAGATTGTTGTATTCAAATGCGCTCCGCTGCGCCTCCAGAGGTGTGCGCTGGGCCTTTAAGGCACTGTTAACACCAAAATCGCGCACACTGTCTATTTGTATGGGAGAAAACGAGACGTCACTATTACTGGGCGGCCAGGTTTTAGAAGAAAATAATGAATAAATATTGATATAAAAAAAAGTATGGATTATTTGTGAAATATGACTCATTGGTTTAGGTATGAATATGTTGACTTCATGTTTTTAATTGCAGACACATACGTCAAAAATATAAAGACATAGGACCGTTAATGATGATTCTAAGACCAATCTTTGCAATTATTTTCTATCGAGCCGATTTCGTCAAAATATGTATCGAGTCCATCCAAGATCTTTGAAATATGATCAATATTAACTTTTTTTTTTTACCGTGCTAGAACAAATAGTTATCGATTTCAACAAATTAGGTGCTGTCAGCCCCTTAACGGCCATTTTCAATAACTCACTAGCCGGTTTCGGTACGTTGCTATCTCTGTCTGTTTGACATTTTGCTTACTGACCGGTTAGAAAACAAAACGTCACAGAAAAGCTTTCATTGATATTTCTATGAATCAAGTGACAGGTAGGTGACGCAGATAGGATATTCTTTGTTTATTGAAACACCGATAGCCACGGAAGTAGGCATATAGAAAATCGGCCGTAATTCAACAATACTGTAATCTAATTTTTTCATCAAATGCGAAAAATACGCACAAGATTTTAGCCCACATATTAGCTTATTTGTCAACTGGCGAGTAAAAAACTCACGAGTCCGCGCGAGTTGACATCTTCCGATTTTAATAAAAATAAATTGTCGTCAACTCGCTCGACCTTGAAAATTTGACGTAAAGTACGTCAGATGTGCAGTACATAATTTTCTTATAAAATGTATAAAATATGTACCCACTTTAAATGCATAAGATACGACTTGACTTTAAAATAAATAAAAAAAATATTTTTCATTTGACTGTACTATAGAACGTGCGAGCGAGTTGACGACTATACAAATCGGAAGGTGCCAACTCGCGCTCACTCGCGAATTTCACAGTCGCCAGTTGACGAATAAATTATAGCTTTAAGTACCTTTAGTCATGTTTTTACAATAAAATATTATATTCTATTCTACGTACGCTTGAAATTTAGCTCAGAAAACAACATATTATTGTAAGAAAAAATATGGAGATTAAGTAAACACATTCGCTAGACAGCCACGGCTTGACAATATCGCGACTAAAATGGGATTTTATTTCATCCTCACATAAAAATAACAATTTCAGACAAAAAACTATCTGAACAAAAAATCAAAAGAAAACCACATTTTTCATGTCGACTAAGGGCTGTCTCGTAAAAACTTCGGATAAAGTAGTTATTAAGTTGTCATCCGAATGAGATCGCTTTTAACTTAGGCCTCTAATAAATGGATCGTTGGTTTACATCAATTTTATTTCATGTTACATTTTTATCCCTTAGAACAGTGTTTTTCAACCTTTTTCATGACACGGCCCCCATAGTATGAAAATAGTACATTTTGATACAAGTGGAGAAAGTTTGTTATTGCATTCGAGGCGGAATTGTAACACCCGAGCCGTAGGCGAGGGTGTTTTTGAGCCGAGAACTGCAATAACAGATGTCCACGTGTTTCAAACGACGTTTTTCAATACACGTTTGAAGAAATAAAATAAAATAACGAAAAATATTTTTGCCACGAACTAGGAAACTATGATTTGAATTTTCTTTTTTTTTCGCGCTTTGCTTTCGCCAGGTTGAAGAAGAGGCAAAGGTATGAAGCCGTTAAACAGCCTTATATAAAAAAATATTTTATATTTTTGAATTCAGAACAGAAACAAATGTTAATTTGTGTATAAAAGTAACTATTAGTTTTTAATAATCATGTTTATCTATGATATTCTATTTATTATTTATAAACACAATTTGAATATTAAAAAAAAAAATGTATGCCGTAAAGACGCGTAGTGCTTTGCCGAAATTAAAAAAAAAAAAAAAACATTCACCTCGGACTATATAGGCATTGAACCAATTTGGACTAAGTATAGGTATAGTTATCTGTGGCAATTTTTATTGGAAAAAAACGCACGCGTGTGAAATACATTGCATGTTGTACCTAATCGTAGTGCGTTATGGACCAGTTTTCTAGGAAGTGTATTGAAAAATATTTGGCGATGGGGTCGCCAAATATTTTTCAATACACTTCCTAGAAAACTTCACCCTTCGCTTTCTTTTTCATTTATTTTTTTTGAAATATATATCCATATTTTTTTTATGCATTTGCATAATTAGGATTCGGATAAATATTTATGTAGGTATTTAAGACATTTTTTATTTTAATTTGGAAGTCAATTTAATTCTCAATGTAGCAAAAACGGATCCACGATGGGAGAAATTAGGGGGGGGTCGCGACCCACGGGTTGAAAAACACTGCCTTATTAGAATATTAGAGTTAAAGAAATAGTATGTAGGCAGCTAACTTTAAAGAAAAGAGGTGTGAATATAATTAAACCATCTGTCAACATATTTGTATTACCAATTATTTTGTTTGTATTCGTATTAATTAAGTAGTGTATGGCATCGTTGTTTGCACCACATTAGTCAAAAGTAGCAACTTCAGAGTTCACAAACTGCATAATTATACCTACTTATGTAATGCAATACCATTTTATAATTTGTGTTTAAGGCTGATGCTCAAGGGTAGCCCGCGAAATTCAAAATTTCTCACGTTTTTTGCTATTTGCAGGCCAGTGCTAGGTTGTATGTTGATTAAAATATTGTTTGCGACTGTAAGACGTATGTAGTTACACAACAATAATGATCAAAATCATCAATACTACCCTCCAAGTTCATGAAGGTGCAGGAATGATTTTGACCTTGATAAAGTCATTTTTCCACCTTTATGAACTTTGAGGGCTGTATTGATGATTATGATAAATATAAATCTGTACGTCTTACAACCGCGAATAATATTTTAATCAACATACAACTTAGCACTGGCCTGTAAATTGCAAAAAACGTAAGAAAATTTGAATTTCGCGGGCTACCCTGGGTTGCACAAGTCAGTCATTCTTCCATACAAACGTAGTCTGGTGATTACTCGTTTGTTTGACGGTGTAAGTTCAAAATTAAAAATTGTATCAACTGGTATTTTCATTATCTAGCCCTGTATGGAAGCAGAATTGGAAAAAAAATATTGGTTTGGAAGTTATGAGCGTCGAAACTTTCATATTTCAACACTAATTTTAACTCATCTTTGGGCGTAAATAAATGACCTAAGTAGTATGAAAATGGAAAAACTAAAACCATACAAGAATAGATAATTTATTCAAAAGTTAAAATATTTTTATTTTGAACAGATACATCCAATAGATTTTTCGTGATACCCGTACTCCCAAAGGTCTGCATAAAGAATTTCGCGCGCCCGTTTTCGTTGTAAATCATATTGCATTTCGCTACAAGTTGCCACCCCTGTCAGTGGGGAAGAGGGGAAGCACGCAGCGCGTGAGTGTGCGCAGTGTCTGTGGGTGCACACATGCTCACTTGGTTAGCTGCCGCCCGGCACGTCATGCTGTCGTATTACGAGTATACTATTTTATAACATTGAACTCTGGCTTGAATTTTGGATACCGATATTTCTTTATTGATAGTTTGTGTTTATTATTTTGAATTTGTTTCAAATTTTACTGACCCTGGCATTGGACTTTGGATTCCGATTTGATAGTGATTTACGGGTGGCGTTTGAATTCGATTTTATTTATTATGAATGTTAGCAGATTTCTCCCCCATTTGTGGACCGATTCTCAAAATTATTTTTTTATTTCTTTTTTGTCCCATTTAAATTTGGCCAAGATCTGATGCTGATCTTCGGAGATATACAATAGAACTCTTAAAAAAATAGACGGAAATCTGTAGTCATTGTCGCTTGGATATTTATTGTTTATGACGTAACATCACGCCTGTATGCTTTGAGGGAGTACGCAGATTTGTACAATACCACAGAATAATAACTAGTAACTAGCGTTACCAGATTTCGAAAGTTAGGTACCTACCTATGTTTGCGGATGGATGGACAGAGATTTTGTTGGCATGTCAGAAGTATTGTGAGAGCAATTTATGAATGTGTGAACCTTTACTTTGTTATTTTATATATTTTAATGTTATCTCTTACTCTTTTAGTTCTAGTTTTAGTTACAGTAATTGGTTTAAATACAACCGTTGTAAGTAGACAAATAAATGTTATGTTTCATTTATAGTGGATAAGCCTGTTACCATAACATGCATTGTTAATAATGTAGGTATAATAAATATTTATGGCGACTTGTTTGGGAACGACTACCACTATCAGCCTTTTCCCAACTATGTTGGGGTCGGCTTCCAGTTTTACCGGATGCAGATGAATACCAGTATACATGGAGTATCTGCCTATCTGACCACCACAACCCAGTTAGTAACGTGTACTACGATACCCCTTGGTAAGACTGGCAGTCAGACTTTTAGAGCCTCTGACTACCTAACGACTGTCAAAGATCTACAAATGACAGCCCGACCAACGGCTTAACGTGCTTTCCGAGGCACGGAGGAAACTCGGTATGTAATGGGCGGTCCCCCATCCACAGATCAACCTAGGCAAGCACGGCTTAACCTAACGATCGACCTGAGCGGCTGTTATTATTTAGCCACGAGCTCCGCTTGTTTGGGAACGACTAAAAATGGAAAAATAAATACCTAAGTAAAAATATTTTTTGCAAAAAATAAAACAGACTTAAAAAAAAACAAACATAAAAAACACTTTGATTGATTTGGTGTTTTTGTCACCGGCTTCTGAAGCAAAAGTTATTTTTCACCTTTTTGTGTTTTTCTTTTTTTTAATTCTGTGATAATTTCTAAACTATTCAATCAAATGTTAAGCTGTAAAAGACAATTTTAATCTAAATTCAATTGTCAAGATAATGGACATACTTATTTGGATAAGGATTAATACTGCAAATAAGGTAGGTACCTACGTTGTCCTCGAAGCGGCGATCGGCGGCGGCGACCTCTCGCGTCCGGCCCTGGTGCAAGCCATGGTCCGGAGCGAGACGGAATGGGACGCCGTCACCTCCTTCTGCGAAGCAGTAATGCTAGAGAAGGAGGTGGCGGAACGTGAGAGGGAGAGAACCTCTCAACGTCCACACGGCCAGCCCGCCGTCCGTCCGTCTCATGACGACAGGCCGTGTCGATCGCGACGGCGCGTTCGTGTTCCACGCGCGCCTCAAAGAGAGTCAGCAAAAGGGAAGGGGTCCGTAAGGACCGATGCCTGCCGGGGTTGCGGGACTGTTCGAAAGAGATACCGTGGCCCCGGAACACAAAGGGCGATGAAGGAACATGGATGGGTTTTAGTCAGTAAAAGTCTGACACTCCCTCCTGCTCCGCCCAGAGCGGGAGGAGTTATTTGATGATTTCCCATCCGAAAAAAAAAAAGGTAGGTACCTACGTCATATTTTTAAATAAAATTTCAAAGATAAAAATGGTTACTTAGGTACCTACTTTACTCTTTGTCTGGATAGAAGGTCAACCTATTCATACACGAAATATTTTCAGAGAATCATCCAACAGCTATAACGAAGCCATAGCAACGAAATATTTTTTTACTGAGTAGGTAGGTACCTATATTTAAAAAATCTCTACTTGACCCACACAATAAATAGGTACTGGCTCCATATTTTAACAACATCCATTACGCTAGTTTACTACAATACTACGTCAGCGGCACAATGCCTATTGTTGATAAATGTATAATAAGACAATATTACAGACCGCTATTGTAAATAAATAAACAGCCAATAAACAATTTTCAAAATAACATATTTTTTTATTTGATGAATCAACAACAAGACTCACAGTCACATCAAAGTCACGCTGTCGAAAAAGCAATTATCCTGACTCTGGCTGTACTAATCATGAGTCGCCTGTGGTTTAATTATAGGTAAGTAGCTAGGCTAAGTAAATACAATTAACAATAACAATAACTTACAATTTAACATAAGTAGTAACATAGTTGCACAACCTCTAAAAACAAGTATAGAAATAAAGTCATGTCAATGAAATTACTTTTTAAACTAAATAACAATATCTACCTACATTACTACCTACCTACATTGTTCTACTTATATTCACATTTTCGCAAGCAAACTCATTGCCACGTCTCGCAAAGTCGCGGGTAAGTATCTACCTATTAGGAATATTATAGGATGTATGTAGGAGCTTGTCCTTTCATAATAACAACTAAATTGGGTGCATAATAATTACGTTTCACTGAGTGATTGTCCTATGTTGTAAATTCCAACACCTATTAGTTTGAGTTTATGTTGTCCTTCAAACATAAATCGCATATACGCCAGCACGTGCCAACGTTGATACTACACAATTGCACCCGCGCCGCGCGCCGGCGCCGCTACAATGTCGTCCCGTCTTCAATGAAATTGCGCATGTGTGCGTCACTCAGCGTTAGGAGTGTGTATGTGTACGCGCAGTAGCTTCCTTCTGCTCTTTACAGCGTCTATCCCTTTCGCTCGTGATGTCGGATGAAATAGCATGCATTTTAACCCCGCCCACCAACTAGTTCGTTCCGCTAACTTGTTCGTTCTTAAGTAGAGTTAGCTGCTTAGGCTGTTAGGTGCTTGTTTCCGATTGGCTGAAACTACGCGTCTTCCGATTCCCTATAAAACGGCAGCATAAATCTAAATTGTCAAAACTGCTAAAAAAAGACTTACGTGGTGATGGAACTTCAATGATAATCATCAGCCGATTAATGTTCCCATTGCTGGGACACAGGCCTCCTCTCTACGTGAGGGAATGGGCTATAATCCACCACGCGGGCCCAGTGCGGATTGGTAGATGTCACATGTCTTCGAATTTTTGGTTCTAGGACATGCCGGTTTCCTCACGATGTTTTCCTTCACCGTTTTGAGAGCAGTGGTGATGAAATAAATTACACAAAGTAATGCGCCTGTCTGGGTTCGAACCCACGACTTACAGTTCGTAAGTTGGGGCCGCCAGCACTGGGCCACCGCTGGTCCTATGAAATTCAATGACGATGGGAATTTTGTCATGGATGTTTATATCTATACTAATATTATAAAGAGGTAATATTTGTATGTAAGTTTGTATGTAGGGGTAATCTCCGGAAGTAATGAACCAATTTTAAAAATTGATTCACTGGTAGAAAGCTACATTATTCGTGAGTGCTATAGGCTATATTTTATTCCCATACTCCCACGGGAACGGGAACTACGCGGGTGAAACCGCGGGACGTCAGCTAATGTATAATAAGTATGTATTTACAAACAAAAAGTATCTATGTAATATATCAACTATCTGGTGTCTACGACACAAGCCTCATTGCTTAGTGTGGCACTATATGGCGCTGTGTGTAATGTCCATCAATATTTATTTATGTCTTATCTACCCACCACATTATTTTTTGTCAGTAAAAAAAATACATAATTAGCCAGCTAATAAATTAACAATAATAATATAAACATTAATCCCCTATTTTTGAAACGCGGAGAAATTTACCTTTACAGTACCCATAAATTTTTCAAAGATAAACATAACTTTACTTTAAATAATAACATAACCTTAAATACACGTATCTCAACAAAGGAGTTGGTAACTAATACAATTCGCTTATTTATAAGCTTCTCGAACAAGTTACCATGACAACCCTAAATTCTCTTTTAACTCCTAAAATAAAGAAAATAAAAATAAAATAATCATGTACTTACCGACTGGGAGGCTCGAGGGGGGGCGACTGAACCCGGAGGTGGGGTGGGGGGGCGTACCCCTGCGGGTAGTCGTACACGTAGCCTGCGGGGCTCTGCCATGAAACATATAATACCACCTTTATTTTACCGCAGTAGGTTATACAGCAGGGTATGTGCAGAAAGATCATAATTATAAGTTTTATTGAAAACCTGTAAAAGGTCACTGAACTCATCGTTTCAGCTGCTCCATTATGTCGTTGCTTAATTATTTTGATTTTAGACTTTGACTTAGAGACCTAAAGTTATAAAATTGTACTTTTATAAATGCGAAAGTTTGGAGTTTGTGTGTTGTGTTGTATTTGTTGTTGTTTTTTTTTATTATTGTAGGTATGTATGTTTGTTACTCAATCACACCAGAACGGCAGAACGAATCTGAACGAAATTTGGCACAGAGATAGACTTTAAGTTAGCAAGTTCAAGATGACTGCTTGTCAAGGAAAAATGCATCGATATGTCAAACGTGGTACATTTATTTTGGTTATGTACCCGCAGAGAAAAGTTGGGTAAAGTGTAAACTTGTTCAGTTGCTAATGTCAATATATATTTCGCCGTACAAAAGCAAAATACCTATAAAATCCCGTCTTGGACAAAGTGGATTTTCTGCACCTATTCTGTTATATTTACGTACAAAAGGTATTATTTCAGATAACTTGTGACTGTCAAATTGGTTTCTTTTTCGCTTTTGTAGTTTTCTGATCTGAATTCGAGCTTGTGAAAATAAGTTGTTCTTTCTGAAGTAGCATTAGCTGAGGTTTTCTTTGTAATAAAAGTAAAAATGAAAACACTATGGCAGAGTAAAGCACTTGTATGAGCACCAATTTTCAATTGTGATCTGAATGATTAAATAGGCTTTGAAACTAATTGCCTTTTACAAATTTTGTGTGTTAGATTGTTATTTACTGAGCCGAAGTACAAAATTCCTCCCATCATGCATCCCATCGGCTTATGTCCAGCAGTGGACGTTATGGGCTGTTGTTGTTGTTGTTGATGTACAAAATACATACAAAAATTTCTGTCTGCTTAAATGTATAATTTTTAACATTTTAATAGATTACACAAAAAATAATCAAAGAAAGTTATTTCGTTTCACAGCAATAATTTTTGAGACGAGTATTTTAATTTGATACAGAATGCTTTGTTCTGAATGAGCTGATGGTAAAAATCCCACCTACCTTAAAATAAGGGTCACTATACGTAGGGTCGGAGTAGTCGTTGCTGTACCGGAACTGCATCAGAGGGTCATCATGGCGCATGTTTGGGAGTGGCACAGGCCCGGCCAGGGGCAGACCTGCGTGCAGCTTGCTGTCTGAACGGTCAGAGCTTGTGTAGTCCTGGGGAGGGAAGAGGTTGTGTTAGACTGGCATTCGATATATTTTCTAAGGGTTTACGTACAACTGCCTACTACCAGTCACAAGCCAGCAATGGCTAGCGCTGTCAGTAGTGATTAGGCTTGTCTAAGCTAATATTGTAAAGAGGAAAGATTTGATTTTTTGTTTGTTTGTTTGTTAGGATTTAACTCAAGAACTACTCAACTGATTTTAAAAATTCTATCACCATTAGAAAGCTACATCTTTACCGAGTAACGTAGGCTTTACATTACATTGATATCGTGCAAATTAGCCGAGATATCACAATTTTTGCGGACGTAGTCGTGGGAGAAGTGCTAGTATGAATTAAAACAATGCTGTTTCTCTATGTTAAGTTCAAAAATGCTATAAAAAATTCAGAGAACCAATTTAAGTGGCATAGACTTTTAGTAACTTTATTAATTATTTTTTATATCGTAATGCTGAATAATAATTACATAACATAACATCACGACTGCAATCCCCAAATGGTTGGGCAGAGGTGTACCTAATAGTATACCCACATTTTGCCGGTTATGTTTAAGTCCCAAGTAATAGGGAGCAAGCCTATTTCCATTAGCCGGGCACAAATTCAGACTCCGTGACTGCTACTGAAAAATTCTATAATGGAAGTGGATGGAAAAATACCTTGTACAAAACTGAAATAATGACAAGCATACTACTGAAAAAAAATTATTCTTAAAAAAATAGTTTGACAAATATACTTTTCAATATACTTTCTCAGAAACTGGTCCATAACGCACTACGGTTAGGTACAACATGCTATGTATTTCACACGCGTGCGTTTTTTTCCATTTTCCCGCACGCGTGCGGGAATAAAAATTACCACAGATAAGTAGGTATACCTATACTTAGTCCAAATTGGTTCAATGCCCATAGTCTGAGGTGAATGTTTTTTTTTTTTCGGCAAAGCACTACGCGTCCTTACGGCATAAATATTTTTTGAATATTAAAATTGTGTTTAAAAATAGAATATCATAGATAAACATGATTTTTAAAAACTAATAGTTATTTTTATACAAAAATTAACATTTATTTGTGTTCTGAATTCAAAAATATAAAATAAATCTATTTTTTTATTTTAGGCTGTTTAACGGCTTTATATACCTTTGCCTCTCCTTCAACCTGGCGAAAGAAGAGCGCGGAAAAAAAGAAAATTAAAATCATAGTTCTTAGCTCGTGACAAAAATATTTTTCGTTATATTTTCTTTTATTTCTTCAAAAGTGTATTGAAAAACGTCGTTTGATACACGTGGACATTTGTTATTGCAGTTCTCGGCTCAAAAACACCCTCACCTACAGCTCGGGTGTTATAATTCCGCCTCGAATGCAATAACAAACTTTCTCCACTTGTACCAAAATGTAGTATTTTCGATTTCGAAATAACTTTTATCATTTTTTTTTGTACACGTCTTAAGCCAAACGGAGTTGACAATTTCTATTTGACTATTCTGCAGAATATATAGCAACGATAAAACTCAGGGATCCTAAAAGATCCCACTCTTACGATCTCAAGAACTCACCAGCTCATAACTCCCATCACTGTGCGGCAGCTGCAGCTTCAGGTCACTGATATTAGAGCTTCTATCGCTCTCCTTGTTATACACATCGCCAGTGGTCACCGTGACGTCAGGCTTCTCATTCATCTGTCCCCTCTTCCGTCTTCGTCTGTGGCAGACGATCACGAGGATGATAAAGGCAGAGAAGATTATGATGCCAGAGGTCACGCCGATGAGGATTATGTAGAGTGGTAAGGTTTCTGGAAAGAAGGTTATTTGTAAAGGTGGCTGTATACTCTCGTCGAGACACTTCGAGACAGGACGAGTGTGGACAACACAAGAATGGGCACTCTTGAAGAGAGTATAAACCTCCGGATTGCTGGTAAGGCAGCATAATGATAGTCCTGAGTTAGGAGGCCTTAATGGCGGGCGTGTAGGCTGCATCGATGGAAAACGTTTTCAGATGGTTTTTTTTATATAAGGGCCGAATAACCGTCACACTCCATTTAGGGAAGACGGTTAGCCAATTCTCATTAGTTTGTGGAAGTTAGTTTGATTTATTTTGGTGTATTGTTTGTTGTACCAGCTCGGCGTTATTCTCAGCGGTCATCACTTTTAGTTAGAGTATGTTTTGTGTAGGCTGGTGTTCATGCACGTTTGGGTAGGGTGGTCTCTCCCATATAATTATAGTAGTGGGATGTAGTAGTAGTTGTGTGGGGTGTGTGTGTGTGGGTGTAGTAGTGGGATGTGTGTGGGTGTGTGAGTGGGATGGATGGGTGGGGGATACAAGGTGTTTTTTTGATATTCCATAACTCTAGGGCAGTGATTTTCAACCTTTTCATGACACGACCCCCTAATATGAAAAAACATTTGGCGATTTCGCTTTTTTATTATATTACAAATATTAAATCCATACATTTTTTTTATGCATTTGCTTATTAGGATTTGGAGGTAGAGTAGGGTTCGTAGGTACTTAACACATTTTTTTTTTAAATTTTGAATTTGATTTAATTCTCAATGTAGCAAAAACGAATCCACGATGGGAGAAATTAGTTAATGACAAACAAGCAAAACCTCAATAAGATAGATGAGTACTAATAGGTTTTTATTTTGTTAATTTATCATTTATTATTATTTATTTATTATTATTTATCTTTTTTTTTTTTTTTGGTATTTATTTTTGTTTATTTTTTATAAACATCCAAATGTTTATATCCTTTAGTTACATTTTTCTTATGAAATCTATCTTTCTAGGCTTTATTGCACACACATATACACACGCACACCCACACACACACTCGGTCCATTTAATATTTGAATTGTACTTACCTCTCTATTAATTTTATTATCAGATTTAAGATTATTTCTCAACTATTATTCTGTGTCTCTACTGCTTGGCACCTATTAATGTATTGTAAATACTCGAGGGGAATGGTGCTGATAGCCGAAATACAGGCTATGCCTAGTTCGGCTACAGACGCTGATTTCTTTGTGTAAATTGAAATTGTTGTCACATTGCCATTGTAAAATAGTACTAAGTTGTTTGGAAATAAACTATTATTATTATTATTTCCTTTATTCATTACATTACATATCTTTTAAATTTTTAAATATTTCTATACAAAATACTATAAAAAAAACATTTAAAAATATAAAAAATAGTAGCCCACCAGCGCTGGGAACAGGGTCCGAGCTGCTGGTGGTCAGGGCTCTTGAGAGAGGAACCTCCTAACGATACGTGCCGTGTCCAGAAGTACTGCTTTCTTTCTTTCTTTCTTTTTTATTATTATTATTGTTTCTTTATTGAGGTACTTTCACGACCTCTTGCAACCCCCCCTATAGAGACTTCGCCCAGACCCACAGGTTGAAAAACACTGTTCTGGGGTATGAATGACACCATATCAACGAATCAACACTGTCATATGAGAGAATATAACCCTAGAATTAAGGGACATAAAGAAATCAAGAAATCACGTTGTATAGGAACGCTCGTCTAGCTTCGGTGCTCCTCGCTTGGTTGTACACTCTCGCACTCGTTCCAGGTTTCATTTTTTTCATATTCAGAACTTCTAATATGGTTGTGACAGATTGGATATAAGGGGAAAACCATAGCTTGATAGAGAATCCATGTTCAGCAGTGGCTGCATCAATAGTTTTTCAGAACTATGATGAGGTATACGAATCAGAGGTGAATAAACCAAAAAATGCACAAGAAATCACTGTTTGTCTCAGACTACACAGTTCCACCCCACTTGAACAAGAGAACTCTTGTAGAACACTTGCGAAGTACTAGTTAATCTGTCCACCTTGATCTCGATCGTCCTTTACTATTTATTGCGAGAAAAAGACTCCCGGTATATTGGCAACTGTATTCAGCTAAAACGGGATTAGGTACTTAAAACAAAATAAAGGAGAATGATGACTGTCCCACTGCTGAACAAAGGTCTCTTCTCATTCAGAGAAGGCACGGTACTTATACATGCAATGTATACAAATAAATAAAATTGAAGTGTTCCGATTAATCTCCGAAAAGGCTGAGCCGATTTTGATTGGAATTTTCCTGGCAGATAGCTGATGTTGCAAGAAAAAAATGAGGAGTACTTTTTTTAGAAAAAGGATTACGGTTCTGTGCAAAAAAATTAAACCTAAAACATTAAACTTATATTGGCGTCGATTCTGTTGTGCACAAACTAAACTTAATTTAGGCTATTGCTATCTTTTTCTCTCTAATAAAACGAGAAAGAAACGGACGTAATTTAGAGCTGTCAAATTTAATTGGATCTAATATTTCCATACAAATGAAGAGTGCACGTAAAAACATGTCGACTAAAAACACGGTGAAGCGCAAGGCATAAACTAGTTTGATATCTCTAACTTAGTTACTAGCTAAAGCCGTCCTTTTCTCGCACTACCTTTTAGTAAAAGATAGCAATAGCCTAAATTAGGTTTAGTTTGCGCACAACACAATCGACACCATTGTCACTTACAGGATATCTTCCGTAATTGTTTATTATTTTGAGCTCCCGATATTTCGAAGCTGTTGCAAGCGCTATGATCGCGGGTTGACTGAAGAATGTGGGTGGATGGAAAATAAATTGTTAGAAGCAGAGAAATCTGCCCTACCTTATTTCTCTTTCAATCACGGAAGATATCCCGTATATATAAGTGACAATATAAGTTTAATTTTAAACCGTGAAAGCTTAAAACAAACCTGTGACATTGTTTACAAAATCCTCATCAAATAGGGAAATAATATTTTACGTGGATGAAGTTCGCGGGAAACATCTAGTCGTATAATACAATTTTAACTTGCAACCTTAACAGTCAGTCAAAACATGAAAGTAACAATTCAAGAACTGACAGTTCTTCAACTTACTCAAAGGCTTCAACATGATAGCAGCATTAGCGTTTCCATATTCATTGGTGACGCTGCAGTTGTACTGCCCATAGTGCTTCGACTGGCTGGCTCTGATCACCAGGCTTGATTTTATCACGCCGTCTGGTAGAGATTCTTCTAGTGTTGCGTAATCCTGCAAGAGAATAGTGAATCAGAATTCTGTGGAAAATACTTGAGGTGGCCGCAAAATTCAAAATTTCTCAAGTTTCTTTTTCAATATACAGGTCACTGACCATCTGTGGGTGTAAAAAATACCCTTAACGATGCCGAAGGCTTTTTGTTCATCCTGTCATTGCAATCATTTTTTTTTTGTTCTGGACCATACCCGTAAACGAAAAAAGCGTGACAAACACGCCTACGCGTACGGGTATGGACCCGTAAACGAAAAATGTTTGGCACGCTCTGCAGCCTGAACGGCTCAATGGATTTTAGCTTGAGAGGTGTCGTTAGATTCGTATTTACTGTTAGAGTGGCACTGGGTATATCAAAGTAAAAAATAAAACAAAATGGCAGATTTTTGGCGCCAAATTCAAATGTTTGGCACGCTCTGCTGCTTGAACGGCTCGATGAAGGGCTCATCATGAAGATTTCAAAA
Source organism: Xestia xanthographa (assembly GCA_905147715.2). Lineage (NCBI taxonomy): Eukaryota > Metazoa > Arthropoda > Insecta > Lepidoptera > Noctuidae > Xestia > Xestia xanthographa. Next base: position 9,559,504 of record LR990668.1, on the reverse strand, counting down.
TGGAATGTCTTAATAGGTAACTAAAAAGTGTAAAATAAAAGAATAAAAAAATAGGTCCCGACTGTTGTTGTCAATAATATGTCCTGTCTCCTGAATTTGTTTGAATCTTTTAAGTTTTTATTTAAAGTTATTAGTTACTTTTTTCGCAGTGAGTTTTTAAATTTTGCAATTTTTTTTTTCTTAATACATTACTACTCAATATATCCATCATCAGCCCAATGTTTTGAATGCGTTACATTGAATTTTACCGTAAAAAAACGTATTTTTTTCACACAGAATATTTTTTGCGCAGAGTTACTTAATTTAATGTGCAGAACATACAGGGTGTAAACCACCTCATCAAGAAGCCGTCAACCAAGCATTCTGTACATCAATCTAAGTAACTTTACGCAAAAAATATTTCTGTTTTTTTTTGAGGTGAAAAATCATGTTTTCTGGTAGAACTCAATGAAACGGACTCAAAACATTGTGCTGATGGATGGATTGAACAGTACGGGGGTCGTGGAGGTGTTTAAAGTAAAAATCTTACAATAAAAACTTGTATTAAAAAAAAAAATACTTATCAAAAAGTCAGAACTTTGACCCCCAATATCTCCGTAACTAGAAGGTTCCCAGGTATGGTGTAGAACAAAAAAATTATCGCAATGACAAGGAAAACAAGTGCCTTTCAGCTTCGTTAAGAGGTGTTTTACACCCTTTATTTCATGCTTGGTTGACGGCTTCCTGAAGGGTCTTTTTACACCGTATATGATTTGGAAATTTAAAAACAATGGTTCTATTAATCCAACTTACCGGATTTTGAATCACACTGATCTCCCGACCTTCGAAGTACCACCTGATATCATCAGGTTTGGGAACCGATCGAGCAGCACATTCTATTCGTACGCTTTCTCCCTCCATCCCGATCTGAGTCCTGTTTGACAGGATCTTTGGTGCACCTAGGAGAAAAAAATGAGTGGTCAATAAAATCAGCAAGATGGTGAAATTGCAGGGTAGTGAAACGGGACCTCGGTTTCACTTTAGATCCAAATGATACTTTACAGCGTGCATACTGGTTTCTCGATAATTGCGGAATGTAGTACATTCCATGTCCCACTGCTGGGACACAGGCCTCCTCTTTATATGAGGGAATGGGCTATAATCCACAAAGCGGGCCCAGTGCGAGTTGGTAGATGTCACCGCTCATCAAAAAGAATGATACCGCTACATTTAAGTACATTTTTCTCAACTCAAATAAATTTAACTTTACTTCATACTGAAATACTAAATATACATATATTTTAACTAGCTGTTGCCCGCGGCTTCGCCCGCGTAAAGTTCGGTAACTGTCCCACTGAATCATACTAAAGGGATAAATAGTGTCCTACATGTGAATCCAGGTTATAAACTATCGATGTGCCAAATTTCATAATCATCACAACCACCATCACTGTCACAACCACCATTATTATCACAATCACCATCACTATCAAAACCACCATCAATATCACAATCATTATCACAATCACCATCACTATTTCAGTCACCATCACCATCACAAACACCAACACAATCACCATCACAATCACAGTCACCATCAATATCACCATCATTATCACAATCACCATCACAATCACCATCACAATCACCATCACAATCACCATCACAATCACCATCACAATCACCATCACAATCACCATCATAATCACCATCACAATCACCATCACCATCACAATCACTATCAAAATCACCATCACAATCACAATCACCATAACAATCACCATCATCGTTATCTCAATCATTATCACAATCGCCATCACAATCGCCATCACAATCACCATCACAATCACCATCATCACAATCATTCACTATCGCAATCACACTATCACAATCACCATCACCATCACAATCACCATCACAATCACCATCACAATCACCATCACGATCACCATCACGATCACCATCACGATCACCATCACAATCACCATCAATGTTGAATGATCACAACCGTTTCAAGGTTCCATCTATCTCTATACCAAAATTCATTTAGTAGGGATATACGATACACAACTGCACTCTGCGTTTCCACCCGTATAATTCCGGGATCAGGATCGGGATCTGGATAAAAAGTACTCTATGTCCTTTCCCAAGGTTCCATCTATCTCTATACCAAAATTCATCAAAATCGGTTCAGCGGTTTAGGCGTGAAAAGGTAACAGACAGACAGACAGACAGACAGACAGAGTTACTTTCGCATTTATAATATAATATATAATATTATAATATTATATTATAATATTATATATATAGTAGGGAAGTAAGTAAGCCTGTCAAAGTAAACAGGGTTAACGCTCTTTGTATGCTTTCATGATATGAAATAATTAAGTTTACTTGAAAAAATACGTTTTATTTTTTTGTTGCTTAAAATAAAGTAATTTAAAATATCAAAGAGAGTTAGTATTGCATGTTACTCAATTATATTATCTATATAAAGTAGAAAAACGGTTTTATATTTCTAATGTAAAGTGTAATATAACCTTGTCATGACAAAGACCTAAATGTAGACACGTTACTAAATCCTATCTGTTTAATACACCTCGCCTGTGGCTCAGGTTTGAATTTTGTCTCGACTGCAATAACAAAGTTTCATCAAAATTTACTATTATAGATCTCGGCATTATAGCTAATTCAGCATTATTTTTTTCATGCTTCCATAATGAACTAACACATACTCTTTATAAAAATGGTGGCTTCGCTCTCGATCTCTGGGTACCCCTCCTCGATGACCTTGCAGATGTACCGTCCAGCAGTCTCCTTGTTCACGTACACCTTCAAGTTCGGAGCCTTTCCTTTGACCTGCTGGAGAAGAGCACACGTTCACGTAACACTGACTACTATTGTTAGTTCGTCGTACTTCTACAGGGCACGGTAAAATTCCGGTCAAACCGATTGGACCAGACTCTGGACTAGTAGTGGACAATTAACGGAATGTGACAAATATTTCAGTGAATAATCTGTCAAACTGCCACTACCTCAATGAAGAGCAAGAGGCTCTATTCTCAGTAGCAGCCACGGAGTCGAGATCTTTGCCCGGTTGATGGCAATAGGCTCGTCCAATACATGGGACTAAAAACTATGCGGTGAATAGTGTTTGGTCATTTCAGTACGCTAAGGTTTAATACATGTTAAAATCATTTTGATTCCTTTCATGACGTGCTGCACCGACCACAAATAAATTGAGGGCAAGAGAATGATGAATGATGATGACTTTAGTTCCTTTCATCATCATCATCATATAAGTCCGGAACCACATACTGCTGGGCATAGGCCTTGCTTTTCTTCTTTTATTTCCTTTACCGATTTTTAGACTACAGTAAAAGTTTGAAATCGTGCTATCTAAGCTACCTGCTTTTTTAATGTCTCAGTCCAGTCTAGACATCCTGAATATTTCAGACCATCTGGACCACACAGACAGCACCCACATCTCTCTTAGTAATACTATAGTTTCTATACAATAATGATGAGTGATCTAATTTTACCACATGTTTTTGCGGTTTGATCCAAGCTTAGTCATTGAGAGTCATACTTTTAGACTTGACGTAATGTTTTCAAATGATATGCAACATACTTATTCATCTAGAAATATACGTAATAAACTGGACAGATTTATTTATATTTATTTATCATGTTTGACCGCAGATAGATCATTTATAGAAGAGTTGGAAGTTTACTTGAAAACAGAATATTACACCACAAGAGTATTGAACTACCTTGTTGGTTTTGTCGTAACCAGCGCTATTGCTGAGAAAGTGGTCTTGAGAAAGGCCTCTGTCAAAAGCGTTAGTATAGAACATAGAACGCTCGGAGTTACAACTTTGTTTTTGTTTGGGCCATTCAAAGGCAAAAGGCAAGGGATCCTAGGGGTTTATTACTTATTAGACTTGGAGGATCCTAGAACACAGGGGATTGCACTGTATAGATAAGAGAATACGCCGTTTTTATTATCTTGAGCGTATTGTAAACAGTTAGACAGCCATGACCCACATTTCCTCATTTCGTCGAACCAAAAACTCCCCTTTCTTTGTTTTTTTCGGATGGGAAATCATCAAATGACTCCTCCCGCTCTGGGCGGTGCAGGAGGGAGTGTCAGACTTTGACTGACTAAAACCCATCCATGTTCCTTCATTGCCCTTTGTGTTCCGGTGCCACGGAATCTCTTTCGAACATTCCTGCAACCCCGGCAGGCATCGGTCCTTGCGGACCCCTTCCTTATGCTGTCTCTCTTTGAGGCGCGCGTGGAACACGAACGCGCTGTCGACACGGCCTGTCGTCATGAGACGGACGGACAGCAAGCTAGCCCATAGCCCACTGTCCTCAGGCCCGCGCCTACGGAGGCCAGGGGCCACGTGGTGGCCCCCGACGCCCGGGGCGTCTCCCGCGGTGGCCGGGACGTGAGGTTCTCTCCCTCTCGCGTTCCGCCACCTCCTTCTCTAGCATTACTGCTTTGCAGAAGGAGGTGACGGCGTCCCATACCCAAAACTCCTCTCAACTATTCTCACATCTGGTGATCCCACCATGGTATTCACTTACCCCTATCCGTCCTGGCTCATGGAACAGCCACCTGATCTCCGGCTGCGGCTGTCCATCGACGTCACAGCTGAGGGTCACACTGGAACCGATGTCAGTTTCCACGTTCTGAGGTCGCGTTCTAAATGTGGGTGGATCTGAGAATAAAGAGTTTTGTGAGTGGATAGGAAAAAGGTCAGAACGTTAGTAAAGATAAGGAAACTTCATTTAGAGTGGAGCCGACTAGCGTATTTTTTGGCGCGTGTAAGCTCATATCGGCTTACGCGAGTTCGCACGCACCATTTGAAGCAGTTCAAAAAATCAAGCGCACGTACTCGCGCTTATTCCAGCGTGTTTGCTCGAACCGGTGGGTTCTGTCAGTATATCTCGCGGTTCGCGCTTATAAGCTTATAAGTGCGTCAACACTCGTTCGTTTTACTTTTAACTTTAAAAACGAGTTTTAATACACCAAAATCCTGCAAACAGTTGGCCAAATAGAACTCCGAAAGCTAATGAAAAATAACTAAGCTAACACATTGCCAACAACTGTACTACTATTATAAATGCGAAAGTAACTCGATATGTGTGTTACCAGCTAAACGGATTATTTGATGTTAATTGGGTCTGGCGGTTAGACCATGACCTAGGTGAGGACAAAGGATAATTTGAACCTAGTACCTAGAACGAAGATCAGAGATCAGAAATTTTCTCACATTTATTTCATAATTTTTCTTGATCTTCGTGACCCTGGAAATGTAATGATTTTATAATGTAGTTTTATAACTATTTGATGAAGATTGTTCTCTTTATCGTATAATAGATGAAGGAAACTCAATGTATTGCCGTACACGGTAATAAAAAACCCGCCAAACTATATTACCAAACCACTGTAACTCTTGAAAACCAGAATCAACAGTGGCGACCACCAGAAAAGCGCCGAGACAATGAAGCTCGACGAAGTCCCAGAAAAACAATGTAACTGTTTTGGATCCCGCAATGAAATTGCCGTAGTGGTCATACCATTGTTTTTTGCGTTACTTTTAGATTATTTCGATTTCCACACGAAACAACAATAATAGTTACCATCAGAACGTTTGTGGAACTGTCTCTAAACGCACTCGAAAAATTCACGGAACAATCAAAATACTAGTTTAAAACCAACGTTTTCAGAAAGAAAAAGTCGTTACTCGTTTGTTTGACTTCCCATCAGCCAATACATTTTCTTGTCCAACAAATCAGTGTTTAGTACGCACTGACGTCACTAGCTCTGCGCCCGCGCACAATGTTATGGTTGTTGTATCATCAGTATAAACATCGCGGCTATTTTTCCCACTAGAAAACCGGAGCATGACGTTCACTAATAAAATGTCAAAAAAATTGTTCGGTTCGCGTGTTTTTGGGATTTCTTGCTTTGAATCAATGGATTTAAGCCAATTAGTAGATTTATAAATTTAGGGCAGAAATAAAATTTGTGTCATTAATTTTCCTATCATTGATGAACAAGTAGATGACCTGGTGAAAATATGAAATACCGAGTTTAAGAAAATTATTGAAATCATTTAGTGTAAGAGACATGAAATGATTTCACAAACCATGAATTAAAATTAAGTTACAAAAGTTTGTGAGGGCCTGTATAGCAGATGTATGGCACCTGTATGGCAGATCACCAGGGATTGCCACAAAGAACAGAGACACTCTTAAGGCAATCTCAATGTAACTTATTGAAGGTATTGGCTAGATACTGGTATCTACATAATCATGACGTTGCTTTCATGGTAACAACGATTTTAAAAAAGCTATTCTAGATCGTTAAAGAAGTTTATTTTCAGGGTAATCTCTGAAAATAAACTAAAACATTATGAGACTTACAAGTAACTTCCAATGTGATATTTCCTTCGCCTTTCCCGACGGAGTTGCTTACTTCGCACCTGACCACAGCATTGTGGTGTTTTCGAGTCACGTTGAAGATGATCTACAACAAAATAAGACACTTTAAGAACTGTTATGTGTTTCATTATAACAACATAATAACGCCTGTAATTCTCGAAGAGGTCAGAGATGTACCTAACAGTATAATCACTTGTGAAAAAGTTGAAACTTTGACCCCCAATATCTTGGAGAACCTAGAACAAAAAAAAATTGCAATGACGGGCAGAACAAGTGCCTTTCAGCTTCATTATAGGATACTTTTACAAACATTTTACCACGTATAGTTGGTGCTAGTTATGAGTCAGTGCCAGTGGTGCGGTCATTGCCCTTTCTCGAATATCTCTTCGTACGTACTAAAACAAATAAACCGTGTATCGTTTTTCATTACAAAAAATGTTGAAAATCACGATAGATTTCAATTTCAGACTTGAACAGGCTTATTTTTGGTTTTGAAAGTTAAGAAGTTTAATTAATAAATGTAGGTGGATCAATGACCGCTATTCTCATCTTAACTGGCACCAACTATAGAATGATAGGGATTTTGGGAGATGGCGATGATCACCCTGGCCTTTGCCAATAAACATGATTTTTTTGATAGGATTGCTTGTTCATTATCAAAACAGAAGAAAGAAAATCTTCAGACTTCTTTTCATATTATAAAACAAAGTCACACCCGCTGTCTGTACGCTTGGATCTTTTAAACTACGCAACGGATTTTAATGCAATTTTCAGCCATAGATAGAAGTAATTCAAGAGGGAGGTATATAATTTTGTATATGTTGCACTTGTGCAATGCCGGGGCGGGTTGTTAGTGGTTTTATAGAAATAAGTTTCAAAGTATGATATTTTCCTCATCCGTGTAGTTATTACTAATAATATTTCCTTCCGGGATATGTAAATGATATTGACTGTCATTATTTCCAGGTTATCACAGATGGCTTGAGACGATATAGAAGACTTATGGTGTGACACGGATTACCCATCGGTGAGTTACTTTAATATGTGTAATTTACAAGTGTTTGTTTTTCATATAGGAACTAGGAAAAAAAGTCCGTTTTCTAGCAATAATTTTCACGTAGAGTTAGAAAGTTCGATGGACAGACGCTATCACACCAAGCTACTCGAAACTGTCAAATTTTCCCAATCAACTTTGAACTTAATGCTTCAGCGATAAAGCTGAAGATCTTCTAAAGAAAGGAGATCACCTAGAAAAAATTGAAAAATATAAATTGTTTTGGAGGTCATCAATAATAATTACACATTTTTAAGGCGACTACAGGAGCTAAATTAGCAACTCTATTTGTGGTGCTTCGTTTGAAATGCTGTTAGAATGAAGTTCTAATTAGCTTGCACTACAAAGTGGTTGTTACGTCAGTCACTGCGACCGAATAGTTCGAAATTAGTGGTTTTTTGTGATTTACAAAAAGCCTATTGTTAAAAAAAAACACTATCCTGCTAATATGTTGTTTGTAGAATTATTTGCAAAACAATCAGAATGATCGCATGTATTTTACTATTGTTTTTACTCGTTCAAAGAAATTTTGAGAGATAAGTTCGTGATTTTTTTTTTATCGAGTGAAATTAGTTGTATTATGTTTTCAAAACACTATCATACTAGCATAAAGGGTGTAATACAATACCCCTTATGAAATTCCCAGTTACCACATACCCTTAAAACGTTACATTTATTGTCCATATTCCCACACAACCATTTTGGCATATGACTGCAGCAAACATTAAATTTTTCAGCACATTGCATAATATAGTTAATGCATGAATGAGTTGCGCACACCGTGAAATTCAGTTGAATTGCCAACTTAACGTGTACTGCTCTGTTGCTTTATTAATGAGTTTACTATTGCTTTGTTGCTGTTATTGCGTAGTGTTGGTTAACTTTGTTGCAAATAAGTTGGTTGGGAGTTTAAATGTGTTGTGTGAATGGTTATCATATTCTGCCTTTTCCTATGTTGGGGTCGACTTTCTGTCTAAATGGACGCAGCTTTATACCACTGTGACTGACTATCTGACCACCGCAATCGATTTACGGGGTAAAACGATACCTGCATCTTGGTGTCTATATAACGCGACCAATGAGAGGTTTTCTTTTTGAGGTATTAAAAAAAATATAGTTTCCGAGAACTCTATAGATGGCGTTGAACTGACTACGATAGTTGGTGCCAAAGCCAAAACTCGTTGACTGATACTTTCGTTTGCTTAAGCTTCTGAATATAACCAAGTTTTCTCGCGCTTTGTTAAAATCAGTTTTTTTAGGTTCCGTTCCTTGCATTAACGTACTAAGTTCAGCGCCATATATCCAGCGACTAGGGAAGAGCTAAAAAGAAAATCCTTCGTTCATGGAAAGTAATCTAAGTAATCTCTCATAACTTTCCCATGTCGACAACTAAACAAAAGACGTGCGAAACAAGTGAAAAAGTGTGCCAACTCTTCGAAACAATGTAATTGACACAACATAATTATACCTAACATATTGTCTGTAATCCCGAATGGTTAGGCAAACGTGTACCCTGTATTACATCAACAAGTCACTAATTATATTTTAAGTCCCGTGTGATGGGGGATGAGCCTATTGCTGGTTAACCAGGCACAATTTCAAACTCCGTGGCTGCTACTGAGAAATTCCTGGTGGAGTACTAAATAATCCCCGAATGATTAGACAAACGTGTACCCTGTAGTACATTCACAAGTCACCAATTATGTTTTAAGTCCCATGTAATGGGGGAGGAGCCTATTGCTGGTTAACCAGGCGCAATTTCAAACTCCGTGGTTGCTACTGAGAAATTCCTGGTGGAGTACTAAATATCAATGCGCAATCTGGAAATCGAATCCACGATCACATGCTCAGCGGAAGCAACCAAAGAACAATGAGAGATGGATACAACTATAGGTCCAATATAAACATTGTAAACACACTCTTAACATTTAAACTTATAACGCTATTACAGTACGAGTGTGTCAGACATTTATTGCGAAATCTCCTCAACCGAGAAGCGCACACTTCGCAGTGTCAGACATTAATGTCGCAATTTGTCTCGTCGAGTACTGGCTTAAATAAACCTTTATGTTAATCTTGAGATAAGGATACTTTACTTGTTATGTTCCATTTGAAATGAATGATAAAAGGAAAATATGTAAGTAGTTGATCCTTTAAGCTTTTCTTAATATAAAAATCATATTCTTCGTCGTTCAGTAAATTCGTCGTACACAATAACGCTCCGAAACGATTCATTTAAGATTTTTTGTGAATGTTAATGGTTGGTTCTAACATGAAAAATAGGGGTAGTTTTGGGCCCGATAGGTGGCGCTGTTATTGGTAAATTGCACCCGTGCAAAGCCGTGGTGAGTTGCCTCGATGATCTATAAAATATGACTCCACTTCTTAAAACTTTCAAGTATTTAACCGACTTCCAAAAAGGAGGAGGTTCTCAATTCGATCGGTATATATTTTTTTTTATTATGTATGTACACCGATTACTCTGAGATTTATGATCCGATTTACGTGATTCTTTTTAGTTTGATGCGGAATAGTTGCCATTTGGTCCCATGAATATTTTTACTTCAGTCATGTGGTATAATTTCATGTATGTTCACCGATTTCTCCTCCATTTGTGGAGTGATTTTCAAAATTATTTTTTTATTTGAAAGAGTATTTTCCTGAGATGGTCGCATTTAAATTTGGTGAAGATCTGATGCTGGTCTTCGGAGATATACAATGGAACTCTTCAAAACTAGACGGTAAATCGGTCGTGATTTTTGCAATCGCTTGGATGTTTATTGTTTATACAACATCATGACGTAACATCACGCCTGTATGCTCTGAGGGGTACGCAGATGTGTACAATACACGCAAATTTCGATAGTTTAGATATGTTAAGTTCCATTTATTGGGGATAAGCCTATTACCATGACATGACGTATTGTTAACAATGTAAAATAAATGCATAGCAAATATTTGTATAGGCTATTACGACTAAAAATGGAAAAATAAAAAAACTTTTTGCAAAAAAAATAATTTCAGATACGATTTGTATTGTTCAGGTTGGTTGTAGTTATTATGCACATCACAACAATTCATCAATGAACATATTAGCGTGTCGAAGTGTGTTTTTAGGTCGTCGAAATGGGTAAAATTAAGGTTTGGATTCAATGCACACCAAAGCATTTTGTATCCCATTGCCACCACTGACTATTTGTAAAAAGAGCGTGCAAAGCATAACATCAAAAATTCAAAGCCCTGGTAGCAACAAGGTAACAACCCACTATATGTCTATGTTCGTTCTATGATTGGAAAAACTCTCTTTGGATTGGTAGAAAAATATGTGAACACGTTTTTAAAGAGATTTTTTTCAAATTATGGAAAGACTTTTAAATCAATAGCTTTTAATGTTGTTTCTCCTTACAGGTAAGTAATTAGTAACAGTGATTTGTACTTTAATGTAGAAATAAGTTGTGTTTATAAAAGTGTGTACGGTACACACTTTTAAAATGTTTTCGTTAAAAAAATCTCCTTACAGAGCAATAACATATGCAGTTGTTTCAATAAACCATCTGTTCAAACAACATGTTAAACAAACAACAAATGGAACAAACAAAAAACAAACAACAACAATGTTAAACAACATGTTACATATATGAAACGACATTTAGATTGTCAACTTTTTCACTCGTCTAATTAAAAGCCAAAGAGATCAAAACTAAAGCTAGAAAATTAACAAAATTAAATCATCCTCACCATCTCATCAACATAGTCTCCGACGACTGGGTTATTGTTGACATACCACCGGTAGATCTGCGCTGGAGGATTCGCGTCCACGTCACATCGGACCCTCAGCTCCGAACCCTCGGGAATCTTGTCCCCGGACTGACCGGAGCTGATCGTGATGTTTACTTTTGGCACGTATTTCACCTGGGAAGGAAGGTACTGTTGAAATACCAGGGTGTTAATGGGAAGTGCCTAAAATCAAGGTCTTAGAAAAGTAGTCTTTTCTGCACTCAGCAGCAAATAACAGGCTGCTGAGTGCAGGAAAGGTAAACCGCAATGCGCTGAAAAGATGTGATAAAAATAATACAGCTTTACCAAAATCTTCTTGAGCGGATGAACATTTGTTTCTAAAGTAGGTGAACTCGGTATCTCCGAGGGTTTGCAAATTTTCACCCTTAAGCCGTAAGTAGTAAGGTTGATAAGTGGTTCGGTAGTACCTTAGACTATTGTCTGGACTTCGTCTCAATTGCGATAATTTCTGTTAATTTTAGACAGACTGAAAAACATTATTGACCCAAAGTAGATCCAATACCTGTCCCACCAAATGTGGTAGTATATTTCTTTAGCCAAAAAAATTTGTAGGTTCGTAATGAAGATGGTTTCGAGGACACAGTCAAATATTTGTTAACTTTAACTCTCCAATTCCCATGTCCAAGTTTATCGTTCCTTTTTTCTATATCTCAACAGAAGGTTACATTTATAGTAAGGACAAAAATATAAAAATTTACCCCCCTTTTAATTTCACCTACAAGTGACACAGTATTGTCATTTTTTTTAAATCTTTATTTAAGGGGACGCGGTCAACAATGACGATGTCGCCCCGTAATTCTAATTATACTATAACTCTTATGGCTAGATACATCTTAACTTTTCAAAATCTGTGTTAAGACTTTAACGGACACATGTGACTTTAATTATTCTTCAGGTAGAAATTAAAAGTGAAATTGCCTTGTGGCAGACAAAAAAAAAACTTCTGCCACCCACAAGTGACACTGGCAATTGAAGAGTTAAACAAAAGATTTGTATTTCAGGGATGAAGCATCCCATTAACTAAACATAAATCATTTTCATAAGAATTCTTATATCAATACAATAAAGATAATTACCTCAATATGTACAGTAGCCATCCTGGGAGCCCTATCAGCCGTGTTCTGTGCCTGACACGTAATAGTCTGGTTGTGGTGGCCCTTAGTTGGGGTCAGCCGCAATACTGACCTGCGATTGACAATGAATAATTAGTATGTGGTGTTCGGTGTCTGTTTAATTGGTTAATTAGAAGATATCGTGAGGTGTAATGTGATATTTTGCTGCAAGATGGGTCACATAAGGTGTCAAGACTGCTGTGACCTAGAACCTTACATGCTTGCACTAATAATACCACTTGTCTTCAACAACTCATCATCATCATCATCATTTCAGCCGAAAGACGTCCACTGCTGGACATAGGCCTACCCCAAGTGTCGCCACATTGACCGATCCCGTGCGACTTGCATCCAGCGGATTCCCGCAACCTTCACCAGGTCATCGGTCCACCTAGTGGGATGCCTTCCAACGCAACGTCTTCCGGTTCGCGATCGCCACTCCAGAACTTTTCGGCCCCATCGGCCATCCGTTCTGCGAGCAATGTGCCCTGCCCACTGCCACTTAAGTTAGGCAATTGTTCGGGCTACGTCGGTAACCTTGGTTCTCTTGCGGATGTCTTCAACAACTATATACCTTTTTTTCTTTTTTTAACTGTCTTCCAATTCAAACTAAAGAGAGCGATCAAAATTATATTTTATGACGCTGCAAATTAAATTAACATTCTATTTGGGCAGAAAGAACGAATATTATTAAATGGCGCTCAAATTACATGACCTCATGCTAAATCAGCAGTTGTTACTCCGAGATAATATTTTTTAAAGAATACGGACCTCGTTATATATCTTTGGCCATCAGGTAGCAGATCCACTGTACTTTTGACTGGCTTCTTGATCACTGATTGGCTTCCATCCAACCAAGTAATCTAAAACAAACGAAGAAATTATTTGATAGGACACAACTGAAAAATACTATCCAAAATCGCTATGGAACATACGTAAGCTCATTGGGCAGTCAGCGAGAATATTTATTCTTTTTCTTATCGATAGCTGTTCGAGTTTAAAACCAAACACTAAAAATCGAACACTAAGCGAAAATGCATAATTGCATCGAACGCAAGTATGCACATTCGCTCGTTCACCAAAATGTGGGCCAGTTTGTGTTCAGATCTCATTAGAGACACTGCGTACTCAAAAACCATTACCATTACCATTGTCTTGTAATTAAGTTTTGTAGTGATTTAACATATAGCTATTTCTCTTACAATTCAAGACTTTAACTTTTACCATAAACCATATCCTATTAATACAAGAAAGGAGTGTTAGGTCACCATAGCGCCAATCACTACTTGTTACAATAGCGTTGGATAGCGTACCTAGACAGCTTTGTCGATTGTCATATTGGTGCATGTCCTGGATGGTGCAAATTGTTGTATACAGGCTGGAGATCTCTCCAGCCTGTATACAACAATTTGCACCATCCAGCTCAAGCTAGTGGCTTCATCCATTTACGTACTAGTACCATATAAACTGCCTCTAAATTACATCAATACAGTCATCATCATCTGAAAGACGTCCACTGCTGGACATCAGCCTCCCCCAAGTGTAGCCACATTGACCGGTCCCATGCAAGTCGCATCCAGCGGATTCCCGCAACCTTCACCAGGTCATCGGTTCACCTAGTGGGAGGCCTTCAAACGCAACGTCAGTGCAGTAATTTATAAGAATTATTTTAAAAGCTTTAAGTTCAATGCATACCTCAGAAGCAGGCTTTCCCCCTGATGACACGCACTCGATCTCAACGGGCTGGCCTTCGGTCGCATCAATGAAGGCCCCCCTCAGTATCCTGGGTGCTTCTGGAGCAACCAGCACTGTCAGTTGAGCGTAGCGGGAACGGATGGCTGGCTCATCTAGGAAGAAGAATTCTTTGTTAGTATGACTTACTAGGGACATCTTTATGGAGACTTTATTAAAAAATATGACATCATTTATACAACTACGAACTTTAATGCACAACAGGCCTTATAGCCGAAGAAAATCTTGGGTAACGATTTCATTGGAAAGGGATTCAGATATCTGATCCGTTGAATAAAATACAAATAGGGAATCTATTGACGGGATAACCATTTATGCATTTAGAAACAAATAAATACGGAAACGGTGAAGGAAAACATCGTGAGGAAACCGGAATGTCCTAGAACCAAAAAATTCAAATGCATGTGACATCTACCAACCCGCACTGAGTCCGCGTGGTATCCACCACGTGGGCTCAGTGCGGGTATAGCCCATTCCCTCTCATAGAGAGGAGGCCATGTGCGTGTAGTGGGAACATTATAGGCTGATAGATACCATATACAACACTGTTCCGTAAGTGCTGTGTCAAATTGTAGGATTTTAAGTTTATCACACACAGAAAATGTCTAAAAGGGTTTTTGTTCGATATTTTAAGTCATCCTACAGATGGCCTCAAATTTACAAGTAACTCACGATTGGATAGGAAAACTCGACAAACAAACACCCCAATTTATATATCAATAATACCAATTGTTCCTTCTAACGACACAATATAACAAATAATTAATGATGTCTTTCCCATTATATAAGAGACAAGTTATTCTCCCTATTTACTCCATATTAATGTACTACAATACACATTATGTCTCCGAAACATTTCTCATTATTATTCTTAAGTGAACCTATAATAATCTTCATACATTTGACGACACATCAACTCATATTGTTCCAGTATAAATTGACCTCGCATTGTGAAGTTTTTCCACGCAAAGGGAAATTCGAACTCAAATCATGCATTATTGAAATAAACCAATTAAAAGGCCGGTAGGCCTTTTAATTGGTTTATTTTACTTTACTTTATTTTACTTTTGAATGGACGACCAGTCAAAAACAAAAAGAAGGTCATAGCAGCTCTATTCTATGAAGAATGTCATCCTAATAGCAACTCTATCCTAACGAGAATAAAAATCACTGATTTTGATACAGACTTGTTAGTGGCAGCTACACAACAGCAACTTTATGGTACCGAAAATAAAGATCAATATGATTTCGACGGTAAAGCATAATCTATGAGAAGACTGAGTTGCGAATTCTATAGAGCAGATCTCTAAGGAAAAGAACGTGCAAAAACCAAGAAACTTCATGGACACTTATTTAAATCTAAATGATCAGAGGTCATCTTCTACTGGAAAAGTAAATCTTGATTATGGTCAAACGTACCTATTCTATGAAACAAATAATTATCGTCTCCTGAAATACATAGTTTTGTTCTTCCATATTGGAATTAGATTCTTAGAAAGATATACCTACATTGTGTTTTGGATATTACTCGACGATTTCTTTTATTATCACTGAATTGGGTATTTGTTGTTTAAGATTATAAATAATCACTGTTATTGTGGCGGTAACAACTTCATTACGATATGAAGAGCTATGGTTATTACCACAGAACATATAAAGGAGGTTAGAAAGGCCTTGTGGGCGGGGCACGCGCGCCGCGGTTACGAGCAAATGCTCAATATCAACCGAAATTTAATTTACCGGCCAGCAATCGCTCTCTTGTTTTGACAGCGTACGTAAGCTCCGCAAAAATATTAAATTATGCCGTCTTGCGCTATTATAACGTGTCGGAAAAGAAGCCAGGTGTGTAGTGTAGCACGAGAAGGGATTTCTTTCCACCGGTAAGTCCAAAAACATTAAAATACTTGTGATATTTGTAATTATAACATTAGCATTATGAAGTTTGTATACAAAAACGAAATAATCGCAAGCAGACGAATAGTAATACATTGCTTGCAATAGATGGACTATACATTTTGCATTACGTGAGCGATCGCGCAATGTATTACGTTCACTGCGAGAGTCCCGAGTGCCGAACCAAAGGTGTAATTCCACGAACTCTAGGCACATCGATAGTGCTGTGCCAATTTGTAAACAATGTCGATAATTACTATGATACAATGGATTATTATTAATAGTACACTTAATAACTAAAATAATATTATTTATTCCGACCGATTGTTAATATACCTAGATTTTGAGTGAGGTTTTTGTATACTTTTTTGAATTAGTACTATAACTTTTATGTAATTTTTCAATGTTGAAACTAACATAATTATGATTTAATATGTGATTTATATTTCTTCCGAAATGTAGATACCATAAGTAACGTAACCGTATATATTCCATTTCAAGGACAAAAATCGTGTAAGTAAACTAGTGTAATCTTTTTCTTTTTGAACTGGTGATAAGCACCGGAAATGTAAGGTTGAGAGGCAACCGACTTTCTCTAATGAACAAACAATAAACACGGTAAATATTCCATGTTAAATCCTAATGTTTATAATAAAATTGGTTTTAAAATTCAGTTACGTATTTTTTATTTGTTTTTATATTGGTGTTATTTATCTATAATATGTATGTATTTAGAAATATAAGTATGTTTATCAGTTGTCTAGTACCCATAACACAAGCTCTGCTTAGCTTGGGACTAGATGGCGTTGTGTGATAGTTATGGAATATTATTATTATATTCGCATGAATAATGTTCACAACATGCATTACAGAAGTCCGCATAGTCCACAATACTTGCAAAGTTAGAAGCAAGATTACATTAATTTTATCGATATCAACAATCGACCTTTTAGTCGCCCACCATACATGAGCTTTTACGCGTGTATGAGTGTACGTCAAACGCAGGGACTGCGTTAGTGTGACAACCAATAGCAAACTCACGATCTAAGTGCGTGTTGTTTATTTGTGTGCGTAATCCGCGTAGGCATTGGTCTCTTGCTTGTAGTGGAGTTAAAGAGTGGGAGTCAAGCGGCGACACGCGTTCTGATACAAATCAGGATCTATTTCCTTTCTAACCTCCTTTAAATGTTCTGTGGTTATTACAAGCTAATTTAGACATCATATTATTATGTACACACGTAAGTCGTGAGTTCGGACCCAAACAGGCACATTACTTTGTGTAATTTATTTCATCACCGCTGCTCTCAAAACGGTGAAGGAAAACATCGTGACGAAACCGGCATGTCCTAGAATCAAAAATTCGAACCCATGTGACATCTACCAAACCGCAATGGGCCCGCGTAGTGGATTATAGCCCATTCCCTCTCATTAAGAGGAGGCCGTGTCCCAGCAGTGGGAACATTATAGGCTGATGATGATGAAGTACACACGGCGACAGATCAAGTAGTTCAGTATAACATGGTATCGTTTTGTAAAGGGTTTTCATACAGTGAGAGGTCTGCCTAAGCTGGTTTTGTATATAGCTTGATTGGTCGTCGTGAGTACAGTCACGAGCACCAATATATAAACACTTAACAACTTTCAGAAGTGTTTTTCTCGTACTGTTCTGATTAAATTTCATGATGGTACGAACATAGTATTCTGAAACTTATATTTTTTATGAAAAAGATCCTATCTTCAAGTTATAAAATCGTTATTTCTCGCGAAATTTGCGTTTAAATTTAGGAAAGTGTATACATATTGGATATTGTCAAACACGTTTCTTTAATGTTCCGTAGATCAATAAAAATTTTCGTGTTGAGGGAAGAATTGCGCACAACCGTTTTTTTTTTGTACAACCATCTTTGGTAGTTCGCCATACTGGATTTAGAATGACGTCACTAGGGCCCGTGTTCTATACTTAACTTACTTACGTCTAACTGTCAGTTAATATGCCACATTTCGCAGCCATCGGTGTTTTTATAAACAAAGTTAACTTGAAATATCCTATCCGCGTCACCTACCTGTCACTTGATTCATAGAAAGATCAAAGAAAGATTTTCTGTGACGTTTTGTTTCTAACCGTCTGTAAGCAAAATATCAAATAGACAGAGATAGCAACCTACCGAAACTGAACAGTTATTTATATTATATTAAAATGGCCGTTAATTAATCATGCAATGTCATTCAAACTAAACATTTCTGCAAAATTTCAGCTCAATCGGAAACTTGGAAGTGGGTCAAATTTAACTTCAAAGATTTTGTTACATAGTTACAGGTGAAGCTAAAAAATGTTAAAAATAAAGTACACATGGTGTTGTCAAACTTACTGTTATAACCGGAGCTGACTTGGCACTGATACTGTCCGTCATCTTCCAACGTCACATCTTTGATGTCTAGAGAGTAATCCCCTGAAACAAAACAAATAAATATTAGTAAGACATTCTTAAGATAGTCTTACCAAGGGGTATCGCATTACCCAGGACTAACAAGGTTGTGGATGTCAGATAGGCAGTCGATCCATGTTAAATACTGCAGGTATTCAGCTCATCAGCTGCATCTGGTTAGAATGGAAGCCGACTCCAAGATAGTTGGGAAAAGGCTAGGTAAGTGATAATGATTAGTAAAACATTCCTGTTAGGCCTTTCTTTTATCAACCTTTTTTAGCCGTTAATTTGCCACTGCCGCAAAAACCTCCACCATATCTTTCCAGGTACTGTTTTCGTGCGTCACTTTACTGTTATAAACTATACTGCACAAATTTTTGCTGGCGGTGGCAGAGTGATTTACTAGCTACGGAATTACCGCTGCAAATTGCCAAAACTCGATTTATTTATTGCGCGCCTTTGACGTTGAAAATTTCTTACCAGAACAACCTGTATGTAGCCTATGACGCCGAATACTAAAAGATTTTTTTGGAATCGGATCAGTAGTTCCGAAACCCCTCAAACCAAACTTACAAATTTCACCTCTTATTTAATATTAGTATAGATTCCGACAACATGTTTTAATGAATTGCAATCTTTCGTATTACAAGTTCTTAATTGAGCATACGGGTATGTCAATAAAACTACTCCTTACGCTCAGGAATCCTAATTACCTAAAGCCAGGAAATGAGAAAAGTTTGATAAGAGAAAGGAAGGTTAGGATTCTAATTAGTCACTCAGAATAGTTCCTTCCTAACTCACTTAGGTTTCTAATAAGAAGGTACGTACAGAAGGCTACACATCACCTTGAGCTTGCGTAGTTGGAAGACGATATTGTTAGAATGTTTGTGCATGGTTCTGTGAGAAGTACTTAAAGGGATAATTTAATTAAGTGTTAATGGTTTATGCTGTACTAAATAAATAAATAAGTAAAAGGATAATTTAATTAAGTGTTAATGGTTTATGCTGTACTGAAGTGTGTTAATGGTTTATGCTGTACTGAAGTAAAAGGATAATTTAATTAAGTGTTAATGGTTTATGCTGTACTAAATAAATAAATAAGTAGTACAGATTAACTTTTATAAACTTTCAAGATCAGAACACATTATAAAACTTATGTAAACGGGTATTTTCCCGCGACCACGGCTGGTGCAATCCGATTGAAACGTCGGGCTTATATCAAAGGTAAAATACCCGTTTACATAAGTTTTATAAAGTAGTACAGAGTTTCAATACAATAAGAGGTCAACTTATACTGGTTCTGTTACCGTCATACTCTACCTTATTTAAATTCCAATGTAAAAAGTTTTCATCACAAAAAAAAACAAAGATTCAATATCAGCGCAAAAAAGGTCCAATTAGTACCAATATTCTCATTAAAAATTCCCGTCTGAACAATATAAAAACTAATAAAATTATCTTCCAAAGGCGATGCAGCAGAACTATTTCAACGAGGGATTTCTATCAAATAAGCTGACAGTACCATTTTGTTCAGCGTCCGATAAAAATGGACGGAGCACGGGGATTACCCCATCTTCAGTTCAAATAATTAAGTATCGGTGGATTATTCAGTTAGTTCTTTAAAAGGTTGGATTTAGTCTTTCAGTTGAACTGTCTGATAATTGTAAGCGGGGTTTATGTTATTGACGTTTGTGTCGGAATTTATTTATTGTGAGACTGTTTATTTAAGAGCGCGCTCACATATTTTGGGCGTTTGACCAAAAATACGTACTTTTCCAAGTCCTCGATATTTGTTATATAAAGATAATGGCATAATATTTCAATGAAGAATCATAAATCTGGTTTTGTTTTAGTTCGTAGATTGATAAGAATTTTGTTATAATAGTTAATATTACGAGAAATAGCAATTTTCCGACAGCCAATTTCAAGCAAACGTTAAACATTAGGTTTTCTCCTGCCATTTGTATCAAACTGGTAACACGAAAAAATCTAAAAAAATATATATATGTACTGGTAATATAGTCCTCAAGGTTGTAGATTGATTAGAATATTGAAATAAAAATTGACTCGACGCAAAAAAAAACTATATTCAAAAGCAATATTGATCTAAAATGTATGCATTTTCAGCGTCCATTATATTCTAAATAAACTCAATTTTATCGAATAAATTAATATGATATAAAACTTTGATTTACAACGAATACGTTTTATTAGTTTTCGTTTGTCAATATAATAAGACAAAATTACAATAAATAAAATTGGAGAACTATAATTCTGCGTCAATTCAGCTCGCACCTCAGTCTCATGTCAGTCTCGTCTCTAATTTTCATCAATAACAATCGACAATCGTCCGGAGATCAATATTATTATCGAGTCGTGTAGGCAGGTCGAAAAAATTTGATCCAGGAAGTAAAAATCAAAAATTTGCGAAAAAAATGTAGCCCTCTTAACAGTTCAAACTAAGGCAACAACTACACATGGACTATTGGTTTCTCTAAGAAAAATTTCGGAAGGACCATATTTGGACTGAAAAGGCAGGCGTCACGAAATATTTTACACTTCGGTTGCAAAACAATCAGCAACCGATACTTTTTTTTTTAATTAGGAAAAACCCGCCACACTATTCCCAAACCACTGCAACTCCTGAAAGCCAGAAGCGCCGAGAACAATGAAGCTCTACGAAGTCCCAGTGGATTCCGCAACGAAATTAATCAGAAAATAATAGCGGAGGAGTAAGAAAAACTAAATTAATTTATTAATTAGCAACCGACTTATGACATAGAAGATTTTCAGGAGTCAAGCAGGCGGTACATAAGGGTAATTACTATTGATTATTCAACCTTAAGGCGCATGGTAATGATGATCGAAAAGGCACACGCAGCAAGCATCTGTATGAATAAAAATTTAAAAACGCGGATCGCTTTGCATGCGATTGGTCCCTTAACAGATCCGAGAGATACTCAGATAACTCCTGATCAGAGAGGTACTCAGATCTGGAGTAGTTTAGGTCTGTCCGGTTTAGGTACAGTAGGTTTAGGTTAGCCGTGGACTTCCCGCGACCACGGCTGGTGTAATCCGGTCGAAACGTCGGGCTTATATTAAAGGTAAAATTCGCGAAAATAGCCGTTTATATATGTTTTATAATGTAGTTTAGGTCTTTCTTTACGACCCGTGGTTAGTGCCCAACCTAATCTCACGGTTTATATGCCATTCAGGGGCCTCTGACTTGGCTTTACATGGTTTCCTTACGATGTTTTCCTTCACCGAAGCAAGTGATAAAATGTATACAATACGCAAATTAATCTGAAAAATAATGGATTCGAACACGAGACCTGACTTGGCAGTCCGACGGTCACACCACTATACTATCAATATTAGTAATTTAGGTTTGCAGTGTTTTTGAGTCACTGTTTCCCGTCATTCAGCACTTATTGCTTTTATAAACCCGCTAAAAATCTTTCGTCAGTTTTTAAACGCACAAATGAACATGAAATCCACACATTTCATCGACAATGCTGGATTGTCGAGCTTTATCCGGAATTAAAGATAGGTATGCTACCGCAGATATTTCGTTTCGGCACAATTCATTGGCTCAATTCACGTGGCTTTAAATAAAAAGAATTTCGCCCATGCACTGTGTGCTTTTTAAACCAGTGTTT
This sequence comes from Xestia xanthographa, assembly GCA_905147715.2. Taxonomy (NCBI): domain Eukaryota; kingdom Metazoa; phylum Arthropoda; class Insecta; order Lepidoptera; family Noctuidae; genus Xestia; species Xestia xanthographa. Next base: position 9,537,378 of record LR990668.1, on the reverse strand, counting down.
AAGCAGCTATTTATTTTGAAAGGACTTGGCAATGGCATCCCACAGCATAGGCAGCATATGCCTCACCCTTACCCACTAAAATAATAGAAAACGCCAAATAAAAATAAACCTTTTTCAAAAGTGCAAAGTCACCCCAAAGACCCTTGATACCTTGACACGTATCACCCCCTTAACCAATGCCAGTCTCAGGCATTGCCTGGATAATCTTGAGGTAACGAAACTTCAAGTTTATCCCTTGAGTCAATAAAAGTTTCCTGAAAAAAAAAACGCACCAGAATCTGGAAATTAGTAAACGAATGGTCTCTTTAAATTGGATTTTACCGGCAAAACTATAACCTCTCCAAACATTAAACCACAGCTTCATTAATTACTTTCTTATGAAGATAGAACTTTCATAACTGTCTAAGATGAATGCAAACCGCACGGACAGAGTAGAACTGATTCGAGTCGGAATACAGAGGAGTGCAAAAATAGCTTACAATTTAAAACGCGTGTACAGACTTGAACTCTGGAGCTCTGATCGCTCCCACGGGAGCAGGACCTTTGCGCGAAAGACATTTGCGCGAAAGACACTTGCGCGAACCCACTTGCGCGAAAAGACATTTGCGCGCTTGGACTTTTGCGCGAAAGAACACTTGCGCGAATGGAAATTTGGGCGACTACACTTTTGTGCAATTTTTTCATCATGGGTGTCGTTTCTGGTCTCTTTAAATTGGATTTTACCGGCAAAACTATAACCTCTCCAAACATTAAACCACAGCTTCATTAATTACTTTCTTATGAAGATAGAACTTTCATAACTGTCTAAGATGAATGCAAACCGCACGGACAGAGTAGAACTGATTCGAGTCGGAATACAGAGGAGTGCAAAAATAGCTTACAATTTAAAACGCGTGTACAGACTTGAACTCTGGAGCTCTGATCGCTCCCACGGGAGCAGGACCTTTGCGCGAAAGACATTTGCGCGAAAGACACTTGCGCGAACCCACTTGCGCGAAAAGACATTTGCGCGCTTGGACTTTTGCGCGAAAGAACACTTGCGCGAATGGAAATTTGGGCGACTACACTTTTGTGCAATTTTTTCATCATGGGTGTCGTTTCCATGGTTTTCGGGCTCGCTGATAATGATAATGAGGTCAAAATAAAAATGCAAGATGGTGCCGACGAAAACTTTCAGTTGTTCTTTCATGGGTGTTGTTTTCCTGATTTTTACTATGGAAAAACCAAACATTTTCCTCGGCGCCATCTTGGAATTTCATTTTTACTACATTTTCGTTATCAGCGACCCTGAAAACCATAAAAAACGACACCCATGATGAAAAAGTCGTGCAAAAGTCCAGTCGCGCAAGTGTCCATTCGCGCAAGTGTCCTTTCGCGGAAAAGTAAATTCGGGCAAGGGTTCTGGCGCGTAAAAGTCCTTTCACGCAGAAGTCCATGCGCGCATATGTCTTTTCGCGCAAGTGTCTTGATACCACGGGGTATCAAGGGGGTTATGCAAGTTATACTTTACAAACATTTTTAACGGAGCTGGCTAAACGTTTTGAGAGTTCCGAACCCGAAGGGTAACCAACAAGGACCCTATTACTAAGCCTTCGCTGTCCGTCCGTCCGTCTGTCAGCAGGCTGTATCTCATGAACCGTAATAGGTAAACAGTTGAAATTTTCACAGAATGTGTATTTCTGTTGCCGCTGTTATAACAACAAATAATAAAAAGGCTGCCCCCTTTAATAATAATAATTCATTTATTTCAGGTAACAAAGACCAATACATAAATACCTTAACCTAAAAATACATACTAGAACAATTTTTGATAGTATAAGCAATTTAAAACTATGCCTTTTTAACAACCTCCTACTACGATGGTACGGAACCCCTCATGCGCGAATCCGACACACACTTTTCCAGTTTTTTTTATTTATTATATAAATTAGCAACCCATGTCTAAAAGGTCATTGTAGCATTATTGCTTATTTTTCTTCAACAGTACTTTTATAACTTAGGTATTACATCAAAGCTTTTTGTAACAAACAATCAACGTCCATGACTAACTTACACGAAATATCCACTCAAAATAAACTCCAATTTCCTAACAAAAAGCTTTTATCTAAAGCAAATAAACTTTAAGGCTTACTCTATAATTAAAACAAAGAAATAATTAATAAGAACGAACTAACAAGTACTTCACAGTCAATTAAACTAAGAAGTATTTCAATCAAAAAGTCAAGTTACATTTTTTTTTTTTGCTAAGTCCGGGAGTGGAACAAATGGACTACAATTCGTTCGCGATTTGGTTTTCAACCATGTAAACAAATACAGGGTGGAAAAGACACCGACACTAAAACAATTAATGCGTATTTAGTACATTAATTTAGGAGCAAATGTTTGTGTGATGAGCATGGACATTTGTTTCCGAGTCATGGATGTTTATATGTATAATAAGTATGTATTTACAAACAAAAAGTATCTATCTAGTATATCAACTATCTGGTGTCCACGATACAAGTCTCGTTGCTTAGTGTGGCACTAGATGGCGCTGTGTGTCCAGCAATATATTATATATATAATTATATTATATTATATTATATATATTATGTTATTAAAGAAACGGCTGCTACCTACAAAATTGCTATTCCTACACGGTCAAAATGAACCAGCAGATTTTTTATAAATTACCGATGAAATGTTTTTATGTGGGGCTCAATAATGCACTGAATACGTGGTAACCGTTTTAGCTTTAGTGTCATTTCCACCTTGTAGTTATTATTGAAATAACTAAAAGGTGGAAATGATACTGCATTGAGTTGTTTTTATTTAAAAAAATAAAACAACTGAAATTACCACCTACATAAAGTTCAGTTTGCGTTAAAACTTCAGGCATAATATTTGACTTTGTAAATAGTCTGTAATGTGTGTCTGTGTGTCTGTCTGTCTGTGTCTCTGTGTGTTTGTGTCTGTCTGTCTGTCGGTGTCTGTCTGTATTAACTGGGTTGTGGAGGTCAGATAGGCAGTCACTCCATGTAAAATACTGGTATTCAGCTGCTTCCAGTTAGACAGGAAGCCGATCCCAACGTAGTTGGGAAAAGGCTAGGCAGATGATGAAATAGTCCGTAATAACTGGTTATTCTAAGTCTAAGCTGAACTAAATTAACGCTTCATATAATGTTGATATTCTTTCAAATGGAAAGAACTCAAATTGGAAACAAAGATTTGAACCGACTTTACAATTGTCATTTTAATAAGAAAATTGTTGTGATGTTTGTAAGTTGAAGAAGTTTCTGTTATACAGAAATGTGTTATAGGTACAAATTTCGACTGTTGAACGTATCTGCTACGTAACTTAGCTTAAATAAAACACTTGTAACGTTACATTTTCCTGGTAGGAGCCAGGAAACTGTAAGGTCATAATGAGCACTCACCTACCTAACTTTCAGTCTGGAGGAGAGTACGGTTAAAAGAAATAATCAAGGAAATGAGTTAGAAAACTTTTAGTTTGTTTTAATAATGAGAAACATTAGATATCTCACCTATCAGGCCCTACCTAATGGATGCTGGAGAGTCCTAACTGAAAAACTATCAAAGGCCAGGGAAGCTGGGGCGAAGTCATCATCATCATCTGCCTAGCCTTTTCCCAACTATGTTGGGGTCGGCTTCCAGTTTTACCAGATGCAGCTGAATACCAGTATTTTACATGGAGTGACTGCCTATCTGATCTCCACAACCCAGTTAGTACCGGGTAACACGATACCCCTTGGTAAGACTGGTTGTCAGAATTTTTGGGCTTCTGACTACCTGTAACGACTGTCAAAGATCTACAAATGACAGCCGGGACCAACGGCTTAACGTGCTTTCTGAGGCACGGAGGATACTCGTTATGTAATGGGTGGTCACCCATCCACAGACCAACCTAGGCAAGCACGGCTTAACCTAACGATCGACCCGAGCGCCTGTTATTAATTAGCCACGAGCTCCTTAAGTTGGGGCGAAGTCATAAGTCATTTATTCATTTGTTTAACATAGGTACAATAATAATGGTATCAAGGCAATAAAGAGTGCGCTATGTTATGCCAGAGAGCGTACAAATGTAAAAAGTAAAAAACAATTATAAAGAATCGCATACTAAAATTAATTAATAATAAATAACAATAAAATCAAAAAAAAAAAAAGTCTAAATAATACAAAAATAAAAATGTCAATAAAATGTCAAGACATAGAATGCGAAGAACGTTGAAGGTCCTTGGAAGTGCGAGGTCCAGGGGTTTCTTGAAGGTATTGAGTCAGGCCTCCAAGTCGCCATCCTCGGAGGACTTCAGCGAGTCTGGACCCTCCGATGGCTGGTAGCTCTCAGCCTTCTTGCTACAACTTGTTTTATTTAAGCTAGGTAGCAGATACATTCAACCGTGGAAATTTAAGGGTTTAAAAATATCTTCACGAAGCCGAAAGGACGAAGACTTACTTTGGAACCTTTTATTAAGGAGATATTGGTAGTTAAGGTTCCTACTTTTTCGTTGTTTTTTTTTAATGTTATATTACTTTACTTTAAAATTCGTTCTTGACCCCTGTATTTCTCAATGCATCCACCAGCACAATGTTTTGAGTGCGTAACAAAAAGTAACTTTTCATACCAAACAAAAATCGAGTCGTTCAGCAACTCGTCCCGCAAGCCTATGGCCCATTTGGGACGAGTTGATGAAAATCAAAATAAATAATATTTTCGTTGTGCAACTCGTCCCACGTTTCTTTTTGTGTGGAACTTTAAACTTTATCAACGTTAGGTACAGTTAGGACGACAAGATTATAACAATATTTTTTAAAGAATATGTAATTCAAACAAATTGATAAGTTTCCTTAGAAAAAGTACTAGGCTAACATAAATGAAAGAAGGTAATTCCTCTACGAAAATTTTCGGATTTTCCATCATGGATGTCGTTTCATCATCGTCTTCCTGCCCTTATCCCATGTTACTTGTGGTCAGCGCAATACGTTTTCTTCTTCCATTCCCCTCTGTCAACCGTCACACAATCATTTACACCTTTTTCCCTCATATCATTCCTCACACAATCCATCCATCTTTTCCTTGGCCTTCCTGATATTTTGGGAGAGAATTTATGTAAAAAATACGCAAACTGAGCAATAATCTTATAATCAGTTAAAAATCGAAATACAGACAATATATCTTCAAACGTCAAAACCAAAGGTGACAAGCAGGGTACACAGATAAGAAAATAGATGGCGTATTGAGTTCGGTGTTGCAATTAATCTGTTTCAACATCCTCTTCTTAATTGCAAACCCATAGCCACAGAACAGTCTTCAGTTTTCTTTTGAGAAATTGGTTTTGTAAGTACGTCGGCAACCATATCTTGAGTCCCAACATAGCTGAGTTCAATTTCCTTTTCGGCAACTCTCTCTCGAAGAAAATGATATCGTATATCGATATGTTTGCTGCGAGCACAGTAAGAGTCAATACCTGCAAATTTGATTGCACTTTGATTATCACAATAAATTATGGTAGGCACCACTGTAGCCTTCCTATGTAGTTGTGACTCTAAATGTCTTAGCCACATAGCCTCTTGTGTGGCAGTAGCCAGTGCCATATATTCTGCCTCCATGGTTGATAGTGCAACTGTGTTCTGACGTTTAGAACACCATGAGATTGAAGCACCCTGAAACAAAAAAGTGTAGCCAGAGCATGATCTCCGGCTGTTAATGTCAGAAGCCCAATCTGAATCACTGTAGCCAAATATTCTTCTTTCTTCTTTGTTTTGAATAAATGCCAATTTACAATCCTTTGTTCCCTTTATGTAGCGCAGCACTCTTTTTACTGCTAGCCAGTGTTGTATTTCTGGTTTGTTATTGAAGCTACTCAATTTATTTACTATGAAGCATATATCTGGTCTTGTACCCTGTGATAGGTAAAGTAAACTCCCAATAGCTTCTTGATAAGGAACATTTCTAACAATATTAGTTTGCTCTCCTGTGCTGATCAATTTGGAGCTAAGGTCACAGGGCGAATTAACTGGATTACAATCTGTCATATTGAATCGTTGTAGAATTTTTTCTATGTAGGCAGTCTGATCAATATGAATTTGGTCTCTGGCCACATTTTGACTTATTCTCCATCCAATAAAATGATTCACAGGTCCAAGCATTTTCATATCAAATTCACTTTTAAGTTGTTGCTTTATTTCTTTACCTTTCTCTATATCGTTATAAAAAATTAGTAAATCATCGACATATATTAATATAAAAAGAATGCTTCCATTGTCATTTTTGTAGTACACACATGGATCCACAGATGTACTTTTCAATCCCAACTTTTTTAGCACAGAAGTGAGTTTTAAATTCCATTGGCGACTTGCCTGTTTCAGGCCATAAATGGACTTATTTAATCTGCAGACTTCGTGTCCATGTTCATAGCCGGGTGGTTGATTCATATATACTTCAGCATCTATGTCTCCCTGCAAAAATGCTGTAACTGCATCCATTTGATCTATATATAAGTTTTCTTTAACAGCCATTGCAAATAAATATCTTATTGAGGTATGCCGTACTACCGGAGCAAAAATCTCATTATAATCAGTTCCTTTCCGTTGTATGAAACCTTTTATGACTAATCTTGCTTTGTATCGTACAACTTTACCGTTTGCATCGGTTTTCATTTTATAAACCCATTTGCAAGGGATTATTCTTTTGTCTTCAGGTAGAGTTACTAATGTCCATGTATTATTCTGAAGGAGCGATTCATGTTCGCTATCCATTGCCTCTTTCCACTCTTTTGCTTTTGGGCCTGTAAGAGCTTCATCCACAGTCTCTGGTTCTTTTAATAATAATGCTGACTCAGTTGGTTTCTCTTCCTGACAAAAATATATATTAGGTTTGATATTCCTCGGCCTCAGAGTTATATTTCGACTGGGTATAGAATCCTCTTCTTCAAAGCTCTCCGGTGTGTAATTTGGATCATTTTGTTCTGAATTTAATGATTCACTGGTGGTATCAAACAATTGTTCCTCTTCTGAACTTTCATTTACTAAAGTATCGGTATCAGATTCTTGTTTAGCTGTAGTTTCCTGTTGTTGCAAAGTAGTAAGTGGCATAATAACACAATTATTTTTCACTGTGTTTTCCAAAAAAACAACATCTCTACTCTTGTATATTTGTTTTTTACTCTCATCATACAATCTGTAGCCTTTAGTGTAATCACAATAACCCACAAATATCATTTTAATAGCTTTTGAATCCCATTTTTTTCTGTTTTCCTTTGGCACATGAACCATTGCATGACAACCAAAAATTTTCATGTTATTTAAATTTGGTTTTTTACCTGTCCACATTTCATATGGTGTCTTGTAATCTAAAGCTTTTGTTGGTGAACGATTTGTAATGTAAGCCGCTGTTGAAACCGCTTCAGCCCAAAACTTTTTTTGTAGTCTGGAATTCAAAATTAAACATTTAGCTCTCTCTACTAATGTGCGATTCATTCGCTCGGCCATGCCATTTTGTTGAGGCGTATATGGATTACTTGTTTGATGCTGGATACCAGATTTACACAGAAGCAATTTAAACTCATTATTTATATACTCTTTTCCATTATCTGAGCGCAATATCTTTATTTTTTTATTAGTTTCATTTTCAACTAAATTCTTAAATTCTTTAAACTTTTCTAAAGTCTCAGACTTGTTTTTCATGAAATAGACAGATACCTTCCTACTGTAATCATCTATGAAAGTAACATAATATCTGGCACCTCCAATAGAGCTTGTCTCCATCGGACCACATAAATCCGAGTGAACTAGTTGGAGCAATTCAGAAGCTCTAGTACCAGTATTTTTAAATGGTTGTCTACTCATTTTTCCTTCTAAGCAAGTTGTACAAACTTGATTACCTTTTTTTAATAATTCTACCCCTTCTGCACTTTCTGTTATTTTCTGTAAGTCTGTGAAATTGAGATGGCCCATCCTTTGATGCCATAAATTTATGTCTCGCTCATCTATAGTTGATAGCAATGCCGGTGCTTCAGAAACATTATTTATTATATACATGTTATTGCGATGCAAAGCTGTCAATATTAATTTATTATTTTGGTATATCTGACAACCATCTTTTTCGAATTTCACTTCACAGCCATTATTTACCATTTGACTTACAGAAAGTAAATTTACTGTTAGTGTGGGTACAAATAAAACATCTCTGACCTGTATTGTCCGTAATATGCCATCTGAATCTCTTATCTGAAAATCCACCACTGCCTTTTACTGCCACTGTTTTATTGTCTGCAACCTTGATGTTGTTGATTGTAGATGGAGAAACATCATACATCCAATTCTTATTATTGCACATATGCAGTGACGCTCCAGAATCAACATACCAGCAGTTTCCATCCAACTCGGCAGCAACTGGAAAAGCAGCATAATAACTATTATTTTTTGAATTATTATTGTTTGAGGAACCCTTCTTTTTATCTTTAAAATAGCAATCTTTACTCATGTGCCCATGCTTATTACATACAAAGCACCGTGGGCCTTTGGGTTCCTTTTTTTCTTGTGATTGGTTATGTGGATTTTTCGGTGTAGATTTTGCCATATTATTTTGTTTTTTATTTGACTTGGCATAGTAAGCAACAGAATCTGATACCTTGACCTCTTGTAACAACTTAGTTTTTACATAATCAGCAGTAATATTCACACCTGAGCTCTCTAAAGCCATTATCATGGGTTTGTAGTAATCGGGGAGGCCAGCGAGCAGCAACGTACCAAGCCACTCGTCTCCTACCACAAAATTGATATTCCGTAACTTATGAGCTGTTGACATTACCTTATTAACATATTCCTCGACACTCGAGCAATTCTCCATACTGGTGTTAATCAGATCTTTTAATAAACCTACTTTTCTACTGAGCCCTGAGTCATCAAATACTTTTTCGAGTTTTGTCCAAACCTGTTTCGCTGTTGTAGCCTCCTGAACATGGACGTAGTTAACTGGATCTACTAATAGTATTATTTTTGATTTTGCTTTCGTATTTTTCTTGCTGTCGGATACATATCCTGGGTCAGGTTCAATCTCCTGCCACAATTCTTCATGTTCCAGATAGTTTTTTACGGCAAATTTCCAACTTTGGTAATTTTCTCTTCCAATTAGCTTCTCAATCGTGCCCATTGATATTTGTGATGCCATTTTTACTGTATTATTTTTCTTTATCGTTAAGCTGAAAAAAAATGACGACCGCGCCGGTAATGGCCGGTTGCGAGATTTTCTAATTTGAATCTATTTGAATCGCAGCACTTTAATATCGAATTACTTTTCTAAAAACTTTCGGACATTATATAGCCCATAACCTGATATTTTGGGAGAGAATTTATGTAAAAAATACGCAAACTGAGCAATAATCTTATAATCAGTTAAAAATCGAAATACAGACAATATATCTTCAAACGTCAAAACCAAAGGTGACAAGCAGGGTACACAGATAAGAAAATAGATGGCGTATTGAGTTCGGTGTTGCAATTAATCTGTTTCAACACTTCCTCTCGCTCTCCATCCATCCACATTTATATTCATCACTATTTTAGTCACATGCGATTCTTCCCTCCTCATCACATGCCCATACCAAGACAGTCGATTCCCTTTTAACTTTTCTGTAACTGGCGCAACTTTCAAACAAAAAAATCGTTTCCCAGTAATAGTTTTTGCCTTGACTTACTTAATTTCATGTACAGAGTGCTTGGTTGACGGCTTCGTACCCTTACGTACGTACCCTCCGTTTACACCCTTTAAGTTACACACATTTTTAAACCTATACTTGACTTGAGGCAATCGTTCTTTCGATCGAACGAAGGAACGTTCGCGAACGCACGTTTAGGGAACGTTCTTAGAACTTCGGGCAATTGTGGTGGAATGCATCACTATTAAAAACTACCGCCAAAACAATTTATTTAAAAGGAATTCCAAGAACAAGGTTTAAACAGAGACTAGCAAAAACTGTTGTTGACAGTTTACATAGCATTAAATCCAGAAGAACAGAATTTAATAGAAACAACTGCAAACATTTCCTCAGATTTTCTCCAACCAATCAGACTCAGTTAAGATTTAAACAGTAGCTTCAAAGTCCAACATTAAACACGGACTGACCTACATAAAAATGCACACAGCAATAAAAACGTAAGTTTGCACAAAACAACATAGAAAAATGAAATATCTTTTTCTTTTACCGGCCCTAGACAGCAATATAAATATAACGTGTCTGCAAACCGGACTGAAATACGGTAAAATCCGTTTTTAACTCCGTGAAAAGTGCTTGGGTCGAGAAGCCCACTTAAGAAGATCTTTCGTCGTGTCTTTAAAATGTTAAATATACATTTTTCATCGCCACGGTAAAAGGTATCGAGGTAATTGAGGTTATACATCTGGGTATTGTTTCTGGGCCAATCTGGATGGACGTGGGAACTGTCCGTCATGCTAGATCTGGATTAAGCGATGAAAAAATATAATTTGTATCACTAAGAATATTTTTTTTTAATTTCAACAAATTCAATTAATTAAAGTTTTGCAGAGTTGTTAATTGAGGTTGATTTAATTGTTACAAGTGCACATCTTAAAAGTACATAAATATCAACTCAGAAAGATTGATTTCAGAATTTTGTAAAGTTAGGCATTGGTTTCGATTCTGTGGTGCACAAACTAAACTTAATTTAGGCTATTGCTATGTTTTACTAAAAGGCAGTGCGAGAAAAGTATGGCTATAGCTGTGATTTAAGTTAGAGATGTCAAACTAATTTAAATGCCTTACGCTTCACCGTGTTTTTAGTCGACATGTTTTTACGTGCACCCTTCAATTGTATGGAAATATTAGTTCCAATTAAATTTGACAGCTCTAAATTATGTCCGTCCCTTTCTAGTTTTATTAGAGAAAAAGAAAGCGACACCAATACCTAACTAAACGTAAGTTAAGCTAACGATATGGGAAACAGGCCTAATTGAGGCCTTAATAGTTTTATTTTTACTTCTTTTATAGTTTCTACATTATGCTAAACCGTAACGTAATGAAGAACAATGATGTCAGAAAGACGACCCTTATTGCCAAATTCATTTGGTCTATATCTATTTTTAGCAAATGTTTCCCACTTCAAGTTGCTCTATTCATCTCCACATCACGGGTTTTTTCAAATGTCTTTCCTATTTTACTATTGTTTTCTAACTGCCAAATAAATCGTATATAACCTTGAATCTATTCCGCGTCCGTCATATTATTGCTGCTATTGCTAGCCAAGACTTCAACGGTCGATGACTTTTGTTGCGTAAAAATTCTAATAATACACCCTGATGCAAAGATTTCAAATAAAAAGTGAATGTTTTTTCATATAAATATGATGCGAGCAGGATCGGGGATCGGACTGCTGCAAATTTCCTTGGAAAAGTGACTTAAAAAACTCCAAAGTCTAGGAAATGCAAGATCATTAGTGAATTAAGTGTATTTTAATTATAGAATTTATTTGTTCAATACTTTTATGATGGACTAGCTGACCCACGCAACTTCGTCTGCGTCACATAAGGGAGAAAAAGCTAACAAAAGGAATACATTTTCCCCGTTTTTGCAACATCTTTCATTTATGCTCCGCTCCTTTTGGTCGTAGCGTGATGTTATATAGCCTATAACCTTCCTCAATAAATGGGCTATCCAACACAAAAATAATTTTTCAATTCCAACTAGTAGTTCCTGAGATTAGCGCGTTCAAACAAACAAACTCTTCAGCTTTATAATATTATAGTATAGATAATATAATTTCTATGACATATGACATTATTAATTTGCATGACATTATTATTACTTACAAATTACTAATTCAAATTTAATTATGTGTTTAATTGTGTGTATATTGACCATCTTTATCCTAAATGACATTGTAACTTAATAACCTCTGAATATGAATAAATTCTAATCTAATGTAAAGTTGCTAACCTAATGTTCCTAACATATTTGCACATCTAGCATGGTTATAATACAGTGTACCTTATGAACCTTTTGTAACATCCTCTGAACCTGTGTTATGCAAATAAATTATTTATACCTATTTGTTTATTTGTATTTTGAACTGTTTAACAGCCAAGTTCCCAAGATTCAAAGATTTTCGGATACCTACACTAAAGAAAGACGTAAGCTTTATCATGGAACAGGTGTAGATGGCTATAAGAGCAGAGGAAGACCTGAGGAAACAATGGATGGACTGTTTGAAGGATGATATGGTAAGATAGGAGGTGTCTGATGAGATGACGAGTAAAAGAGAAGTGTGGAAGAAGAGGACATGCGACGCCGAACCCAAGTGAATTGGGAAAAGGGCAGGAGAATATGGATAATGGTGTCGATACAGTTGTGCATAAACTAAACTTAAGGGGATTACCTCGCCCGGCCCTGGTGCAAGCCATGGTCCGGAGCGAGACGGAATGGGACGCCGTCACCTCCTTCTGCGAAGCAGTAATGCTAGAGAAGGAGGTGGCGGAACGTGAGAGGGAGAGAACCTCTCAACGTCCCGGCCGCCGCGGGAGACGCCCCGGGCGTCGGGGGCCACCACCACGTGGCCCCCGGCCACCGTAGGCGCGGGCCTGTGGACGGTGAGCTATGGGCTAGCTCGCCGTCCGTCCGTCTCATGACGACAGGCCGTGTCGACGGCGCGTTCGTGTTCCACGCGCGCCTCAAAGAGAGTCAGCAAAAAGGAAGGGGTCCGTAAGGACCGATGCCTGCCGGGGTTGCGGGACTATTCGAAAGAGATACCGTGGCCCCGGAACACAAAGGGCGATGAAGGAACATGGATGGGTTTTAGTCAGTAAAAGTCTGACACTCCCTCCTGCTCCGCCCAGAGCGGGAGGGGTTATTTGATGATTTCCCATCCAAAAAAAAAAAAAAAAGGGGATTACCTCGCTCAAATCAAAAATTTTCATAAACTTACTCAAATTTTATCAAAAAATCGTAACAAATAGGTCCTTTTTCAACCTAAATTGAAAATTTTCTCTGATAACGGCTCAATAACTCGGCATGAATTTTATACCAAAAAATACGTAATGACGTATTTAACAATGTGTATTGATTTTTTTCTCTTATTTCTTTTAATATTTTAAAATATTTAATAAAAATCCGAAATTTCGCGAAAAGCACTACGTCACTCCCGCATTCGTCCCTCTCTCTCTCGTCGTTTCGTCGTAAGTTAGTACGGGGCAGCATACTCAAGGTCATTGGGCAATGTAATGCCCTTAATTTAGGCTATTGCTATCTTTTACTAAAAGGCAGTGCGAGAAAAGGACAGCTATAGCTATGAACTAAGTAAGAGATGTCAAACTAGTTTATGCCTTGCGCTTCACCGTGTTTTTAGTCGACATGTTTTTACGTGTACCCTTCATTTGTATGGAAATATTAGTTCCAACTAAATTTGACAGCTCTAAATTACGTCCGTCTCTTTCTCGTTTTATTAGAGAGAAAAAGATAGCAATAGTCTAAATTAAGTTTAGTTTATGCACCACGGAATCGACACCAATATACGATATTAGGTTCAAAAGAACATTATATCACATTGTTGTATCCCTGGTCTCAAATTTATAGAATTCAGAACCAAGTATTTAAATCTAGACTTTCATACCTACAAGCACGTCATTTTTTCCTTTTCCTAGTCTTAAAACTTAAAAAAAACCCATAACCATAACCCATAGTTCAATGATTTAGGAGTAGGTGTTAAACTTATTTCGAAATGAGAAAGTCAAAGTTCAACAAAGCCTGTTTGTTTTTCCTACTCCTCCGCTATTCTTTTCTGATTAATTTCGTTGCGGGATCCAAGACAGTTAATTGTTTCTCTGGGACTTCGTAGAACTTCATTGTCTCGGGGCTTTTCTGGTGGTTGCCCCTATTGATTCTGGCTTTCAGGAGCTGCAGTGGTTTGAGAATAGTGTGGCGAGCTCATCCCAATATCAAAGCCTGTTTGGATTTTTCTCTTAATGTGGGATAAACTTTTTAGTCACCATCATCATCTTCATCAGCCTACAGCAGTCCACGCTGGCCAAGTCTTCCAATCGCACAACATTCTCAATTTCCGGCAACTCTCATCCAGTTGCTATCAGCCACACAGCGGAGATCGTCAGTCCACCTACCCTGAGGGCGTCCCACCTGCGGGCCTGTGGACGGTAGGCTATGGGCTAGCTCGCCGTCCATCCGTCTCATGACGACAGGCTGTGTCGACGGCGCGTTCGTGTCCCACGCGTGCCTCCAAGAGAGTCAGCAAAAGGAAGGGGTCCGCAAGGACCGATGCCTGCCGGGGTTGCGAGACTGTTCGAAAGAGATACCGTGGCCCCGGAACACAAAGGGCGATGAAGGAACATGGATGCGTTTTAGTCAGTTAAAGTCTGACACTCCCTCCTGCTCCGCCTAGAGCGGAAGGAGTCATTTGATGATTACGAAAAAAAAACGGGTGTTCCACCTTTCGCGTGCCGATTCGAGATCTCCACTTTCATCTAACAGTAAGAGAACAGCTAGAATGGTTATCAGTCTTACAAGGGGTCCAAGGGTATCGCAATACCCAGTACTAACTGGGTTGTTGAGGTCAGATAGGCAGTAGCTGGTATTCAGCTGTATCCGGTTAGATTGGAAGCCGACCCCAACAAAGTTGAAAAAAGGCAAGGCAGATAATGAGCTAGAATGGTTATTTTTGGTGGCTAGCTCCAATTCCTCTGGGTATTGATATTGTCTGTCAAGAAACTAATGTTTCAATGTTCGTAGGGAAAGTTATTAGGTCATAATGTATAGATAGGTACCTACTGTTTATATGGATGTAATTAAATAAGTATTTTATTGGTATGTAGGTGTTTTATAGACTTATTTATATGCACTCCATATTATAAATAAGTGCCAGGGCTAGTTAGGCAAGGTAAAAATTGATTTTGTTTTCGATACGTTTTCCACATTGCTTGTTATTTTGTCGAAAAATACGGGACATGGTAATCGATTGTTATAATAAATGCTCAAATAATCGAACGTCCATTACTTTGAATGCTAAAAATATGGAGTTCTTGAAACATAACAACATCAAAAGATGGATCATTCAACAAATCGATTGGTTATTGATTAGTAATCAAAGGTTTTAAAAGATCAAAAGGTTTTCGAGTGTAAATACAATAAGCATAGGTATACAGTCGGCCGCAGATCAGTGTTAACAAAACCGGTATAAGCAGGTCTCTTATTCTATTAAATCTCCGTATTTTACTAAGCCATGACAATGTCGAAGTTAGCACTTCACCTTCGATGTGCCGTCTACTGTCACCAAAATTAAATTTATAAGATAGATTGCTTTAAGAAAATTTTTTTTTTTTTTTTTTTGTGACATGATATATTTTTATTTTACATGATTTATCTTTTATTTTATATGATTTGTCTTTTAATTCCATTATTTTTTGGTTAACTTGATTTATTTTTATTGAAATGATTCGCTTTTCAAAATGTAATTGTATTATTTCATTTTTAGATTGTAAACGTTATCCGAATCTTAATTGTATTATTTTATTTTTGAAATGTAAACGTTAAAATCCGTGTTCTGTTAGTTTTTAATGAGTTTTCGACACAATGTAAAAATTGTTTTGTGGAATAAATGAAATTAAATGTTTAATAATAATAAGTATAAAATTCTAAATTTCCAAAGCAGCCCAATCACGCCTGTAATCCTCAAAGGGGTAGGCAGAGATGTACCTAATAGTACTCCCACATTTCGCCAGTTTGACGCGAGCCATTTGCCATCAACCGGGCACAAATCCAGATTCCGTTGCTGGTATTGAGAAATTCTTGCGACTTTTCCCAAGTTTTATTGGGGTCAGCTTCCAGTCTAACCGGATGCAGCTGAATACCAGTATTTTACATGGAGCGACTGCCTATCTGACCTCCACAATCCAGTTAGTACTGGGTAATACGATACTCCTTGGTAAGACTGGTTGTCAGACTTTCTGGGCCACTGACTACCTGTAACGACTGTCAAAGGTCACAAATGACAGCCGGGACCAACTGCTTAACGTGCTTTCCGAGGCGCGGAGGAAACCCGGTATGTAAAGGTTGGTTACTCATCATCATCTGCCAAGCCTGTTCCCAACCATGTTGGGGTCGGCTTCCAGTCTAACCGGATGCAGCTGATTACCAGTATTTTACATGGCGCGTCTGCCGGTCTGACCTCCACAACCCAGTTTGTACTGTCTCCAATTGACAACTGAGACCAACAGCTTAACGTGCTTTCCAAGGTACGGAAGAAACTCGGTATGTAATGGGTGGCAGATTGGCAGCCCATCCACAGACCAACCTAGGCAAACACGGCATAACCTAAAGGTCGACCCGAGCAGCTGTTATTATTTAGCCTCTCAACCCTTTCATAAAGATTTATTTTTCTTTTCATTTATTTTTCTTACCACTGCTAAGCAAGAGGTCCTAGGTTCGATTCTCTAGTCGGGCAAAGTGTTATTGGACTATTCCATCAGGAATTTCTCAGTAACAGCCACGATGATGGCAATAGGCTCGCCCCCTGGCATAATCTGATGTTATGTGGTTATTCTGTTCCTCAAAATATTCCACTAAAACTTTTCCAAAGCTTCTGAGAATGAGAATCAACAAACTATGGGATTCTATATTTAGAAAGGAAAAGATAACAATGAATATTGATTTCATACTTCCTTGCTTTATTACAGCGGTCAGCGTGGACATAGGATGCTGTTTGTTAGAAGATGAGCTTTCAGATAACCTACTGTTAAGTACTTTGTATCTTGATGTTGCACTATTGTAGTACAAACACGGTTTAATACAAAAAAAATATCTGTATAACATTGTGTATGTTGTATACAGGGTTAAACAGACTCATCACGAAGCCGTCAACTAAGCATTTTGTACATACATCAAACTAAGTAACTTTACGCAAAAATTATTGCTGGGAAACGACTTTTGTTTTGGAGTGAAAAAAATATATTTTGTGTTAGAACTCAATGTAACTCACTCAAAACATTGTGCTAATGGATGACTTGAATAGTACGGGGGTCGTGTAGGTGTTTAAAGTAAAAATATTTTATTAGAAAATTGTATTAACATAAAAAAACTTGTAAAAAAAAATATTTTTTAAAGAGCTCGTGGCTAAATAATAACAGTCACTCGGGTTGATCTTGAGTTAAGCCGTGCTTGCCAGGATGGTCCATGGATGGGTGACCACTCATTCCTCCGTACCTCGGAAAGCACGTTAAGCAGTTGGTGTCATTTGTTGATTGTAGACAACTAGTCTAACCAAGTATTACCCAGTACTAACTGGGTTGTGGAGGTCAGACCGGCGTCACGCCATGTAAAATACTGGTATTCAGCTGCATCCGGTTAGCCTGGAAGCCGACCCCAACATGGTCGGGAAAAGATTAGGCAGATGACGACGAGTTTTTTTTTTTAAACCATGGTCAGAAAAATGATCTCTACTCAGAATTTGCAGTTGCTATTAATCATCATCAGCCTATAATGTTCCCACTGCTGGGACATGGCCTCCTCTCAATAAGAGGGAATGGGCTATAATCACCCACGCGGGCTCAGTGCGGATTGGTGATGTCACATGTCTTCGAATTATTGGTTCTAGGACATGCTGGTTTCCTCACGATGTTTTCCTTCACCGTTTTGAGAGCAGTGGTGATGAAATAAAAATTACACAAAGTAATGCGCCTGTCTGGGTTCAAACCCACGACTTACTGTTTGTATGTCGGGGCCGCCACCACTGGGCCACCGCTTGCTATTAAGATTTTCAGAGAATTGATCGAATTCAATCACCTTGTATTCGCTGAATTTGTTTATCGATTATAAAACTCATTATTTTTCCCTATCCTAGCTATATTATTCTATCTTACCGCTTACTCTCGACCCTGTACTAAATACCACCATCTATCTAGACATAGGTGAACCTAGCCTTTTTTCTAGACCAAAACTATAGCTAGCCTAGCGATTTACCTAAATATCTCGGTGCGTTATATATTTCTGGGCGAGAACTCGTGTGCCAAATAATCACGTTTTTTTTTTAATGATGTGTTGTGAGACGTAGATTGAGTGTGGGTTCTATAGGTTTTAAATTATTTTGAAATGGTAGGTGAGGTAAGGAATAATGGGTGTAGTTTGGGGCCATTGGCGTTTGGTTTGAACAAAATGTATGTACTATGTTACAGGCGAAATAATATCTAGTTTTAACTTTATTTTTGTACTGTGGTTTTTGCGTTTTTTTATAATGTAATATTTTAATAATGTTGTTAGTTTAATCTTTTCTAATTTGGTTGCAAGTGTATGGTTTAGGTTTAGTTTAAGTTCTTAGCTGTCGCACTAAGGTAAACCCTGTAATGATAGTTTAAGATGTTATAAATAAATAATAAATAAAATACAGACGTGGATATTATTTTTTAGATTACTTTTACACCTAATTTACCCAACAAGAGCGAATTTTAGGATCTTTAAAAAATACGTAGTTATTAAACGTGCTTGTTCGTATTTCCCACAACTGAACCCTAAAAGATAAAATTGTTCTTGTGGATACACAATGTTTTTACTCTATTACTCAACTTCCAACTCTACTCAACACACAATAAAGCTTAAAACACGTTGTTTAGACACGTTTCTATGTTTTAAAAGTGCGTTTTTATTTACATGTGAGTCATGGCCAAAATGCGTAGCGATGACCGAAGCGAAATGTTTTCTTTTATTGCAATAAGGAACATTTTGTGCTAAATATTTCAGTTTTTGCGTATATTTTGAGGAAAATCTGAAAAGTTGCAAGCTTGTTGCGAAAAAGCTCAAATAGTGAATATATGTTTATACTGCCAAACAAAATTGTACCTAGTGTCTATATCTGGAGAATAGCTTCTACGTTTTACGTTACCAACTGGCTGACTCTCTGGCCACTAACCATCTATACTAATATTATAAAGCTGAAGAGTTTGTTTGGTTGAACGCACTAATCTCAGGAGCTACTGGTTAGAATAGAAAAAATATTTTAGTGTTGGATAGCCCGTTTATCGAGGAAAGGCTATATTCAATTTTGCGTCGGTTGTTTTAATATAAAAAGCGAAGGGGGTATTTTCATGCCTTTTTTTAAAAAAAAAGAATCAGCCTTTCCCTACAAATCTGCTATACAGGTCGCGGCACGTAACTCTAGCGCTGACCGTTATTGCGCAGAAGTAAAAACTAAGAAATTATGGCGTGCGTTGCGCCGATTGGCTCTCCAGTCGTAGAACATGTGCAGCTATCCCCTCCACGTTTCGTTCAGCGCTAGAGTTACGTGCCGCGACCTATACCTACACGGTAAAAATGTATGGCACAGCTGTTCTTTTTTAAAATTACCGTTGAAAAATTTCTGTGTGTGTTCAGGATGATGTACTGAATACTTGGTAACCGTTTTCGCATCGGTGTTCCTTCTGCTTTGTATACTCTGCCACCTGTGTGAAGCCGGGCCGGGTTGCTAGTCACTACATATTATAAAACAAAGCCCTCCGCTGCGTCTGTCTGTTCGCGATAAACTCAAAAATACTTCACCGATTTTCATGCTGTTTTCACCAATGGATAAAGTGATTCTCGAGGAAGGTTTTAGTTTATAATTTGTGAAGTTTTTGTGTACATTGGCTAAAATATAATGATATTTTTTGGAGGTGTCGGAAAAAAATAAGCTGTCTGGGAGCTTTACCTTTGATCGCGATTACCGACATCCACGCGGGCGAAGCCACGGGTATCTGCTAGTTAAATTTATAAAATAAAGTAACAAGTACCTTCTTCGTCGCTCCCAATCATAACGTATCGGTCGTATCCGCTGAGGTTGCGGTTCATGCCGAGGCCGAAGTCGTCCTTCGTCCACTGGAGGTTCCCCACTTTGTTCTCGACGCGGCATGGCAG
The DNA here is from genome assembly GCA_905147715.2 of Xestia xanthographa. Classification (NCBI taxonomy): domain Eukaryota; kingdom Metazoa; phylum Arthropoda; class Insecta; order Lepidoptera; family Noctuidae; genus Xestia; species Xestia xanthographa. The sequence continues at coordinate 9,517,480 of LR990668.1, read as the reverse complement.
AGTCACTCGCGAGCCGACTATGGCACTCTGTGGAAGAAAAAGAGGGGTTAAAGTAAGAGAAAAGTAGAGCCAGCAATTGTGTCCCCACTCCCCAGCTTGAAGTGACGAGGAGGAACAGCGTGTGGTTTTAGTCAGTAAGAGCCTAAGCACACGGCGTATTTTAAACGCGCAAACGACACGCAGATGACACGCGTATACGTGCTTCAAACGAGATTTGAACACAAGCTCGTAACCTAAGAACACGGGGCGATTGTGAAACACGCGTCTATATAACAGCGATACAGACGCGCTGTAGTCACTCGTAGCTTCCGCGTTTTGGTCAGAGACTCCTCGTCAGTTGTACAATGGGGTTGATTGAGGCAACACTGCTTACGCTGGCTTTGACCTTTTGTACGCGCTTCAAATGAGTTTTGAACGCGCTTCACAAGCGCGTTTGTATCGCGTTTTACGCGCGTTTGAAAAAACGCAAAAATCCGCACCTATGACCAAGAAAACGCGCGTTCCTGAAACGCGCGTTGTATGCGCGTTTAAAATATGCCGTGTGCTAGGGCTCTAAGAGTCTGACAGACCTCACATACATTGACACACACACGTTATGGTTTTGTTCTCGGCTGTCATTTTTTTAGCCGTGTGGTATCCAGCAGAATAGAATAGAACCAACCCACTACACTCACGGGTGTCGTATAAGGCGACTAATGTTTGAGGCAGAAAACCTTGCGCCTCCGTAGACCAGAGAATGGGCAGCAGCGTTTTCTGTTAGTCTTTCATCACTGCGACCTCCAACCCGCCTCCCAAGCGTGGAGATTACGGCAAATTTCTCCCATCATCGGAGGCCTCTCCGATATGGGAGGAATTTGCCGTAATCTCGACACAAGCCTTAACTCAACATAAGCCTTTATGTCCAGCAGTGGACGTTATGGGCTGTTGTTGTTGTTGTCATTTGAAGATCTTTGTCAGTCGTTATGGGTAGTCCGTAGCCTGAAGGACGGACAACCAGTCTTACCGAGAGATATCGATATGGAGGTCAGATAGGCAGTTGCCCCATATAATCCTGAGACATGCAAACTGAGCCTTAATAAAGTTGCCACAAGGCATGGCAGAGTGAGTGAACGAATTAACCATTTAACTACATTCGATACGAAGAAGATAATTCGATTCTCTGTTAATAAGATCATACATGCGTAATCGATTTTAAAATCGATATACCGAGTGCAAGTTTTAAAAATAACCACCGTTCAACCCAAGGCCTTATTAACGAAACTGACCGTATTATCGTAAGCGTAGTTATTACGAAAATTTACAAAATTGCATCCACTACTCAATTACGGGATTAAAATTAATAATTGTCCGTTCAAAATTGTGTGCAATAGTGGCATTATTATTGCTAAATCACATGCAATTTGTGGATAATAATGTTATTATCAAATTGATTAACCTATGAGTTATATGTTTCGATATATTGCAATAGTTATTACGATTTATTTCGTTTGCTTGTGAAAATCGATTACCTATGCTGAACACCGCGATTTCTAATAAAATATAATAATAATAATAACTTTATTTAAAGAAATCTTAGACATAGGTTGCAAAATGTTTAATAGGCTAATTTAAGTTAGTATATATGTGGTGTAGTCATCTGTAGCCGAACTAGGCAGAGCCTGTATTTCGACTATCAGCGCCAAACCCCTCGAGTATTAAACATACAAAATTGCCAGTAACATTTCATTTGTTTCTTTTACAATATAATTTTAACAATTTATAATATTATATTTACTTAAACTAAGTTTTTTTTTAAACAAAAAAATAAAGAGAAAAAACGTTTGTGTAGTGTTTGCATGCAGGATACAATATATGCAGGATGCAATAAAATACTGGTTACAAATCATCTTTCTTTTGTTTTTGTAATGATCCTGTGTGGTCTACTTTAAAATGCAATCACTGGTAATTTGTAGAAAATATTGGTTGGATATATAAACTTTTTTTTTTTCGTTACCTACCATGTAGCGTCGAGGACTTTAATTAACCTAATCTATACTAATATTATAAAGAGGTAACATTTGTTTGTAAGTTTGTACGTAGGGGGTAATCTCCGGAAATAATGAACCGATTTCAAAAATACTTTCACCATTAGAAAGCCACATTCACCCTGAGTAACATAGGCTATATTTTATCCCCGTAATCCCACGGGAACGGGAACTACGCGGGTGAAACCGTGGGACGTCCGCTAGCAATAAATATAAATATTTGTGGGAGAAAATAAATAAATTTGAATTTTGATTTGAAATTTGAATTGATAAGCCACTTTCAATACTTTCGAATTTTGCACCTTTATATTTATATTTTATTCTATTTTTGAATATTACCGACTAAACCTAATTTGCATTACACGGCTAAAATACGAATAGTGGCAAGTGGCTCATCAATGAAAGTCCTCGACTGTACATTATTTACGAACTATAAAATACATCTAAAATAATAATAAAAAAACAACTAAATTTAAAGCTTACCTAAACTTTAATAACAAAAACAGGTGACTAACTACCTAAGAACACAACTCTTTTTGAATTAGAATCAGATTTTAGGTTTATTGACCCTCTGCTGGAGTTGCGGGACTGTTCGAAACAGATACCGTGGCCCCGGAACACAAAGGGCGATGAAGGAACATGGATGGGTTTTAGTCAGTAAAAGTCTGACACTCCCTCTTGCTCCGCCCAGAGCGGGAGGAGTCATTTGATGACTACCCATCACAAAAAAAAGGTTTATTAACCCTGAAATAACTTGCATTGGTCCAAATTAAGCCTAATTTGTACTGTGACAAAATAGGATTTTGCTCTTAATTAGTTTCAGGCTTTGTATAATTTTAAATGATGTCTAACACACCTGTTATCGCAGTATAGTTAGGTAGAACACCCACATTTTGTCATATAAGTTTAAGTCCAACCTTTAAAATAATCAGCAATATTACATTCTTTACCATTCACAGAACACAATCGTTTCAGCATACAATTGCTAGAACATATCTCTTACAACAAGAGAACACTCGTTGTAATGCCAGCGGCATATGTCATTACTTAAGCACACAAATGCAATCTCGTGAAAGCACCATGTTTAAGTGTGGTCTCTAAAGAACCGGGTTTTCTGTACCGAGCCCGGTTTTTATCTAAAGGCAGTGGGACTTTGAATCTAAGCGTGGTTTTCTGGTATTGAATAGTTTTTCTGGGATACGTTTTTTCAGCTGTTGCATCCTGTAAAAATACGGATACCAAGGATTTATTTCTGGGGGCCATCATCCACATTCATACTCAAAATTGGCTTACGACATCGTCCTCATTAAAACGTATAAAAAAATATACCCAAAAATGTTTAAAATATTACCTATTCTATAAAAATGTATAAAGGGTGTAAAACACCTCTTAACAAAGCCGAAAGGCACTTATTCTCCCCGTCATTGCGCTCATTTTTTTGTTCTACACCTTACCTGGGAATCTTCTAGTTAGAGATATTGGGGGTCAAAGTTCCAACTTTTTGACAAGTTTGTTTTTATTAAATACAAATTTGTATTGTACTTAATTTTTTAACTTTAAACACCTCCACGACCCCCGTACTATTCAAACCATCCATCAGCGCAATGTTTTAAGTGCGTTACATTGAGTTCTAACACAAAACATGATTTTTCACCCCAACAAAAAAAGTCGTTTTCCAGCAATATTTTTTGCGTAAAGTTACTTAGTTTGAGGTACAGGATGCTCGGTTGACGGCTTCGTGATGAGGTTGTTTACACCCTGTACTTAATAGAATACCAGAAAGTTGCCGACGAAAACGCCAAGCATTCAAGAAATTAACAGATAACGTGATGAAAAGATTAGAGAATCACTAATCCAGCAATTTGTATTCATTTACCGATTTCTATGTATGTCGAACGAACTATATACATACAGATATAGATTCTTTAAATACTGAATTTCGGCTTCCGATGCTAATAGGAAGATAAGAGCTGGTATACAGCGCGACATACATATCAAGCTATTCCAGTAATCACGACCTCGCTTTGTATACATTTCCCGTGCAATAAGAGATCAGCTTATACGGGTTATAATAACTTGATTGGTCGTCGTGAGTACGTCCACAGACTAACAAAATGCCAATGTAAATGAGTATGACAATTATACATTTAAATTTATTCTGTGGTACAGTCCGAGTTATAAGGGAAAAGTGGGCCAAACAATGCCCCATAAAACCGGTATATGGTCTTGAGGTTGAAATTTGTGGACGTAATTTTAGTGTTGGCAAGTTTTAATTATATTATTTTAAGTGCAAGTTATGGTAATCTAAATATATAAAAGAAGAAACTGACTGACTGACTGATTGACTGACTGACTGACTGACTGACTGACTGACTCATCTATCAACGCACAGCCCAAACCGCTGGGTCTACAGATTCCAAATTTGGCAAGTAGGTTCCTTATGTGGTGTAGGGGTGCACTAAGAAAGGATTTTTCAAAATTCATCCCCTAAAGGGGTTAAACGGGGCTCCAAAGTTTGTATGGGAAAACAAGATTAGTTAGACTATTTTATTCGAAACTTCACAGGAGTGCTCCTATTGATAAATGAGTAGAAACGGGTTTCAGGTTTTTTCAGAATTCAACCCCTAAGAGGGGGAAATGGGGTGGCAAAGTATAAAAATCAATGCACAGCCCAAACCGCTGAGTCTAGAGATTCCAAATTTGGCAAGTAGGTTCCTTATGTGGTCTAGGGGTGCACTAAGAAAGAATTTTTCAAAATTCAACCCCTAAGGGGATTAAACGGGAATCTAAAGTTTGTATGGGTAAAACAAGATTAGTTAGTCTATTTTATTCGAAACTTCACAGGAGTGCTCCTATTGATAAATGAGTAGAAACGGGTTTCAGGTATTTTCAGAATTCAACCCCTAAGAGGGCGAAATGGGGTGGCAAAGTATAAAAATCAATGCACAGCCCAAACCGCTGAGTCTAGAGATTCCAAATTTGGCACAAAGTGTCTTTATGAGGTTTAGGGGTGCATTAAGAAAGGATTTTTCAAAATTTACTCCCTAAGGGGTTGAAACGGGGGTCCAAAGATTACCTACATGGGGAAATAAGAATAGTTAGACTACTTTATTCGAAACTTAACAGGAGTACTCCTATCGATAAATGAGTTAACGTTTGTGTTTCAGTTTTTTTTCAGAATTCAACCCCTAAAGGGGGAAATGGGGTAACAAAGCCTGAAATTCAACATAGTTATTATTTTTATGGTGAATTGGGTCGGGTGTATTACAAAAACAACGATTTTAAGATTTAATGTGCCAGACCTGAAATACTACCATTCCCTGTTGGGGTGCGATGGGGTTGAAATGTCTAAAAATCAATATCGGTGTCGATACCGAGATTATCAGGGGTGCTAATTACGAAAATGGCATTTATTTTGAGATCCAGATGATAATGATTGTGATTACGATGATGATGATTGTGATAATGATAACGATGATTGTGATGATGATGATTTTGATTACGATGATAATGATTGTGATTACGATGATGATGATTGTGATTATGATGATTGTGATAACGATGATAATGATTGTAATTACAACGATAATAAGTGTGATAACGATGACGGTGATTGTGATAGTGTCGGTGATTGTGATGGTGATAGCGATGGTTGTGATAACGAGGACGGAGATTGTGATGATGATGATTGTGATGATGATGATAATGATTGTGATTACGATGATAATGATTGTGATAACGATGATGGTGATTGTAATAGTGATTTTAATGGTGATTGTGATGGTGATGGTGATTGTGATGGTGATTGTGAAAGTGGCAGTGATTGTGATGGTGATAGCGATGGTGATTGTGATTGTGATTGTGACAGTGACGGTGATTGTTATAATGATGTAGATTATTGTGATTACTATGATAATGATTGTGATAACGAGGGTAGTGATTGTGATAGTGATTGTGATGGCGATGGTGATTGTGATTTTGATTGTGATAGTGTTGGTGATTGTGATAATGATGGTGATTGTGATAATGATTGTGGTTGAGATAGTGATGGCGATTGTGATCATGATGATTGTGATTAAGATGATAGTGATTGGGATTACGATGATAATCATTGTGATTACGATTATAATCATTGTGATGACGAGGATGGAGATTGTGATGATGATGATTGTGAATACGATGATAATGGTTGTGATTACGATGATAGTGATTGTGATAATGATGATAGCGATTGTGATTACGATGATAATGATTGTGATAACGGTGATGGTGATTGTGATGGTGATGATGATTGTGATAGTTATTCTGAGAGTGGTGGTGATTGTGATGGTGATAGCGATGGTGATTGTGATGGTGATTGTGATGGTTATTGTGATGGTGATTGTGATGGTGATTGTGATGGTCATTGGGATGGTGATTGTGATGGTGATTGTGATGGTGAATGTGATGGTGATTGTGATGGTGATTGTGATGGTGAATGTAATGGTGATTGTGATGGTGATTGTGATGGTGATTGTGAATTGTGATGGTGATTGTGATGGTTATTGTGATGGTGATTGTGATGGTGATTGTGATGGTGATTGTGATGGTGATTGTGATGGTGATGGTGATGGTGATGGTGATGGTCATGGTGATGGTGATTGTGATGGTGATGGTGATTGAGATAGTGATGGTGAGTGTGATAATGACTGTGATTACGATGATAATTATTGTGATTACGATGATAATTATTGTGATAACGATGATGGTGATTGTGATAGTTATTTTGATGGTGATTGTGATGGTGATTGTGATAGTGATTGTGATTGTGATAGTGATGGTGATTGTGATTGTTATGGTGATTGTAATGGTGATTGTGATGGTGATTGTGATGGTGATTGAGATAGTGATGGTGATGGCGAGTGTGATAATGACTGTGATTACGATGATAATTATTGTGATAACGACGATGGTGATTGTGATAGTTATTTTGATGGTGATTGTGATGGTGATGGTGATGGTGATGGTGATGGTGATTGTGATAGTGATTGTGATAGCGATAGTGATGGGGATTGTGATGGTGATTGTGATTGTGATAGTGATGGTGATTGTGATTGTTATGGTGGTTGTGATGGTGATTGTGATAATGATTGTGGTAATTATGGTGGTTGTGTTAATGATGATAATTGGTGATAATGATGGTGACTGTGATAGTGATAGTGATGGAGATTGTGATAATGATGGCGGTTGTGATAGTGATGGTGATTGTGATAATACTAATTGTGATGATTATGAAATGTGGCACATAGATAGTTTATAACCTGGATTAACATGGAGGACACTATTATCCCTTTAGTTTGATCCAGTGGGACAGTTACCGAACTTCACGCGGGCGAAGCCGCGGGCAACAGCTAGTGACTTGATATTTTTAGTCTCGTTTTTTCATTAATGGCCTTGGTTGTCTCTATGGTCTAACGGTCGCAAGTCACTTCCTGGGTTCAATATTCACAAGTCGGGTAAAGTGGAATTCTATTTTTTCATCAGAAATTTTTCAGTAGTATCGACGGAGTGTGGATTCGTGCCCGATTGATGGTAATAGGCTCGCCCCCTATTACATGGGACTTCTCTGACTAACCCTTCTGGGATTGCAGGCGTGATGTAATCTTATTAGTTATGGTAATATGAGACTATTTTAACCGACTTCAAATGGGGTTCTCAATTCGATTGGTATTTTTTTTTTAATGTATGTACACCGATTGCGCCGAGAATTATGATCCGATTTACGTGATTTTTCTTTAGTTTGATGCAAAATAGATGCTATTTGGTCCCATAAAAATTTAACATAGTTTCGCTCAGTAGTTTTCATTTTATGAACAGTTTTACTTCAGCCGTGTGGTATAATTGTATGTATGTTCACCGATTTCTCCTCCATTTGTGGAGCGATTCTCAAAATTATTTTTTTATTTGAAAGAGTGTACTCTTGAGATGGTCGCATTTATAATACATAATTTGGTGAAGATCTGATGCTGACCTTCGGAGATATATACCATGGAACTCTTCAAAACTAGACGGTAAATCGGTCGTAATTGCTGCAATCGCTTGGATGTTTATTGTACAACATCATGACGTAACATCACGCCTGTATGCTCTGAGGGGTACGCAGATGTGTACAATACACCCAATTTTTTTTATGTTTTTTTCTTTGACAGTATTTTCGGCAGCCATTTTTATTTCGGAAACGTTGCAGAAAGATAAGGGTCTACACTTAATGTATTTATTTTAAGACACAATAATACCCCCGTAAAAGTCACCCTACGTTTTTATGCTACCCTAGTCACGCGTGCTATTCCCGTGGCCATCTATTTTTAAACACGACTGTCCCTTCCTTATCCGGCTTAAACAAATTATTGAGTACTAGCATCTGCTCAAAGCATTTGTAGATCTTTGACAGTCGTTACAGGTAGTCAGTTGTCCGAAAGTCTGACATCCAGTCTTATCAAGGGTATCATATTACGCAGTTCTAACTCACTAATATGCATAGTCCTCATGTGAATTGAGCAAGATTATGTCTGGACTTCAAAAGAGACTATGACCTCTGAGTTTGTTTCGACTGTTTCTTCTCAGAGTAGTCAGGTACGAAACACCGGCCCCATCTAGTTTTAAAAAATCACGTGTAAAATTGTTTGTAAAAACCTACTTGCAAAATAAACATCATTTATCATTATCATTAACTGGGTTGTGGAGGTCAGATAGGCAGTCGCTCCATATGAGATACTGGTATTAAGTTGCATCCAGTTAGACTGGACAGACTTATATACTACGTAGAGTGCCTTGTTCCAGAAATGAAGCAGCCGGCAGGAATCGGTTTTTAAGTGCCTTCGCGCCTGCTGGCCAACCAGTAGTTGGGAAAAAGCTAGGCAGTTGACGATCTACTCAAAGCTTCGTCCTCGTTGAGGTGAAAAATTATCCCACAGGATCATGGTACCCTTATACCAGTTAACCCAGCCTGCAGTGGCCCAGCGTGGTAGATTAATAGCCCACTCAATCTCATAGAGAGGAGGCCTCACTCTCAACTCAGGTCATGATCCATCTGTTGACGGCACGGTTGGCGCTGTGACTGAGCGATTGACGTGTCGCGGATTCGATTCCTCGGAACAAGTATATTTCTATGGCCTACAGTCCCTACATATAGTTGTTTCTGGCCTGGCTGTGTTTGTATGTGAGTTTAAATGTTTGTAAACTCACCTTCGTTATAGGAAAAATTCCTAGTGAGAGGCAACGATTTAAAAAAAATCTGTAGGCAAAATTTCATGAAAATACAGCTGAAAGTGAAAAGGTTACAGACAGGCAGTTACTTTTGCAATCAGCATCATCATTAGCTTATTGACGTTCCCACTGCTGGGACACAGGCCTCCTCTCTATGAGAGGGAATGGGCTATAATTAACCACGCGGGCCCAATGCGGGTTGGTAGATGTCACATGTCTTCGAATTTTTTGGTTCTAGGACATGCCGGTTTCCTCACGATGTTTTCCTTCACCGTTTTGAGAGCAGTGGTGATGAAATAAATTACACAAAGGAATGCGCCTGTCTGGGTTCGAACTCACGAGTTACTGTTCGTAAGTCGGGGCCGCCTCCACTGGGCCACCGCTGCTCTCACTTTCGCATTGCAATATACTTAAGTATTGACGTATTTTCACTTATGATTGTAAACGAGATGGTACTCAAGTGATACTTAGGCATTATTTGCTCACTTTCTCTCCAATCAAGCGAGTAATCGTATAATGTAATGGACGACCCGATTGGCGCAGCGGTAGTCAGGCTGCCTTACGTTCTAAGGGTCCCGGGTTCGAATCCCGGTCGGAGAAAATGTTTGTGTGATGAGCATGGACATTTGTTTCCGAGTCATGGATGTGTCCAGCAATTTTTTTTTTTTATTTTTTTTTATTTTAATGTGAAGCTCAGTGATTACGAACAAAAATCTAATGCAGTAGTCAGATTTCTACTCTTTGGATATGAAAGCATTTCCTCTTATTACGAGATTTTGTGTGACTAAAGAGTATAATATGAAGATAAAAGTGATTATCTTTTTTAACTTTCACGATCAGAACACATTATAAAACGCGACCACGGCTGGTGCAATCCGGTCGAAACGTCGGGCTTATAATTATTAAAGGTAAAATTCGCGAAAATACCCGTTTACATAAGTTTTATAAAAGTGATTGTGTATAGTTTTTTAACAAAAGTCACAGCGTTCCGATAGGTTCATAGTTACAGTATACCACATGGAGTACGCGAGGTAAACGCGTCGACCGATCAAGCCATGAAAAACCAAATTAACTTGCTGATCTTTCATTGTACGGGAAGCTCATACAAAGCGAGGTTAGGTTATACTGGATATGTATAGCTTGATGTGCCGCCGTGTGTACAAGTTACTTTTCTCGGTATTTTTAAAGAAAAACCTACACTTTAGAATAAGATTCAACCTTTTGAGTGATCCACCCCTTCAATTAAAATATTCTGTTAAATTGCTTTGAATTTGAGTCGAGTGTTTTTATTATAATGTATAACTTAACATACACGCTTAACATCACGCCTGTAATCCCTGAAGTGTTAGGCAGAGGTGTACCTAATAGTATACCCACATTTCGCCATAAATGTTTTCATCATCATCATCAGCCTATTAGTGTTCCCACTGCTGGGACACAGGCCTCCTCTCTATGAGAGGGAATGGGCTATAATTTAACACGCGGGCCCAGTGCGGATTGGTAGATGTCACATAATGTCTTCGAATTTTTTGGTTATAGGACATGCCGATTTCCTCACGATGTTTTCCTTCACCGTTTTGAGAGCAGTGTTGGTGAAATAAATTACACAAAGTAATGCGCCTGTCTGGGTTCGAATCCACGACTTACTGTTGGTAAGTCGGGGCCGCCACCACTGGGCCACCGCTGCTCTTTATGTTTTAATCCCATGTAATAGGGAGCAAGCCTATTGTCATCAACCGGGCGCAAATCCAGACTCCGTGGCTGCTACTGAAAAATTCCTCATTGAAAAACACAATAACACTTTGCCCGACCTGGGAATCGAACTCAGGACCTCGTGCTCAGTAGTCACGCTTGCAACCACTGGACTAACGAGGCAGTCAGTCTATTTACTATTTTTAATATCATCATCATCATCTCAGCCCGAAAGACGTCCACTGCTGGACATAGGCCTCCCCCGAGGGGGGGGGGGGGGGGATTGCCATAATCGCCACGCTTGGCAGGCGGGTTGGCGATCGCAGTACGGTACGAAAAGCACCAGAGAACGCTAATTAATTTTTATTATCCTTCTAATAAATCGCTTGCCTCTTATAGCTTAAATTACTACCAAAAATACTTTGTTTACACATTCAAACTATTTAAAAACTGTCGCCTCTACATTTTTACATCAGATCAAACCATATCGTATCAACATTATGTGTGTATCAAGATTCTGCTAATCTGCTGTATCAATATTCATGAAACGTTGATTTAGGAATAGGCGTCTACATATATTATAATAAAATATTTGATAGATTGTTATCTTTTTTTATAATTTATGCGTGCTGATTTATTTTATCTGTCGTCTGATTAAATGGCACGTGAGAGCAATTTATTATTTTAGTTTTTCTTAAGTTCAACTTAAGAAAAACTAAAATAATAAATTGCTTTGAAAAATTAACTATTTTTTTTCGTGTTTTAGGTTGTTTTATGATTACTTGCCCAAAAAAAAGTTTATTTTTTATTTATTTTTATTGTGGTACATAGACAGTTGGCACAATTACAGAGGAAACGATGATAGCTACAAAAGTTTATAACTGTGTCGCAGGAGGCTAAAAGGTGCTAGCGGGATCCTGTCACTATACTTCCACTGTATGTCCCTCTGTCACAAGCCTGTTTCTTTTGAAATATAATAGGTAGACACTTGATATTTTCACAGTGTATTACTATGGTTGCTATAACAACAACTTAGTTATTTTACATAGTAAAAATATTATATAAAAAAAAAAAATGGGTTTTAAAGTAAAGTGCTTAGTTTGACGTTTTCTTAAAAAAGTAGTTTTAAACATTGCACGGAATGTTTCGTGTGTGAGTCCAAGTCGCACTTGGCCGATTAATACTGAGATAGTTCAAAGATTCCTTTACGTCAACATATTGTTTTTTTTTTAGAAAAACCAAAATGAATATTGGAATAGATATTTTGTTTGGTTAAGATATTAATTAAACACATAGTTGCTTTATTATATCTCGGTTTGCGTAATATTATGTAAATTAAAAGAAATCTTTCGTCAAATGCCATTTAGATCAATAACCTTATGACCATCATAAAAACAGAATTGATAAACGAAAAGTCGTTAAACGGCCGTAAAACTCTCGTTAATGTGTCGCTGTGTTGTTTTAACTATTAATTAAATAAAAGTTATCTTTACACTGTATCATGGGGTTAGCAAAGCTTTTTATAATGCCGCTTGCAAAGTATGTATATACTTGTAGAGCTTTTTTTTTTTCGGATTGGAATCATCAAGTGGTATACTTCCCCTGTCACGAGGTTAAGCAAGATAATAGGGTAGATGACCCAATAAAACAATAATTCCAAGACACCTATCTCTAAAATAACACTTTATTTTGAGCCTGGAAACCCGATTTATTTTTAATTCATTGCCAAGTTCGATTTTTAGTTGCTTTGAAATCAATAAATAGTTGAGTCATTGAGTTGAATAATCAGTGTCGTCACAGTTGCCTATTGCCATACAAAGTCTATGAGAGAACCACGTTTTGACAGCTCTTAAAAAGTATCTCAATTGATTGGTGTGTCATCTACCCCATTAATGAATGTAGTGATCTAATCCACTTTCACTTTGACTCACTATACAGGGTGGAATTTTTCAATGCCACCTGGAGGGAAAGTACTACTGGAGACAGCAAATTTTACTCAAAGGAAACATTCCTTTATTTTTTTAAAGAAACAAATCTGCATTCACAGATTTTCGATATTTTTTTTACCACACTCGGGCATCAAACCCGGGATGGATCGACTAAATTACGAAAAAATAACATTCTGTACCTTTTTGACATCAATCGATAGGGTCAATCACATGGATCAAATCTCTCTAACCAACATGATAAATTAAATGAAAGGAAAACCATGAATACTCGTAAAAGTGCTTTATCTGAATTTATCCCATTGAATTTATAACTTTGCTTCAGATTTAATGGTTTTCCCTTCATTTAATTTATCATGTTTGTTAGAGAGATTTAATCTATATGATTGACCCTATCGATTGATGTAAAAAAAGTATAGGATGTTATTTTTTCGAACTTTAGTCGGTTCGATTCCCGAGTGTGGCAAACGAATTTACGAAAATCTGTGAATGCAGATTTGTTTCCTTTTAAAAATAAAGTAATGTTTCCTTTGAGTAAAATTTGCTATCTCCAGTATTTCGAGTACTTTCCCTCCAGGTGGCATTGAAAAATTCCACCCTGTATATACGTACAGACTAAAAGCGAAGACTTTGAAAAACCTAGATAAGGATTAACATAACTTTTTTTTTCTTTGTTCTCTGTGTTAGGATTTAAATAACATGTAACGATTTAGATTCGGTAGTAGTTTCATTTAGTAGTTTATATACTTTAAGGTAGTTTTCTTCTTTTTTTTCTATATTGTACAACTTTCGTTTTGCATGCTGAGTTTACCTATAAGTGATTGTACACTATTTTTTATCTGTTTTTGCTTGTTTTTATATCTTGTTTCCTTACACAAAACTTCTCCTAAAGTATGTATGTACCTACCTATAAATTATTATCACCATCATTTAAAAGTAAGTTTTATTGTTCCTATCACTGTAGTTGTAACATTTTGTAAAATTTAAACGAACGGCTCGCCAGCACACAGATTACCCCTGAGAGGTGTTCGATGTGCGGCTAAAACCAAACTGTAAGAAATTAAGTTTTTAAGATATTTAATTAAGTAATAATAATTAAACAAAACTTTCATAAAATAACTTACCTACTGGTATAAAAATTCCTTGTAAGTGCATAAAAAGTACACGCTACTTTTTAACATTTAATCTTATACTTTAAGATTAGCACGGCCAGTCATAAAATTAATTAACCTAAGTTATCAGTCAGGAATGTTAACTTTTAATTAACTTTAAATGGCGTTATACATTTAACTTAAAAGCTGTTTTATTGCATTTTTTTATGATTATTGATAAAACTGGATATTTTACAGCTATGTCTATTTCTCAAATGCTTGTCGAAATTATTTAGTAAATAGGAAAATATGTTGGACTTAATATCGTCAGTAATCTAGTAATGTGTGCAATATGTATAGTATTATGAGAGGGATGGCCCATAATCCACCACGCGGTCCCAGTTCGGGTTGGCAGATGTCACGTTTTTTAATATACTGGTACTATTTAGTAATTAATAGTGTATTTTAACACAAAACTTAAATTGTTTTCAGTAATATAAAAACCCTTTTAATGCAAAAAACACTAACGCCAGTATTCATGCATGCTGGATTATATGTTTTGCAAATCCCGGATTCATCCTTCCACCAATTCAGCAGTAAAACTTTGCTTACAGTAGCCCCAAAAACCCTTCTAAAAACATTTGTTGATAACACCACTTATTTATTTATCAACATTCACAAAACATACCTGATCCTGTGGTTCCATGGCGAACCTCTGTTCTTGGTAACCATGGCAACCGACAATCAAGATGAAGAACGACAGGAAGCGAACGCCGACATCCGGCCGAGCCCATTTCCGGCGCCTTTCCGTTCTATATTTGAATTCGGAATCAGCCCTGCGCCCGCGCAGCCCTATAAATGGCGTTCCATTTTCAAATGTCTCTTTGTGTTGTGCCGCCATAGTTTATATGTGTGAAGCATATTGATGACTGATGTTAGTTTTTTGGTACATTTGTGTTGATTTTTCAGGAATTCTTTGTGAACATTTTATCTGTAACAAAAGAAAATATGAAAGTTAAATAAATGGAAATAAATATACATTAAAGTTGGAGGGTGGTATTTTTGACAAAGTTCACATTCTTACGTCCTTGACTTTGACTTTCTTGCTATTTCAATCCCAACAATTATTTGAAAAAGTAATTGGGCACTTTAAATTAATTAAGTGATGTTTATTTCTGTTCATGATCTATGAACAGAAATATTAAGAATTCTAAGACTCTTTTAATAGTCAATATTGGAAAAACTAGATGACGCTGTTTCGTATGTTCCTGATTGAGCAATGGTCGTCTATGTAAAATTAACAATCCATCAGAGATAAATAAAAACTATAGAAAATTATCGTATCATCTTGTATTTTGCCTTTAATGTTTAAAAACCTACCGGGTGGCTGACATCGTAAAACTATGTATAATTTAATGTGTATAATCTACTAATTATTTTTACATTCATATAATTATGCCCATCTTAGAGCTGATTTGCATAAGCTTGTAATAAATTAACCAGATCTTCTATGTTTGTCATTTTCTGCGTCCAAGTTTGGGCAATGTAGTTTATTAACAGTTAGTAGCTCTAAAATGTAGGATTGTTAAGACGATGTCTTTTTTTTTATGGGACAAGCCTGCCGCACTATTCCCAAACCACTGTAACTCCTGAAAGCCAGAATCAACAGTGGCGACCACCAGAAAAGCGCTGAGATGAATGAAGCTCGACGAAGTCCCAGAGAAACAATTTAACTGTGTTGGATCCCGCAACGAAATTAATCAGAAAAGTATTAATAGTGGAGGAGTAGGAAAAAAACGTAATTTCCACTTCCCTCCATATCAGCAGGAGACAGAACGAAACAAGGCCTATAGGCAAAAAGGGACGCTTAGCAAGCAAGCGCGGCTTAACCGAGCGTCTGTTAGTCCAATGTTGTCAAAAACATTGTTCTCATGTAGAGGGTTTGAAAAGAAATGTGGACATTCAATAAACTATATTGAAACTTTTTTTTAAATAAAGGTAAATATTCGAACAAAGCGCATCCATGATTGTCAAGGCTTTCATACAAATACAAACTGGTCACTGTTCATGTCACGTATGTAAAGTTAAATGGTGTTTAGAGGTACCCCCTGTAGTGTTTTATTACATTTTAGACTATCTCTAATAAGTTATCGATATTTAATCGGTCGTTTTGTTCATATTTTATTATTACTGTCAATTCTATTTTTTGTTTTCTAAAGACACTGTGACATGAATGGCTTAGGGAAAAATTTATCGTAATTTTTGCGTCAAAAGTAACAAACAGTTTTTTATTTTATTTTACAACATTAAATAATTTGTGCGTTACATCACAAGAACGGTACAAAACAACATTCCTATCAAGAAATCAATAATTAAAGCTATGTCAATAATAAATCAATTTTATTTATGTTGTCCTTACAGTTATTTTGAATAAAGATATAAATTATATAATCCTACGAACATAACTGCTAATCTTCTGACATGTTATAATCGTAAATAGGAAAACAGCTTTTTTTATTATAAATTAATTTATACCTTGCGTTTACTGGCGCTTTGTATTTTTATAAACGAAGATAATGTTTATGTTAGTTTTCCCCATTAGTTATATAATTTATAAAAACTAATTATCCTTGCTTAAAATAAGACACATTTTCTTTCAAACCATTTGTTGGTTCGATGAGTGTGTAAATTTTAGCAAAAATTTAGCCATGCTCTTAGTAAGGAAAGTTACAAAGAATTAATAAAAATAACAAAACTAGGTATGTATCTAGGTACTTATTTTTCTAAGCTAGTGTTACAGTGGAAAAAAGGTGACAGTGGTGTCAGATTTTTACAATAAAACCTTCATAGACATAAAAGAGGGAGAAACCTGATAAACCAGAGGAATGATACATACCTGTACTTAGAAGATGTACCATATTAAAAGGTTTTTTTTAACTTGCCTTGTTCATCATCATCATCAACGTACCCACTGCTGACAGGCATAGGCCTCCTCTCTATGAGAGGGAATGGGCTATAAACCACCACGTGGGCCCAGTGCGGATTGGTAGATGTCACATGTCTTCGAATTTTTTTGGTTTATAGGACATGCCGGTTTCCTCACGATGTTTTCCTTCACCGTTTTGAGAGTAGTGGTGATGAAATAAATTACACAAAGTAATGCGCCTGTCTGGGTTCGAGCCCACGACTTACTGTTCGTAATTCGGGGCCTCCACCACTGGATGGATTAGTAAGTATTGGTCAAATCTTGCAACTGAATTTCAAACCAGTTCCCCCAACTGATTGAGCTGAAATTTTGCTTACACCTTAATTTGGTTCTGGTGACAAGATATTTTTATGACAGACATTATTTAATCCTTTTTTCCAATTTAAACATAAAAGCTTACAAAAAAAAGGTTTTATATATTTTTATTTCAACATCCTTCTATTAAATGTATGTGCATAATCAGGGATTACACTAATCCTTATAAATATTTTGGTGGAGCTACTTAACATAAATTATTATGTTTTGAAACCTAATCGTCGATTCATGATCGCGATAATCTTGTTAAACATTCATATTTGCCTTAAAAGCACTTTTGCGTTTCAACAACACATACTAAATTAGGTAATCGATTATTTGTGTGTATTAGAGTTTAATTATGTAAATAATTACGTATTTGAATTTATGGCACATATCCTAGTGCCTATATCTCGTATAAATAATAACATCCGCACATCGATTTCCAAGGTTAAGCCGCGCTTGCATAGGCCGGTGCGTGGATGGGTGACCACACATTATATACCGAGTTTCCTCCATACCTCGGAACGCGCGTGAAGCCGTTACTCCTGGCTTACATTTGTAGATCTTTGACAGTCGTTATAGGGGACAACAAGTCTTACCAAGGAGTCACAGTAGTCAGTCGATCCATGTAAAATACTGGTATTCAGCTGCTACGGGTTAGACTGGAAGCCGACTCCAACATAGTTGGAAAATTTTAGGCTTATGTCTAGATTAGACCTTCTCTTAACATATTGTCTTCACCCCGCGTCTTAAGGCCCTTCTAACCCTAAAATTAGCAACTCTATTTGTGGTGGTTCAAACTTCGTTTGAAATACTGTTGGAATAAAGTTCTAATCAGCTTGACTACAAAGCGGTTGTTACGTCCACTGCGGCCGAATAGTGCGAAATTAGTGTTTTTTTAGGATTTACAAAAATCTATTGATTTGATTAAAAAAATAAAACACATAAAACCTGCTTTATAGTTAGTTCAGTTAGTATGCAAAGTTTTATGATCTAATTTAAAGTACTTTATGAATACCAGCGGTTTATTGTTTGATTTGGAGGTAATTTTGGATATTTTTTCTATCGAGTAAAGTTTATGGAATCGTGTTTTCGTCACACACAGTACGTAGCATTAATCCTCAACTTTACCATATATTTATTTCAAAATTAATGCTGCAGTATTTTAGGCATAACGGAGGATCATGCTAAGCCATTTGAGAGATATAAAGCTTTTTAGCAAAACAGAAGACGCCTTCGGGTTTGCCAAACACCATGAACGCATCGATCCCGTGTCCGCATGGCTATCGCTTTGGTTTAGTCACAGCCGTAATCAAAAAAGTCAGCTCATAGTATTGTAATCAGTGCAGGCAACATCAATGTCTTTGAATTGAAGTCTAGTTTCTCGAAGCTATTATTCTTTTACATTTTCATCACCCATTAAAAGCCTTCCATCCTCTACTGAGCATACAGTACATACCTTCTTTTTGCCATCCAAATCTAACTCGCAGTCAATTATAGGTCATCCTTGCTCTCCCAAGTCTTAGTTCTAAGAAACAATAGTAAAAAAAATGATTCCATACTTAAACTGTAGTTCATTAACCTAGCTTAAAGTACTCTTTTCATTCATTAAATAGCAGTACATTCAAGTACAAAAATAAATTACATTATGACTCTAACGACGTATCGAGACACATGGTTGGAGAACCGGCCATGTGCGTCAGTGTCAATTACACTGATATGACGCTATCTGGATGTGACAGTTTTGAGTGTGACTGTACGATCAGGTGACGATTTGGAAATACGTTGTGGTTGATTGTCGTTTTTTAGGAATGATTCGAGATTATTGATTGAGGGTGTTAGAATGTGAGTGATATGTGGTTGAATTAGTTTATTGTGAAATAGCTTGAAAAAAGCGTCAATGGTGTCGATTCTGTTGTGTACGAACTAAACTTAAGAGGCTACTACCTCAAATTAGCAACTCTATTTGTGGTGGTTCAAACTTCATTTGAAATACTGTTAGAATAACGTTCTAATCAGCTTGCACTACAAAGTGGTTGTTACGTCAGTCATTGTAGGCCGAATAGTGCGAAATGAGTGGTTTTTATTCTTTATAAAATCAAATTTTCGTCTTTTGGAAAAAATTAAAAACATAAGACCTGCTTTACAGTTAGTTCAGTTAGTATGCAAAGTTTCATGATCTAATTTGAAGTACTTTTTGAATACCAGTGGTTTATTGTTCGATTTGGAGGTAACTTTGGATTTTTTTTCTATCGAGAAATTTTTATGGAATCGTGTTTTGCTAAACATAGGACCTAACATTAATCCTCAACTTTACTATATATTTATTTCAAAATTAATGCTGCAGTGTTTTAGGCGTAACGGAGGATCATGCTAAGGCATTTGAGGTATTATAGGCCCTTAATTTAGGCTATTGCTATCTTTTACTGAAAGGCAGTGCGAGAAAAGGACGGCTATAGCTATGAACTATGTTAGAGATGTCAAACTAGTTTATGCCTTGCGCTTCACCGTGTTTTTAGTCGACATGTTTTTACGTGCACCCTCAGTTGTATAGAAATATTAGTTCCAACTAAATTTAACAGCTCTAAATTACGTCATTCTCTTTCTCATTTTATTAGAGAGAAAAAGATAGCAATAGTAGGCTATTCATCATCATATCAGCCGAAAGACGTTCACTGCTGGACATAGACTCCCCCAAGTAGGCTATTGCTATATATAATTATTTTTATGAAACTATGTATAAATTAAGTTTAGTTTGTCCACAACAGAATCGACACCATTATATGGCAAATTTTTGTTTAATGCGTACTGACTGAGTGAAAAAATTACGAATCTTTGGTGTATTTTGAGAAAAAACTAATTGTAGGTATCATTTATTTATTTATTTAGTACACCAACAGCAATACATACTAAGAATTAATGTGAAACAATGAAAATAACATAAAAGTGCTGGTATGTATGCCTATTATAGGTATACGCAGCATTCACCATAAGACAACAACATATAATTTTTCAAATCTTAATAATAAAATTTGATCATAATTCTAATCATGATTTGTAACCGTCTTCTTATTTTTATTTTACCTCTGATTTTGCAGTACGGTGACTTTTTCTCTTCTCGTTAACAGAGGTTAAACAACAGTGAAAGAATTGAACTTATCTATTAGTAAAAGGTTTTTCAATTTCATGCACAAATCTACGACTGTTCCAAAAAAAATACAGATTATTTCAAGAATATAAGACTTTGGTATTCCTTTCACGATACTAACAGCCCTAACTCAGAAAGACCATTTAATTCAAAACATAAAACTCTTAACACATAACTCATAACAGAATACACCCTCCTTTGATCACTTTTACGACCATCAAACTACACTCATCTCCCTTCAAAATTAACACCCTTGACGCATCCATTAACCCGACATCTTCCAACCACATGGTCCTCACAAATATTATTTCAACGCCTCCCTTTTTATAATTATGTGTACTTTACTTAATTATGATCTCCCACGAGAAACTCAAAAGCATTTTTGACGTTTTTTTTTATGGCGGCCATCTTGTTTTTCTTTTATTTTTATTTGATGTAATGTAGTTCAGTGTTAGTGTTATTTTACGTACGTAGGGGGATGATGTTGTATGTTTATGTGTTCGTAAGAAATTACATCTGCACTTCGTGTACTTTTGCTAAGTAAGTAATTGAATTTTTTCATCCTTTTTTTTCGGATGGGAAATCATCAAATGACTACTCCGGCTCTGGGCGGAACAGGAGGGAGTGTCAGACTTTTACTGACTAAAACCCATCCATGTTCCTTCATCGCCCTTTGTGTTCCGGTGCCACGGTATCTCTTTCAGTCCCGCAGCCCCGGCAGGCATCGGCCCTTGCGGACCCTTTCCTTTTGCTGACTCTCTTTGAGGCGCAATTTTTTTCGTCCTGAGCTTTGAAGGACTTATACTGATACTGTTAGCCTGCATCATCCCACTGCTGGGCAAAGGCCTCTCCCCTGATGATGACTTCCAGTTGCTTGTATCCAGGGCTAATGTGGACCAATGGTCGTTGGTTTTGTCTCGCTCGTCCCGCCATCTTCTACGAGGTCTGCCGCGACGCCTTCTGGCTGTGTCAGTGCTCCAGAACGTGGTTATTTTAGCCCACAGCTAGGCATGCGGCAGACGTTACTAAGGACTTACATTGTACGAAAATTGTCGACTTAGTATGTCAAAATTGATCGTTACCAAGAGTTCCAATTTAGGCTGGCTATGCTTCTGGCTATGTGAGGCCTCCAGAAAGAGGCTATTTTGGCCCACAGCTCATTGGACATTTGGCAGACTTGGCCAAGCACTTATATTGTACGGTAATGTTAGACTTATGTCAAAATTAAACGTAACCAAGAATATCCTATCGGAAAGGCTGACAATTTTGTCGGTTATAATTTTTGTGTAAAGTTTTTTTTTTAAACCTAAGTCTTTATCTGAGCTATTTATGATGCATGTCCTACTAATTCTTATCAGGTGTCAAAAACAGTAGAGATAAGATTTAGCACTAAGCCACAATACTTATCTAAAAAACCGGCCAAGTGCGAGTCGGACTCGCGCACGAAGGGTTCCGTACCATTATTTAAAAACATTAGACAAAACTGCAAAAAAATCACGTTTGTTGTACGGGAGCCCCCCTTAAATATTGATTTAATTCTGTTTTTAGTATTTGTTGTTATAGCGGCAACAGAAATACATCATCTGTGAAAATTTCAACTGTCTAGCTGTCACGGTTCATGAGATACAGCCTGGTGACAGACAGACGGACAGACGGACAGACGGACAGACGGACAGACGGACAGACAGCGAAGTCTTAGTAATAGGGTTCCGTTTTTACCCTTTGGGTACGGAACCCTAAAAAATAGTGGCTAGTTCTATCGTCCTGAATGTGTGGGCGTCGTGGGTGGTCTGCCAATCCTCTAAATAGCGGATTGAATATACAAACTTATTAACTAAATGGATGCATTTTTTCGTATTGTTAACGGGTCATGGTAAAGATGCCTACACATCAAGCCGCTACAATCTGTCAAATTTCTTGAATAGATTTTTAACTTTAATGCTAAAGCATTAGGTTCAAGATTGATTGGGAAAATTTGTCAGTTTTCGGGGAGGTTGATGTACTGGTGACTGTTCATTTTGAGCACGCCTTATAGCCATCTAATATTCATGTAGGCAAAAAATAAACATCCCACGATACATCGAAAACACACTCGCATGACGAAGAAAAATTCGTAATACATTTAAATAAAAGAGTAATGCCAAGATAAAAGCTATTGTTGCGTTTGTACATGGCGCCACGGAAAGCGCTGGATATAGAACGTCTGGCATATGGGTACAACTGTTAAATAAATAGAGGGAGGAGTTATCATAACCCCGGTAACGATAATAATGTTTAAAAATACGTAAATAAAGGTGCATTTCTTATGTTTAGTCGGTGACCCGATAATTATCCACCCCCTCAATTAAGACTTTTCAACTGAAAAAAACGGATGAGTCCGTCAGTTAGATTATCAAAAAATATTTGACCCGTATTTTTTCTTTTGTTAGGTACGTAAACCAAAATTGACGAAGATACGACGCTTTTAAAATTCTCAATAGGTACGTCACGCCGTGATATAATTTTTAGTGCGTTCTGACGTCACGAGCCCCCACTCCCGAGTTTTATTGCGTTTTAACTTTGTCAATATTCATTGATTTGCAAAAACAAAAAATACGTGTCCGTTATTTTCCAATACTCTGACTGACGGACTAATTAGATTTGAAATTTATTGATGCTGGAAACTAGCCTATTCTTCTATATCGTAACCATTATCGGCCTATTGCTGGACCACACCCTACCACGCAATGCTGCTGTCAGTACCACCACCACGTTACGTAACCACCACCGTACACCACGTTAAGTAAGCCAATGTTAGATGAAGGCACATTTATTAAGCGTAGCAAGCTTACAGTATCCATAAGAGAAAACTCGTTCCAGGAAGTAGATACAAGCAATAGTGACAAATCTATTTCAGTTGCCAAGTACCACTTTGTCCCTATTCAAAGGATATAGTGCCATTTAAATTGCTTTGAATACTGTTTGACGGTCACATTGTTGTCATACCTGCTTAGGAGTCATTCTATGTCGGTTTTTTGAAGTCTTACTTACATAACATCACAAGACTAAAAATGTGACTAAAAGAGTGATGAATATAAATGTTGATGGATGGAGAGGGAGAGGAAGACCAGAGAAATGATGGGTGGATTGTGTGAGGAGTGATATGAAGGAAAAAGGTGTAAATGATTGTGTGACGGTGGACAGGGGAGAATGGAAGAGAAAAACGTGTTGCGCCGACCACAAGTAACATGGGATAAGGGCACGATGATGATGACCTACATAACATCAGACCTGTTATTCCCCGAAGGGTTGAATATCTACACCCACATTTCGTCAGTTATTTTTTTTACTACTACTACAACAGCCCATAAGGTCCACTGCTGGACACAAGCCTCTCCCATGATGGGAGGAATTTGCCGTAATCTCCACGCTTGGCAGGCGGATTGGAGATCGCAGTGATGAAAGACTAACAGAAAATGCTGCTGCCCATTCATTCATTATTTTTTTTAGTCCCATGTAATAGACGGCGTACCTATTGCCATCAAACGGGCACAAAATCAGACTCCTGGCTGCTACTGAGAAATTACTGATGGAAAAATCCAATAACACTACCCGACCTGGGAATTTAACCCAGGATCTCATGCTCTCCATGAAAAAGTTAAGCATATCGAAATCTTCAAGCAAAATCAGCGACGATACAGCAGATATTTATTTATTTATAGGCTAAATCAAGCCAAGACAACAAGGGGACCTAAAGTTCAATGATCGGCCCGATATAGATAGGAATGTTAAAACAAAAGCAGACAGACAGACGGACGGACGTAACAGCTCCTAATGATGTTCTAAGAGCGCTTAGTGCACTCAAAGTTAGTTAGAAGTATGGAAGTTTTGATGTTAATGTTGTGCATGACCTGTACAAAGGTGTTATGAGTATAAAATTGTATAACAAAAAAAATAAAACCGACTTCAAAAAACACAAAAAAGTGAAAAATAACTTTAGCTTCAGAAGTCGGTGATCTTTGTTTGATTCATTTAGTTTTTTTTTTGTCACCGACTTCTGAAGCTAAAGTTATTTTTCACTTTTTTGTGTTTTTTGAAGTCGGTTTTATTTTTTTGTAAAAAAGTTTTTTTATTTTTCCATTTTTAGTTGTAATATCCTATACAAATATTTACTATGCATTTATTTTACATTGTTACAAATACATGTCATGGTAATAGACTTACCCCAATAAATGGAACTTAACATACCTAAACTGTCGAAATTTGGGTGTATTGTACACATCTGCGTACCCCTCAGAGCATACAGGCGTGATGTTACGTCATGATGTTGTGTAAACAATGAACATCCAAGCGATTGCAGCTATCACGACCGATTTACCATCCAGTTTTGAAGAGTTCCATTGTATATCTCCGAAGATCAGCATCAGATCTTCACCAAATTTAAATGCGACCATCTCAGGAGTATATTCTTTCAAACAAAAAAAGAATTTTGAGAATCGCTCCACAAATCGAGGAGAAATCGGTGAACATACATGAAATTATACCACACAACTGAAGTAAAAATGTTCATAA